>CM067216.1:93448366-94688782 GCA_034190945.1 Octodonta nipae | reverse complement strand
AGCCATAATAAATACGAATCTTTAACATTAGATTATGACGTTCTCTTGTAAATGTTTGTAATTTGAAATGTTTTGAAATCTATAAATATTAAATTTATATGATACGTCCCTTTCTAGTAGATCGCGTTAGAAGACCTCATGCAAATTAATGAATTTCTTTGTAATTTTTAATTGTTATTTTAGTCCTACAATTAAAATACAATAATTTACAGAACATTTCAAAATTGGTTGAAATAAACTAAAATGGGAATATCAATAACGTTGATATTTATTCATAGTGTTTTAGTGAAATTGAAGGATATTATTAATTAAAAGCAGTTTTGAATGGGACATCTTCTTTTCTTCTTGGGATTTATAGAGCAAAATCTGTTTATTATTTCCGCCATACTGGCTTTGACTCTGAAATTGAAAGGGAAGTTTTGTGTAATTAATTAATTTTGTATTGTGACTAAAGTAAATTGTCACAAAACAGATGTTGTTTTTTCAAAGTCATCATTTATTTATATTACGACTTTTTATGTTAATGTTTATGTTGGATCTTTTTTTGAGCTTGGAACAGTGATATATATTAAATATTTTACAGTTCAGATATACCTTAAATTTAGAAGTAAGCATCAGAACCACATCAAAACTCTTTTTTAAAAGAGCGCTTTGTGTTGTCCATATGGTCTATCAAATGTTTCTTTCTGTTCAATACACTATTGACTCAATTTTTGCATAGTTTTGTCCACTGTTAGTAATTAAGTCAAAATTGAGTTTCTGGTAGAGAATATTGATGCTTTTAAAAGCATTACCTAACATGTCACTAACAATGTAAAAACACATCTGTCATCATCAGGAGTAAACCAACCGTTGAGTGTTAAATAAATGTTTGGTGTTAGGGTGTAAAACCATGTTTTTACATTGACACAGTAAAGGTTCCACAGCATTTCCATTTCACTAACAGTTTACTAACTGGATTGAGTGATTATATGCAAAAATGGCACCGATCAGTATACTGTACCAATAATATCTTGCGTTCAGTGGAATGAAAAATGTCGAATAGTTAGTATCGTAGGTTTTTAGTAAACCTCTACAAATTTTTTCGTGTTATTTATATCCTAGGAATCACAGGGAATCGGCGTTATACACAGTATGACTCCCGATTTGGAGACTCTGTGATATCAATTTTCCTAAAACTCCTGCGTGTAGGAATACATTTAGCGAAAAAAAAATAAATTAAAAAAACTGATGAAAGCTCTCGATTAGAAACAATATATTGTCTTGCGTTCAATGTATTTGTAAAAGTTTTATTTAGAAGTGGAAGTTGTTCAATTGAGATGGAATGTAATCTTATAACAATGAATTGATGGTAGTTTGATGTGTAAATGTGAAGTTATGAAGAGAGCCAATTTTGAAACAACTTTTTAGTTTAAATCTGTACACTGTGTACCAGAATTGAGTTTGGTATTCCACGATAAAAAATATAATAAACAAAAATTTTTTGCTATCTCTGTAATTGTAAGGGAAGTTACAATACATTAAGCACAAAGCTTAAAATAATAGTTAGAAATTTTTTACTTACTAGTTTTTTGATAGTGGACGTAGATCTATCCTTCCAAAAATATTTTCTGTTGTGAACATTCATATTCATAGAGTGCCGTATTGGACTGCTGATATATTCAACTGTCTTGAACATAATTTCGAATGGAGTTTTGAGATATGCCCTATAGCATTTTAGTAATTTGTAAAGTTTGAGTAACCTTTGTGATTAAGTTTCAATAATATCTAATGTCGCATGATTTGTTACGTGACGAATTTCATTTTTTATTTAACTCATAAACTAATGAGAAATATTAGAAATTTTATGATATTGGATAAAGGTTTAATATTGTATGTAAGGTTTACAAAGTATGTCCAAAATTGATAATTTCTTATTTAAAATATTTTTGGAAACTTAGTCTATGGCTGAGTTGTAAAGTAAAAAACAGAGTGAAATATTATATTTTTAAAACTGTCTATAAGTTGCAGTATATTCGAAAATGGCGATATGCATTAAAATATATTTTAGCTTCTTTTTGAGAGAAATATTTTTCTGCGGAGACGGAATATTTTCATAGTTGTTATCAACAATATTAGACGATATCCGAATTCTTCCTTCTTCGTTTTTCAAAACCTGTTCATGTATTGTGCAAAACTGTTATATTTTTAAACAAACTTCTCGTAATCGATACAGGATCTTGAGAATGCAGAATCATTTAGGATTTTTAAATTTAGTTCAGGAAAAGGAAATATAAATAATAAATTGTCTTTTTGTTTTGAGGTATTTTTTTTTCATTGCCAGCTCAAAGATTCCGATATCAAATTGGTGTTGACTGTTTTCTAATCTTTCTTCATCCCACATGAAAACTCGACAAGCCGCGTGAGGTGCGTGGTTTCTAAATCACCTCCATGAAAACGAAAACCACGAAAATTGAGAGACATAAAATTAAGAAGGAAAGTAGTGGTAACAAACAGACGGGAGAAAACATCCGCGGAAAAATAATAATCAATGATTGTCGGAACTGTAAATATACGAACCCAGATAAGAAACGTCCATCTCTATGTAGATGAAGAAACACTGAATACGCTAATATGGACTAGGTAATAAGGTGTAATATCAGCACTTGCTATACAGCAAAGTAACACAGTACAAAAGTCAACGTCACGTTAATAATAAAAAATATACTGTTTAAAATATGTAAAGTACATCAGCTGTAACGAAAGAATGTAAGTGAAAAACGCTTAAATGATCTTAGAGGACATCTTCCATAGGAATGAAATCATTTTCCAAAATCATCAAGAAGACAGTCATGGCTGAGAAGCAAAGATAAAAAACTAATTAAACAACTGAAGAAGGAAGAGAGGAATTGCAAAAATACAAATAAAATAAATGGTAAACTTATTATTGTGTATTAAAATAAAATTTAAAATTCTTAACAAAATAATCAACAAAACTCAATGAAGAAAAGAAAAATAGTAACCAGTAAACGCAATTGTTATAGAAATGATTAGATAAGAACAGAGTTGAATTTCACAGAAATATGTGATCTTCAATGTATTTTTCTCAAAGTGGACAACACGAACATATCTGAGAAACGCTACAACAGAATACCGGCATATAATGTTTCTTGAAAAACATATGTGAGAAAGCTACCGTCATATATCTGCATGGAAATACCAATTCTATTAAAAAAAAATCAGGCATAACACTAAAAGACAAAATGAGAAACAATAAAGGTTTAGAAGATCATCTAAAAAGTCACATTGGCTAGATAATAAAGTAATTTCTTATAACTATTTCAAATTTATGGTGCATCCAAATATGTGAGGTTTACATTATTTTAACCATTTTCCCAATATTATAAGATTTATAGTGTTGTTTTATCTAAAATAACGGTTAACAAAATCATATTTTATTTTTGATTATATTTTTCTGAGGACAAGTATATTTAAATTCCCTTCTCTATACAGCAAAGGTCAAATGGAAAACATTTTAGAGGAATTTAGTGCATTTAAAATCTGGCTTTGGATTTATGATCAATCATTTGGTTATGAAAATAATCGGCAAAACCCGAAATGTTTTTCTTCAGTAAATCCGAACCGGTTAATTTGACAGCTGTAAAGATGTGACACTTTTTTAAGACAAATAAAATGACATATATCCCATATCTCAAAGGTCTTTGGTTATCCCGCAAAACCGCCTCAACTTTTTTTATATGTCTCACAAGGGCATACACAATTTTAGTTTCATCGAAATATCACACTTCATAAAGTTAGGCCTTATTTTTTTAAGAAGGCCATGACTTGTTTGTATCAAAATAACATTAAAGAATTGTAGTCAAACAAATATGGTCCTATAAGTCCTGAAAATATTCATAAATTTATAATGGGTACCCAATTAAAAAAACGTAAGTAAGATGAAATTACCAATGAGGCAACACCAAAATGTGTGTTAAGCTAGCAGAGCCATTTCATAACGCCCAAATAGGACCTACTCCAAATTTATTGCTAATTTATTACGCAAAAATTAAATTTATTGCTCCCACCCCTTCTGAGTAACAGTGGCTATGCTAACTTTAGACTAAAGTTAGCATAGCCATATTCTATATCTCCGGAACGAATAACGCTACAGAGGTGAACTTGGTGGCGTATTTTATTGCTAATTATTGCTATCGAATGGCACTAGAGCAAATAACCAAAAAATACCCCTTCAACCCCTACTGAATTTCTCACCCCCCAACCATTACTAAAAAAAATTATTTCAATATTTTGTGTTGTATAAAATCAGTAAACTTTTAATTGCTAATTAATTGCTGACGTTTTACCCTCATTACGATTTCATTCCTCCAACCCCTTCCAAGAAACTGTGAGACGCCAACTTTAGACTAAAGTTAGCATATCCACATCTATATCTCCGGAACGAACTGTGCTACCGGGGTGATCTGGGGGCGTATTTTATTGCTAATTAATTGCTATCGAATAGTACCAGGGCGAATACACAAACCCTACCCCTTCATCCCCTACTCAATTTCTCACTCCCTAACAAGTAACAAAAATATTTATTTCAATGCATTTCCTTATTAAATCAGTAGACTTTTTAATTGTTAATTAATTGTTGAAGGTCTACCTTCGTTACGATTTATTGCTCCACCCCGTTGCGAGCCACTTTAGACTAAAGTTAGCATAGCCATATTCTATATCACCGGAACGAACAGCGCTAGGGAGGTGATCTTGGTGGCGTATTTTATTGCTAATTAATTGCTATCGAATAGTACCAGGGGGAATACCCAAACCTACCCCTTCAACCCCTACTGAATTTCGCACCCCCTGACAAATAACAAACATATTTATTTCAATGTTTTTTGTTGTTAAAATCAGTAGAGTTTTAATTGCTAATTAATTGCTGAAATTCTACCCTCGCTACGATTTCATTCCTTCAACCCCTTCCGTGAAACTGTGGCTATGCCAACTTTAGACTAAAGTTAGCATAGCTATATCCACATCTCCGGAGCAAACGTCGTTATGGGTATCGTCTTGGGGCGTATTTTATTGCTAATTAATTGCTATCGATGGCACCAGACCATTAACCCAAAAACTACCACTTCATCCCCTATTCAATTTCTCACCCCCTGAAAAGTAACAAAATATTTATTTTAATGTATTTCGTTATTAAAATCAGCAGACTTTTAATTGTTAATTAATTGTTGAAGGTCTACTACCGTCGTAACGATTTTATTGCTCCAACCCTTGCGAGCCAACTTTAGACTAAAGTTAGCATAGCCATATTCTATATCTCCGGAACGAACAGCGCTACCGAGGTGATCTTGGTGGCGTGTTTTATGATAATTAATTGCTATCGAATGGCATCAGTTCAAATATCCAAAAACTACCCCTTCATCTCCTACTGAATTTCTCACCCCCTGACAAAAAAACAACATTTTTATTTCAATGTTTTTCAACCCCTTCTGAGATACTGTGGTTATGCCGACTTTAGACTAAATTTAGCATAGCCATATCTATATCTCCGGAACAAACGTCGTTATCGGTATGGTCATGGGGCGTATTTTATTGCTAATTAATTTCTATCGAATGGCACCAGACCAAAAACCCAAAAATTATCCCTTCATCACCCTCTCAATTTCTCACCCCCTGCCAAGTAACAAAAATATTTATTGCAATGTTCTTCGTTATTAAAATCAGTAGACTGTATATGATTAGGAAAATAAGACTATACTTATTAATTATAGATATAATTATAGGATGGTTGTCGAATAATAATATATATCCATGAATGTTCTCAAATTATACATTAACCTACTTATTTTTTCTGAATCCCATTTATGGTAATTTTTTCTCGAGCCTTACTGCAATTGGAACTTTGTTGTTTTAATCGATATTCAAGATTGAATTTAGAATTTGTGCCATTCTTATTTATTTTTAGTCACTTTATTTCAAAAAATTTCATTTAGATACTCCCAAGCCTGGCTTTTAAATTTCCTATACAAATGGCCTACATACATCTAACAAAATGCTATTTCAAATGAACGGTACAATGTGTACGAATGGTGCTATTGATTAATCGATGTAAGTAACATAATATACCAAACAATACGCGATGTAGGAATATACCTATAAGAAATAAAACTTTATTATAATTTCAACAGTGCCAAGACACACCAAAACATCATTTATTTAACGCTATTTAAAATATATACTATTAAGATAAATTTTAAAACAGCTAAATCACTTATTGTTAATATACCGATACAAATCAGAACGTTTGACCACCTTGTAAAAGACTCGATCTAATATGGGGAATTTACATTACTCCGAAAAAATATTAAGTGTCTCTCCCAATAATAGGTCAAAATTATCGATATACAGGATTCAACTTAAAAGATAACTAATGAATAATGGCTCATCATTATTCACCTTATTATGCATCTTGTATTTTCCGACAATTGTATTTAACTTTCAATAAATTGTTTTATGTAAAGTATTTGGGACAGTTTTTTTTTTCTGATCTGAAAATATATAAAACACTTTCCAATTTCTGAAGAATTAAAATAAAATCTTCATCATGTATAGTCTGAGTTTGAAAACGTTCTGAAAATTTGTTTAAGGAAATGAACTTTTACAGTTTTTTATTCCCCGTCAGATTGTGTGTGTAGCAAACTGCTTAATGATTAATAATTTACTGAAAGTATTTTAAAATAAAAATATATAGGAAAGACTATTGATGATAATGCTGTAATTTGAGTGTTTATTTACCAACATTTCTTAGAAGGATTATTTGAGGCAGTTCTTCCGTCGGCCCATGGTGCATAAAAATATTCATAGAAACATGAATAGTGGTAGTATTTTATCGTTAAATATATTAAGTTCAGCACAACGTCAACAAATGCGTGCATATTGTGTTAAATTATTTACAGTATTATTAAAAGTTTACAAAAACAATCGAACATAATATTAATCGTGATTGATCTGTATTTTAATAGAGGAAATAATATGTTAAAAATACATATACTGAATAATATAAGTAATGATTTTACCAAACTAAAATTAAGTAATTGAAGTTAAAGGCTTTAATTGATTTGCTCATTTCTTATAATTTTGTTGTATTGCTTAAGCCCGAAAGATATAAAACACGCATTTAAGGCAAAATCTAAGCTCTACTGAAATGGGATACAGTGTGTCTCAAAATAAAACGAAGTTAGTTTTCAATTCTCGATAAGTATTTTACTTTAATTGAAAATCTGTCATACATGTCAAAAACAATGTCATATTTTTAACTGTTTCCTTAAATTAATAATTGATTTCAACAAATAGACTAATATAGTATGGTATGGAAAAAATCTTACAGCTAGTTAGTTTTTTTTATTGAAAGAATTTGATTTAATTATCTGTTTCAACTTCAATTGCTATTAGATACTACATCTTCAATTTCAAATACTTAATTTATCTATATTTTTCAGAATCCATTGTGAAGAGTGTGAACCCAAATAAAAAAAACTAACCTGGGTTGAATGTTAAGTAGGTATTATATTATTCTTTGTTTGTATACGAACGGTTAGTGACAAACCATATATGTACCCTGTAGTAAGGGGAGAACTATCAAGGATTCGGTTTGAAACCGAAAATTAATTTAGTTATGCATTTCTGATAATATTTGTTTCCTGAAGGATAGTTGTGAGTTATGTAGTTAATGTTTAAGCACTCTTTGGGAAATAACACCGCAATACTTAAAATAACTGTATCTTTCCAAACGATTCGGGGTCTATGTCGGACCCCTTTGTCAATGGTAAAGAAACTTTGAGATAAATTAATGGTCCTGTCGTTGTTAAAAACTCAGTATCGGTATAGTTCATAAGGTTTTTCCTTGGTTTTGCTCTATGATTTTAATGGAATCACTGAGTTAACAGAATTCTTTGATCGCTTTTTTGGCGAATCTTATAACAAATTCGCACCTAGAAGTGCCACATAAAATTCTGAAGATCACCCTTTCAAATTCTAACAATGTGAAATGAAGGTTATTATTACATGATATTTCGAAGTTTCTGTGCTACCCTGTATTTTATCAAATTAAATTCTCTTAGGTACGTCATACGTCACATAATATTGTCATACATTTTAATTTTAAATTTTAGAATTGAACATTTTTTCATACTTTCTGTGCCATTGACAAAAGGGTCTGGCCGAGACCCGGAAATGTTTGGAAAAATATAGTAATTTCAAGGAAAACCAAACGTTTCAAGTCCATTCGTTGAAACGTTTGGTTTTTTTTTCAATATACCTCATTATATTTCGTTGTGGTGTTATTGCTCAAAAAAACATAAAAGTAATCATAGTTACATTGATATTAGTTCTTTATAAATGACATTCACAGACTCTATGCTGAAGAAAACAAAATTTGATAATCAAAATACGTATTTACTAAATTGTTTACAAGTGTTCAATTTCAATTTCTTTAGTAGTTAAAACGAAACATCCGAGTCCGATTCGGTGAATTTAGTGGACCTTGCACCCAAAAAACTATCCACTCGCTGTAAAACAATAACAAGAACGTTTCAAGCCTTTCTTCGGTTTCCCCGAACGAACAGCGTTGCCGAATTGAACTTACATACTATTAAAATATGATAAAGGTAATTAATTCACAATAACAAAAGACTGTTCATAAACAATAAATATTCGTAATTTTCTCATTAAAAAGTGTACTAAACTACTTGAGACGCTATTTTATAATTAACATTAATTCCATTCAATTTCTCTCATGGGTTCCAATATTAACAATTTTAAAGAATGATACATTTCTTAATTAGTCTGTACTTCTTTGTTTGATATAACAGTGAATAATTTATGTGCTTGAAAAATATATCATACAGTGTCGATAGTTGCTTCTGTAAATGGTCTGTAAAACCGAAGGTTTGAGCTCAAGTTTAATTATTTTCATCCTTTCCTAATAGTATGTCGGATGTTTTTTCATTATTGAAAATATACTTTACATATTTAAATTAATTGTTCTTTTTTACTTCTTTACTATATATTGCATCTCAGTACTTCTACTAATGATGTTTTACTAATTATTCACCGACAAATATTAGAGTATATTTATCAACCTTTTATGTATAAATCTCATTCCATATAGTCCTACCTAGCAGAACTCATTTAAACGCGAGCTAATGATTGTATGCTTAGTATTCATGTTGATTTGAGATGAGATAGTAACAGTCCTCAAATGATACTTTGGATACATAAATGTCCTCAAATAATAACTTGTATGTAAATATTTCTTTAAAAGTTTTCGTTAAACATTATTCCGAGTTTTCGTTTGCATACAATTTAATGCAGTAATAACTTCATGAGTAAGATTGAATGAAGGATCCTTTAATTAGTTTTATTGTTTTCCTCATCAATTTCTTAATAATCAAGGTCTAAACTGTATTAAGACCTGTTGTTATGTTCATATCAGAAACTTTGTTTAGAATAATACTTAAATGGCTTTAAACTGCAACGGATGAAGTGATCTTTTCAGTCTAGAATCAAAGCTATTTGAATCTGTACATGTATAATGTTTTTTTGAGTCCTGTCCCCCAAAAGATACAGATGTCCTTGAATAATAAGTTGAACATATAATATTTTTGAGACCAGGTCACAAACCATACAAATGTCCTCGAAAAATACAAGTATGGCGCGCTTAACTTAATCAATACAATCGTAACAGAGGTAGACCTTGAGCAATTAGTTAGCAATTAAAAGTTTACACATTTTCACAACAAAAACATTGAAATAAATATTTTTGTTAATTGTCAAGGGGTGAGAAATTGAGTGGGGGTTGAAGGGGTAGAGTTACTGAGTTACTGCTCTGGTGCCATTCAATAGCAATTAATTAGCAATAAAATACGCCTTCAAGATCACCCCGATAGATATGGCTATGGTAACTTTAGTCTAAAGTTGGCATAGCCAGTTTCACGGAAAGGGTTGAACGAATGATATAGTAACGAGGGTAGAACTTTAGCAATTAATTGGCAATTAAAACTCTACTGATTTTAACAAAGAAAAACATTGAAATAAATATTTTTGTTAATTGTTAAGGGGTAATAAATTGAGTTGGGAATAAAGGGGTAGTTTCTAAGTATTTGCTCTAGTACTATTTGATAGCAATTAATTAGCAATAAAATACGCACCCAAGACCATACCGATTGCGCACTTCGTTTCAAAGATATAGATAGGGCTATACTAACTTTAGTCTAAAGATGGCATAGCCACAGTTTCTCGCAAGGGGTTGAAGCAATAAAATCGTAACAAAGGTAGACCTTCAGCAATTAGTTAGCAATTAAAATTATACTCATTTTAACAACGAAAGATATTTAAATACAATTTTTTGTTAATTGTCAGGGGGTGAGAAATTGAGTAGCGGTATTGTTTGGTAATTTGCTCTAGTGTCATTCGATAGCAATTAATTAGCATTAAAATACCGATAAGGACGTTTGTTCCGGATATATTGATATGGCTATGCTAACTTTAGTCTAAATTTTTTCGAAATAAATTAGCAATAAATTCTGGAGTAGGTCCCATTTGGGCGTTAAGAAATGGCTCTGCTAGCTTAACACACATAACACCAAACGTTACTTCCAACTTTGGTCTATAAACATCTCTCTGCCACTTCGTGGGGGTTTTCAACATCCCAATTATGAGTATTGTGCTTATTAATATTCTATAATTCGTAAACCTACTCTCATCGTACTACAAGATATGATTTACAAAATCCGAATTTTTATTACTTAAGGAAACTAACTTTCAAGACAAATGAAATGCATTTGTCTTGAAAATTAGTTTCATTACGTTGTGGATCTATTATGTGTTTTTGGTACTTATTATTTCTTAACACTCTCTGTATTGTTTATTGTGACACAGGAAATTTCCTTTCAACAGATCTTACCAATGTACTAGAGTTTTCGTTGACAACTTGTAAAATGTTTCTATCTCCAGTTTTATTTTCAATATTGTATCGCCTTCTATAACACATCT
The DNA here is from genome assembly GCA_034190945.1 of Octodonta nipae. Lineage (NCBI taxonomy): Eukaryota > Metazoa > Arthropoda > Insecta > Coleoptera > Chrysomelidae > Octodonta > Octodonta nipae. Next base: position 94,677,733 of record CM067216.1, on the reverse strand, counting down.
GACTGATGTTAAAAAATTCAAAGTGTGAAAGTTGTTTTTTAGTAAGTAATACATTTTTCTCTGATTAAAATCATAAATATGATTATCAAATTATCGAAACCTGTTAAAAATAGCCGGATTCTCTATTCAAATGAAGAAAAGTTTGACATGCTAGCGCTGTACTTACATTAAATACAAACACCGACATTACCTCAACAAGGTATTTAGAGATGTATTCTGAACGACGACAGCCTCATAAAGCCCACTTCAAAAAAATCCTAGTTAATTTAATTAATCTTGTGAACAATATAGAAGCCGAAACAATATTGAAAAAGAAAATCGAAACAGAAGTATTTTACGACCTGTCAACGAAAGCCTAATACCTAGGTAAGAACTGTTGAACGGCAATTTCATGTTTCAAAATCAACGGTAAAGAGAGTGATAAAAAAGAATAAGTACCATCCATACAAACCCAAAATAGTTCAAGGATTTAAGGAAACTGATTTTCCAAGACGAATGCGTTTCTATGAGTGGTATATTAGAAAGAGTAATGAATATCTCATTTATGTAAATTATATCTTGTGGTCCTATGAGAGTTGATTTACGAATTGTGAAGGTTGTAATCAGCACAATATCAATATCAATGTGATATGGAAAATCCTCACGAATTGGCAAAGAGATGTGTATAGACTACATTTGGAAGTAACTTTTGGTGTGGGGTCGTTGGTAATTTAATCTAACTTACCTGTAACATAGAATTTCAGATACATTTATAAATAGTATTGCCGGAAATACACTTGTGAAGTTGTACGAAAAACAGTCACCAATTGTCAAAATTGTCCCTATGTAAATGGACGCCAATTTGCATTTCTCTAAATTAATACCTAGTTACGAAGCAGTTAAGAACTTAATTAGATTTTAAACTATTGCATAATGGGGCTATTTTTTATTAATCCTGATGTGTGATATTTTGTTGACACTGAAATCTTTAATGCACTTGTGGTGTTTTACTAGACTGGAAAGTTTACGCTATTTCAAAAATTAAAAAATCTAATATGGAGGCCATAAAAAAAATGGAAAGTTTGCGGAATGACAAAAAACCATTGAGACATGTGACAAATGCCATCTTATTCGATTAAGAAAATGTATTCAAATAATGTCACATCTTGACAGTGATCAAATTAACCTGTCAGATTTCCCGGCGAAAAACGAAATCCGCTATTTTCGGTTTTTGCCGGCTATCTCCAAAACCAATTGACCGATTGTAAATCTGAAGCCAGGTATTCAATGCACTAGGTTTTCTCTAAAACTTTTCCTATTTATATTTGTATAGAGACACACAAATCCTAGATGTCGGTCTTTACATTTTGCGTCTTCAAATTTAACGAAATGTATCAAATGCATAAAGAAGTATTCGAGAGGACATTAAAGTGTGGGAAGCGCAACTGATGAAGATTCCGTAACCAGAAACCATATATAGTATATATATTGTCTTGCGTACAAAAGAATGACACCTCGAAGAGAGTTTCAATATCTCTGATAGGTGAAGTTAACCTGAAAATTTAATCGCGACATGCTAACCTAGGAATTACGGGTAACAGCAACTACATGGAACGGTTCCAGATTCGGAACCTCTATGTGCTATTTTCCCCGAAAAACTAGATGTTGGTCTTTACATCTCTCGTCTTCAAATCTAAACATATTTAAATCAACCCGTGAAACCAAATGTTAATCCTTCAATTAATAGACCAACAAAATTTCGAAATTACACTAAAAACACTTCAACATTTCCAAGTCAGCCGATAAATGTTCAAATTGTTCAAATTAACAGAAATTTTACGGCATTCTTCCGACTTACACATACAAGTTTACTGAAAATGTTATATACTTATATATTAATATTATGGAGCACCACACATCCCCAAAATAAGAATTTATTACATTCAACTAAGAGTACTACTATATTTTTTAGTTACAGAAGTTCATTATACAAGCATTTCAAATTATGTCACTAAAAAGCTTCCTATTTAGGAACAATAATAGCTTTGAAAATTTCTTTAGCTATTCTGCCATATGTTTGAAAAGAAAATTACAGCAAAACCGAGTTTTGGTAGTGGTTCATGCAATTCCTCTATCCAACACAGAATATCCACTAACGTGAATGATACATCATAATATCGTTACTTAACGATTTTACCGTTAGAATTTTTAATCAACATACGAACATAGGTGAAAATTAGCTGTCTACAGGATCATACTTATTCTCAGTTATAAGAAATGGATTGTAAAAATTTAATTATTCTTGTGAAATTAAGAATATCATATATGATTTACACAATCATTCACCAAAATTGAAATATGCTTTTCGTCATGGGTACCGACAAAACTACTTCCATTCGCTTAATATTGAAAGAGTTTACGTCCTACAAACGAAATGTTTAAGAATATTGAAAAAAAAAACAGATAATATAATTTTACGGAACACCACCTACAATATACGACAATAGTACCGAATTCAGGTCTCAACTCTTAGTAAAATTTTCAAACTTTATAAATATAACATGTTACAGCATCAAACTTCATATATCCCCATAAACTATTTACACCACCCCAAACGTGGGTAACGTTTAATTGATCAATTGGATAAAATTACCAGGCTAGTGTTATTAAGAAAGTTCCAAATTTTGACACCCAACAATCGAACCAAATTTTAATCAACTTAGCCAAAGTTTAATTATTCTTTAATGGACTAATAAAATGTCAAAACTACAATAAAAACACTTTAACATTGCCAAATCTGCTGACAAATTGTTCAATTAAGACCTATTTACAGAACTTTCCCAAGAAGAAACTGTTCCGACCTCACATAAAAATAATCTGGAATATTTTATATGTTTGTTAAACTTTACCAAGCTCCACAAAACCCTGAAAATATTATCTAAAATATTACGTTTATTTAAGAATACCACCAGATTTTTTATTTGAAGAATTTCTCTAGCCTACATAAAATATAGAAAAACGTTAGTGATACATGCTCAAATTACACGTCTAAGATTTTACAGTTTAAATTATTAATCAATATAAGCCTAGAGCAACATCAGCCATGGGCGAGATTATACTTATTATCAGTTTAAAGAAATGAATTGTAAAAATGTAATTATTCTTGTGAAATTGAACATATCCTATTCGATTTCCACAATCATCCTCAAAAAATAAAATATAAATCCAGATAGGTACCCACCAAAAAACTTTATTTCCCTTGTATTCAAAGAATTTAGATTCTGTAAACGACATTTTTAAGAATTCCGTAAAACCATTTATTTACTGTACACTATTTGTGAACATATTACCAAATTCAAATCTCAACCGTTAATAATGTTTTCAATCTTCATAGATACATGTGCAATTAAGATAGATAATAGTCAGTTGTTACAGCTTCAAACTTCATATATCCCCACTAAACTGCACCACACTCAATCTTAGGTAACGTTTAATTAATCAATTAATTCAAATTACGAATCCAATGTTTTATAGAAAATCCTGCATTTTAATCAACCGATGAAACATAAGTTTAATTTTATTCTACCTAAATAGACTAACACATTTTCAAAACTACATTACTTCAACATTTCAAAGTCTACCGATAAATGCTCAGTCAAGACCTATTTAGCGATTTTTTCAATAATTTCAATTAAGAACACCACTGTATTTTTTATTTGTAGAATTTTGTCAAACAAATATTTCATGTACCACCCTGTTGAATAACAATTATTTGATGCAAAAATGCAACAAATTTCTTTTTTCAACTTTGATATAAATTTCACATAAATAAAACTGCAAAACCGGAAACTCCCATATTGATTATAAAGGTTCAAGTAATTCCTCTACCCAGCGTATGATATTGAATAACGTGAAAGGAACATCCTTATATTGCTAGCAAACGATTTTATCGTTTACAGTATTAATCAGCTTCGAAAGTGAGATATTTCTATGAATTAATATACCAACACTTAAAAACGGCCATCAGTAATTCTTACACTCGGCCGAAATAAATGTATTCCAAGAATTTAATTCTTCTTCTGACTACCAACAAGTTATACGTACGCTTTCCAATATCAACCACTGAATCCTTATATATTGAATTAATTTAAGTTTAATACATTTTTTAACCCATAAAATGTGTCAATAATACCCAATCCACATCTGAACCATTAGCCGAGTATCAAACTCCGTAAGAATAATAATTATTATTAAATGTGCAACTGAGACCGTTAAGTCATGTCTTAAAACTCCAAACTTCATATATCGCCACTAAATAATTTCTCTGCTTTAGTCTTACGTGTTTATTTAATCGAAAACACAAATGAAATTATACTATATATATATCCTTGGATCATTTAACGATAATATCTTAAATAAATATGTCACTACCAAGAACTATACAAAAACAATATAAAAACTTCAAAGCATAAGCGACTACTATTACGTTGTTTCTATGTATAACAAATGTCTGCTGGATGGCTTATTTCACGTTTTCAAACACATGCAATGTAAAAAAATGACTGTCCTAAACTATGCTTTAGACACAAATCCGATATATAAACTCATTTATATATAAACCTTTCAACATAATTTGGGGACAGTTTATATATCGCAATATACCCAAAATGTGTACCATAACACCATCTATTGGATACTATAGAAATTCACTTTGGGCTCAAAATATGCTGTAGATATAAATTTCAAAATGTCCCCAAAGCATGCCTTTTACACAAACATAGTTTGGGACCAGTCCTGAAAGCATGCAGATGTCCCCAATGTATGCCTTGCCTAAAAAAAGTGTCTCCATAGTATGCGTCCTGCATATATATATATATATATATATATATATATATATATATATATATAACTACGCGGATGTATTCTCGGAAATCGCCTAAAACATATATATGTATATATATATATATATATATATATATATATATATATATATATATATGGTTGATGATTTATTCCGGTGTACATCCGTTCGTCTGTATTCGTTTGAAAAATCCCTTGACGTTTCGCCAAAATCATATTTGGCTTTCTCAAAAGATACTACAAAAGATACTTAGTATCTTTTGAGAAAGCCAAATATGATTTTGGCGAAACGTCAAGTGATTTTTCAAACGAATACAGACGAACGGATGTACACCGGAATAAATCATCAACCACATATTTCCATCCGTGAAACAGTATACACAAACATATATATATATATATATATATATATATATATATATATATATATATACATATACATATTGTAAGAGAATAAATAGCACTAAATAAAATATTATATAATCGAATCAAATGAGATGGTAAATGAGATGGTATAAAATATTTATGGGGAAAGAAAGTTGCAAAAAAATATAGTTTATTATGTGTACATTGAATTGGTTGTGAATAGATTTAACGGAGACAATTAATAATAGTATGTTACTTATGCAAATTAATTAAGATAATATTATATAATTTTTATACAATATTAATACTCTAATGAAAAAAATGAAAGTTGCTAGGACCTTATAAAATATCATATACCTATTCATAAGAGTAGATTTGGTTTAGAAGCAATGGTCGATAAGTAAATACACAATTTTAGGCACCAAGGACCCAAAATTACAAAAAAAAATTATATCATTTTCATTTTTGATTATTTAATAAATTGTAAAAACAGATTTGGTAAATGTCACAATTTGAAAACCGTTGAAAACATCAAAAAGCAGGGATGAACGTTTAAATCATAAATATGCAAGGAGAATAAAAACCATAAAGAAAGATAAATAATAATCAATAGTACTGTTAAAAGGAATTTTAAAAGAAATAAATTTTTTTAAAGTACCAGCAATAACTACTAGTTTAACAGATGGCCAAAGTCAAATCAGGGATAAACAAAATATAATTGAAAGATTTAGACAAATATAATAATGTAATAAGGGTATCAAAATTAAATGGGAATTTTTATTATAACTTTAGTTACAATATCAGGGAAATATCATTGAATTAATAAAATTTTACCAACGGAAATGTCAGTTGCTGATGGCAATTTATAGTATTATAAATAGAAAGAGTTTACAGTGACAGCTTTCTTTTGCATTTTTTGATGACCGAGTGCTGATCAACAGCTCTCCTGTATAAAATTTTTATGAAGTATCTTCTAATCGACCGACAACCATAAATAAAAGAAGCAGAGCAGATTTACGTTCAGTTCAGTTGCCTAGTGACTCTTGGGAAGTAGGTAGATTGACGCCCCGAGTTCGATCTACACTCTGAAATTCTTTTTTTGTCACTTGATAATGGCTCCAAAGCAGGAGTCGAAACGTCGAGTATATATTTCAGACGCAGTTCTCACCCGGAGCCTAGCCTAGTTTATAATAATGACCGCGGATACCTCTCAAAACATATATATATATATATATATATATATATATATATATATATATATGTTTTAGGTGGTTTCCGGGAATTCATCCGCGTAGTTGATAACTGATTCCTGCCGGGATCGATGGTAAAATGACGACGTTTCGGCAGAGTCACATCTGCCCTCTTCAGGTCGGTTCGCATAATTCTCGTAGCCTTCTGCTTTTGCTTCTAGTTACTCGAATACTAAGATTTTTAGAAGCGCTCGCGCTGTTATATAGTCGCGGCTCGGCGCCTATTGGTTGGCACCGTGAACGGCTGCATGTGATTGGCCCTGGGCGCAGTGGGCACGCCTCCCGCCTGCTGATTTGTTATTTCCGGTTGAGTTGTTATTGGACGGGTCCGGGCCGGTACGGTGTTTAATAGAATTTTCCAACAATTAGATAAGTTCTGAATTTCATTGCGTGCGTTTAGACTGTGAGGCCTCTTCGCTATTTCAATTGCCTCTCTTACGAGTCTTGATTTCGGGTGTTCTATATTTGCCAGTACTCTGGTGTTCTCAAAGTCTATTCGGTGTGACATCGTGGTGGCGTGTTCCGCAATGGACTTTTTTTTCCTGCTTTCTTACAGCGTTCTGGTGTTCATCACGTCTAGCTTGAATTCTTCTATTAGTTTGCCCCAAATAGGTTTTATGACAGTCTGCACATGGAATCTCTTACACTCCCTGTTGTTCTAAAGGGATCCTCGTCTTCGGAGTCCTCAACACCGTGCTTATTTTTCTGTCTGTATTGAAAATAGTATCGATATTGTGTCTCCGTAGAATTATTGCAATACTGTCCGTGGCCCCCTTGACATACGGTAAATAAGCCTTGGTTAATGGTGTCTCATGCTCCTCGTCTGTTCGTCTCGGTTTTGACTTTAGGGCTCTTTGTATATTTCGGTCTGTAAATCCGTTTTGTCCCGGAACTGTTTTTAAACTGTCCATTTCCTGTTTGATGTTATCCTGGTCAGCTAGTCTTTGTGATCTGGTTACTAAAGTCTTGACGACGGCCTGTAGTTGCGCTGGGTGGTGATGAGAACTAGCATGAAGGTATCTGTTGGTGTGAGTTGCTTTCCTATATACTGTATGGCCAAGGGTTCCATCTTCCTTCCTATTTATGAGAACGTCAAGGAACGGCAGTTGATTGTTGGCTTCAACCTCCATGGTAAATTTTATTTTGTGATGGATGCCATTGAGGTGGTCTAAAAAAGTATTGAGGTGTTCCCTCCCATGAGGCCAAATCACAAATGTATCATCCACATATCGCAACCATAAACTGGGTTTAAGAGTTGTTGTTCTTAGTGCCAACTCCTCAAAGCTCTCCATAAAAAGGTTCGCTATAACTGGTGAGAGTGGCGATCCCATTGGAGCTCCTTCCACTTGTTTGTATCGTTGGTTCTCGTAAACAAAATAGGTGTTCATCAGACAGTGCCTTGTTAAGTCTACAAGGTGTTGAGATGGTTTGTATTTTTCTATTATGATATCCAAGGCTTTGTCGATAGGGATGTTGGTGAAAAGGGACACTACGTCAAAACTTACAAGAAGACACTCTGGTTGTAAGACCGTTTTTCTAAGTATTTCGATGAAATGTGTCGAATTTTTCACATATGAGTCTGCCTCCTCTGCAAAGTTGTTGAAAAGTATTCTCCCTGTAGAGATTCACTCTATTTGTTTTTAAGTTTTCGCGGGCACTAATTGTGTAAATTTGTGTAAAACATTTTTGTGTAAAACATTTGAGAAATTACGCGCGAAAAAAAGCAAACTTTTGTGCGATCTACATTTTTTACAACGATGCCGCGATGAAGGAGTTATTCCGAAAAACATGACGGTGAAGTTCTGGAAGAACAACAGAAAAACACAGAATATCTTATGGAAAGCTAGTTGTGCCCTACTTAGGGAAGCCATACGTGATGTCAGAAGAGATTTGGATGTTCTTAATACTAAACTCTTAAATATCCACCTACAGATAAGCAATACACTCCACCCGATAATATGGGATAAATTCGATTAAATTAGCGAATTTAGGGCCGAAACGAATGCAGAGTTGACAACAATGCAACAACAGACAAAATTTAACAACAGAAGCCCAAAAACGAATTTTTCTCGGAAAATAACGGTCACAGTCTAACCTGACGGCAATTGAAAACGAATAAAACCGTTTATAACTTATCTTCGGTCCAATTGAACTCTTCCTCGATTGGCGTGTTGGCTAAGGGATTCAATTACGCTATTGCTCCCTCTCACATACCAACAGAGAGCATAATATGTGGCGTGGAAACAGCAGTTTCAAAATTAGATGCGAACACCGCTGAAATAATTAGACAAGATGTGTCACATGTTCTAAGAAAGTCTAAACCACCCAAAAGGAACCTATCTATAGAAGAAAATGAGGCCTTGAAACAACTTGGCCTTAACAAGGACATTGTCATTTTACCTGCTGATAAATGAAATGCGACTGTAATTTTAGATACAGCGGATTATTCAACAAAATTCAAACATTGCTACAAGATCCAGCATATCAACAAATTACTACTGACCCAACAACTTATGTAGAGAAAACAACCAAGGCCAAAATCCAAGCAAGTACGATCGACAAAAAACTCCAACTGCAACTCATTCCGAGTGAAAAGTCATCGAGATGTTCGAAATTTTATGGGTTGCCAAAAGTACATAAAGAAGGTGCACCTTTGAGGCCAATAGTAAGCTCAATTGGATCCCCAACACAACACCTAGCCAAATACCTAGCCCAACAACTTCAACCGTTTGCAGAGGAGGCAGACTCATTTGTGAAAAATTCGACATATTTCATCGAAATACTTAGAAAACCGGTCTTACAACCAGAGTGTCTTCTTGTAAGTTTTGACGTAGTGTCCCTTTTCACCAACATCCCTATCGACGAAGCCTTGGATATCATAATAGAAAAATACAAACCACCTCAACACCTTGTGGACTTAACAAGGCACTGTCTGATGAACACCTATTTTGTATACGAGAACCAACGATACAAACAAGGAAGGATATATATATATATTTTTATGTGGAAAGGGAACAATTGTTTTATCTTTCCAAATGGTTCTCGGTCCTCGGTTTATATATTTTTGATTGAGAAGTCTTGGGTTTTTGGGACCATTGAAATAATTCTAATTTAGTTTTTCGTGGTAATTATTATATTTTACGTACGTTTCGACCAATTCTTGGTCTTTTTCAAAAATATTGTTTTTTGGAAAATTAATGACAACCTATGAAATGTATAAATAAACAAAAAACTAGTCAAATAATAAAATACTGTTACTTACATAATTTTACACACACTTAACCACTGTATATAAACTTAACATATTTGAAAAGTATTGCGCCACTACAACTAAATTTATCTGCCTGCCTTATGATAGTCAATATGCAAGATGTGTTCGCCTCTTCGGGCCGTAAAGAAATAAATCACTCGTTCGTTTGCATTTTTAAGTGTTTGGTTATATACAAGGGCGGTATAATTATTTATCAGTTTGTTTCTTTAAATAGATTGCTGTATATTGTGCTTAGATTTTTGGTATCACTTTTTGCATTTACCGTACATGGTTGTTTCTGTATATATATCATTTCATATATTTCTCGTTTAATTTGATTTGATTCAGTTTGCAAAATTTTAGTTTTTTCATAGTCAAAAGTGTGTTTTGTTTCCATCATGTGATTAGTTAAGGCGGTTTTATTTTTTTTGTCGTACTTATGACCATTAAGTCTATTTTTTAATAGCTGCGATGTTTGACCGATATATTTTCCTTTACAATTTTTACAAGGTATTTCGTATATGACATTACTTTTTTTTTCTTTCTTAATTTTCGTTTTTAATTTTGTGAAATGTTTATTTAATGTGTTGTATCCTTTATGACTTATAGTAATATCTTTCTTCTTAAAAACATTTTTTATTTTTTCTGTTAACTTAGGAATGTATGGTAATGTTAGAAATTTTTTATTTTGTAGAGGTAATTTTGTTATTGCTTGTTCTTTGTTATAAAATTTATGTATTCTTTTCTTAAAAATTGATTCAACAAGGTCAGCTGAATACTTGTTTTCTTGAAGGGCCTTTTTTGCTTTCCACATTGACTCTTTTCTATATTCTGGGTCTGATAGAAGTATGGATCTGTCCGCTAAGTTTGTAATGACCGACTTTTTGTGTGATATTGGATGTTGTGATTTAAAATGTAAATATCTTCCCGACCATGTACATTTTGTATACCATGACGTTCTAATGCATTGGTTTTTATGATGTAGGGTCATATCAAGAAAATTGATGACCCCATCTTTTTCTATTTCTATGGTGAATTTCAGTTTTTCGTGATAATTATTGAAGTGGTTTAATATTACTTGACTTTTATTTTTGGGAATTGCCAATATGCAGTCATCCACATATCTGAAAAAGAAGGGTAGATCAAAATCCAAATTCCCTATTACTGTTTCCTCTAGGTCTTCCAAGACTAGCTGGGCAATTACACTTGATATTGATGCACCCATTGCGCAACCACTAATTTGTTTATATGTTTTGTTTTCGTAAATGAAATACGTTGAGTTTAGCGTTGTTTCGATTGCATTTAATAGGTCATTTAGTGGAATGTCAGTGTATTTTCTTAACTTGTTCCAGTTTTTTTCGATTAGTTTTTTAGCCAGCCCTGTTGGAATATTGGTGTATAGGGAGATTACATCTAGAGATATTATTATATAATCTTCTGGAATCATTATGTTTTTAATTTTATTTTTGAAGTCCCATGAATCCTTAATGTAATATTGATTCTTATTTGTGATGTTAGCGAGTATAGATTTTAAAAATTTTGACAATTTTTCAAATGGAGATTGAGTACATGATACAATAGGTCTAAGTGGTATACCAGTTTTATGTAATTTAGGTAATCCATATATTCGTGGTGCTATGGCATTGTTTGTTTTTAAACTTTTTGCTATATTAGGAGAAATATATGATTTTTTTTCCCAATCATTAATTAAGTTGTTATTTAGTTTTTGATAAACATTTGTCGGATCGTTGTTTAGTTCCTTATATGTTGTGTTATCTGCAAGGAGTTCGTTTATTTTTGCTTTATATTCGGAGGCATACATAATTACCGTTTTATTCGACTTATCTGGTTTCAACACCATTAGTTGTGGATTTTGTTTTAGAAAATTGTTTGTTTTTTGAAGATTCCTAGTAATTATTTTTTGATCTTTACTTAAATTTGTGTTTTTTAATTTATTCTTATGATTTTTTAATATATTAGAGCATCTTAATCTTATTTCATTTTTCTCCTCCATAGTGAAGTTAATAATTGTTTGTTCAATATTTGCTATGTATTCAGGGATTGGTATTTCTTCTGGCTTTTGTGTGGGTACTGCAAATGTGGATCCAAGACTAAGGATGTTGAGTACACTGTCTGGTATATCACAGTTAGTTAGGTTTTCTATCCAGTCATTCTTGCTACAAATTTCAGTATTATTCCTACTATCCATTCGTTTTTGTAAGTTTTGAATCTTTTTGATGTTATTGGCCCTTATCTTTTTAAACATCACTTCATTTTTTATACTTTAGCGATTTTTTCAATAATTTCAATTAAGAACACCACTGTATTTTTTATTTGTAGAATTTTGTCAAACAAATATTTCATGTACCACCCTGTTGAATAACAATTATTTGATGCAAAAATGCAACAAATTTCTTTTTTCAACTTTGATATAAATTTCACATAAATAAAACTGCAAAACCGGAAACTCCCATATTGATTATAAAGGTTCAAGTAATTCCTCTACCCAGCGTATGATATTGAATAACGTGAAAGGAACATCCTTATATTGCTAGCAAACGATTTTATCGTTTACAGTATTAATCAGCTTCGAAAGTGAGATATTTCTATGAATTAATATACCAACACTTAAAAACGGCCATCAGTAATTCTTACACTCGGCCGAAATAAATGTATTCCAAGAATTTAATTCTTCTTCTGACTACCAACAAGTTATACGTACGCTTTCCAATATCAACCACTGAATCCTTATATATTGAATTAATTTAAGTTTAATACATTTTTTAACCCATAAAATGTGTCAATAATACCCAATCCACATCTGAACCATTAGCCGAGTATCAAACTCCGTAAGAATAATAATTATTATTAAATGTGCAACTGAGACCGTTAAGTCATGTCTTAAAACTCCAAACTTCATATATCGCCACTAAATAATTTCTCTGCTTTAGTCTTACGTGTTTATTTAATCGAAAACACAAATGAAATTATACTATATATATATCCTTGGATCATTTAACGATAATATCTTAAATAAATATGTCACTACCAAGAACTATACAAAAACAATATAAAAACTTCAAAGCATAAGCGACTACTATTACGTTGTTTCTATGTATAACAAATGTCTGCTGGATGGCTTATTTCACGTTTTCAAACACATGCAATGTAAAAAAATGACTGTCCTAAACTATGCTTTAGACACAAATCCGATATATAAACTCATTTATATATAAACCTTTCAACATAATTTGGGGACAGTTTATATATCGCAATATACCCAAAATGTGTACCATAACACCATCTATTGGATACTATAGAAATTCACTTTGGGCTCAAAATATGCTGTAGATATAAATTTCAAAATGTCCCCAAAGCATGCCTTTTACACAAACATAGTTTGGGACCAGTCCTGAAAGCATGCAGATGTCCCCAATGTATGCCTTGCCTAAAAAAAGTGTCTCCATAGTATGCGTCCTGCATATATATATATATATATATATATATATATATATATATATATATACTTTTCTGAAATAAATAGAACAATAGAAATAAACTTGTGAAAATTCAGTTATCCAATAAGGGGTAAATAATAGAGGTATGAGAATTATAATATTAATTCTTTAAATTAATAAACATTTGATGTGACATTTTACGAAATCCCTTGTTGTAAGGGATGGATAGGTTTCAGAAATTTTTAGTGAACAAAAAATTATGCAGGCGTGAAAAATGCTATATACTTCTCCTGAAATAACTAGAACTGCATTCAATCACTTAGCAAAAATCACGTATCCGAAAAAGGTTATGAGGAGTATTTATTCACAGCAAGAGAATTGAAAATTTTCCTCTTTTCTTTAAATTAATAGAGACATTATCATTTTGCTAATGTTGAATTTATGGAGGGGGTGAGGACTGAAAATTTCGGAAATATAAAAATATAAGTGACAAAGATTTATAAAATTAAAATAAATACTACAAAAAATGAAAAATTTCAAAATTGTCAAAATTATTCTGTCAATAAACTCAAATGAGAAAAAAATTAAAATGTACAAAAAGTAAAAAATAACAAATACATAAAAATGTCAACTTTACCTTAAATGTGAAAAAAGTCATAAATGGCAAAAATGTAAAAGATGTTAAAAATGTCTAATATGCCAAAAAGTTTAAAAAACGGTAATGACAACACATGTCAAAAAACCTAAATAGGAATAGAAAACCTCAATATCAAATGTCAAAAAATCTCTAACACGTCGAATATATCTAGCTATATATGAAATCTCAAAACACCAAAATAATTTCCGTTTTCCACTCTAAAGGGAAGAAAACGAATATTTCGGGACTCGTCCAAGGCTTGACCTTTCTGAGATTACTTACCGTTACCTTTCATGTATATTTCAAATATTACCAAAAGTTGCCAATAGTGGGCTTTTGGAGGGAATTTTCCTTCTGCGCATCCACCCTAGGGGTTGCAACGGCTAGTGCGATCGGTTTCACCGGCTCGATCTTCAGTAGATTTCCGAAAAGAAGCCGGCAAGGCCTTACTCAGGTCAAGCCTTTGGCAAGACCCGAAATAATCGTTTTCTTTCCTTTGGGGTGGAAATATATTTCAGGTCTGTGCCTTCGGCTTGACCTTTCGGGGAGGTGTTTGAAATCTGCCGGCTCACAACCTACAGCGTACTGTGACCTGAAAGACTCCAGGTACATAGACAAATAAGGAAAAAAGAGAAAGAATTTTTTATTTCTCATTGTTCATTAATAAACTTTTTACTCCATTCGTTTACTGAAGAATATTTGTGGCATATTTGTCAATTTTAGAATGGTGCCTTTTTTCATAGTTTTTTAACCATTGACAACGGGGTCTGACCTAGACCCCAAAACGTTTGGAATATACAGCAATTTTCATGTCTCGTGGTGTTATTTTCCAAAAAGTACTTAAACTTTGTACTCCATATTTAAACTTTGAATTTATTAATTAATATCATTTAACATGAACAGCTATTGACTAGCTTATTACCTTATTCAACAGGTAAACAAATTCCATTGCCAACTAATAAGTAAATAACTTTATAATTAAATAATTCCCCAATAGACTGGTCTAAAAGAATTAAAGAAAATATTATTTTACTGTGTCTTTGGTTTTTCCACAGCTTTATAATAAAATGTATAGAAGTTTTTCGGGCCAGATCGACATTCTTGTCGAAGTTGTATGGGACTACTGCCGACCGCACAAAGCCTGGACACGCCTTAATATTAGAGGCCGCAAAAATCGTCTTTAACCAACCAGCAATATTTGTTTTTGATGCATCCTGCACCTTACCTCTCGTCGTAATGAAGAGGCTTAATAATAATAATTAATAAACCAGGAACTGCCTTTCTGCTACTAGCTGATACACTTATTAACTGTTTAACCCAGTTTACTACATCAAACTCTGGTCTGTCTGCCTTTATTAATTTCCAACCTGACTGCCTGTGGCTAGCAGAATCTGTTTTTGACCCAAAAATCACTGAATCATTCTTCAGGACCATTTTATATGGCTCTATGGACAGCAACGTGAGATCATGGATTCGCAGACCTGAGGCTAACATCAATAACATCGGAGTGTGCTTTGGCAATTGGAAGATACTATTCTCGTCCGGAGGATTCTTGCTAAGGCAGCTGATTATTGATTCAATATTGTACACTTCCTTGCGAAGAATCGATATTTTTGCTTCATCAGTGCCAATCGCCTTCAACATATACATAACGAGCGGATGAGCACACAGTTTTGCCTCTCCTTTCAAATCTACAAACGTACTAAGGACTGATTTCCTAACCAGGATTGTCATATATGCCAGATTATTTACTCTATGCAAGTAACCAAAGTAAGTCGCCAGATTCTGTGGTGTTGGGCAACTCGGAGTAACTTGGTTAGATTTATACCACTGCAACCACTGCTTCCATGTCGAAATATACGTTTTCCTTGTGGAATTTTACATTCTGAGGCGGAAGTCCCGTTGTCAGCCCACCAGATAATCCTCCAGGTTCCACAACTGAAGCGGTGCTGCAGTGCTCCTGCTCTTGATATCCCCTCTCCAAAACATGGCGGAAAAATCCATTCCAAAATCACGACTCACGGTCTGCTGTAAGCATTTATGAAGTTGGCTTCTTGATCATTGGCTTCTATTGTCACATATTGTGGTACAACTTTTGATCTGCTAGTAGCAAACAAGTCTATCAGGGAGTTCCCCATTTTTCGAAGACTATTCTGGTTAGGCTGCTCTTCAGGTACCAGTCTGTTAGTAGCAGGACTCTGGGCAACCTGTCTGCTAGACAGTTGTATTGATTTGGCAGGTAAAAAGGAACTAACTGGATTTGAAACCGATGCAGTACTAAAAAAAAGACCGAGTTCCTCCCTGTTTGCGAATATACCATCGTATTGTTGTCCGACTGCAACAACACTGATCTGTTCCTCAACCTGTGTTTGAAACTGTTGATGGCAATCAGTATCATAAACAGTTCCTTCTAGTTCACATGCCAATTCATATGTTCTGGTTTCAGACCCTGTCTCCTTCACATTGTCCAGGTGAAAACCCAGTCATCGCCGACGCATAAGTCGTTAGTAAGATATTCGAATCGCTTACTGGTCGGTGTAGTCCATAATCTGCTGCCACCATACACAATCTATTCGCGCCTCTACTGCTATGCTTATCTGTTTTCTTCGGCTGTTTTTCCGACAGCTTTTTGAACGCTATCTGTAACCCGCACAAGAACAGATGACCAAGCGGGGTTACCAAGGCTGCAAAATTCAACTGACGTTGTTATCTTCCAGTTCCACTCCACCGAATCCCCAACAATTCTAGCTCTTTTGTCAGCTCTGTACTGATTTTTCCAAATTTAACACCCAACCAAGGCTTTGGAGACAACGGATTGCTTCTATGATCTGCTTCGGGGGAATGTCCCTGTCTTGATTGGGAAACAAGAAGTCATCTAGATCCACCAGCACTCTCATTCCCAGCTGACGCAAAATCCACGTTATCCAACTGTTATTCTGGCAAACTATTGCGGAGCCGTCGCCAATCCGGAGGGAAGACAAGTGAAATTGTAAACTCGACCTTCGTACGACATACTCAGGAATCTTCGGTGGCTTTCTTTCACCAAAATATGGAGATAGACCTATTTTGACCAAGAAATCGTCGCTCTGTAGGAAAGTCAGTACCTTTAACTGGCTGGTCAACCGGAATTTTTTCGTTTGCAAAAACTGGTTTAACTGGTGCAAGGTGAAGATCTGTCGAAAGCTTCCTTCCGATTTTGGGATCACGAACATTGTTGAAAGGAAGCCTGGGGGCCATCTGGATTCTTCCAAAAAAACTCCCAGTTCCGCAATTTTTGCACCTCCTGTGACATTTGAAAAGATACCTTCGTGCTGAATCTTCATCCTCACTTTCTTCCTCTTCCCCCCTTCTTTTGTGCAGGATGACTCCAAAAATGTGATGCATCTCATCCTGCAAAACTGCCACCTTAGATCTTTTTGCTACCGGAATCTTATCACTAAGGTTACCTCCAGATCTTTTTGCTGCCCGAGAGGGTTCATTTTCCTCGCCCGAGTGCGACTCTTGATCATTATCCTATGGTCTGAAAAATTCCAACGCTCGTTTGCGAGAAATACCTAACGGCCTTCCTGCCTGCCCTACCGAGCCTTTGAGTTTATTTACCAAAGCCGGAAGGCTCATAATAAGCGCCATACAAAACATAGACCCCTTAAGGTCTCTATACTGTTTCTCTGGTAGATCTACCGCTGATTGGTTAAAAGCATGCGGTAAACCAACTGTGGCCAAACGAATCGCAGTTTATTTCAAATTTGCGGGTCCACACTCAGCTCATCACCAAACAGAGCCTCTTTGGAAAAATCTTCCATGGCGGTCGAGCCTTGACGGCGGCGCCTCAGGAGCCTTTACGGCTCATCTGAAACAACCCAGAATATCATTAAAAGATTCTTTATCCAGGTTCGGATATTTTGCTAGAGATAGAATGTCTGCGAGCTTCTTAATCATACTTGCGCCTGTAGAGAAGAATTTTAAACAGCATGCCGAACCATTCGTTTTAATCACAAATTTATTTGAGCCGCTACGGGCTACGGCTGTGGCTACTGCTGCGCCCCGGCTCCAACAGCGGCTGCTGCTGACAAGGAGCTCCGTAAGAGCTAGCCTCCAATAGCGGCCGAGCCTTGACAGCTGCGCCTCAGGAGCCTTTACCGCTACTGCTGAAGCTCGCCTGCCGAAACAAATACCGCTCGTCACATAAAACTGCCTAGCTTTTACTGAAACATAATACTTTAATTGCCAAATTCCTTCCCTCTTTCTCTCATAAATGAACTGTCAGAATGGAATACAAAAATATTTTTCCGAACGTTACACAACGTTTATGGGCTCATATACACTACTCAAGAAACTATAGCGTACTGCACAAAGATCAGAAAGAAAGATCAAGCCGTCACAACCTCTAGGGGGATGCGGAGAGGAGAAATTCTCCTCTAAAAGCCCCCTAGTGGTAACTTTTGGTAATATTTGGGTGAGTATAGATGAAATGTAATGGTAGGTAATCCCCGAAACGTTAAACCGAAGGCACAGACCTAAAATAATGTATTTTTAGATGCGGTTGTTGCCGTATAAATTCGCTCATAAATGATGTTAAAATGGTTTTCGTAAAAAAAATAAAAATATACAGGATATGATAGATACATCCCGTGCGAAGCCAGGGCGGGTCAGTTAGTTTTTAGACAAGCAGGATAGCACAAGGAACATATACCAAGACAAATAAATAATACACACGGGAACCCCGAGAACCTTCAATTACATATTATGTATATATGGATAAAATAGTAGACATATTATTAATTAAAACCTTAAAATCTTTACTTGTTTTGATTAGAATATCTAGTAACTCGGTCTGCGTCTGGAATACATTTTTCAACGAATACCAATTTTGTTACTAAAAGATAAAAAGGGAAATAATGAAAGCATTAGAATTCTTTAATAAAATATGCTTATCAAAGACAAAACAGTTTAGAGTCAATGTCATAAACAACTACTTAAGTCTCAAATGATAACACAGAAGCCGCTGAACTACTTGACTTGATATCAAGATTTATTTAACCCGGTAAATAATTGGATCAGTTGTTCACCATGCCAGATACCTTTTCTTTGACCTAGTTTTGACTAATGTAAATACAATATCTTGTTATTATTATGTTGTATTTCAAATGTAGATTCTATGAAGTATTAACAAAAACAAATCAATCGTAAGTTAGCTTTTTCCTCAAAGAAACAACTTAGATTCAGAACAGGATATATATTTTGTTTCAATCCTTTAGTTATATTTTATGTGCTAATTAATATTGAAATATTAATTTAAAAAACTAGCATTTATTGACCAATCAATTGAGCCAAATTGAAGCCATTTGGTGACATGAAATTTAACTGAAAACGGCATGTGCCCACCCACCAATAGTTTGTAACCGATAATTAAAAGATAAAATAAAAATTTAAATAACTCCCAAAAAAATACATCTCTAAAAAGTAGAGAGCGAAAATATCTTTCTTGGACTATTAAAAAAGTGCCTAATATTGGGGGAACGCTAAGTGAAAAAATATAATTAGTTATATAAAAAATAGAAAATACAAGTTTCAAATCGTACACTACACTACTTCTATAAGAGCACACAAACTGCGATGAACCGGTCGGACAGACATAAGGAGGCAGACTTCGTTGACGGTTGTGTTTATTTTGACTGAAAATCAAACGATTGAATATTGTTGTTTTGTTACTTACGTATGTTGCCAACATAAGTACATCTACAGTGTGGAACAACAGCCAAATAGAATAAATTCTATAAAAATGCTTGGACACGTCGATTTGTATTTTTAAATGGGCATTTTTTCGACAAAAAAATTATATAGGGTGTGTCATGTGACAATGGAAAATAGCAACTTTCTTATTTTAAATGCAAGCCCCTGAATATTAAATATTTTTTTGGATTCTCCAGAAAATTCTAGACATAATTCATATACAATGTCCTACACCTATCTTCAACTGTTTCGGAATATTAAGCGTTTTCAGATTTATTACAAAAATTAACATTCAAAAAAGAAAATTATTTTATTTCACAAATTACGCTCAATACTTAATTCCCACTTACCTCTTGATATTGAGATAGTAAGCAAAAACCATTCCTTCGTTCCTTTTTACTGATTTGAAAAAAAAACAGTTTTATTTATTTTCGTCAAAACTCATAGCCTCTCATCTTGTTGTCTGCCTGCATGACAGTGGTGATCAGTGTCAGTGCTATTGTCGTTTGAATTTCGTTAACTGTACGTAATAATATCAGAAAAATGGTTCATTTAACAGAAATGCATAAAATAACCATTCTACGAATGATTGGTTATGGAGATAACACACGGACACAAATGGAAATTTCTCGCTTATTTCACGAAAATTTTCCAAAGTTGCCGCCTGTATCCCAAGGAACAATTAGCAAAATAGAAAAGCTGATTCGCAAGCTTGTTCACGTAAGACAGATAAAAAAGTAGCTGCCAATGTGCTAAGTGATAATACGAAATTGGTTATTATGCTTGAGTTTCCAGAAAACCCACATAATTTTGGTAGAAAAGCAGCCCCACTGTTCAATGTTAGCCACACAACAATTTTTCGAGTATTAAAGGAAAGTAAAATGCATCCCTATAAAATGATGTCGACTCTGGAGCTCATGGAAGACGTCTTCAATAGGAGAACGTATTTCTGTGAACAAATGATGGTAAGGTTAGATAACAATATGATCCAATTAGAAGATATTTTGTTTTCTGCTGAGAGCACATTTACACTTCATGGTCATGTTAATCGTCAAAATTGCCGCTATTGGTCTAATGATCCTCACTGGATGACAGAGAAACATACGCAATATCCTGTAAAAGTTAATGTTTGAGCAGGAATTGTTGGAAATCATATCGTAGGTCCCTTTTTCATTGATGGCAACTTGAATGGAGATAAATATTTAAAACTGCTCCAAAATAATGTCAAGTCTGACAAACTTATATCCTGATCCAGTAAACCCACAAGTTCCTGCCAATACAATATGGTTTCAGCAAGATGGAGCACCGCCCCATTACGAAATAAAAACTAAAATCCTGAACTTAGATGACCTAAAAAGACGAATCACGCTTGCGATTAGATCAGTCACGCCTGAGAAGACATTTCTATACCAGATTAGCATGTTGCCAAGACGTTGGCGGCGAGCATTTTGAACATTTCCTACATTGACATGGTTTTTTGTTCTTTTTTATATTATTAAGAAATAATCAGTATTACTTATTAGATTTCTAGTGTAATGTCGCGAATTTGTGAAATTAAATAATTTTCCTTTTTTTATGATAATTTTTGTAATAAGTCTGAAAACACTAAACAGTTGAAGATAGATATAGGATATTGCACATGAATTATATCTTGAACTTTCTGGAGAATCCACAAAATAAATAATATACAGGGGGTCGCATTTAAAATTAGAAAGTTGCTATTGGCCACTATCACATGACACCCTATATATTTTTTGTTGTTGAAAAAACGCTCATTTAAAAATACAAATCGACGTGTCCAAGGGTTTTTCCCAACACACCCCTTTATTCATTATCGAATTTATTCCATTTGGCTGTTCCACACTGTATAATCCACACTATAACATTATCAGGCTTCATTTTTTCGTTTCATATTCTTGTTTTATTTTATTTATTTAGGGGTTCCCTGTTGCATTTTATGTTTTTACTTTTGAGGTTCTTTTTCTGTGTTTAATTTTACTTTAATTTCAAACCTTTCAAATTACTGGCGAAAAGTAATTTTTATAGATAATTCACTACATAAGATACATTTACCTAAATATTATTTTGGTAGTGCAACAACGCACGTCGGGGATTTGAGTTTCAATCTGCATTTATTTTTTGATTCGCAGTTTTCTATGATATTTTGCTTATAGATACATACGTGATTAATATTATAATTTCTTTGACATTTCGTATGTAACTATGTGATTGTAGAGGATTGGTTACAAAGATGATAATATAAATTCGTTTATGTTTAGATGATTATTTCGTAGAATTAATTTTCGATTGCTGTTTTTAACGCATTTAGGGCTATTATTTTTGGTGTGAAATTCCTTAAAAAACCTTATAGTCTTGATAAAAGCAGTATTGTTCCATTAACATGTACACAAGATCAGTGGCGGCTGGTGGGTTATGAAACTGGTGGTGCACTTTACTGGTCAAATATTTGGAGTCAAAGATGCAACAAAACAAACCATAGCTTTGCCAATACAGCATTTATTTTTTATTAATTAAAATATTCCTCGACTTTTTTCGAAAGCGAAATGTTCAATGAACTTTTTTGTTAAAGTCTGGCATTGATTGAATATATTTTTTTCAATACTAAGCATTAGCTCGTCCTGAGACATCGCATTTCTAAGAAACGTTTTAATCCTTGACTCCAGTTTCCGTCCAAATTGATTCCCCGCCATAAATAATCCAAGAAAAACAAAGTAATGTATTGATGCGATAACATCCACACAAACATTTCTTTTTATTATAAATTTCACTTTTAAAACTTCGTGTAAATACTTTATTTTTCATGTTGTACTCTTGTTTTCAATTAAGATATGGCCTAGGTGGACCAGCCAATTTTATATCTAATTTGTTTTGAAACGATTTATTATTGTTTTTAATATAGTCAATGTTAAAGTTGATACTCATTTTTACAGTAATGTAAACACACACACACACACACTCTGTATGTTAAATATTCTTTCATAGACTACGAGAACAAAAACAAAGCAACCACTAATTAAATCACGTAAACAAAAATTTGAATTATTGAAACGTTGGGATATTTCTGGTCAATATCAGCACAGCTCGGAGTACGAGAATCAGCCAATTACTCCATATAGTTTGCAGTAGCTATCTTCTATCTCACGTTCTAAGGGTGTTACATCGTATCTCATTGAAGCTATATAAGTTTCACCGTGCGCTAGCCGAAGTGCACCGTGAAATATTCTTTCAAGCGAATATAAGTCTCAATACAAGTTTGGATTAGAGCTTAAATTGTTTTTTGATAAATTCATTGGTATTGAAATGATGTTTATTAAACATTTTGTGTTGATTTTTAATCTTGTTAAAAGCTTATTAAATTTAGTGGTTCAGCGCACCAGTGCACTTGAGGGACAGCCCCCCCTGCACAAGATGTCATTTATAAACTCGTAACTGTTACAAATAACTTAAGTTAACACACTACATCTTAAAGAAAGAAATCAACCTACTAATTTCCATTCCATCTTCACCATCTACCTGCGCTCCTTCCGATAATTGAATTTTTCCAAGAGGATTTTTCAATCATTTACGAAGAGTATATATAACAATATTCATCTCTGTGTGACTCATCTATTTTCCAGATATTGAATTTCCATAAAAACAATACAAACCTCCATTGCTCACCAAACAGTAATTTTATTTTTATAACAACCAATCTGCATTCGACTAAAGAACTAAATCAATCAATCAGTTCCGATTCCTGTATTACATTTGGCTCTCGACAAATAGTCACTTACTCTAAAAACAATTCTCCACCTGCCCTCCATGTTTTTGGGCAAATAATACATACTATCCCGGTGTGCATGTTACCAAATTTTTCAAGTTCAATTTAATTCATTTCCAGATGTTCAGTTGAGTGGAAGTTTTGCTTACATATCTATATCTGTTGGGTGAATATAAATTATTGTGATTATTGAGCTGACCCAATGATGGAGTCGAAAAGTGACCCAGAAACTCAATAATAAAACAATGCAATCTTAAAATTTTCTTTTTTTTTGAAAAATAAAGGTTTATTGTAAACGTGCAAAACAGTGTGTTTATCTCTGACATATGAACGGTACCGCACTATTTCCATTTCCAGTCTACAGTAGTATTCACAGCATATACAATTACGAGATAAACCAGATCGAAACTGCATGAGCTACACCGGCAGCTTTTCATTATTAACATTCTCTGTTCACGACGGCTCGTGTGTGCTGTGTGACTAATATTCATCATCAGTAATAATATTACTCATTGATTTTCTTCGTGGGTATATGAGAATCTATTCAGATAAAGATTACGTCTAATTTAAAGTACCACACCAATGTAATAATAACTTTACTGATTAAAAGTGATTGTAATAACAAATTCACATTAAACTTTAACTCTATTAACTTGTTAAAACTTATTGAAAACAGGACTACAAACACCGTTTATCAACTGTAAAATCATTATAATGCAATACATTCTGTGGGTTCAAGTTACACAAATATTCACTTTCAACGTCTTTATTTTTAATGGAAAAGCTGTGGAACCTTTGGTGTGTCACAAATGTAAAAACACAGTTTTGCATCCTAACACCAAACCTTTATTTTAAACACTCAACGCCGTTTCAACAACTCTTAAGTTGTCATCTTCAAGGAGTAAACCCAAACTAAATCGAAATTACAATTTTCTCTAATTTATACCTACCACTAAACTATTACTTAAGTAATTAGTACAAGGGGTAAATCCTAAGTACCTGAATTCTAAATAACAGATTTCAAAGATAAGGCAGAATTTATATAATGCAAATATGTAAATTAGGATAATCCTTAATTACCTACCTACTTTTAGGCTACATTATTAAGTAATGACATTTTTAATACTTATTTTATGGATTCTTGGAAAGTAAACTATACAATGAACTGTATAGAATAGGACCCTTATCTGAATTCATTGGTTTATTATTTTTATAAATCATAATGCTTTCGTAAGAGCCCAGTTCCCTATAATTATTTACTTGTTTAACTAATTTTAAAGAAGATAAATCTACAGAGTGGTTGTGTTCTAAAACACGATGTGCAACACTAGATTTATCCGCTCTTCCGTATTTCAAATGGGCAATATGCTCTTTGAAACGGGTACTGATAGATATGGGTGTCTGTCCATAATACTTTAAATCACAATCATTACATTTGATTTCATAAATACCGGACTTCTCGAAATCAGCAAGTTTATCTTTAGGATTGTCCAACAATTTCTGTAGTGTTGTAGTTGTTCTATACACCGCCTTCATACCAAGTTTCTTAAAGCCCCTAGTCTAAGGACTGTACGGAACCGAGACAAACTTTTGTTATTGTGACTCATTTCGAAAAATTGACACTTCTTTCATTCGTAACCGAAGCCGTTTCTTCCTAATTAATTTATCTATATCTGTTGGATAACCATTACATGCAGCTATTTCTCTAATAGTTTTCTTTTCATTTTCAAACCTCTCTTTATTGAGAGGGAATGTCAACAACCGATGTTCAAGGAAATTAATCCCCGCCATTTTATGTTGTTGACAGTGAAAAGACGTATTAGGTAAATATCTATATGTGCTAGTATCCTTCTTATATACATCAAATCTAACTTATCACTATGATTTCTTAAAACTAATACATCTAAAAATGGTAGAGTACCGTTTTGTTCCTGTTCATATGTAAATTTAATAGAAGCAAACCTATTGTTAAGATACATAACAAAATCATTAACATTGAGCTCATTAGTATTAAATATAGCAAATATGTCATCCACGTACCGTATCCATACCCTAGGAAAATACTGGGAATCATTTTTTGCTTCAATTTCGAACCTGCCCATGAACAAGTTGGCAAGAAACGGCGACAAGGGGTTTCCCATTGCAGTTCCTTCCTTCTGCTCATAAAAGCAACCTCCAAACTGAAAACAATTTTGGCTCATACATAATTTAGTGAGGGAAATTAATTCATTAATTTCTGCCTCACAAAAAGAGTTTTGACGCAGTAAGTCCTCCAGGTACTTCAGAGTTTGTGGAATGGGTACACTAGGAAATAAAAAACTAACATCAAACAGAAGGAAGGAACTGCTAGGGATCCAAATGAACCACCTAAATCTTAGCTCTTGGATTCCGGAGAATACGATAAACAACGTTATGCTCTTAACTACCTCGTATGAACCATCCCAGGCAGAGATGAGCTTTGGATATTTGACTCTGCTCCTCTGGGGGTTGTACAGCCTTGTCTCTTTCTTGGAATCCGACTGAATTTGCCTTGATGTCATATCGTGTCTTCATCCGATCGCTGGTGGCCAACTTCTGTGTTCGGGCTAGTTTGTGTATTTCCCAGCATGTTCTGTCAGAGTTGGTAGGCATAATCATTAATCATTGACTTCTTGGGGTGGTTCTTCTGGTGAGCCAAAAGTCAAATCATAACAGCCTGACAAAACAAAGTCCCAAACGACATATCTGAACTGTTTCGATATGTTATAAGCACTACTACTTTTTTTAAATAACGAAAGTGTCAATGATGACTCAATAGTTCCGTTGTTTTCATATAATATAAATAAAAGGATAAAAGAAAGGAACGGAAAGTTTTAATAAGTGATATTAATACTTCACAGAATAATAATAATAACGTAATAAGAAATTTAATCAAATAAATAAAATTAAATTATATGTAACTTGTCTTAATTGCACTAATTATTTGCAGATAGAATGCATTGATTTTAAAAATCATTGAATAAACATAAAGCATTCTATTAACTTTTCATATGTTTTAACATTTAAAGCATAAGTTTTAAGAATGTGTGAATTTCATAAGAAATGGAAATCTATTATTTTGAATGACAATATATATCTACATACTAACCTGAAAAACCCCAACAATAGCACCTCTTTTCCCTTCCCAAAATTCTGGATTTGGCTCTAATTTGTCAAGGGTATCAAACGCTTTGGCAGCATACCAAAATTCTCCCATTCTATAGCAATCATTTGCAATCAGAAGCAATAAATTGAAACTCTCTGAATTATTTTCTATTTTGGAGTAAAGTTCCCAAGCAAGTTGGGGTTTTTTATTCATAACAAAACATCTTGCCAAATTCGATATGTAGATATAATCATTTTTTATCTTAGGGTCTTGAATCAAAAGGAAGGTTTCCTCGGCATCTTTAAACTGATTACAGGCGGTTTTGGATTGCGCGAAATTAAAATTGAATGTATCGTCTGAAAAAGAATATCACTTACATGTTAATTGTAATATACTCGTAAATTTCAGTTATTAGAGAACTGTTTTAAGTGAATGTCAAAGAATTTGGCTAAAGTTTTTGCCACTACCTTATTTTTCTCACCATTTTTATTTATAATATAACAAGAAAAAATTTGTTGGTACTACAAACAATGTACCTGAATGCAAGTAGCTTCTTATTGAGGTCAAATACACTAAAACTTCCCCAAATTGTCCAGCAAGAAAATACGCTGCTGCCATGCACTGTCTACCATGAATAGTATCACATTCACTAGCAGAGCTACCAACTAAATGGAAACACTCTTCTGCAATTTTGATGTGTTCAGCCTGCAATAAATTATCACATGTAGAAATCAAGAATTGGAATAGGATTTTTTATTTCTAACATTGGAGTCTCGTGAGGTAAGTGTATGCGTCTGGAAAGTGTAAGTAGTGAACATAGTCGCGATTATATGAACGAAACTCTCTCACCACTGCGACTAAGTGACTTTACTTGAGGTAGTTTGTAGGTAGTATTGTTGCTAGGAACCTGGTTGGGAAAATTCTTTATGTATTTGATACAGGACTCCAGATACAGAACACAGGGGTTCTGTATCTGGAGCCGTTCCATGTCATTGCTATGCTATGTTAGAATGTCACGTTTAAATTCTCTTGTGAGAAGCACAACTGAAGAATGTTCCCGATCAGAAACAATATACAATATTTTGCGTACAAAAGAACGACACAGGTGAAGTTAACTTGATAATTTTAACGTGATATTCTAACCTACGAATTACGGGATAACAGCAATGACATGAAATGGCTCCGGAATCTCTGTGTGCTGGTTTTCCTGAATAACTATAATTATTGCTTTCTGTAGGTAAAATAGATAGAAGGATAAACTTCAAACAGTTGATTCTAATGGACTGGTTTCATATTTACACCTACTCAAGAAATATGTTCTTATACAAGCAATTATTTTACCTAAATTTTATTTATTAAATTATATCTTAAGTGGGCAAAATAACAAAAAATGGCTAGTAAAGATTGGATTTATGGTTGTGTATGTGTGTTTTAAGTGTCATTACATTGGCTTTGAGACAAACATACCTGCAAGTATTGCAAGAGCGATTTGATTTTATTCAGAGCAAGTTTAGCTGTTTTATGCGAATTAATCTAGGTGAATAATATATAATATGGATATAGTTAGAGAATCAGAGAGATTCCGTCTCTAGGAGGACTCCGAAACTGGAATCTGTTAAGAGTATAAAACGTAAAAAAGATCGTTTCTGGCGAACGTGTGCAAACTTAGCACTACAAATGGAATTGCGAAATGGTATAATGATCTTAATCGATATGTCTCAGTTAGGTCAGTTAATGACCAGTAATTTTTTCGTCGAGTCAGCTATACTTTTTTCAGAGCATTGGATTGAATGTTTAAGTTGCGAGTACAGGTAGTAAGAAATTGCAATGACTATATAAGAATGGATCTTTCAAATAAGGTGTATGCAATGCAATTAACGATATCGTTGGCTTAAACTACAATTCTGTCAACTCCATAAATGCAAATTTTAGAAGAGACACAAAAAACTGATTAACTCCTATAAAATTTTGATTTCAATTCTATAAAAAGTCCTATGTTATAAAATGTGTGCTTTGGAATAAGTAAAAAGCAGTACCTATATTATATAATTATCCTATTAATATTTTTTATTACCAATTTTAGGAGATTGTTTTGCATTTTCGAAATTATTTATTATTGTGGAGTTAGACGGTAATTATTTATAACTTGTCAATATACTCTTTTATGTCAGATTTAAAATAACACAAATATGAATGAGTTGTTCATGAGGAAGGTTATCATAATAGTGATGGTAATCATCAATTCAATTCCTGGAGATGTTCGAACTTCATCTTCGTAATTTTACACCGAATATAGTTTGGGTAACTCATTTATATTCACCGGTGATACATTTTTGGTTTGTCTTTGTGGTATAAGAGTCCACTTATCATGAAATTTTAACTTGAAGAATATTTCACCATTAGGTCGGTATTAAATGGCGCGTAAATCAGTTAGTTACCTTAAAAAAATTAATTTATTGATGATAGAAATTTTCAAGAAAGTATTTACCTTTGGATCTCCCTTCATTCTTCCAGGGCGTATTGACTTGTAAAACCCAACCACATCAAATGATTTAAAAAAGTCATTTGTTAAATAATGGACCTCAAAAGGCTCAGGATTTTTTTTAGCTTGACCGCATACCTAAATATACTGAGCAGGGACACTAATTATTCGGTTTTTGAGCTGCTTTACAATTTTCGCATGCATTGAATCACACTCCATCCGGGCAGACCTCGAGAAACTTTTGCTCAATAATTATGTTTTCGATAATAGCAAGGTTCAGTAACGCATTACACATAGTTACGTTGCGGTTTTGGTAACTGCACCCATCACTATAAATAATAATTTTATTTAGCGTTCCTTGGTTCATTCGAAGAATTGCTTTGTCCATTATAAATTTAACTAACATTGATGCAAGTACTTCTGAGTAAAGCCCTCCTTCAGATTCATTCCATATGTAGCAAGACCCATGATGGGTTTGTAAACCAAATCTGGTAAAATTATGTACACAACGTTTTGTGTTATAGTATAAATTAGATACGGCTGACCGATGTGATAGCAAAATGGCCTGAAGATCCCTGGTAAATGTAAATTTTTTTGTTCCTTGTCTTTCTGCTTTTCAATTCGTGCTTCTTCTCTTGTTTTTATATGTGCATCATAGTCTTCATCTGAAATGTGTTCCGGTTGGTAGGAAAACCATATGTGACACTGATCCTTCTTAGGAGAAAATAAAGATATGTTTTTCACATTCAAAGCATTATTGAATGAGCATACCGATAAAAGTTCTATATTATAGGATTTACACCAGTCAGATACATAAAACCTGTACAATTCTTTCTTTGATGACTACTCTGGTAAGAAATACCTTTTGGTTGATGATTTGCGGCAATAATGCGATTCCATCGTAGGAAGGCTATTAAGAAAATTATGTAGTCGATATGAAATTGTGTAAACCAGCTAACTCCAAACACAACTTTAATTTTAGTATTATCTATGAAATTCAAAAAGTTGAAAATGTTTGATATAATAACTTACTTGTTGGACCACTAATAAACGTTTTTAACACAAATCTCCTAACTGTTATCTCGGATACTTTAAGAAAAACATGCGAACACTAACACACTGACGTATTCTCTAACTCTACTATGTAAAATGATCGGTAACGCGCGAATTGGACGTTTTGCGGTGTTGACATTTTACTCTTTGGAGTTATCTGCTTTACATGACAGACGATTTTGAAATATTTAACATTTATTTGGAGTTATATTGTTTACTAAGCGGTAGATTGCCGTTAGCATTAATAAATGGAGCAAAAATCTGAAATTCTGTCGAAAGTGGAGTTAGCAGGTTTGTAGTTTGAGCCAACGAATGACATCCACGTTTTCAATGAGAAAAATATTATAATCTACAACATAATCAGCCAGTTTTCCTGCGTACAAATAAATGTATTGTATAAAATACAAAATGATCTTGTTTTAGAGGTGTTTGAATTCCAGGTTTGTCAATCAGTCAATTTATATAACTCTAAATGAGGTAGAGATAAGGTGGAAACAATAAAATAGATTAAACAAATAATGTATCTTCGAAACTGACAAAAAAATTATGAGCATAATACCATATATTCAATGTGTATGAGAAAAAAAGACGATTTCTAAAAAAATAATATATTAGGTATGCTCTATTCCGATGCATGAAGTAATTAATCTTTGAGAGCACCATAATTAAAGAACCACCACCTATATTAAATTTTTCAAACATGTTGGCCAATCTATATTAGCCAATCACATGGTAGAATAGGCAAACACTAAGATCTAAAAAATTGTTACTTTCATATTTATTCAACCAACAAGAGCGACAAACCAAGACAAACTCATAACTAACATTCTAACTGACAAACAACAAGTCCAAGCTTAAACTATGTAATTTCATAATGATTATTGAGGAGATCCTCGAATATTCAATCTGTTCATTGCGGTTTTCACAATTACGAGAAATTGCCAGGATTACTGGTTATCTCTTACAGAATGCTCTGAGAACAAGAAATCTTTACTATATGATCAACCAGTCATCCTGTGTTCAAATATGTCCAAGTCTGTAGTCGTTATAAATAACTGTATTATTTATGCATAATTTATTGGATTTTTGCCGGGATACAGAATTGTTTGTCAAATTAATCCCTCATTTCTTCACTTACCCGGAATGTTAAACTATTTTTTGATTGTGCCAATTTCTGGCGTAATCTTTCTAATTGTTTGATTGTTGAAATTGGCCCATACCGCATTCATTTACTAATCAAAATGATTACTGAGAAGGTCATTGATTATTCTTTCTATACACTTTATTTCTATTATAAATTTCGAATACTTATCTGTTATGAAAAAGAAGTGAAAACAGAAACCCCAATTAAGAGACAGAATAATGATATTTTCACTCAGATCTTCAGTAAGAGACTGTAAATACAAGCAGTAATCAAACAAATTTTCCCAATGATCCTGATACACTTTTTTTGATTACACATTTCAAATACTTATCTTCCTGTTTGCATAAATTCATGAAGTTCTAATTGAGAATTTGTGGTTACGTATCATCTCATTTTTTATTGAGCGGTGAATTGTTATTCCTGATATTTTTCGGTAATCCTAGAATTGGTTTGTTCCTTTACTAATCAATTATAAACAATACTCCGGTATATGCCTTAACCCTTTACTTAAAATATCTTTGATAACTTAGAACATCTTTAGTCTAAGAGCCAGCAGGCGGTATTTCAACAAACCCTATATTTTCTAGATACTCTCTCATATCTGCTGAACATGAAATGGGGAGTCACTAAGCTCGCCAACGGTATGTACAGATTTTTTGAGGCATAAAATATGTTAGAAATTTTACCAAGTTTATTATATTATAAATGTTATCGGATAATTGACACGACATACGTATGTGTAATATTACCGCATTCACTCTCATCATGGTTCGATTTGTGTCTCTCTAGCTAGTGCTAGTAGTTGTGTATGTCTAAGTGTCAATTTAATCTTCACAAAAAAATAACTGTCATAGTGTCGGTTTTGTCTATTTAATTAATAATAATTAATTAATATTAATTAAAATATGAGTAATCATTTTGTATACATTTTTTTATTTATTAAATGGTTTTTTACTATTAGAAAATGGCAAATAAAATTTACAAATTCCAAATTCCACTCTTAATATCGCTAATCTTAATAATGAAAAAAACCTAGTAACTCTACATATAGTTCAACCCAGTCAAATTTCCACACTATCATGCCCCAGCAAATCTAAAGGAACCACAGCCCAACTTATTGACCCCCCCAATTCAGGTTCAACAGATATTCAGGCAAGAACTGAACTTTTAGTCTGCTTGTATTTTCAAGCTAAGACCTTAGGCAGAAATTTTTGATTGTTTTAACCAATTTGTCAGAGTGGGAATGGGTTGACTAGGACCACAATATTTATATTTCTATTCATGTATTTTTACTATACAAAAAATATAGAACATTTAAATTGTACGAAGAAATGTTAGTCCGTTAAAATTGCAACTTTAAAAACAAAATTTAAGAGGGCGAGGGTTGAACCCTCTAACTTCCCTTTCCATTAGCAGCGGCCTTGTTTCAAGCTCTTCAGAAAAGTTGAAGAGCTGCACCAGATAAAAGATTAGAAATTATAATAAAACATTTTTTAATATAACCGACTTCCAAGCATAACTAAAAAGTTGAAAATAATTATAACAAAATACAACTCTAGACAATAAATAACACATTCAATGTTGTTAGGTACCTACACAAAGTAAAAAATATAAACATTAAAAGGAGCTCGTTCTGTACAAATTAAATACCTAACAATCTAGTATATTTTTGAAGTCGGTGCCACGCAGTTCTAAAATCCTTCATTGCGTACTTATCTACTACTTCATCAAATTTGATTGTTGGTTGGCACCGACTTCAAAAATATACTAGATAGGTAGGTAATTAATTTGTACAGAACGAGCACCTTTTAATGTTCTTTAAACACGAGTAGTTTTTATTCTTTATTTTTTATTTTGTATGTATAACCTTAATAGACCAGGACCAGGTAACATTGAAAGGCTCAACCTTACAGAATACATTTTCATTTAAATTGACAGGTAAATGTTTACTAACAAAATGAACTAATTGGTACGCGTTGACTTAATAAATCAAAAATATGTTTAACTAACTGACTCAACAGACGTTGTCTTGTCGAAACATTTTATAAAGATTGTAATTATTTGGACCGTTTTGATGACATTATATGAAAGAAATCATTAAAATACCTGACGCCAACAGGCGTATAGATTTAATTTAAACTATATATATATATATATATATATATATATATATATATATATATATATATATATATATATATATATAGTTTAAATTAAATCTTGGTTTTTGGTCAACATATGTTTATTTAGATGAACGTTTCGGACGTACACGTCTTTTTCAACAAATATTGTCATGAACAACTACACATTTATTTGTATGTCACAAAACTATTACTACTAAATTGTCACATTTATAGTACATCACAGTTCACATTAGAAAAGTTTTGTATTCGCAATTAAAACTTCTATTTCTCGCAATATTACGTTTGAATTCAAATATTTTGAGGAAATGTCAGTTACGTCACTTCGATGGATTTCTCGGAGATTTGCTACAAAACTGCATGTTGCAAGTCGCAGAAAAGTATATGGGACCATCTAGGAATCTTCCTTAATAGATTACACGCTAAAAAACTATACACATAAGGGTTTTGGAAAAATTGACCAATATGTTAGGTATATTAGTCGATTTCCATGTTCATTCACAAATTTCATCTTCTCTCAAATTTCAAGTTTCACCAATCCGGATATATACTCTATTAAAAAAGACCATAATCGTGCCCTATAGGAGAAGAAATCAGGTAACATACATAAAAATAATTTGTTCAAGTGCGAGTTGGACTCGCATACTAAGGGTTCCGTACCACCTTCAAGATTCTAATATTCCAGTTTCAGACAAGCAGGGAATGAGTGCATTTTCTTATATTTACCCTAATATCTTTTAAGGGAAGTGTTTTAAATTTATAAAAAATATACACTTTGATTTTCCACACATAGACTTTTTATTTTATCTGCTTCAGGATTCGCTTGAATTTTATCGAATTCATATGTATTTAATTTTCTAATTTGGCCCCCAGAAATTAACATTAGAGCTTTATTTTACTATGAAACTTTCAGAGAAGCCTTTTATAATCTACTATCTGAGTTTTGAGGCTCTGTAGATTGGAAGCTAAAGGGCAAAATAGGTCAAGTTTTAAATTATAAATTATTAAATCTCTTATTCAAATTATTTAAAAATACAAATAAAATATATTATTCAAAATTTAAATAGTGTAGTTTCTAAAGTGGGAATTAAGTCGATGTTTAATATTTTTGTTAATATCTTTTAAACAAATGATTTAAAAATTATATATTTGTAATTCACATAATGAGCCTTTTATCTGCTATATTACATGATGCGTTTGAAAAGTGAATTTTTATTTTCCATTTAATTGTATAATTTGTCCCTAAAATTACTATGGGGGTTTTCTAATAATTTATCTTATAAATTTCAAGTGAGCCCCAGTACCCCTAATTATTTTCAAAATTTTAGGTAGTATGGTTTCGGAAATAAAGGGAGAAATGAATTTTTTTATATCTTTATGTAAATATCTTGTAAACAATTAATTTTAAAAATATGAAAAATATATAATTGTATTCCTCATAATGAGCCCTTTCATTTGATGTATTGCATGATGCGCTAAAAAAATAATTTTTTATTTTCCGTTTAATTCTATAATTTGGCCCCCAATATTAATATTAGGGATTTCTTCATATTTTTCCTGTAAACAAAAAAGGTTTTATAGTTTGGGGAATAACGGGGAGACTGGGTAATTTTTTTAAAATATTTCTCAATATATTTTAAAATATTCATTTTAAAAAAATTAAAAAAATATATTTGTATTCGTCATAAAGAGCCCTGTGATTTGATATATTACATGATTCGTTAGAAACAATTATAATTTTTTATTTTCCATTTAAGTTTATAATTTGCTCCCCAAAATGAATATTAGGAGTTTCTCCTTATTTTTCCAGTAAAGTTCAGGTGAGGGGCTATACCTCAATTTTTTTTCAAAATTTTCTAGCTCATGGTTTCGGGGGGGGGTAAAATTTTTTTATATTTTTGTAAATATCTTATAATTTATTTATTTTAAAAATATGAAAAAAATATATTTGTTTTCGTCATATTATAGTCCTTTTGTTTGATAAATAACATGATGGGTTAAAAACAATTTTAATTTTATATTTTCCATTTAATCCTATAATTTGTCCCCCAAAATGAATATTAGGGGTTTCTCCTTATTTTTCCAGTAAAGTTCAGGTGAGGGGCTATACTTCCATTTTTTTCAAAATTTTCCCGTATGGTTTCGGAGAAAAGGGGAGGGGATGGGTAAAATTTTTTATATTTTTGTTAATATCTTTAAATTAATTTATTTTAAAAATATGAAAAAAAATTTTTTTGTTTTCGTCATTTGATATATAACATGATGGGTTCGAAACAAGTTTAATTTTATATTTTCCATTTAATTCTGTAATTTGCCCCCACCCCAAATTAAAAGTAGAGGCTTCTCCTTATTTTTCCAGTAAACTTCAGGTCAGACCCTATACCTCTAATTTTTTTTTAAACTTTACGTTTTATAGTTTCGAAGATAAGGGGGGATGGGTAAATTTTGGTATATTTTCGTTAATATCTTTATTATTAATTTTTTTAAAATACGAAAAAATATATTTGTGTTCCTCAGAATGGGACCTTTCATTTGATTTATTACATGATTTTTTCATTTAATTCTATAATTTGCCCCTCCAAAATTAATATTAATGGTTTCTCCTTATTTTTCCTGTAAAGTTCGGGTAACGTTCTATATTTCCTATTTTTTTCAAAATTTTAGGCTGAGTAGTTTCGGAGATCAGGGGGGGGAAGGGTCGATTTTTTTAGTTTTTCCCCCCAGAAGTACCCCTAAAATCAAAATTTTTTCTTTTACGATATGTACTCCTGATCAGGTCACCAAACTATACATTGATACCAAATTTCAACCTCTTCCGTCCAGTAGTTTAGGAGAAAATGGCTGTGATGTGACAGAGATATCCTGAGTGATATTATAAGGGTATCCGTATATTGTATATATGGAACGCGTCGAATTGATTACCTCCTCGTTTTTGAAAGTCGGTTAAAAACATATCGTAAAAAGGGAATCAACACTTAAGTTTGTACTGGCTTCTGCAAAATATTTAAGATATTTTTTTCTAGAGCATTTTGATATTGTGAGAAAATGCAGTAAGAAAGACTAGAACAAAATTACTTTTTATACAATTTTGCACAAAAGTATCAAATATACAGGGTGTCCCATAACTAATGGACAATACAATAACTGCAGTTAGAGGTGGTGAAAACATTAACACAAACCTGCTTTATTTATTTTTTATTTATTTATAGAATAGGTCATCTTACAGGTTGTCTGTAAGGCAAACCCTTAATAAAGATACACAGTCACAAAAAGAAAATTACAAATAGGTGAACTCGAAATAATTAATTAACAACAAAGTCCCAAACTTAACAGTATCTAAAGAGACAAACATAAAACTGTTAAATTATGTTGTGGATCCTGTTTATATATCACTGCTTACGCCTGTATTATAAAAGTCTTGTAAGGATCTAGATAAGTTTTTCTTAAAATTATTAAAATTGGAGGAAAAGATATCTACGTTTAAATGACAAATTATATTATAAGCATTCATACTTCTTATTAACGGGGAGTTACCGTAGTAGTGGGTAGAATAGTAAGGAACGTAAAAAATCTGTTTGTGTCTTGTTCTAGGAAAACTGCAATAAATTGACAAATTCTTGAGACACCATTTAGAACACAACATATTGTTAATAACTTTATAAATAAAATAAATATCGGCAAATTCTCTTCTGATAAACAGTGGTTGAAGATTGTAGAATTTCAAGTTGTCACTATATTCTTGGTAATGCCGAAACCTAAAATACCTATAATTAAGTGCATTAACAAATTTTTTTTGGGTATGTTCTAGGGATGTTATATATTTATCATACAAGGGATTCCACGCCATACTGCAATATTCTAAAGAACACCTTATGTAAGAAATATACAACCGCATAAAGGAAATGTGGTTATCAAAGCTTAACTTTTTGTCCATAATAACTCCTAAATCTTTAATTTGTGTTACTTGAGGAATAATATTGTTGTAAAGTCCGTGGGTTCAATTTAAAATTATAAAACTAATATTCACTTTCACTTTTCTAGAAACTTTTATTTACATCGAATATACAACAGCTGATTCAAATATCAGAATAACAATTTTACATATAAGCTCTTCGTACAACCAACTGCCCTCGCGATCGTGGCCTGCTTCGTTTATAAATCCAGCGTCGAATTCTCCAGTAAAATCAGTCATCACTCCTACAGCTGTCGAGTCTTTTCGAGAACGATTTTTTATCTCAAAGCGATTGTTGTCGTTGAAACAGGGTCGGCTTTGGGTAAATTTCGTAACACTGCGACCCCCCCTTTAATTCTGATCGTCCCGATCAGAAACATCCTCTCTATGGTAGGGAGCCAGTCGATCTAAATGAACCACCTTCAATTTAGCCTTGGGGTTTCGACGGATCCGGTAGACGACATCATTCAGCCTCTTGACCACCTCGTATGGACCATCCCAGGCGGGTGTAACCTTTGGGGATTTACCCTTGCTCCGTTGGGGGTTGTACAGCCAGACTTTGTTCCTCTCCTGGAACCCGACTGAATTGGCCTTGAGGTCGTATCGCGTCTTCATCCGGTCACTGGTGGCCAACATCTGCGTTCGGGCTAATTCGTGTATTGCCAGCATGTTATGTCGGAGCTGGTCGGCATAATCGTCGATGGGGAGGTTCTTCGGGGGAGCCAAATGCCAAATCGCAGAGCGATATGCCAACAGGAATAGGGGAATATGCTCATCCCAATCACGCTGGTTATTGCTGACGACCTTGGATAGGTGTTGTTCCAAGGTCCTGTTGAATCTTTCCACCATTCCGTCTGACTGTGGGTAAAATGGTGTTGTTGTCGTTTTCCTGATCCCCAACATCGTGCAGACCTTCTGGAATACATTCGATTCGAAGTTACGCCCCTGGCCTGAATGTAATTCCATCGGGACGCCAAACCAGCTGAATAGTTGTTCTACTAGCACCGTCGCTACCGTGGTTGCCTCTTGGTTGGGTATCGCATATGCCTCAGGCCATTTGCTGAAGTAATCCATTGCGACCAGAATGTATTTGTTCCCCCTCTCAGACTCGGGAAACGGACCGGCGACATCGATGGCAATTCTTTCAAATGGGACGCCCACTTTGTACTGCTGCATTCTGCCCTTGGTCCGGGTCTTCGGGCCCTTACTGGCTGCACGGATGGCACATTTGCGGCACCAAGCTCTGACGTCTTCGAAGTAATTCACCCAGTAGTACCGCTGGCGAACTTTGTCAAGGGTTTTATTCATGCCCAGGTGGCCTCCGGTAATTCCATCATGTACTTCGGTCAGGATGGCTGGTACTTTTTTCTTCGGAACTACCAGTTGGGACTTGGTTTCTCGTCCATCAGCGCTTTCCCAAACTCGCTTGAGCATTCCATTGTCTACTCTTAGAGAGTCCCATTGAGCACATAACGATTTCAGCACGCCGGAGTATCTAGCTTTTGAGTGACAGGATTGGATCGATGTCTGGATCAGCCATTTGGTCCTGGATGCACTGTTCCGTTGTCCAGTCTTCATGGAGATACCCTCTCGCTGTTCCGTCTTCAGACAATGTCCGCATTCCGCTCTACAGGGTCTTCTGGATAGGGCATCGGGCATTATTGTGCAAACGGCCGGCACGGTGTTCCACCTTGAAGTCGCTGTAATTTCTCCATCCATCTGGCTAGTTGTCCTTCCGGTGTCTTCATGTCCAGCAGCCATTTGAGTGCGGCATGATCTGTTCGGATTAAGAAATGACGACCATAGAGGTATTTGTGGAAATGGTCTACAGCCCTTATTATTGCAAGAAGTTCTTTTCTGGTGACGCAATAATTTCTTTCTGGTTTCGAGAATCCACGGCTGTAATACTCGATCACTCTCTCTTCACCATCTTGCACCTGGGATAGGACGGCCCCCAAACCTGTGTTGCTGGCGTCGGTGTCTAAGATGAACTTGCCGGACTGTGTAGGAAAGGCTAGGATTGGGCTGGAGCATAGTGCTGCCTTCAGTCGCCTGAATGATGTTTCGCAATCCTGATTCCAATGGAAGGTCTCTTTCTCAGTGGTCTGCCGATGTAGAGGGGCGGCGATGGTGGCAAATCCCTCAACAAAACGCCGGTAGTATGAACAGAGGCCCAAGAAGCTTCGGAGTTCATGTTTGTCTCTTGGAACTGGCCAATCACGGATGGCTTCTATCTTGTCTTCGTTGGTGCGAATTCCTGACTCGGACACTACGTGGCCCAAAAACTCTACTTCTTTTTTTGGAACAAGGAACACTTCTTCGGATTGAGTCTCAGGTTGGCATTATTAATTCTGGAGAACACTTCGTCCAGGTTCTTCAGATGGTCGTCGAATGTCTGACCCATGACTAGAATGTCGTCAAGGTATACTAAGCATGTCCTCCATGTTAACCCGCTCAGTACATACTCCATTAGCCTCTCAAATGTAGCGGGTGCATTACATAACCCAAAGGGCATGACCGTGAACTGAAACAGCCCTTTACTGGTGGAGAACGCTGTCTTCTCTCTGTCGTTTGCGTGTAGACCAACCTGCCAATATCCACTTTTTAGGTATAGTGTGGAGAATCGACAGGAGCCTGCTAGTGTGGCCAAAGTGTCATCGATTCGGGGTAGCGGGTAGCTGTCTTTCTTCGTGACATCATTCAGCTTTCTGTAATCCACGCAAATTCGGGTGGTTCCATCCTTCTTTTTAACCAGCACGACGGGAGCGGACCATGGGCTGATGGATGGCTCAATAACTCCATTTTGTAACATGGACTCGATGTTTTCCTCGACTGCCTGTTGTTGCCCCAATGGTAGTCGTCTAGGTGGTATTCTGATGGGTTGAGCCTTTCCGGTATCTATTCGATGCTGGATGTTATTGGTGCGACCGGTGGTTCCATCTTGACTGTTAAAAATTTGCCAGTGCTTTGTGATAAATTGCTTGGCTTTCTTCTGGTTCTCTGGTGTCAGGTGTGTCAAATGGTCAGCAAACTGTTGTAGGAACTCTTTACTGGGCCCTGTCTCCTTCACCGACGTCTGGTACTCTTCTTCGCAATTGATTATGGTCTCTACTGGCTTGAAACAAGCTATCTCTTGACCATTGGCAATTCTGATATCGTTATTGGACAAATTCAGGACTCTGATTGGTATATCTCGTCCGGTTTTAACTATAGCCCGTCCGAGTGTACGGGCTCCACCATTCCAACGCAGCTCCCAGGATTGCTGTCTAGCTGCACATGAATAATCTGTTCCGTTCGACCGGGGATTCTAGCTGAAGACTTTGCCACAATTTTTATGGAGGTGACTGAACTGTTGACGGGTCGTGTCAATACAAATTCCTCATTTAGGAACCGAAGAATCTCGGGTCGAACATAAATCCATGCTGGCTAATTAGGTCCATTCCCAGTATAAAATCGTCCTCAATATTCGCTACCAGGACCCTATGCCGGATCATGTTGTCCCCTATCTGTAGCACGACATCTGCCTCACCCTGTATTGACATGGACTCGCCGGTGACTGTTCTGAGCTGGATGTTATTGGTAACTGGCCGAATTTCTGATAATCTCAAAACCCTGGACTTGGCAATGGACACAGCGGCGCCGGTGTCGATGGTGATGGTAACTGCTCGCCCATTGATGGTGCCTCTGATGACTATGCTGCCCCCGGATGGATAACGGCAAAATCCCCGGATGGATAACGTTTTGGGGGCTGGTGGAGGGTCAGTCAGCATTCGCCCCCTTATGCTGAATGGCTGACGGTCCCTGGACATGTGGCTGTTCTGTTGGTTACCCCTGGTCGGTGATCGTTCCGGTAGCCTTACTCGGCAGTCACGTTGGAAGTGTCCTGTCTGTCCGCAGCGGTAATATGCCCCTCTGGTGCCAGTTCTTTGTGACCGTTCTAATATTTTATTCAGACCAGTTAGCAGCGCTTGAAATGGTGACTCTGACTCTTCCTGGTTAAAGGAAACTGCTCGGACCCTCGGCTTGGACACTTAGTCTTAGATTTCGCTGTACTTCCACATCTCTGATGCCGTTTATGAAACTCTGTGTGGCCAACTGGTCTTTCGTTCCCTCTGGCAGGTCTGGGTAGGACAAGTGAACTAACCGTCTAATTTCTGCTTCGAATTCTTGAAGGCTTTCACCGGATTTTTGCGTTTTTCCACTCAGTTGGACTTGGTATACCTGGCTCAAGGATTGATTGTCGTAACGTTTGTCCAGGATGGCAATGATCTTGTCGAAATTGCCTTGTTCCTCGACTGGAATGCTTTGGAGGAGTTCTAGGGCCGGACCTCTTAACGAAATTACCAGAGAAGTAGATTTTTCTTGATTATCCCATCCATTAGCTGTAACCACGGCCTCAAATTGCCGTTTATACATGGGCCAAGATGAACTGCCGTCGAATGTGGGTGGTTTACTAAAGGAACTTTTGGTACTCACGGTGTTCTGGTATTTTCCTCGCTGTAAGTCCTGTTGCATTTTTTTAAATTTCTGTTTCTAGTTTATTTTGAATAGCACTGATTTCAAATTTCACCTGGCTCTGTATGGAATCGATGTCATCTACTTTGGTTTCAAGGGCCTCCACATTATTTTTTAGGATTTTTATGTCGTCGTTTATCTCTTTTATATCTGATTCTACTATTTGCATTCTTTCATTACCTGTTTCGTTAACTTGTGATACATACTATTTGCATTAGTTGTTCAAATTGCATTTGTCTTTTTTCTTCAGTTATTTTAAATTCATTTTGTCGTTTTAATTCAGTTTGATCTTGTTGCTTTTCAAATACTTTAAAATCATTTTGTCTCTGTTCATCTAATAATTTAAATTTCGAGAACAATCCTTCAATTAAATTATGTTGTTTTTCTTCCATGGTAGTGACAAGATTTTCTAATTCTATTTTACGTTTTTCATCAAAAGATTTTACTAACCTTTGTTGAATTTCTTCCTGATGTTGTTTTTCCTTCTTGTCACGTTTTTCTAGAATCTGGACTATTTTTTCATCCAGTCCCTCCGTAACCTGTTCGATAATTTTTTTGGTAGTTTCGTCGGTTTTTTCCATACTACGAGTTTCCATAAATCAAATTACGATTTTAACTGCACTTAATCCTCTACTTCTGATCACCAAATTTGTTGTAAAGTCCGTGGGTTCAATTTAAAATTATAAAACTAATATTCACTTTCACTTTTCTAGAAACTTTTATTTACATCGAATATACAGCTGATTCAAATATCACAATAACAATTTTACATATAAGCTCTTCGTACAACCAACTGCCCTCGCGATCGTGGCCTGCTTCGTTTATAAATCCAGCATCGAATTCTCCAGTAAAATCAGTCATCACTTCTACAGCTGTCGAGTCTTTTCGAGAACCATTTTTTATCTCAAAGCGATTGTTGTCGTACTGAAATGAAACAGGGTCGGCTTTGGGTAAATTTCGTAACAATATCATTATTGATGGTCATATCAACTAGTGGTGGATTAACTAATCTTGAAAATAGTATACAATTGCACTTCGCTATATTCAATATTAATCTGTGGAGTTGACAGAAACTAAAAAAGCTACAAAGGTCGGCTTGCATTAATTGGTAATCATTAATTGTTGAGATTTTTCGATAGATTTTCATGTCATCAGCATATAAAAGTACATTACAAAAAGAAAAACATTCAGCTACGTCTGAAATGAAAATACTAAATAATAAGGGACCCAGGTGGGACCCTTGTGGAACACCCGAATTAATAGGAGTGACTCTAGACTTTACATTGTTTAGAGCAACATACTAGGTTCTGTTGGAGATATATGAACAAATAAGATCCAGTACCATGCCATGCACACCGAAATTTACAAGTTTGGCGACCAGTGTCGGTTGATGTACCTTGTCGAATGCTTTGGAAAAATCGGTGTACACAGCACATACTGACTGACCGTTATCCATACAATTATAAATATACTGAATGAAATGTACTAAGTTAGTAGCTACTGATCTTTTCTTAAAAAATCCGTGCTGAAATATGGTAAGACGATCTTTAACCAGAAAGAATAGCTCCTGAGTCAAAATTTTTTCAAAAATTTTACCCGTTAAATTTAATAAAGATACTGGCCTATAGTTATTAACAATATTCTTAACATCAGACTTAAATATGGAGACAACTTGGGCCATTTTCCACTTATCTGGAAAACAGCCGCTTGCCAGTGACTTGTTAAAGATAATCCACAAAGGCTCGATAAGCTCATTAGCACAGTTTTTAATAAAAACGGATGGAATTCCGTCAGGGCCTGGACCCTTGTTAATATCTAACTATTTTATTGCACTAGTAATCTGAGTTCTAGAAATTGAAGTAATATCAAAATTTACATTGGAATTCACATGATGAATCAATGAGGGATTATTGTTATCAACAAAAACCGAGTTGAAGTACTCAGAAAAAGCTGAACATATTTCTACGGATCATGTGTATTCCATATCCTTATAATTCATTATCAAGGGCAGTACGCACTTTTTACGTTTATTAGACACATATGCCCAAAACTGTTTCGGAGATTTGTTAATGTTTTCCTCCACTTGTGTAACACAATTTTTATAACCTTAGTTATTGTTTTTTTAACTTCTTTTCTCAATTCAGAAAATCGTGTATAATCATTGGCATCTTTATATGTTTTCCATCGTTTATGAAATTTGTTTTTCTTCTTTATTAATTGAATTAAATATGATGAAAACCATTTAGGATTACCATGTTTGTTAAGAACCTTAACCGGAACATGAGTTTCAATCGCGCTATCAAGAATATTATAAAAAACATCCACACAAACATTGATATCATCATGATCCAGTACTTCCCTCCACAAAATATCATCAAGACTACTTTTGATGTTATCATAATTAACCTTATAAAATAAGTTTTGTCTGTAGGGTTTACGCGTCAGTAATTTTTCAACAAATAATTGTAATATTATTTCTAAAGCCTTATGATGCAAATCCTCAGGGACAAACGGTGACAAAGATTCATGAACACTTATATCAAGATTATTTGATAAAACTAAGTCTAAAATTTTTCCGTGAGAATTTGCAATGTTATTGAATTTTTTTAATGCAACAAGATAAATAAAGTTTTTAAAATATTCACTTCGACTATTGTGTCCTGAGGAAGGCGAAAAAGTATATATTACGAAATTTACCAAAGCCGACCCTGTTTCATTTGCGTACGACAACAATCGCTTTGAGATAAAAAAATGGTTCTCGAAATGACTCGACAGCTGTATAGGAATGATGACTGATTTTACGAGAGTTTTCGATGCTGGCTTTAAAAAAGGAAGCAGCCACGATCGCGGGAGAGTTATACCGCGACGACTAGCGTATATGGTAATGTTATTGTGAATCAGCTGTTCTGTTTAAATTTGATGTAAATAAAAGTTCTAGAAAAGTGAAAGTGAATATTAGTTTTATGATTTTAAATTGAACCCACGGACTATATTGCAATATAAAGTTATATCAGAACAATTGTAATCACCAATAAAAATAATAAAAAACATTGTTGTGGGTTGTTATTTATAATATTTTCAACTTTCTCAAAGTGAGTTATAAAATCATCGTTTGTACTATCTGGGGGAATATATACACAACAAATGAATAGTTTTTTACCTTCACTCAAGGACAATGATACCCATAAGTCTTCAATTTTTCCATTTGAATTCCATGAAGGTAAAG
This sequence comes from Octodonta nipae, assembly GCA_034190945.1. NCBI lineage: Eukaryota > Metazoa > Arthropoda > Insecta > Coleoptera > Chrysomelidae > Octodonta > Octodonta nipae. The sequence goes on along the minus strand of CM067216.1, from coordinate 94,632,782 downwards.
TCTGATACTATATTACTCTTAACCCCTATCAAAATGCCACCACCATCACTTTTACCACTATTAATTAAGTCACGGTCTCTTCTATACACTGTACATGTCGAGGGAATGAATTCGGAGTCCAAGATTTCTTCTTGTAACCATGTTTCTGTAGCACAGATAATGTCAAAATTACCAGAACATACCGACTGAAAACTGTGTGTTTTAGTTCTTAAACCGCGAGTGTTCTGGTAGTAGAGTTGAAATTCTTTGAACTTGAACAATTGCTACACAATATTCTTAATACAAGAATCTTAATATACTGTCACTAAGGCACTTCTGGATTTCCAATCTGCTGCAGTACATCAATGGAGGAAATCAAAAAGGATTTGGAGGATTCCGATTTTTTTTATGTATATTTTGCAGTCCTTGATCCAGCAGTACTTGTAGTTATTAGATAAACTGAATCCCCTTGCTTGTTTGTACAGAGTTTTATAAAAAGGAGATAAGTGCTCGTTAATGAATATTTTGCCAGTACTGTAAGCAGATTTAATCAATTTATTTTTGTTTGCACGAGCCGCTTCAATGAATTTCCTTTTCATGACTTGATTGTTAAATTTTATAATTATATTGCGGTTGATATTAGAATTGCCCTTGTTGTTAGAATGGATTTTCACCTGATGACACTCGATTATATGGTTATCAGCCATTCTAAATTCGATGAGCTCTCTTTTCTCAGAGACTCTGCACAATTCAATATTACATAATCTGCATTGTTGTTGTAAATTTTCTAACTCAGAACTCAGTTGTGAACATTGTTTTTTAGGACATTTACTTCTTCTCTAAGACCTGGAACCACGCTTACAGTTTGTTGAAAGTGATCCATACTTAATCCAAAGTCGTCGATTTTATTTCCATAAAAATTTAAAGATTCAATAATTTCGGCATGTTTAATTTTGAAATCTTTCAATTCAAATCTAATTAAATTAATTGCTGTTAATAATTGATCAATTTTAGAGTTGTCATCGTTGCAATCCATTCTGCATTTTTGACAAACCCAATTAACACCGGAATCCGGAGTGATTTCACAAAAACTACTAGATAATTTCACACATTTTAAATGATAGTTTTTTGTGCACTTGTCACAAGAAACACCTGGATTCGTTCGGGTCGTAGAGTTATTACAAAAAGTACAAATGCCGAGCATGACAAAAACTGTCCGATGTAAACTTATTAATTTGGAAATAACATTGTGACGAGAAATATTTTAATAAAAATTGTAATAAAAGCGGACCTTATATGAACACTTGTCAAATTTCGTCTCTTATCTAGAAGTATTAACCATTTATTTATGGGATTAATTAAGAGTACTTCTAAAACACGACTTAACTTACTTCGCTTCACCCTACATATCTTTAGTAAAATGTTAGTAGTAAAGGATATATAGGGTCCTAAAATTGCTATTTGGTTTTTGAAAATTTGTGATATTTGAAACACAGCTCCATATATTGCACTCAAAATTGGTACAACATAGTTTTCAAGGGCGATAGACAAGAATTTCTTATCATTTTTCATGGTACTCTTACAGGGTGTTTGTTACGAAGGTCGAATGAGGCAAATCCATGTTTATTTTTTTAACACCCCATATAATTTGCGTTTCGACCATAAATAATGAAACTGCCATTATTTCAATACAAAAAACGTATACCTGAATCTCCAAATTTCAAGGCGTTTTCGAGATATTGAAATTTTAAGACTGGCGCTTAGTCATTTAAATAAAACATTAACGGTTTCAAAAACATTCAATTTAATTATGAAAACAAAAAAAATAAACAGATTCACTTCATCTAATGTTGAAATTGACTACCATTATCATCAATGCATTTTATTACACTTTTTATGAAATGTCGTCTTATCCTGAAAAAGGAACTTATTCGAGTAAATTACCCAAATTATTTTCCAAAAATTCTAAATACTGTAATGCATTTAATCTCGTCGGAAGTTCAAACAGACCAATGAAGTGATGGTCAATAATTCCACACCAGATATTAATAGAAAATTCATGCTGAAAATGAACTCCACGATACTTATGAGGATTAACAAAATCATAATTGAAGACACCACGGCGTGTGAATTTAACTTCGTCAGAAAATAGGATGTTTTCAAGAAACGTTGAAACTTGAATGATTTTATGTTGTATCCACTGAAAGAAACTGTAGTCTACCTGGTAAGTTATTGGGCAATAAATTTTGTACAGGCGTAAAGTGATACGGATACAATTTTTTTGAACGTAAAATTTAAAATTTACTCGATTTACTTGCAACCAGTACCTGCTTGCAAGCGCCGAGAACTTAATGCAGGTTTTCCACAATTCAAACTAAAATATCATCATGATCAGCTGAAAATCATTTAGATCGGCCAGCAGAATTTTTGGTGTGAAACAAACCTATTTCACCTAAATTTCTGTATAATCGTTAGAATATTTTACGATTAGGCACATTTCTATTTGGATATAACTATGCGTATCGTCTAACTGCAGCACTTGAATTATAATTTCCTAGTGCATAAACACAAATCATATGCCTTGGTTCACTATTTGCAAATTCTTTAATTCTTGGCATATTTAATGAAGGTTCCAATTACTCATCTTAAAAACACAGTAAATAAATCGACAGTATGTAAAGAAGAAATCAATAGTTCATATCACATTCACAACCTACTTGAAAAAATGTAATTTATGAGGTTGCTTGCCGTGATATGCTGACCGTTTTTGAATTGCAATATCTCGAAATGCCTTGAAATATAGATATTCAACAAGTATACGTTTTTTGTATTGAAATTATGTCAGTTTCATTATTTATCGTCAAAAATAAACATGGATTTGCCTAATTCGACCTTCGTAACAAACACCCTGTCAGAGAACCCTGGAAAATGATAACAAATTCTTGTTTATAGCCCTTGAAAACTATGCTATACCAAATTGAGTTCAATATATGGAGCCGTTTTTGTGAGAATTTTCAAAAACTAAATAGCAACTTTAGGACGTGTATATCTTTTACTTCGAACATTTTACTAAGGCATGTTTGTGTTAATCGGCATATTTTCACCGCCTCTAACTGCAGTTATCGTATTGTCCATTAGTTATGGGACACCCTGAATAATAGTATCGCAACAAACAAAAAAATTCAAAATGTATTTGCAAATGCTCTTTCAAGTGGCCAGATTCCCATTTTCGCCGAAACCATGAAATTCATTATATAAAGCTAGCAGTGAATTTAATCAACATTACTAATTTTCTATTTAATAAAAATACCCGTCCTACTTACAGAATTCAGTTCTTGTCCTAGAGCAGCATTAACAACACCCTTAAGTATATATTCTTGTGGCACTGCTGGCTGCACATCTTTTAAAAGTTTAAATGCTTCTTTAATATCATTATTCTGTAAAAAATGAATCACCAAGTTGAACCTAGCTTCCGGTACAACATCAACCAAAGACGGAAATACCTAAAAACATCAGCACTATAAACAAAAGAGACAGAAACAACCGATATATTTCCAAATGTTATGAGCGAATATTAAAATTAAAATTCACAGATTTTACCTGCATAGCCCCTTCACCATCTCTAAACACGACCATGTTATGTTTTAACAAATCATAGCCAAATCCTATATTTGCATTTTGTTCCATTATTGGTCTAAGCTCATTTTCCGCTGTGACCCCATTGTAGAGGCGGAAGGTATTGCAAGCTTTCAAATTAGTTGCAATAACAGAATCCGGAAAATGGTTTAAATATATACTGAGCACTTCTTGTGAAACGTCGTAGTAATCAAGCTTGTAATAACAAAGCGCAACATATACATTCAACGCTAGATTTTCTCTAAAAGTAATAACTGTAATTGAATATAAATAAAATATTGACAGTAGGTATTAAAAATTAATCTATAACTTCTTTATTAACCAACTACGACTATTTATTGTTTACACAAAATTATACATAACATCAACCTGGCACTCGTCCCAGGTTGGAACTTTTCCCCAATGTTGTTAGTCACCTTCTGCTACTTTATTCTTAATGGATTCAAACTACCGGGTCCATATTATTCATATTAAACATAAATATTGAGTGTGACCTTCACTTGCAAAAACGTGACGTCCCATGAACCAACTGGGTATGGTGCCCCTCAAATCTTTAATGGTACAACCAATATTATCCATTCACATCACTTTTCACAGTCATGTAGTGGATATTTAAATGAAAGCTATAAGCTTCGAAATTACGGAGCATAAATATATACCTAAAAGCTGCAGATTCACCAGACAAGCTATATGTCACATGGTCTTACCGACGCGATTGTTGCCCAACCTCATAACATTTCATCCAGGTCAGGAAATAAATTTGATTAAAAATATCTGGAGTAGCTGGATTCCATGACGTTACATTTTAAGTAGCTTATAAACCACAATTAGGACATAAAAAATAGAACTTTAGTAACAACTGAAACAAGTAACATTCCTCCACTACAGCGCAGTCAATGACGTCACAGTCATATACGGTCACGAATATGCGAGTTCCTAAATTTCTTATCAAGCTTTGTAGTATTCTTCTGTTGAAAATACCATATTATTGATCCTATCAAGATAGATGAAAATATCATCTTATTGATCCTATGAAGATAGATGTTGCATTACTAATATCAATAAATTAACTAGAGGAAACAATTGTAGAATTAGAACTTAAAAAGAACAAACTTTTATGAGAACGGAGGTTTTCGCGGCCAGAGTCATAGCTGATTCTGCTTTTTCCGGATTTGGACCGCGTCATTTTTCGAATTAGTTTATTTATATACCTAAACCGGGATATAAACAAAGTTTTCCGAGGTTTCGCCCACACTTATAAGGGGCTTTTTCAAGGCTGAGACAAAAAAAAACAAATGTTACTTACCTTGCGGCTACTCCATTCATTTATCTTTTTCTCAAGAACAGTTCAAAACTTCACTTTTTATTCAACTTGTCACAATGATGTACAAATTCTATATAGAATTTGTACATCAATCTCATCATTATCATTGTGACAAGTTGAATAAAAAGTAAAGTTTTGAAGTGTTCGTGAGAAAAAGATAAATGAATGGAGTAGCCGCAAGGTAAGTAACATTTGTTTTGTTTTTTGTCTCAGCCTTGAAAAAGCCCCTTATAAGTGTGGGCGAAACGTCGGCAAACTTTGTTTATATCCACGTTTAGGTATATAAATAAACTAATTCGAAAAATGACGCGGTCCAAATCCGGAAAAAGCAGAATCAACAAACTTTTATTTAATTAATAAAAAATATAACTACAAAGTTGAGATAGATTTATTCCAAGAATGAAGTTGACTGTATCCCTGAAGAAAAAACAATACGGGTAGACGCAACAAACAGAAAATTACGTTTCCCAAACGCTCTGGGACTGGCTATTTCTTTCTGATTTATTGTCTTTGTATCCCTTCATATATGAGATACATTGTATACACATATTCATACATATGTGTATACATTGTCGCCCAACTTTCATATATTCATTGCCTCCCGATTTACATACATATGAAAAATTTCAGTTCAATAAAATACCAAAAGGTAGGTCACACTTAACTTGTAAATTCATTTAAAGCTTGTTAAGAGATTCAGGAAAATTCTTGTAAATGTTGCCGAAGAAAAAATTTCTTTAAATTATTTCCCTGGATACACATACAACATATTACTAAAAGACAACAATAATCTTTCAATCCAGTCGATCAACTATTTATAACGTTTCTGTCAAATTAACATTACTTTAACCTTCTTAAAATACTACATATTAACAGGAATACTATAATTTAATTATAGTTAGAAAATTCTTATTCCTATTAAAGTTAATATTTAGAAAAAAATAAATACTTTGTCAGGGGTAGACTTAACAAACCTAAACAAGCGTTCTCAAGCACAAGCGTGTGAACTGGGGGGGGGGGTATTTCCTTGGTGTGCTGTGATTTCTCGTTTGACAGACGCAAACCAATATTCAGCTTTGTCGCAAATGCTCAATTGCAAAATGAGTTTTAAGCATTCACCATGTCAGGGCGGATGATCCAGATCTCATACGAAATTAGCCTAAACAGGAATTTCTATATTTAAACTCTTGGATGTAAGATTTTTGTTGATATAGTGTCGAAGTATCACCTTGTCATTTGTGGATACTTGCAAACTTAGCAAAGCTTAGCAATGTTAAGGTTTGGTAAATGTGTAAAAATACTATAATAAACTATTCATTGAAATCCAGGATAAAAATGTGCTTACCTATTTTGTAGGAGTAACTTTTTATAAATATCTATTGCTTCTTGATAATGAGCTCTTAAATAATGAATTGCAGCTAAACTAAGTTGGTCCTCAATCACATCTTGCAACTGTTGGTGATATTCCATTAAAGCTGATTCATCTCTTAACTTGTGGGCCAAATGAAAACTTAGTCGTACTTTAAGACCAGATGAAGATGCTTGCTCCAACAGTTTCTTGGAGTCCTCATACATTCCTGTAAAAGCAATTTAATGCAGATAAATTCTAGTATATTTATACAATCAACTACTGGATAGTGATAGTCTGATCACAGATCACCATAATGCACATGTTAACTAACTCATTATGAAAATTTAATTATTATTTATAGGATTTTTCTCTCCAATAATAAGATTTTTGTGGAATATTTTAAAAATATTTTGTTGAAAAATTGCATTAATTTAAGATAGTTTTAATAACTGTTACTGATTCATTTAGAAAATTTAGAATACTAAGGCCCGGTTGTATAAACAGTTTGAACGCCAGTTCAGTCTTAAACTGCAGATCAAACGTAAATTTTGGGTTGTATAAACGTTGAACATCAATCAAACGGTAGGTTAAGTTGAACGTAGCATTTTGACAGATCAACGATTTGAACCGTGTTCTGTTTTGTAATTTGACAAGTCAACTCTACTTAACTCGAAGCGGGTTTTTCATTGTGTGCTTTTATATCCCTTGATAGCTTATTATAAGTTGAAAAATGGCTAATAGGAATGAGGTTTTAATAGACGACGAAGATTTTTTGGGTCTGGTTGATGCAGTGTTACATCCCAGAATGCCGCGTAATTTTCGTGAACGGTTAAATCATTTCGATATTTGGAACGAAACTGAATTTTTTCAAAGATTTCGATTGACCAAAGATGTTGTACGACATATTATAGAAATTATTCCGCTGGAAACAAAAAATAAAAGGTAATGCAGTTTATTTCTTTGCCTTTCCGGAAAACTAAATTATATGAAGGAATGTTTTTAGAAACTGTGCTCTAATACCTGCAGAGATGGTGCTTTTAACACTTAGATTTCTAGCAACCGGCTCTTTTCTGCAAGTTGTTGGGAATTTTGCTGGTGTTGACAAATCTACTGTAAGTAGAGTGGTGAATGTAGTCACTCGAGCAATAGCAAGTTTGTGGGGAATATATATCAATATGCCCAATCAAAATGACAATATTGTCAGGCAGAAGTTTTTTAACATTTGCGGTTTTCCAAGATGTATAGGAGCAATAGATTGTACACATATTAAAATACAATCTCCTGGAGGAGAAGCCGAGATTTATAGAAATAGAAAAGGATACAATTCTCTTAACATTCAAGCCGTTTGTGATGCTGATTTACAAATCAGAGACATTGTGTGTAGATGGCCCGGTTCTGCCCATGATGCTAATATTTTCAAAAATTCAAATTTAAGAAGACGTTTCGAAATGGGAGAACTTGGGGATACAGTTTTAATTGGGGACAGTGGATACGGCATCAAGCTATATTTCAGTATCACGTGCTGAAAATTTATTTAATGAATCCCTGATAAGAACCCAAAATACAATTGAAAGGTGTTTTGGAGTATGTAAAAAAAAAGATTTCCAATTTTAGCATTCGGAATAAAGTTAAAGGTACAAAAAGTTGAAGCTGTAGTTGTTTGTTGTGCAGTGCTCCATAACATTGCATGGCAATTTCATAATGAGGTACCAAATGTAGATGCAGAAATTGAAGCTGCCTTACCATTAGAAAACATCCCTATAGAACCCCAACAAGGTGTTCAAAATGCAGCTAATAATGCTGTAAGACATGGCTTGATAGCAGATTACTTTCAGAATTTACAGTAATAAAAAGCAATGAAACATTTATGTAATTTGTGTCACTAAAATAAATTCAATGCCAAATGTAATTTTTTTTTAATCGAACATTTGAAAACCTTATAAATTATAAACACAAAAACCTTATTTTAGTGATTTTCCAGCTGTTCTTTCTGCAAAGCCAGAATTTGCAGTTTCAATTCTGCTTCTTTTGCAAAGTAATTTTGCCTTTGTTCTGATTCTTTTCTAGCAATTTCTAGATCCTGCTCATGCATTTCTTTCATACACTTCATTTTAAACTCATGCTCTTCCTGAAGAATGAGCAGTTGATTTTCTCCAAGCTCAGCTTTACTTCTTGCCCAGCAAACAATTTTATTTGACAGTTGAGTCTGTTTGGGAAGATTTTCTAAAACAATAATCATGATATCATTTTAGACTACAGCAATAGTAAAACTATTGTTACCTTTAGTTATTTGCTTCCTTAAAGGAATCGATTTTGCTGTATGCAATTGTGAGGGTGTATACTTTGACCACTTGTCTACAAAATTGAAAAATTTTATTAGTCACAAGTTTTCCATTTCTTCCCAAACCATACGTTGTGTTAATAAGCTATATAAATATGGTAGGTATGTCACAAATTGTTACAACTTACAGGGAATTTGTGAAAACTCCTCTGTTTTTTTTTCACGTACTTCTTCATTTGTACTTCCAATTATGGAGCATTCACCTAAACTTTTATTTAATTTGTTGTTTAATAGCTGTATTAAAATTTTACCTTCATCATTATCAAATTCTGATGGCAGTCCTGTCATTTGGGTACCTATAATCTCCATTACTTTTTGATCCACATCGTCTAATTTGGGTTTTTTTAGTGGTCCCCCCCCTGTACCTGTGGCATATATTTTTTCATCAGCAAACTTTTGTTTGGATCTTTTTTTAATATTCTCATATTTATTTTTTAAGATTTTAGCACAACGAAATACTTCACCACTTTCACTATTGAACTCGTTTGCCAGTTCTATCCACGCCATGTGTTTTAATGCATTGTTTGTGCGATCGCTTTTCCTAGATTATAGTCTATCCTTATATTTGTCCACCGGGGCCTATTAAAATTTGCACCTCTTTTGCGCTAAAATTATAAGTTCGTTTTTACTTTCTGGTGCACTCATTTCTATTACTGGTTTACTTTCTTGATAATTTTTAAACGAGTAGGTAAACGAGTTCACCCTAACAATTACAGCAAAAATGACAGATTTATTACGTACAATACGTCAAAGGAAGCTAACATAAATATGATATAATAAACATTCCTAGGAATCGATACTACCAACATAATTAAAAGGACGTTCTGTTGAACCACAATATAGACACGTTTATACAACAGAAAATTACTTGACTGTGGTTCATGATTTAAACGAGGTTCAGTTGAACTGCGGATCAACTGATTTTTGTACAACCGGGCCTAAAAGTTGAAAACTCAAATTATTTATTTAGAGTATTGCAAACAACAAAGCAATTACATAATATATGAAATTAGGAAGTAACATTCTCAAATTAATAGTTCTGAATAATGTGGCAAATAATTTGGCATTATGCTTTGCAGTCACAATGTGAGAATGTAGCCTTATTCCATCTGAAAAGGAAATCTGCAGTGGTTGGTTCCAATTCAGTTTATGGTAGCCCATGTCATCAATTTCTAACTCAAATTCTGGAGTTGTCAGTGAGGAGTAGGGGGTTTGGTTGGACTCATGAGAATTGCTATGATTCCATTCCTGCTTCCATTGATATGTAAAGTTGTAAATGTTTATTAAGAGGTTGGAAGCTCTTTTCAGGAGGGATGTTTTGAGCAAAGTCAGTCAGTATGAGATTCAGCATACATGGGATCTTAGTCTTGGGTATGTTATTTTCGTTCTGCGTTCCCCTGGAGTTCAGGAGACAGAATATGTGCCAGCACAGAAAGCCACATTGTTGAAGTTGATTTAATTATACGTTATTAAACACTGCTTTAATTGTACTTTGATCAGCCTTTTGTGAAACAATCACAGATGATCCAAAGAATTTGTAGGCATCAGAAATTATAATCTTAATAATAATGTAGCAAATGGACTTATTTCGCCTGATCAACTGGACATAATAAAGAGCGAAGTTGAGCGTGAATTATTTGATCGAAGTACAACAGATTCAGAGCGTGAAACATCTTTGGCGAAAAGAGCGGACGAGACTCAAGGACTTCAACAAGACCAGCCAGCCACCGATGACCTGCTTGAGAAAATCCAAGCAGAAATGGAAAGAGATCCATTGAATAGACCAAATCTTCCCAAACTAAGATCTTCTAAGAAACTGGGTATCGTCTTGCAAGCCATGAACAAATTTATCTTGCCAAACTATGTTTTAGGTGCTTAATACGTTAGAGTCGCTACACACAATCATCTACTGTGCTGCAATTTCCATCTGCAGAACAATTGGGGTCGCAATAAGACCAAAGCAAGACCCTCCCCAATTTAGACAAACACCTCGAATACCACCTTGGCAAAGAAGGCTAGAAGGGAAAATTAATTCTCTTCGGAAAGACATTGGAAGACTGACCGAGTACCAACGAGGGGTCAGGACTATCATGGAAAATAACCGAATACATTCCCAGTGGGATGGAGAAAACATCACATCTCAGCAGTGTCTGGACAGTCTACACAAGTCGATTGAGAAGGTACAAAACTAGTAACCAACGGAAACTAGACAACGCACTATTCCGAAAATCAGGAAAAGGGTTTTATAGAAAACTCAACAACATCAACAATAATGAAACTCCTAGTTATCCCAGTAAAACGGCCATCGAGCAGTTCTGAAAAACACAACAGTTTCCCATAACTCCAGAGCAAGCTGGAATAATGAGGAGGAGGCTGCATTACAGAATTGTGATAACATACAACGGAAGACACGTCCAACATAATGAAACACCTCCATAACTGGAAAGCACCAGGACCAGATGGTGTGCAGAATTACTGGATAAAGAAACTTTACGCTACCCACGACAAATTAACAGAACTTATTAATGACATAATTATCCATCCACACAAGATGCCTAGTTTCCTTACGCATGGTGCTACATACCTCTTACCAAAGGATAACCTATGTACACAGGACCCAGCAAAGTACCGACCAATCACTTGCCTCCCAACCTTACACAAACTTATAACGTCGTGCATTAATCATCGCCTTTTCATTGTGAGCTAAACAACATAATTACCGAACAACAAAAGGGATGCGCGAAAAACTCGATGGGGTGCAAAGAACAACTAATAATTGATTCCGTTGTCTGCAATCAAGCCTACGCCAAACGACGTGGCATATGTGGACTACAAAAAGGCCTTTGATTCAGTTCCACATGATTGGCCCATTCAGGTGCTGAGACTCGTATTGTTAACTTTTTAGAACATGTCCTGACTACTTGGCAAACCACAATCTTTTTGAATGAAGCCGACTGTTCGATACAAACCGACTCTATCTCAATCATAAGGGGTATATTCCAGGGAGACTCTCTTAGCCCGCTGTGGTTCTGCCTTGCCATGAACCCACTCTCACACAAACTGAACTCGACAAACTTTGGGTTCAGTCTCAAGCACAACAACGTACAAGCATTGAAGATAAACCATTTGTTATACATGGACGACTTAAAGTTGATGGCAGCTACGAAACAACAGCTGCATGATATGCTTAAAATAGTAGAAGGGTTCTCTAGTGATATCCATATGCAATTTGGCCTAGGCAAATGACGAATTATTAAAATAGTTAAAGGCAAAATACAGCAGAGGCCCTACGAAATGGGAGATGGCACCTCAATTGAATCCATGGAGGAAGGCCATACTTACAAATGCCTTGGAACAAAGCAGGCCCAACGAATTGATCACACCACCATGAAAAAGGACCTAACAACAGGGTTTCATTGAAGGGTAAGACGACTGCTGAAGACCAAACTTAACAGTAAAAATTTGTTTCAGGCTATTAACACATACGCGTGTTCAGTGCTTAGTTACTCTTTCGGTATAGTTAACTGGTGCAAGACCGACATGGAACAATTACAACGGAAAGTTCGAGTACTACTAACAAAAGCCAACATCACCATCCAAAGAGCTCTGTCGAACGTACAACTTTGCCACGGTTCGAAGGAGGAAGAGAATTGGCAGATCTAACAAACTATTAGATCAACAAATTTGTATTTGGGTAGTCAATTCCAAAAATTCGCAGAATTTTCTGATCTACACAGATTCATATGTCAGGTTTATGACTCAACACCTCTGTGACTGACAGAACAACAAAATCAAGTATACCACCAGAGAACTGATCAGAAGCTGCTCAAATGGAAAGAGAAGCCCCTTCATGGAAGACATATAAATGACGTCAACCAAGATTATGTCGACAATTCAGCGTCGAAATACTGGTTGATCTCGTGTAATATGTTTCCTGAAACGGAAGGCTTTATATTGGCAATCCAAGATCAAGTAATTCCAACTAAGAACTATCTCAAGTACATCGCCAAAGACCCTTCTATCAACAACGACAGATGCAGATATGGTCGGAATCTATCCAGCATATTACAGGAGGTTACAAAGCGTTCGCTGCAACTGAATACAAAGAACGACACGATGCTGTGGCAAAAATACTGCACCAGGAACTAGCGCTGAAACTTGAGCTATCTCAGTGGGTAACAACACCCTACTATATATACAAAACAGAATCTATTTTAGAAAATAACAACTACAAGCTGCATTCGGACCGCACGATACTGACCAATCGGACTGTTGCTCACAATAGGCCAGATATAGTTGTAATAGATAAAATCTCTAGGAAAACAACCTTAATTGATAGCAGGCTGTAAAAATAGCCAAATACAGGGATTTGGAATTTCAAATAAAGACACAGTGGGACATAAACAACACACGAACTGTACCAATTGTTATGTCAACAACAGGAGTAGTCCCAAAACTTCTACTAAATAATTTAAAATACCTCGGTCTGGACGAACATCTTTACCAACTAATGCAAAAAGTCGTTCTGTTAGGGACAGCTCGGACGGTCAGGAAATTCATGGGAAGCTGCCACGACTCTAACCACGGGCCTGACAACCTGGCAGGGCTCCCACAGAGCTAAACCCTTTTGATATTTAGGATATCTGGGGTTAGTGAATTTTCCCCTAAAGGCACGTTATGCGTGCCATAGAGGGAGTGTGCTGCCATACACCGTATGGTCAAGTCGGGTAATGTAGCGTATTTATAAGTATGTCATACTTATAAATACCTTGGAATAAAGCAGGCTCAACGTATTGATCACTTGACCATGAAAAAGGACCTAACAGCAGAGTTTTATAGAAGGGTAAGACGACTGTTGAAAACTAAACTGTTTCAGGCTATTAACACCTATGCGTGTTCAGTGCTCAGTTACTCTTTCGGTATAGTTAACTGGTGCAAGACTGACATTGAAGAATTACAACGAAAAATTCGAGTTTTACTAACAAAAGCTCAGAATCACCATCCAAAGAGCTCTGTCGAACGTACAACTTTGCCACGGTTCGAAGGAGGAAGAGAATTGGCAGATCTAACTATTAGATCAAGAAATTTCTATTTGGGTAGTCATTTCCAAAAATTCGCAGAATTTTCTGATCTGCACAGAGTCATGTGCCAGGTTGATGACTCAACACCACTGCGACTGACACAACAACACGTCCAATTACACCACCAGACGACTGATCAGAAACTGCTGAAATGGAAAGAGAAGCTCCTTCATAGAAGACATAATAAATGACGTCAACCAAGATTATGTCGACAATTCAGCGTCGAACTACTGGTTGATCTCGTGTCATATGTTTCCTGAAACGGAAGGGTTTATATTGGCAATCCAAGATTAAGTAATTCCAACTAAGAACTATCTCAAGTACATCATCAAAGACCCTTCTATCAACAACGACAGATGCAGATATGGTCTGAATCTATACAGCATATTACAGGAGGTTGTAAAGCGTTCGCTACAACTGAATACAAAGAACGACACGATGCTTTGGCAAAAATACTGCACCAGGAACTAACACTGAAACTAGAACTATCACAGTTGGTGAAATTACCATACTGTTACGAAATTTTCCCAAAGCCGACCCTGTGTCCTTTCAGCACGACAACAAACGCTTTACGATAAAAAAATACGATTCTCGAAAAGACTCGGCAGTTCAGTTATACCGCGACGAATAGCTTATATGAAAATGTATTGTGAATCAGCTGTTTTAAATGTAAATAAAGTTCTAGAAAAGTGAAAGTAAATATTAGTTGTTATAATTTTTGAATTGAACCCACGGACTATATTGCAATACTATAAATACAAACCAGAATCTGTTTTAGAAAATAAGAACTACAAGCTGTACTGGGACCGCACGATACTGACTGATCGGAGTGTTCTCACAATGGACCAGATATAGTTTTAGGCTGATTAAAGTCTCTTGAAAAACAACTTTAATTGACATAGCAATTCCTAACAACAGTAATATAAATATCAAGCAGGCTGAGAAAATAACCAAATATAGGGCTTTGGAATTTCAAATAAAGACTCAGTGGATTATGAACAACATATGAACTGTAGCAATTGTTATGTCAACGACAGGAGTAGTCCCAAACTATCTATTTAACAATTTAAAATACCTCAGTCTGGACGAACATCTTTATCAACAAATGCAGAAAGCTGTCCTGTTAGGAACAGCCCAGACAGACAGGAAATTCATGGGAAACTGCCGCCACGACTTCAATCACGGGCCTGAAAAATTGGCAAGGGCTCCAACAGAGCTAAACCCTTTTTGATATCTAGATATCTGGGGTTTAGTGAATTTTCCCCTAAAGGCACGCTATGTGTGCCTTAGAGGGAGTGTGCTGCTATATATTGTATGGTCAAGTCGGGGAATGTAGCATATGGTATTCTAAGTATAATATGGATTCCAATGAGTTTCTGTTTGTGAGAATTGTTCAAGTATTTCAAAGTTTTTGTGTTATAACCATACATAAATATGATTTAATTAATGTTCTAATGCTATTAGGTATTTTGCATTTCTCTCATGATTACAGATAAATATATTAGAATTTTCACAAAACAATGAACCTTTCATAACTATCATTCAATAGTCCAACTGTAAAACCAAAATAATAGGTATATATAATATGAAATATATAGATTATAAATATAAAATTGTTAAGCCCATAGACTAGTTCATGTGGTATTACACACACTGAAAATATAATATTCAGAGGTTACCTGACCAATATGAATTTAGAAATATAATGTGCAGTTTAATGCTGACATAATTTAATAATTATAAAGAAAAAACTTCAAAATCTCACTCTTTTGAGAAACAAGTTATAGCTGAATTTCTGAACAATAAATAATAAATTCTTAAAATTTTCTCACTTCTTAAAATATGAAACTCATATATTAAGGAATAAATTAATTAATGTCTACCTAAATAAAAATAACAGCATGCAATATTTAAAACAAGATTCCCATCATCTCTTTTGTCTGTTGACTGTTTTTCATAAATATTCAAAGCTTTTTTGTAATCACCAGAATGAAATGCACAATATGCCATCCATTTATTAACGATTTCAGTACCAAGATCTTGATTTTGTTTAAACTAAAAATAACAAATTCACAGTTTGCAAATGTAAAATATGCATTATGTTTTCATACCTCTAGGAGTGTCATTGCTCCAACATAATCTCGCATCAGCAAATATTCTTCAAACTGTTCAGAACTGCTAGTAGAATTGTTTGACTTAGTTAATTGAGCAGGCTGCAGCAGTGCTGGCTTAGCTCTACTTAAAATCTAGAAAAGTGTAACAAATTGGTTATATACCTAAATATATGAGAACTTACCATTTTTAGTAAAAATTCTTGAAACTCTTATGTTTGGATTTAGTATATATATTACGGTCGTCATAGTTACAGATCGTTGATCTACAATAGACTTAATTCAACCAATTTTTTCAAATTCGCTACAACTGCAGACATCGCTTCGGGTTTTCATGTTTAACTTGAGTTCGGTAAATTTAGGAAATTGGAAATGTTTTTAAAATAACCGGAAAAATCACGGGTTAAATATAAAAGTCAATACAGAAATAATTTTTAGTTTCGTGATCATGAACATCTTACATTACATGTTTTATGTTATTTTGTACAAAACTTAAAAATAAATTATTTGGTCCCGTGTTGAGTGAAGGTTTCTAACCTATTTTTATTTAAATTATTAAAACTAAAAATTAATGCGTGATTAATTACTTCTTCAACCACTTAATTTCAAATAATCATTATAAAATGATGGATAATGTGAAACATATTATTTTGATATTGTCGGGGAAAGGTGGTGTGGGGAAGTCCACAGTTAGTACACAAGTAGCTTTAACATTAAAACATAGAGGATTTAAGGTACTTGAATAAATTTAAATAAAATGTTAAATGATACTGACTAATGTTAATTATACAGGTAGGATTGCTGGATGTAGATCTCTGTGGACCAAGCATTCCATACTTGCTTCAGCTTGAAGGAAATGATATTCATCAAGCAGATGGAGGGTATAGCAAATTTAGAAATATTTTAATATCAGTGGGGATTAAGGGTAACTGTGACATGTCTTAAACATTCGTTATTTAATTTTTTGAGAATGGGGCTTCATGCAGTTTTGAATTTTTGTTTTTTGGCTGGCTATCCTTCACACAAGGTAGACAATCAGCCTATTTATTATTAAAATTTATGATAATTTTGAAAGCACTTATATTTTTGACATTTGTTGCTTTACAATTTTTCCACAATTTTATTATTTTTCACTTAAAGCTTATACTTCTGGAGGTAGCTTGCAATGCACAAATGTCATGACAAAACTAGAAAGATTGGTCAATAATACAGAGAGCAAGGAGCTATTTCACACAATTGGATGCTGCTGCCACCCACCAATTGGGATAACATGTTCTTTTAATTGCCCTCACTTTTCAGTCTTGTCACAATATTTCTGCATTGCCTACCTATGAATATGCTCTAAGATTTTTACATTTTTGGACTTTTTTATATTTTTTACTTTTGGTATTTTTATGGCTCCATATATCCAATATACAATCACTCCTGATTTCAACATCTTTCACATGACAGCAATTTCCTCCAAAAGTACTGGACGGAAAAGGTTGAAATTTGGTATTAGTATATATTTAGGTGACCAGATTCGGAGTACATATTGTAAAGACGAAATTTTGGTTTTAAGGGTACTTCTGAGGGGAAAATTAAAAAAGACCATTTCCCTGTCCCTTATCTCCGAAACTATTGAGCCTAAAATTCAAAAAAATAGGGAATATAAAACGTTGCCCAAAGTTTACAAGAAAAATAAGGAAAAACCCCTGTTTTTAATTTAGAAAAAAATAAAGAATTAAATAAAAAATTAAAATTAAAAATTTTTCAATCGCATCATGTAATACTCCAAAAGAATGGGCTCATTCTGATGAATAACAAAAATATACAAAAATTTACCCATTGTCCCCCACCGCTTATCACTGAAACTGTAAGACTTAAAATTAAAAACGAGAATGAGGAGGCATCCCTAATATTAATTTTGGGGGGCAAATTACAGAATTAAATGAAAAATATAAAATTAAAATTGTTTCTAATGCATTTATTTTCCAAACTACTGAGCCTAAAATTCAGACAAAAGATTAAATAGGGTTTAACTGAAATTTTATTGGTAATGTATTCCCATTACAGTAAAATAAATAAAAAATCCTAATCCTAATTTTGGGGATCAAATTAGAAAATATAATAAACATTTTTATAAAAATCAACTGACTCATGTAGCAGATAAAATTAAGAGGCTTTGTGTGAGAAATAAAATTATATTTTTTATAAATTAAAAGCATATAAAATATATTAAGGTAAATATAAGAAAATCCACTCATTCCCTGCTTGTCCGAAAGTGGAATATTAGAAAAATATATAATTTGAATCACCTTGTTCGTAGCAAACCTCACAGGTGATATGGAACCCTTAGTATGTGAATCCAACTCGCGCTTGATCAAATTATTTAAATTTTACAAACAAATAATTTTTACCTCTTTAGATATTACTAAATACAGGGAGTTATGGATAAGTTTCCATTATGAATGAGGATAATGAAAATGATTATGTAAAAATGAAAAGAAACAAAATCTACCTATGAAATAATACTATCGCTACCTAAAAACTATTCCTAACAACTTTTCCAGCCTTTTTTCATCTCATTGGTTAATTATACAAAAATGCTTTAACCATATTTATTCCAAATATTAAAGGTACCTCCTAGCCAAATTTTATTTATCAATATTGTATCAGTGGCTTGAGTTTTTCTGTAGAAACTTTGATGCTCTTTTCACCTGCTTTCATCCTCTTACAGTTGAATCCCCTTAGGGACGAATTTTGAAAAAAGTAACCTATGTCCTTTTGTGAAATTCACACTATCTCCATACCACTTTGTCTTAGGTATATTACTATGGATAGTGCAATGTTTTTTAAATATCGTCTAAAAGTTCGCAGTTTATATAAAAAATGATCACTTAAAAAAATACAAATGAGATATGTTTTAAACCTCGAAAGTATCCTATATATTAACTTACACAGTAGTTTTAGTGTTAGCAGTATTCAGGCTGGCAGACAGCATTTAAATAGTTAAATTTGCTATTTTCCGACGAAACGAGTTATTTTCTCGTGGAAAAAATTGTCCTGTATATTAACTGTAGAGATAATACTTCATTATAGAGTAAGTACGTCAGGCCCCGAGATAATCGTAACGCACGGTGAGGGAAACAGAAAACCAAGTGGACGTCTCTAACTGTCTAAGCTCTCTTCTGCTTGGTGCTTGTTTGCGTCAGTCATGTGAAAACTAGCTATTGCTTGCAGCTTTGAACAGAGACGGATACATCGACTTATTTTTCTGAGTTCTTTGGGAATAACTACCACATAAACTTGAAAGTCTGTATATTTCAAAAGTCCAAACGTTAGGTTTCCTTTCTCTCTTCATCCAGTGTTACGATTCCACTTGTACAGGCGCCCATACCTCACGCACTCCAACTTTTAAGTATCATATCCATGATATTAACACTGATACTAAAGTACCTACTTCCACACCACAATTTATCAAAACCATCTAGTAGTTTTTATGATCTGTGTACAGACAGACAAAATAATCACAACAATTTTTTTTTTATTCTAAATCCGTAACTATCTACACCTCCACCAAAATTTTCAAATATTTCATGCACAGACACTACCTTGTTACAGTTTTATTATGTATGAGATAAGATATATTTCCGAGCATTCATTCGCGTAATTAATAACTGATCCCTTCCAAGATCGACGGTAAAAAGTTGTTTCAGTAGAGTCACATATGCCCTCATGAGTTATCGAATCCAACGCCTTAGGCTACTGGTTACATGAGTAACCATTGAACCGGGAATTTTGAATCATACGAATGAATGGGTGTATTCTCAGATAAATACTTCTTCACATTGTTTGTTAGTGAGTTTAAAATTGAAATGAATAAATCTGAAACACTATGTGTCCATAATAGTAGAAAGCTCCCTACTCCTTATTTAGGTATATTTAATTTCTGATTAAATATACATAATGTGCATAATATATTAGTTACACCTAAATAATTTACTACTTAACAGAATTTTCTTAAATCACAGAAATAAGAATTCATCAATTTTAATAAAACTCGTTCATAATGTTTGTTTAATCAAAATTATTATTTTTTTATCGAAAGTATTAAAAATAACATTTTTTTAACACTGCAGTATTCTTGAAGGCATGCTTTAAATTGTATGATTTATGTCCTGAAGAATATCATCCAAAGCTACTTGAATTCGGTGGTCAAGATCAACTAGGTTAGTGTTTTTTTGGGATAAATTATCCAGTGGAGAGTCGTTCACATCTCAAACATGTTGATTGGTAACAAATCTGTGGAACCAGAAGGGCATGGATTCAGGGTCACATTATTTTGTTCTAAGAACGTTGTACTATAAGGATGTGCTTTGTCCTGTTGAAAAAGGAGTTGAAATAACGTCCGAAAACGGCGAACTTGTACGAACGATCGCCTCTTACTGATATTTCATTTGGTTTTAGTGTCATGTGCAATACAAATGTTTCCTATATTTGCATCAGTATTATTATGGTAAGAGGCTAAACTTTCTTCCTCGGATGAAGGTTAAAGCTAACTCCAAGCAATTTATTTCAGCTTTGCCAAAATCTCCAGTTGGACACTATTCATATGTAATCTTTTACAGCCTATACGAACGTTTTCTACTATACAATGTGTCCCAGTCTACAGATAAAGGCAACTACATGGGGATTACCGAAACGGCAAGAGATACAGGGGTGGTTTAAATGAATAGTTGCGCTATTCCAAGCGAAATCAGATGCTGCATCGACATTTAAAATATCTACAGAGGTTTTCAAAATGTCGAACAAAAAAATGTTGTTGGCAACAAAATTGTTGAAATTTGATACTTTGGGTTAGCAACTACGGCCAATCGATTTATGATAACGAATTTTTTCTAGGCCTTCTAGATTTTTTTCTACCATACCCAACTTATTATTTCTTATGGCCCCATATTGAATTTATATGTCATTGAATAGCACATAAAAAGAGCTTTTCAACCATGTATAACAAACCTATCTTTGGATGACAGACTAAAAACCTATGACAAAGCCTTGAATGAAATTAAATTAAATTCTCGAAATTTCCACCATTATTATTAATGCACGTCTTGCATCGATGAATTATTGAAATACATGCATCTGTAATCATTTGTCTAAACCCTTCTTTAATGGCTCGAACAACGACTGCCTCTGCCTTATTATAAGTAATATAATAAACTTTATCCCCAAATGAAAAAATTAAGAGGTTTAAGGTTAGGCGAGCGAAGAGAAGGCATCCGGAGCTCGGTTTCCGATCCAGTTATTTATTGGTAATTCAAAAAATCAGTTATGATTCTTGCCTTATGTGGAGGTGCCCCATCTTGAAGAGGCAAATTTTCTAAAGTTTGGTAGGCGTAATTTTGTATTATCTCAAGATATCCGTTTATGTTTCCTAGCCATACATTAAATATCCATCTCACTTAATGGCGCTGAATATACGTTGTTGTATCTGTTAAATACGCGCAATTGTAAATCTGCTTTTATCAGACCACAGAACTTTAAGCGGAAATTGTGGGTTTTTTGGCATATTTCTACGAATCAATTGCAAAAACAATCTTCTCCTTTCTAACTCACCAACTCGAAGTCCTTGACATATGTTCTACATATGGACGATACTTGTACTTTTTAAGAATTCTCTCAGTAGTCAATTTAGGCACTTCAATGTTATTTTCCATATTCCATTTGACGAAGGGAGGATTGTCCATAACAGTTTGCAAAACACCATTTTCAGTATTTGCATTACACACTCGTATTTCCATTAGATTTTTAAAAGGAACCATAGGGATGAAATTATTTCTAAGCATTCTGAAGATCGACAAACCTGATTACGGTCTTCCGGGATATCGCTTAAACTCCATATCTTGAACTGGTTTAGCGTTCCTGTCACACAAAATGAAACATTCATACATATCCTATTGTTGTTGTATTAATTTTACCACGTATTTTCGTAAATGACCTGGGCTAATAGATATTTCTTTCGTGTAAAACACCCAGCTAAGCATTACCATTGAACTCTGTTGTGGAAAATCTGAATACAATCATCAAATAGCTGAAGTAGTTTGAGATAGGAACGTTGCGATCCTACTGATATTATACTAGTATCGATACTTTAGTTTCGATACCTGGTGTTTTTGGCACAATATTTTCTTATGACACTTGGATACCATACCCATATGGGCGTACAGGGTGAACCAAAATTATGGAAACCTTTGAATAAGTCTTCAGGAAGAAATTTTTTTGACCTTGGTGGTCATATCGAGCTGATGATGATAGGAAATTCAGATTATCCGTCGTATTTATATTATACTCTTAACCGGTCATGCGACGCCGGTCATGGTCATTGGGTCTTACCTCGTCCAATCAGCGTCCTGGTACTATGACTATCTAAAGGTGACCATGGCCTTGGCCATGACCTCGTTCATAACCTTGATCGCTAACATGGTCAAATGCCTTTTTATCAAACAAGAACTCCTATTTTCACCAAAATCGGTATAGGAGAATTTTTGAGGTTTGAGTTTTACGAATCTGAGTATATTTACAAAATTCAAAATGGCAGATCCAAGATGACGATCGCAAATTTGAAAACTCAATAGATTTTCACCAAAATCGGACGTCCAAATATAACGTACCTTGATCACGACCTTAACATTCAATGTCACTTCAAAGTCAACATGTTTCAATAGCTGTGTATCTACTATCGTCATCAGGTGAATGATAGGAAATTCAGATTATCCGTCGTATTTATATTATACTCTTAACCGGTCATGCGTCGCCAGTCAGGGTCATTGGGTCCTATCTGGTCCAATCAGCGTCCTCTTACCTGGAGGTTGGTTGCCGGTGATGCGTACCGGCAGAGGCCAAAGAAGAGCTCTCCAAATATTTTTAATTTGGACGCTGGGCTCGCTAATTATATTTTCGCTCGAGATTATATATGCTGTCTCTATGAATTTTATTTTGTACCAGTGCTCTTCCTTGTGAATTGCTCTGGCCTGGTCCCAGTTGATATTATGGTTTTCGGTCCATGCGTGATTAGCTAGCCCAGACTTCGTTACCTCCGCCCTTTTAGTAGCTGTGCGGTGCTCCTTAATCCTGGTGTCCAGCGGTCGCTTTGTCTCTCCAATGTAAGAATGCCACATTCACACAGTATGCTGTATATACAGTTCTTTGGAATTGCTGGTGCGTCGGGCCTCGTTCTTGTTATCATGCTCCTCAGAGTGTTGTTGGTTTTGAAAATCATTCTGATTCCATTGTTGTGTGCAATTCTTTCTTCTTTTTTAACAAAAAAAAAAACGCAAAAAATCGGTAACAATTTACTTTCTTACCTTTTACACAAAATCTACCTATGAAAAGGTGTTTGGTACTAGGGGCAATGTTGAAGAGAAATGAAAAACCTACAAAATGAGCTACTATAATATATATAAACGATTATTTTTTTTTTTGGAATTTCGGATAAAAGTTCCATTATCTAAGGAATCAATTAACGAAGTTGAGAGTAAAGTAGCTCATTTTGTAGGTTTTTCATTTCTCTTCAGCATGGCTCATAGTAGTAAACAGGGTTTCATGAGTGGAGTTTGTGTAAAAGGTAAAAAACTAAATTGATACAGATTTTTTTAATGTTGAATTTTATATCAATTAGTCATTTTTATTATTAGAACACGTTGATGTTGGTTTTGTTCTACTATTAATTCTGTCACTAAAAGATTTTTTGCTCCGTAAATCACCTGAACTATTTGTTTCGATACCCTACTACCGATATATACTGCCCCACCCTCTCCAAAGTATACATCGGTGAAATAGTTCGATCTATAAACACCCGTCTATGTGAGCACAAATGTTGCTTGAAACTCCGCTGTAGTTGAACATCACCACGAAACGAGCTACCAAATCCTCTTCGACTGCTCCTCTGTCGTGGTCAAATATCCGTATTATTTCATTAAAAAAATCTATGAGGCCAAAAATCCCAAAAATTTTAACAAAGGTTTTGAACTTTCGCCCATCTGGCAACCCTGCATCCACATTTCAACACAAATCTCATCAACGAAATAAATCACTTACATTACCTACTAATAGAATTCGAGGAACGTATTCAAAATATCATCACAACCAGAAAACAATTTAAAAATAATCCCATTAAGTACCTACTACCCTCCTTTTATGTGGATGTTTGGATAGTTTAAAGCTCAATATTATTTATACGCCGAACTAAATTAATATCTAATATATAAAAATTAGTAAAATTGATAACAGAATAAATACAATGTTTTATGCCTTTCCTTCAAACCCTGATCTTGTTAATGTTTAAATCATATTGTGTTTATTGATGTTTCATTTACACACCTGACTATTTTAAGTACCTAATTTCAATACTGTATATTTCTTATAGTTGGGTCCCAGTTTATGCAGATGAAGAACAAAATTTGGCTGTGATGTCTATTGGATTTTTATTAGATAATAGAAATAGTCCTGTAGTGTGGAGAGGACCAAAGAAAACAGCTATGGTTAAACAATTTTTAAATGATGTATGCTGGGGGAATTTGGATTATTTAATAATTGATACACCACCAGGTAAAGTGATATAGCACTGCATAATTACATTATTTTAAAATGCAATTTCATTATCTTCTTATTAATAGAAGAATACACTTATGCTAGGTTGCCTATCAAAATATGCCGGAATGTATTTTAACTTTATGATATTAAACAATTTTTTCAACATTTTCGTTCAATTGTTTTTTGGAATTATAAATACTGGTAATCTCCAAGACGTCGAAATTCAACGGTAATTGGTTTGAACATTATTGATGTTTTTTTTTGTCAGGTAATATGGAACAATGGTATCCTCAAGCGACCGGAATTTTAACAGAGGTAGTTCAGCTTTTATGAAAAAGATGTTTTGAGCTATTTTAGCTATCATTTAAAATGTCCACAAGCCAGCATTAAATGCTCGAAAAACAATTCTAAATTACAAAGTTATTAATATTAACAGTACTATTTACGGACTTCATTACTAAAAGTGTTCCAACAAGTATTTTGCCTTTAATTCTCTCATCTCTTGTAATCGTTGAACTGATTTTTTGAGGTACTTCCATTCAAAAATTCACTAAGTGGCACATCCGACGATCTTTCAAACCATAAAACAGCTTAATGCATAAGTATAACTGTCAGCAAAATCTATTTGATAAATATTCCCACATGATGATAGGAAAAAGGAAAACTTATGTGTATCCTGCTGTGTAAACCAATTAAGAAAACGATTTCTAACTAGTGCTTATATGGCTTTTTTAAATTTATTCAAATGTGTGTTTTACGATCACCGATTACTTTCTGTGTAATACAAGCGCATTTCTCACTTATATTTTATAATTTATTCGTTATTTCACTTTTATCCTTGTATTCTGACTGAACAAACTTGTTTATGAATTTCATTTGTACTTTGTAGGGTATTTCAAGAA
Source organism: Octodonta nipae (assembly GCA_034190945.1). NCBI lineage: Eukaryota > Metazoa > Arthropoda > Insecta > Coleoptera > Chrysomelidae > Octodonta > Octodonta nipae. The sequence goes on along the minus strand of CM067216.1, from coordinate 94,607,483 downwards.
CTAACACGTTCGATTATAGCCTTATACTCAAGCACAGTGTGCTATTCTTCACATACACACCGTACACACAGTGTCTCGTTGTGCGTAGTAAGGGAAAACTGGGAATGTCGGCTAGTGCCAAGTTATTATCGAATAATTTTTTGAAATTATACTGCACTAAATTTTGATACCGCTTCGAACTTAGTGATCCGTGTTAAAAAATGAACTAATCATCCTTGTACCCAGTATTCCCACCTCCCATGTTGAAACCAAAAAGATGTATCTGCCTAGGCAGACGTCTAATACCTGTAATCGCAGATTTTGTATGGATCATCAATGGATTTATCCTTCTGTTAAAGATTCATTTGTTGGTTCTTATATTTTCATAACAAAAGAACATTTTTATGACAAAATATTCATTGTTTTGACATTGTCTAGTGTGATCATCATCACTCCATCTTGTAGGCGGCCGTGCCCTGCTTCTGTACGCTTCTGCTTTTGGTCTCCATCGGCTGTATGACATTCAAGCTATGTAACCATTTTAAATTTATTAGTTTCTAAAAGTTGTCCAAATCAGTCCTATTCTATGCTTGATTTCGTATGATTGATTGCTTTGTCGAATGAAAATCTCATGTCCTAAATACTTGTACATACCTACTTGTTCTATGTTTTTGTTGTTTTTTAGGGTTCCGTATATACAATATACGGATACCCTTATAATATCACTCCGGATTTGTGCGTCTGTCACATCGCAGCAATTTTCTCCTAAACTACTGGACGGAAGAGGTTGAAATTTGGTACCAATGTATAGTTTGGTGACGCAATCAGGAGTACATATCGTAAAAGAAGAAATTTTGATTTTAGGGGTACTTCTGGGGGGGGACTAAAAAAATGACCGTTCCCCCCCTGATCTCCGAAACTACTGAGCCTAAAATTTTGAAAAAAATAGGAAACATAGAACGTTGCCCGAACTTTACAGGAAAAATAAGGAGAAACCATTAATATTAATTTTGGGGGGCAAATTACAGAATTAAATGAAAATTTAAAAATAAAAACTTTTTCAAACGCATCATGTAATACATCAAATGAAAGGTCCCATTCTGAGGAACACAAATATATTTTTTAATATTTAAAAAAAAAGATATTAACAAAAATATTCCAAAATCGCTTATCTCCGAAACTATAAAACGTAAAGTTTTGAAAAAAATAGAGGTATAGGGTCTGACCTGAAGTTTACTGGAAAAATAAGGAGAAACCTCTACTTTTAATTTTGGGGGGCAAATTACAGAATTAAATGGAAAATATAAAATTAAAATTGTTTTTAACGCATCATGTTATATATCAAATGAAAGGGCTCATTATGACGAAAACAAATATATTTTCATATATTTAAAATAAATTATTTAAAAGATATTAACAAAAATATAAAAAAATACTTATTGCCCCCCCCTTATCTCCGAAACCATTAGCTGTAAAATTTTGAAAAAAAATAGAGGTATAGCGCCTCACCTGAACTTTACTGGAAAAATAACGAGAAAGCCCTAATATTGATTTTGGGGGTCAAATTATAGAATTAAATGGAAAATAAAAAATTAAAATTGTTTCTAACGTATCAAGTAATATATCAAATGAAAGGGATCATTATGACGAAAACAAATATTTCTTTTTCATATTTTTAAAATAAATTATTTAAAAGATATTAACAAAAATATAAAAAGTTTTACCCATTCCCCCCACCTTATCTCCGAAACCATTAGCTGTAAAATTCTGAAAAAAATAGAGGTATAGCGCCTTTACTGGAAAAATAAGGAGAAACCCCTAATATTGTTTTTGGTCGGCAAATTATAGAATTAATGGAAAATAAAAAATTAAAATTGTTTCTAACGTATCAAGTAATATATCAAATCAAAGGGCTCATTATGAGGAATTCAAATATATATTTTTCATATTTATAAAACTAATTGTTTCAAGATATTAACAAAAAAATATAAAAAAATCTCATTTTCCACTTTATTTCCGACACCATAATACCTAAAATTTTGAAAATAATTTGAAATTTATAAAAAAAATACTAAAAAACCTCAATATTAATTTTGGGGACAAATTATAAAATTAAATGGAAAATAAAAATTAAATTTTCACACTTATCATGTAATATATCAAACAAAAGGCTCATTATGTGAATTACAAATATATCATATTTTTAAATCATTTGTTTAATAGATTTTAACAAAAATATTAAACACCGACTTAATTCCCACTTTAGAACCTACACTATCTAGAAGTTTAAAAAATATATTTTATTTGTATTTTTAAATAATTTGTCTAAAAGATTAATTTATTATTTAAAACTTGAACTACTTTCCCCTTTATCTTTCAATCTACAGAGCCTAAAATTCAGACAGTAGATTATAAAAGTCTTACCTGAAAGTTTATTAGTAAAATAAAACTCTAATGTTAATTAGAAAATTAAATACATATTTTTATAAAAATCAAGGGAATCATGTAGCAAAAAAAATAAAAAGTCTATGTGTGGAAAATAAAAGTGTATGTCTTTTATAAATTTAAAACGCTTCCTTTAAAAGATATTAGGGTAAATATAAGAAAATGCACTCTTTCCCCGCTTGTCTGAAACTGGAATATTAGAATCTTAAAAGTGGTACGGAACCATTAGTATGCGAGTCCAACTCGCACTTGACTAAATTATTTTGATGGAAACGTTTACTACTAGATTTTTCTTATACTGAGTTTTCGAAATATTTATTTTAAAACCTAATTTTGCAAATGAAGAACTTATATGAGTTGTATGGCATAGTTTGAGCTTCTGCCATATTGTCTGTTATCAGCATAGTAACCTAAGTAGGGACCCTACCATAAAATTACATTTGCCTTATATCTTGTTTTTGTCATAGACCTTGGATCATACAAAATGTTTACAGGTGATATTTGTTCTTATGCAATAAAATGTGACAGTACTGAACTTTGAAGATTTTTCTTCAATCATTTTAAGTGGTAGCTAAAAAACTGAAAAATATGTTCAAACCATTACAAGTAACATATCACCCATTTAAAATTCAAAATGGTTTTAAATTTAAATTAAAAAACGGGACCTCATTTAAAGTTGATAAGTTTTCTCGAACATGAAATCAAAACATGAACTGAAAATATGTTGCTATCTTGTAAAAGCTAAAAAGTATTTTTCATTTTTGTATCTCTTGAAAAAATGTCACTAATATATGTAAACTAAAAGCTCAAAAAAATCCAAAATTACCAAAATATTTAAAGTTAATTTACTATTAACAACACTTTCAAAGAAAGGTATTTAAATTATCCAAATTTGACCTAATTTAACCAACACTTGGACACAGCAGGTATGTCTAAAATTACTGTTTACACCTGCTTGCCAAGAGATTGTGGTAGCGTGAGCAATTAAAACCTTTTAAGTTGATTACATATTTTCTTGATTACTTTTATGTTTTTTTTTTGGGGAATAACACCACAATAGAAATAAAACTACGTATATTGCAGGAAATATTTATTGATGTGGATTGCAAAATGAAAATTTGATCTAAATCAAAAACATAAAAGTAATCAAGAATATGCCACAAACAACGTTTAGAAGACAATTACATATTTTCTTTTTAAATAAATTATACTTCTTGCGAAAATCAAATGACTGCAATTATTTTAACAATTGCTTAACAAAATTTCATTAAAACTGCTTCCTGTCATATTTTAAAAGGCAACAGAAACATATTTGTCTGTTAATAAACAAAAATAGTATATTATATAAAAAACAAATTTAAATATTAATCGTACAATGGGATCGTAGATGTTTTACTCGATACTTGAAATATATATTTTTTATTTTAACATTTAGGCACCTCAGATGAGCACATAACAGTTATGGAAAATGTAAAGGGACCGAAATGTGACGGTGCAATAATAGTTACAACTCCTCAACAACTGTCAATAGAAGATGTTAGAAAGGAAATAACATTTTGCAGAAAAACTGGCATTCCATTATTAGGACTTATTGAAAACATGAGTGGGTAAGTAAAATCCGTTACATTGAAATATCTCAAGAATCACACAATAGTGGTTTGATCCACCAATGTGTTTTTCTGGGTTTAACATTGAACAGTTTTTTAGTAATTTCTTCTTTATGTTATAATTGCGTCAGACCATGTTTTTATTCAGTTCCCATAAAAGAACTAAACCATGATTAATATTATCTGGAGCTATTCTCTACCATACTCTAAATTTCAGTACGACTGAGAAACAGTTAATTCCAAGTCTTTATTGTTTAGTTCGCACAATTAGACTATGCAGGTTATCTCTATATCTTTCTTGACAAATATTTTATCACGATTTTGGAATTACCATTTCTGGTAACTGATTTTCTCCTATTAATTTCCCCTACCTTAAGTTGTAACATCTTACTATATAGTATATATTTTGTTTTCATTCTCAGTTTCAACTAAATATACCTACCAATATTCTATGTTTAAAAAGGCAAAAGCGACTTTCGTGATTAGCCCACGTCAATTACGAAGATACGTGACACACTTAATAATGGAACAAAACCAATATCAACGTGTTCTAATGATAAAACATGACTAATGTACATAAAATTCAACATGTATTATTGATGAGTTTTTGTTTTTCAACAAAAAAAACCTCAAAAAAAATCGGTAACAATTTAGTATTTTACCTTTTATAAAAAATTTACCCAAGAAATCGTGTTTTCTACTCTGGTACTAATGTTGCAGAGAAATGAAAAATCTACAAAATTAGCTCAATTTCGTTAATTGGTTCCTTAGATAATAATTGAACCTTTACTCGAAATTACAAAAGAATGTTTAACCCTTTATATATTTTTTCATTTTATAGTTAAAACATTCTTATTAACTGAGAGGGTAGATCTTCTCATACCCAATTTATATTCTAAAAGTAAAAATTGTAGCCCTCGTAGTTTTTTCAAAATTTCAGTCAAACCTATGAAACAAGTTTTTTTAAAGGGCCATATTACCTTACCAGATGACCCTATCACTATGAATAAACCAGGGTTGGAAAGTAGAAGAATTGATCTAGAGACCCCTCATCTCAGATTTCGAAAAATTAAAGTATATATACATATAATTGAAAATATTTGGACATTCTTTACTGGTCCCTGTGGACGAATTCATTCGAGAAATTGCTAAGGGGTACTTACCTGTGACACTTTATCCATATAAGGAATAATCTTATTGCAAATATTAATATTGTTACGAGAATTCATCCGACAGCTGGTACAATCGGCCATCAACCAATTCGTGGAAGGACATTATTCCGATAAATTCTGGGAACCCGAAATGTTTGTCTCTCAACAGGCGGACCGCTGCCGTTACTGGGAATTCCCTTAAAGCTTCCAGAACATGAAAGAGTTTCCCGATGGTTCGTGGACGTACCAGACAATTCCAAGATAAATATATAAATATGAAGAGCTGGTGTTAGGAGGCATTCAGTTTTCGTCGGTCGTATCGTACAGTTAAGATAAAATGTAAATAGTAGTTTCTGTGAATATAAATTGTGTAGAAGTAGTGGAAATAAATTAGAGTGAGTTGGACTGTGTTTTTAAATAAATCCAAGAACTGAACTCGAGTGTGAAAATAAAAACATAACAGTGGTGTCAGGTGTGAAGTGAATTTGTGGAACTTTTAGAAGTGTAAAATAAATAAACTAACAATGTATAAAACAGTGAGTTTGGACCAATTGAAAGTGACGGACTTAAAAAAAGAACTTGAGGAAAGGGATTTAGAAATTAGTGGGAAGAAAAGTGAATTAATACAACGGCTACGAGATGCCCTAATAAATGAAGGTAATAATCCCGATACGTATTTGTTTGAAGTTTCTGGTAATGGAGATATGAAAGACAAACTACTAGAAAATTCTAAAACTCTAGCAGACAAACTGCTAGAAAAATTCTAAAAACTTGAAAGAGGCGTTAGAAGATAAATTAGCAGAAAATTCTAAGACCCTAGAAGATAAGCTACAAACATTACAAGAAAATTCTGAATCCCTAGAAGAAAAATTAGTAGAAAGATTACAAGAAAATTCTAAACCGCTAGAAGACAAACTGCTAGAAAATTCTAAGTCTTTAGAAGATAAGCTACAAAAAGGGAAATATGACATAATGCTTTCGAGCCATCTTAGCAGAGGATGTCAATGTTCCGGAAAGAGCTGAAATCGTTGTAGATGCTTGCCGGGATGGGAAAGCTAAAGCTGGAACAGTGATGATGTTTGATCCCGAACTTAACGACGGAAATGTAGGCAGAGGAGTCGCACTGGGGAAGACTCTGTTTCATGCCAAGGAGATTGTGCCAGTAAGAGTAATGAACCTGAATCATTACTCGGTTGTGCTAAAGAAAGGAACAACTTTGGGTCATTGTTCAACAGTTTCTTCTGTAGTCAGAAGCACACAGCATGCAAAAATACCACCAGGTAAACTATCTGAGGAACTGGAAAGACTCATCACCGATTCATCTAAGAATTTGAAACCAAACCAGAAAGTAAAATTGAGGGACATCGTTAGAAACTACCATGATATCTTCGATGTAGGAAACGGAAAAAGAGGACGGACTGACCTGGTGAAACATAAAATTAATACCGGGGACGCTCAGCCTATTCGACAGTCGGCGAGGAGACTACCTCTAGCTAAAAGAGAAGAAGCAGACAGAATAGTGCGGGAAATGGTGGAAGAATGTGTAATTGGACCATCCAATAGCCCTTGGGCTTCTCCAGTTGTCTTGGTTAAAAAGAAAGATGGTTCGACCCGATTTTGCGTGGGCTATCGGCAATTAAACGACGCTACAAAGAAAGACAGCTATCCCCTTCCAAGAATAGACGATACCCTAGATACGCTGGCTGGATCGAAGATGTTTTCGACCCTGTAATTGAAGAGCGGTTATTGGCAAGTGGAACTTGCTAAAGAAGACCGAGAAAAGACTGCTTTTACCATCGGCTCAGGACTTTACCAATTTACTGTAATGCCGTTTGGGTTGTGTAATGCGCCAGCAACTTTTGAAAGATTGATGGAAACAGTGCTAAAAGGGCTTTCATGGAAAACATGCCTGGTGTATCTTGATGACATTATCCTAGTTGAAAGATCATTTGAAGACCACGTCAAGAACCTGGAGGAGGTGTTTCGGCGACTTCGAAGTTCCGGACTAAAGTTAAGCCCGAAGAAGTGTCAGCTGTTCCAAGAAGAGGTGCAATATCTTGGACATGTGGTTTCCGCAGAGGGAGTAGCTGTTGATAAACAGAAAATCAAAGCTGTCCAGGAATGGCCGATACCTAAAGATTTCCACCAGTTAAGAAGTTTCCTGGGGTTATGCACGTACTATCGTCGGTACGTAGCCGGATTTGCCAACATCGCCAAGCAACTTACTAGACGGACAGAAGGGAAGGTGCAGTACCAATGGGACGAGGAATGTCAGCGATCATTCGAGACATTGAAAAGAGCTTTGACGAGTGCTCCCATACTAAGTTATCCTTTGCCAGATGGAAACTTCGTATTGGATACCGACGCAAGCAATGTCGGAATTGGTGCTGTGCTTTGGCAAATCCAGGAGGGCCAGGAGAGAGTCATCGGATACTTCAGCAAGACCTTGAGCAAGCCTGAACGGAATTACTGCGTTACTCGCAGGGAACTCCTGGCTGTGGTAAAGGGGGTAGAACATTTCTACAAGTACCTCTATGGTAAAAGATTCCTCCTGATGACTGATCATGCTGCAGTGAAGTGGCTTCTGCAGTTTAAAAATCCTGAAGGACAGGTGGCAAGGCGGATTGAGCGGTTGCAAGAATTCGACTTCGAGACTGAACATCGAGCTGGAACAAGCCATAAGAATGCTGATGCTCTATCGAGAAGACCATGCCCTGATGACTGCAAACATTGCCAGCGAGCTGAAGAAAAAGGGGCTGTTCTCTGTAGAACTACTGCCATCAATGATCATTGGCAAACTTCGGAGATCCAAAAAGACCAGAAATTAGATCCAGATTTGAAAGAGGTTATCCGGTGGAAGGAAGAAGACCGCAAACCTACGTGGCAAGAGATTTCCCGATACTCACCAACCATAAAGTCGCACTGGGCTCAGTGGAACTCCCTCATCCTGGAGAATGGACTTCTGAAGCGCGTCCTGGAGACTCCAGAGGGGGGAAACGACAGAAAACAGATTGTAGTTCCCAGAAATATGAGACAAGAAGTTTTGCGAGAGCTACATGATGGTACAACTGGAGGACACCTGGGAGTGACGAAAACCTTGGGGAAGTTAAGAAACGGTTCTATTGGGTGAACTGCCAAGCAGATGTTAAGGATTGGTGCCGGAAATGTACAGTTTGTGCAGCAAGTAATGGGCCTCAGAAGCGACCAAAAGCTCCGATGAAGCAATATAACGTGGGCAGTCCATTCGAAAGAATAGCCATTGATGTTGCCGGTCCATTTCCTGAATCCGACTCTGGTGGTGATGGACTATTTTAGTAAATGGCCGAAGCGTATGCCTTGCCAAATCAAGAAGCCTTGACCGTTGCTAATGTTGCCAGGGAATGGATCAGTCGTTTTGGTGTTCCCTTGGAGTTGCATTCAGACCAAGGTAGGAATTTCTAGTCTACTCTTTTCCAAGATGTCTGCAAACTTCTGAAGATCAATAAAACACGGACGACAGCATTACACCCGCCATCCGATGGAATGGTAGAACGGATGAATAGAACCATTAACCGACATTTGTCAAAGGTAGTCTCGGACCACCAAAGAGACTGGGACCAGTATCTGCACTTGTTTCTAATGGCATATCGTTCGTCTGTGCACGAGTCCACGGGTCAGACCCCTGCCAGTATTATCATGGGACGAGAATTAAGTCTACCATGCGATTTGAAGTTTGGATGTCCCCCAGGAGAAGAGACCGCAGGTGAGGACTGTGTCAGCCAGCTACGTCAAAAGATGAACGACATCCATGAGCGAGTCCGGTTAAACATCGAGAATGCCAGTGCCCGAATGAAGGAAGCCTACGACATTAAAGCCGAGGGCGGATAATTCCAAGTTGATGATCTTGTTTGGTTGTATAACCCGCAACGTCGTCATGGATATCCGCCCAAGCTACAGAGATCTTGGGAGGGGCCCTACCAAATTGTGAAGAAAATCAACGATGTTGTCTACAGAATAAAGAAGCTACCTCGGGCAAAACCAAAGGTCGTACATTTCAACAGGTTGGCCCCTTATGCCGGAAGTCATGACAGCGAAGATGACCAAGCCCAAGTCCGCAGCATCCAACCACCCGATGACGAGATGACCTTCGCGCAGTTTATGGCACTATACTCTGATGGGCAGAAAGTGCAGCACGACGTAACGAGAGAGGAACCCCGAGACCTGTTTGAGGTGCCCATACAATATGCCCTGGCTCATTGTGTAGCTCGAGATCTCCGGATGTTCAGAGGAATAGCCAAGGTATTTGTCAAAAAGTACGGCCAGTTCCAGAAGCTACGGGAGCAAGATCCAGCGTTAGGGAAGGTCCTTCATCTGGAAGATAAACAACCAGTGGGTACCAGAGACATCTTTTATTTGGTAACGAAAACCTTCTCGCAGGACAAGCCAGCATATAGCGATCTTTGGAAGACTCTGGTAGAATTGAGGAAAGTGATGATGGAGAAGAATCTGATGAAATTGGCGGTCCCAAAGATAGCCTGCGGGTTGGATGGACTGAATTGGAGGGTGGTGAGAAGTATGATGGAAACAATCCTTCGATTCAGTGGCATCGACATCCTGGTATGCTGTCTCAATACTCGCAGCCCCGATTCGAAGACCGTTGACTGTTACTTCCACCAAACTTCCCGTTGCCGAAAAGGAGAGTCCTGCAAATATCGTCACACCGGGAAGGATTCTGGGACATTCCGGGACGAAATGGTCTTAAGGAGGGGGCAATGTTACGAGAATTCATCCGACAGCTAGTGCAATCGGCCATCAACCAATTCGTGGAAGGGACATTATTCCGATAAATTCTGGGAACCCGAAATGTTTGTCTCTCAACAGGCGGACCGCTGCCGTTACTGGGAATTCCTTTAAAGTTTCTGTGAATATAAATTGTGTAGAAGTAGTGGAAATAAATTAGAGTGAGTTGGACTGTGTTTTTAAATAAATCCAAGAACTGAACCCGAGTGTGAAAATAAAAACATTACAATATTATGAAGATACCTATTTATATTTCTATCATAATATAGATATATGTAATAAAACTATGTAGACATAGACGATTATGATGGAGCAAGCATTTCATTTAGCTTTTAATTTTTTAATAGAAATGTCCTTAACGGGAATCTGAATTGAACAATATAAAAATTACATGGTTAACTAAAAGGAACACAGAAATGCAGTAATGCAAAAAACAACGACGTCTGCATTGTCACAATACAATGTAAATACAGGCCATCAAATAGATTTCGACCAGATGAAGATACTAGCAAAAAGTGAAAATTATAACCCAAGGCTCGTTAAGGAAGCGATTGAAATAGAGAAACGGAATACAAATCTTAACAAACGGAACGATGCCCAACGCCTCCCACCCACATGGAGAACCACACTAGCAGACGGTTACATTAAAATCAAATCTTCAGATAAAAGGTCAAATAACGCCAATGTACCTCCCAGGCCAGACAATAGCGCAGTGACTATCCGACCGATAACCCGTCACAGAGCAAGAGCTCTGATTGGCCAAAGCAAACAAGACCACACCCCCTCCGGCCGATAGCATAAAACTGAGACGCATAGCAGCATCGACTCATTTTGTACTACGCTTAGTGAGTGACAATATCGATTATTCCGATGTTTTAATATTTAATTGAATCATTTACAAACCATAAAATCTTTTATAATAACTTACGCCTGTTGCATATTAAAAATGATTGATCCTTCATTATCGACTGTGTCTACATGGCGTTTTGGTATTCCATTATGCTAAATTCATTAGATAAATCCATATTATGCTAGAAATATAAACACGTGTCTGCAAAAACTGACAAGTTACAATAAAATTATTTATCACAGGTACTACCCCCCAGTAATTTTTCTCGAATTCAACTAGATCAACTTTCCAACCCTGGTTTTATAATGATCATCTGGTGAGGTAGTATGGCCTTTTAGAAAAAAAAGTTCTTTCATGGGTTTTACTGAAATTTTTTAAAAACTACCGGGCTATATTGATTTTTATAACATAAATTGGATATGAGAAGATCTACCATTTCAGTTAATAAGAATATTTTAAATATAAAATAAAAAATATATATAAGCGTTTAATTTTTTTGTAGTTTCGTGTGACGGTTCCATTATCTGAGGAACGATGTTGAGTGTATAGTAGCTCATTTTGTAGGTTTTAATTTCTGTACAACCGGGGTCAGCAATCTTTTTCGGACGGCGGGCCATTTTCCAAATATTTTTTTATTCGGGCCGCGCATTCAAATGTAACTTAAATAGTGCTTTTACATCATATACGAGAAGAAGAAGAAGAATTTATTTAGGTACTCCTAATAGACATGGGGTTTGTTTGACCCTACTATATACTTGAAGATATAAATTCCTTTAAGTGGTTTTTAAAATCACTGATAGAAGATCCCCTTAAAGAACATCGAGTTCATTCCATGGCTGCAAGACATCCTAAAGATGTGAAAGTTATTTTTCTCTCTAGTGGGGTATTTATGTACTTCAGAATTTCTAATTATAAATTTATTAAAATATTTAGGTTGTTTACCTATTGTGATTTTGAAAATAAATAGCATACTAAAGTAATATAGTCTCTAATCTATTGGCATCCATTGTAAAACTGATAGCATATCATTAATAGGTCTATACCAATTACATCTCAAGATCACCCTCATTCCTCTATTCTGTAATTTCTGAAGTTGGGAAATTTGTTTCTGGTTTAGTGAATACAAGAAAGTAGCACAATAGTCAAAATGAGGTCTCAAGATATAATTATAACAGGTAACTCTGGCAAAAGTGATAAAGATTTTGCTATCCTACTAAAAAAGTATAACTTTTTTGTTAATAATATATTCTGCATGATCATTGAGAGTTAATTTATTGTCAATCATAAAGCCTAGGTATTTAACTTTGTCTTCAAAATTTAATTCAGAATCAAAATTTCTCAGCTTGAGTGACTTTAAATTAAGCACCCTGTGTTTCGATGCAGTTGTTATGACCATAGCATTGGACTTACAAATGTTTAACTTAGCGTTGGGTTTTATGACTCTTTTTAGTGAGCCGGCTCATTTCGTTCAGCTCACCAAAACGAGTCGTTCACAATGAGTCGTTCAATTGAACGATCTCCTAAAACACAGCTATTTAGCCTTAGGCGGATTTATATAATGTCTCTACTTGTCTAGTTTACTGCTCAAGCTAATAATAAAGTTTTGTTGAGTCATAATTTAAAGATCATTAATTTACGTAAATACAAAATTTTTATTTTTGTATTATTTGGTAACAAAAATACGAAAAAAAATCGAAACATTAAAAACAAATAAAATTATTATGCTTACTTATAACCCAAATAAAAATTTATATAACAAAAATACTGCAAAACAATAACAAACATGTGCCTTAGTGCCTGTCATAATAAAAATTTAAAATACCCATTCATCGATTCGTTTAAAATAAAACCTTCCGACCAAATTTTAAAATACCTTTCATCTTATGAACCAGACCGCTGACGGCTCTTTTCTCTCCACTGCTCCGAACCGAGGTGACTGTGCTGGTCGAATGACTCTATTAATGGCGAACTGAACGAGCTATTTGACGTAACTGTGCCGCTCATTCGTGGCACATGTAGAAGAGTCGTTCATTTTGATTCCATATTTTTTAATGATTCATTCATCATGTCCTCTGCTGTTTTTATATTTTTATGTGTGACAAATATAAGTGTATCATCTGCAAAAAGACTGAGACAGTGACAGCCATGCACATAGTTAATATCATTAAGGTATATAATGAACAATAATGGTCCAAGGACACTACCTTGAGGTACTTCTATGTCATTTACAATTAAGTTTGATACTATATTACTGATCTTTGTTCTTTGACTTCTCCTGCTTAGATAACTGTTGAACCAAAGCAATACTGTTCCACTCACACCATAATATTCTAACTTTTTCAACAATATTACCCTATTAATTGTTTCAAAAGCACGCTTGAAGTCAAAAACACTGCTATTATATATTGATTAAGATCAATACATTTTTTCCATTGTGATATAATATACTGCAAAGCTGTTTCGCAGGAATATTTTTCCCGGAAACCTGATTGACAACTTAAAAACAATTCATTATCATTGAAATATGCTACCAACTGCTTATACACTTCGACTTCCAGAACTTTTTCTATGGTTGGAAAAGTATTTATAGGACGAAAGTTGCAAGCTTCATATGTATGTTATATTGGTGGTTTCAAATATAACTTTTAAAAACTTTTTATTGAAGCACTCTAAATTACAATAAACTTAAAACTTATGATGTTGACTCTAACTGGAATGAATTTAGAATAATGTTTGATCTACAAAATTGATCTTTTATAATGTTGGTCAATTGACATTTGCAGTTTATTTTGTTATTCATAATGATTGACTGCAAGTGTCACTTACATAGGATGCTGAATTATTAGAAATACACGTGTGATTTATGAATAAGTAATTGTTTATACAATGTTGCACACAATGGTCCATTGTTACTAAAGGATGCTGAATTATTGGAAATGCACGTGTGACTTATGAAAAAGTAATTGTTTATACATACAATGTTTCACATAATGGTTTATTGTTATTATTTTATATAACAACTTCCCTTTTTTTCAAAAAGTTGAGGCTATGTCGTCAACTTTTAAACTGAGTCCTTAAGTTCTACTTCTTCTTCGACAGGTTCTCCAAGGTGGATGCTTGGGCGTCGACGTACTAGTATTCGGTTCCAATTTCTGTAGAAGTTGCGGTTGGAAGTTCTCGGGGGTGAGGGTGGATCATCATCATCTGTGGCTGCGATGGCCATTACTCTTGAAGATCTTCTTTTACATTTGTAAATGACTAAAAACAAAATTAATAAAATTATTAACACAATTGTTGTAATCGTGAACCATGACATGTGCTTTTCTACGAAGGGCTGATTGATGATTTTGTCCAATTCTTCGGAGTATTCGTTCAGTTTGTGTTGGGCGATGTTCAGGTCTTCTACATCAAGTTTATTCAGTTTCAGCGGTTTCAAATTTGGGATGTAGTTTTCGGAGGGAATTTGTTCGCAACAGTCGTAGGGAATTATCACCGGGTAACTTCGGTGTGTCACGTTTTGATAGGTATCTATCAGTTTTCTTGCATGAAGTTGGGTACTTCCAACGAAGGCGTTGCAATTTGGTTGTAGCGTCAGCAAGGAATTTTGATTTATTAGTTTCGTGGTGATATCTTTGCTTGAACATTTTATGGTAACTGGTAGCGTTTCTGAAACTGTGATGAGCCAGTGGTTTGTTTCAATTTGTTGGATATTGTATCCTTGGGCTAGTAGTAGGGTTGTTTGGCAAGTTCGGGGCAGGAACATCTGCTGCTTAAGGAGTTGTGCCTCACAAATCGAGTCGCTGTCGATGGGATATGGATATGTGTCTGAACAAATCTGTTGTCGTTTGCTTAGAGGCTTGCAAGTTTCCATATTTTCTAAAGATATGTAGAGCAGTGAATCATCGTTTCTCGCGATGTACCTTTTTGTAGTTGGAAGAATGTGAAACAGTTTTGTTAAAGACGGTAGAGGGTATAGCTTTCAGGATTCACAAGTGGAATTTTCAATACAAATACAATTTTATTATCTATCTGAAACGCTTCTAGTTCAATAATATTGACAAATTGAGCAATACTGGAACTGTATATTGGCAAAGGCAAATTATTTTTCTGTAATGATTGTGAGATTTTTTGTAAAGATTCAAGTAGATCAGCATGGGTAATTGTTGAACTGTGAAGTATTTTTAATCGTGCGAAAGCAATTGCGTTCAATATATCATTAAGGGTGTTTTCTACAAATGTATAGCTTTCCATGAGTGATTCACACATGTCTAGAATTTTAACTTGGGCTTCGTAATAAGCAAGATCGTCTGAGAGGGACATGATTGACTTTTTCAGTTCCTCTATGTCTTGGTTGAAGGTCTCCTCATCAACTTGGAGTTTTTGAATTGTTGAGTTGAAATTTTTGATTACAGAGGTTGTAAAAGATATTTGGTTCTTTAATAAGTTTTCTATTTGATGTTCGTCATGAGATAGTTTATCAATGCATTCATTGAAATATTCGCCATCAGAAGCATCTAAATTGCCTGAGATTGATTTAAATATTGATCCTAAGACGTTAATTAATCCGCTTTTCTTCCTGTTTGATAAATAAGGATTTGTTTCAGCGAAGATTTCTTTATATTTTAAATCTACAGAGTTTGCTATTTGTTTTAAAAGGCTCACATGTGTTTGAGGTACCGATTTGAACGATATCATTCGAGGGGTATTGTCATCCAAGGTTTCTAATAATTCGTCTAGGATTTTCTCGTTATGATCTATTGCTCTTGAAAAAGGATACATGCCTTTATATACGAGAAGGGTCCATTTGTCGTTGGATACTTTCAGATAACCTTTTTCATGGAAAAAGATTCCTATGGTATTATTGATAGGTGTCAGTGTATATTGAGAAATGGCTAGCGGGATTAGTACCAAGAATCTGAAAAGAAATAATCTTATTCAGTATAAGGTTTTAGTCGATCGAAATTTATTCTGCTTATTTGATTTGTTTGTAGGTTTATGACAGTTGCAGAATTTTTAAATATTGCAGTAATTTCGAATGGTCCATTAAATTTGTTTTCTGATTTATTTTTTATTTGACCTTCTTTAACGTATACTTTATCTCCTATTTTATAGTCAGGGATTTTGTCTGATGCGTGTTGGTCGTATCGTTTTTTAGATTTTTCTTTCTGTCTGTCCGTTTTTGAACGTGCGAGTTTGTAGAAATATTCCATTCTATTGTTAAGATCTCGAACGTATTTAGAAATTAATTTTTCTTGGTTATATAAAGTCTCGGGGGGTCTACTCGAGGTATGTCCAAATATAAGCTCATAAGGCGTGAATCCATGGTTTTTATTTTTAGTATTGTTATAACAGATTATGGCATAGGGCAAGACATTGAAAGGGTGTTCGGTAGGATTTTCGGTATTGTTTGCTCTTATCATTTCGGCTAGGGTTGCGTGAAATCTTTCGAGTGAACCATTTGATTCGGGGTGTTGTACACTAGAAAAGGTTAATTTGATATCGTATAATTCACATAGGTCTTTCATTAGGTTATTGTCGAATTCTTTTCCGTAACCACAGTGGATACGAAGCGGGGTTCCATAGTGTTGAAAGAAAACTAATAGTGTGTTTACAACTGTTGAAGCCGTTTTGTCATTTATGGGGTAGGCTTGGGTGAATTTAGTCAGTTCATCTCTGATTGTTAATGCATAGTTTTTCGTAGGGTATTCAAAGATGTCTACGTTTATCTTTTCAAAGAGCGTTTTCGGGGTTTCTGTTGTTACAAAAGGGGTGGTTAAGTTTTTTCTACAAAATTTAACTTTTTGACAGGTTTCACATGAGTTGATAAATTTTTCAACGGTTTTTGTTAATCCGGGCCAATTGTATTTTCTTTGATACGTCTGATTGTCTCATTTATACCACGGTGTAAGTTATTTTTACCACAATGATATTGTTGTAAGATGTTAGGAATTTCATCATGATTGGGTGTTATTTGGATGTTTTGACAAATTAATAGTTTTACTTCTTCATCAGCTAATATGAATGATAAGATTTCAAAAATTGGGAGTTCGACGTTATTTTCAATGTAATAGGTTTCAGAGTTATTAAATTCATTTTGGTTTTTATATAAAATATAGAAAAGATGAGAAACAACTTTCTCGGGGTCGAAGGGTAACGGTATGATCATGTATTTCCTATTTTTGACAGTTTTACTCGCAAGTGTGTTTAAGGTTTCAGTGCTGAATTGAGGATTTTCTTCAAAAATGTCATCGATAATTTTGTCGTGAAGTTCGTTGAGTTTGTTTTGCCAGAAAAAGGTAACTATGTTTTTATGGGATCTGTCTAGTAACTGGGTATTTGAGAATTCGATTTTGGAATAATCAATGATTGATTTAGTTTTGTATAGATTAACGAATATATTAAACTCGGCTGTCATTTGTTCGTCGTCAAGGTCTTGAGATTGATTGCTTTCAAGTTCGTCCGGGTTATCATGACTCTCAGTTTCATTGTTGGCAAATATTTGGATTTTTGAGTGGAAGGTTGTGCACTCTTTAAAATGATTTACTTTTATTCGAGAAAGGGCGTCTGCATTTGTGTTTTTCTTTCCTGGTTTGTATTCGATTTTGTAGTCGTATTCTTCCAATTTTAATCGCCATCTGGCTAGACGACTACCAGGGTCCTTAATGGAGAAAAGCCAAGTGAGTGGGCGGTGGTCGAGGAGTATTGTAAACTTTCGTCTAAAAATGTAAGGACGAAATACCTTTACCGCCCAAACGATAGCAAGTAGCTCTCGTTCAATAGTCGAATAACGAGTTTCTGCTGCGCAAAGGGTTCGGGAAGCATATGCAATTGGTAAATCTTTTCCTACAGGGCCTTGAGAAAGTACAGCTCCTATAGCGAAGGCGCTAGCATCAGTTGTAAGGATAAATGGTTCTTCGAAATTCGGATATCTCAATATTGGGTCAGAAATGAGGGCGTTTTTCAATTCTTCGAAAGATGTTTTACAATCTGCATCAAAAATAAATTTAACATCCTTTTGAAGTAGTTTGGTTAAGGGTTTTGAAATTTTTGCGACGTTCGGAATGAATCTTCTGTAATATCCGGCAAGACCAAGGAATGATTTAATTTCTTTAGCATTTTGAGGTTGTGGGAATTTTTGGATACATTCAATTTTTGTTGGATTAGGTTTTACACCTTCTGGAGTGATATGTGTCCGAGATAAGCGACTTCTTTGCGTAAAAATTCGCATTTGTCTGGCTGGATTTTAAGATTTGAATTTCTGAGTCGGGTGAAAACTTCGGTTAATCGAGAAATGTGTTCATGGATAGTTGCGGAATATACGATAATGTCATCCATGTATACTAAACAGCGTTCATTCTGGATGCCTAACAGAATATTATCCATTGCTCTTTGAAATGTGGACGGGGCGTTTTTTAACCCGAATGGCATTCGAATGAATTCATAGTGGCCATTTTCTATAGAGAATCCGGTTTTGGGAATATCTTCTGAAATTTCTAACTGATGGAATCCAGACGCGAGATCTAGGGTTGAGAAATATTGACATTTTCCGAGTTGATCAAGAAGATCTGAAATGTTTGGTAAAGGGTATTTGTCATCGACGGTGACTTCATTTAATTTTCGATAGTCGATGACTACTCGCCATTTTTGTTTTCCGGAAGCATCAAGCTTCTTTGGGACGATCCACACGGGTGAAGACCAGGGGGATGAAGAGTGTCTTATGATGCCTTGACTTAGCATTTTTCCAATTTGATTTTTTACTTCTTCCTTGTGGATTTGTGGGTATCTATAGGATTTTCTATAGATGGGTTTTGCGCTGTTAGTGTCGATAGTGTGTTTCACTTCATTTGTAAAACTTAAAACGTCACCTTCAAGGTAAAATATATCTTGGAAATCTAAACAGAGATTAGTTATTAACTCTTCCTCTTCTTCATTTAGATGTTCAGTTCGAATTTGGGCTTTGATAGTAGTATTTCTATCAAGATATTCTGAGTTGGGATGGTAGTCTTGTATGTTTGAATTCAAAACGGAATGTGATTCATTAAAAGGTTCTAAAAGCAGATCCGAAAAATCAATTGTTTTGGGAATTTGCATTTATAACGGAGGTTAAGAATTCTCCATTCGAATTGACATGTACAAGGGCATTAGGAAGTCTTACCTTTTCTCTTTCTTGGGTTTGTAAAATAGCATCAGTATTTTTTAGATCACATTTCAATTTGAAAATTTTTTCTGTACGAGGTTCGATGGATATTTGGTTTCGTTTTTGACTTTGTGATTTATTGGGATTGGTTTTGAAAGGGTCAGTATTATTTAGACTGTGTTCTACCTTATGCAAGGGAATTGTTTTGAAATTAGTGATTAATTCTTTCGATTTTAAATCTATTACACATTCATAATGATTGAGGAAATCTAAACCGAGTATTCCATCAAATTCTATATCAAGATTGTATATGTAAACTTTATGAGGGTTGCCAGAAGTAAAAGGAATTAGGGTGGATTCTGTGATTGAAATCTTTTCGTCGGTAATGCCTTGGATTGTTATATTTTCAGTTGACCTGTTTGGGAAATTTTTCACTGTATTTTGTTTAAAAATTGAGATGCCTGCTCCGGTGTCTATGAGTAATTTAAATTTTCCAGTGGCGTCATTGATGTAGTACAAATTTTTGGAATTGACTGTTAGGAGTGGTTTTAAAGAAACGTCTGTTCCGGGGAATTCAACTTGGGTATGGTATTGTCGATGTTCAAGTTCTGAATTTGAGATTGTAATGTTGTCATTAGATCGGGAGGTTTTTCTAAATCCAGGGGAAGTAGAAAATTTTGTTGTTCGTACATATTATGTTCGGCAAGTGTATTGTCTGTTGTTTGTTCGTATTCAGGTGCAAACATGATTGGGTTAAAATCATCAGTGTTATACATAGTATTATCAGTATAATACTCATAAAAGTCATAATTGTATTCGGTTATGGGATCTTCATAATAATTATTAATTTGTTGGTTGAAATGGTGGGTTCTTTGTTGGTTTTGTTGTTGTGAATTTGGATTTCTATGAATCACTGAAGGGCGTGATTGATTTGATTGTGTTTGAAGATTGTTTGAAAATTTTTGGGTTTGATTTTGGTTCGCTCCTGGATTAGGGTTATTAAAGTTATTGTTGAAATTCTGTGTTGGAGCTCTGAAGTTTTTATTCGAGTTTTGATTTGGGACTCTGAAATTTGAGTATGAATTTTGAGTTGGAGTTCTGAAATTTGATTGTCGTTGCCTACAATCGTTTGCGTAATGTCCTAATTTTCCGCAAAATAGGCATTTGATTTGTTGAGGTTGCTTCTTGACTGGTTGAGTGGGTCTGGAAGGATTGAATTTAATATTTTTTTGTTGTTCGAAATAAGAGAGTTGTAGTTCCCTTCTTATTTTGACGTGTGCGTCTAGGAGATTTCTGGGGTTTCCAGCACGGATGACCTGTCCTAATTTGGGATCTAGGCCTGTTAGCAGTGTATTTAGAGCCATTGTTTCTATTAAATCGGTTTGGGCGATTATTTGATCTTGAGTTAAGGTGGTTTTCTGAATATTCGCATGCATTTTTGCGTTTAACACTTGGAAGACGGTTATAAAACGAGAGGGGGGATTCGTTTGATGATTGTTTGAGACATTGGAGGTCTTGGATAAGAGATGAAAGATCTCTTGAATCGCCAAAATGTAGATTGAGGAGTTGTTTAATTTCTGGGTAGCTAGAAGGGTTACGAGAGTTTATTAATTGAGCTGCTTTACCTTTCAGCTTGTTTTTGATGTGAATCACTAATAGAAATTTTTGTTCTTGCGTTTACATATTGTAAGCGCAATCGCACGCGTTTAAAAATGCTCCTAAGAATGTGATCTCCTTCGAAATCAGGTATTATTGAAAAAATTTCAGAAAGTCTATACATTTCTGGTTCTGTATCAGCTTGTGCTTCGGACATCGTGAAATGTATTTATTGAAATGAATTAAGTTAGATTGACTAGATTTGTTTCTGGTCGGTTAGTAAGGAATGGTTTGTTTTGGGAAAAAATGTTTTAAAATAGGAAATGTTTTAAGCGATAATTGAACAAATGTTTCAAAAATAAAAATGTACAAATAATCGAGATGATTCAAATGTACTCACATTACTTTCATGTCGATGCTGTCGTTTGCGTTCACAGTGGGGACGTCTCGACGTGGTTCGTTCCTTCTTGAGGGATGAGAATCCGCCGTTCTGCGTAAGAAAACCTCGTGTTCGAGCTTTGCCTGTTAGAATTTTCGTGTTCAGGCGGTGTTCGTTGGAAAGCCTCGTGTTCACAAAACGTGTCTGGATCCTACTGACTGCGCCAAATTGTTATATCGATGGTTTCAAATATAACTTTTTAAAAACTTTTTATTGAAGCACTCTAAATTACAATAAACTTAAAACTTATGATGTTGACTCTAACTGGAATGAATTTAGAATAATGTTTGATCTACAAAATTGATCTTTTATAATGTTGGTCAATTGTGTGACATTTATTCATAATGATTGACTGCAAGTGTCACTTACATAGGATGCTGAATTATTATAAATACACGTGTGATTTATGAATAAGTAATTGTTTATACAATGTTGCACACAATGGTCCATTGTTACTAAAGGATGCTGAATTATTGGAAATGCACGTGTGACTTATGAAAAAGTAATTGTTTATACATACAATGTTTCACACAATGGTTTATTGTTATTATTTTATATAACATGTATTAGTTACTTTTGGTACTGGAATGATTGAACTGACCTTTAGTACTTCTAGAAACACTCCTGTATGTAAAGATGTATTGACATAATTGAGTACAACATGGCCAAATACATCAAAAGTTTCTTTTAGAAAAGCACTGTTTACAATTTCTAATTTACCTCATTGTCCAAGGAGTATACGATACTACGCAGTTCAGATAAGTTGATTGGTTTAAAGTTTGAGAGTTTACAATTAATAACTTGATACTTGTCTGGGGTCCACATTTCATTGGAAGTTATGCTACTCGCAATGTCAGAAACACTTGATATAAAAAAATTATTAAAATTATTGGCTATCTCTAAGGAATTGGTACTGACCTGGACTTGTTACTGTTAAAAACAATCCTATCTAAAGTATGGTTATCTTTTGGTTTTATGATCTGTTTCAAATATTTCCACATTGTTGTAGGGTTATTTTTATTTTCATCAATATTACTTTCATAAAATCTTTTCTTTTTTTCTTTTAACATATTTACATATTTATTTCGATTAAGTTTATAATTATTCCACTTTTCTAATTTTTCATTTTGGTTACGAGTTTTGAAAACTAAATAGGCTTTATCTCTTATCTTAGCTAACTGTTTTAATGTATTATCATAAAAAGGTATCTGGTTACATTTAATTGATTTACTCTTTATAGGGACAATTTTATCTACAATATCCCTACAGTTACTTAAGATCTCCTCTGTTATTATGTTGATATCAATAGTATTTAGATGCCAGTTCTCTGGTAGAAGTTTTAGATTTATTGCTCTATAGATATCTGCACTTAGATACCTAACATTTAAGCATTGTTTTGTTAGTTCATTATTGCCACTGTTAAACAAATCAATCGATATTACTTAATGATCTTTTGACTTTTGGGACATCATTAAGATATGCAGTCACACTTTCATAATTGGTAAGTACATAGTCAATCAAAGTTTTTGAGTCTTTTGTTACTTTTGTGTGTTCTTTAATACATTGATCAACCCCAAATGAGTTAAATAAGTAGTTGCTTAATTTTCTTGGTATAAAAACCATTTGAATTATTATAGTTAACATTGAAATCACCTACTATAATACACTTCTTATTACAGCAGTAGAACTCAAGTATGTCTTAAAACTTATCTAAAAATAAACTATAGCTAGAACTTGAAGAGTGGTACAAACCACCAATTAACCATTTTTCATTATTATTTTTAATTTCAATAAATTGAATCCAGTAATTTAAATCCTCTACATATGATTGCCTAAAAACTCCACATCCTCTCTAATATACATGACAATACCCCCCGTGTACCTAGACCTACTATCACACCGTACCAAGTTATACTTATTTATTAACAGTTCAGAACCTGCAATATCAACAGTAATCCTAGCTTACTCTTCCTGTTGTCTTTGAGGATTCCTTTACATTCAGCATAATGATGTTCATTGACTTCATCTTCCGTTCTTCTAATTCAGCAATGATATATTCCACACGTTCACTTTGTTTTATTTGATTACTATCATTTTCAAGTTTGGCAACTTTGAAGACGCGAGATGTAAAACCGACATCTAGGATTTTCAAGAGAATCAGTACACAGAGGTTCCGAATCTGGAGTCGTTCCGTGTAATTGCTGTTCTCCCTTAACTCCTAGGACAGAATGTCACGATAAAATTTTCAGGTTACTTCACCTGTCAGAGATATTGAATACTCTCTTCGAGGTGTCATTCCTTTGTACGCAAGACAATATATATTATATATAAATATAATATATATTGTTTCTGGTCGGGAACCTTCATCAGTTGCGCTTCCCACAATTGAATGTCCTCTCGAACACTTCTTTATGCATTTGATGCATCTCGTTAAATTTGAAGACGCGAGATGTAAAACCGACATCTAGGATTTTCAAGAGAATCAGTACACAGAGGTTCCGAATCTGGAGTCGTTCCGTGTAATTGCTGTTCTCCCTTAACTCCTAGGACAGAATGTCACGATAAAATTTTCAGGTTACTTCACCTGTCAGAGATATTGAATACTCTCTTCGAGGTGTCATTCCTTTGTACGCAAGACAATATATATTATATATAAATATAATATATATTGTTTCTGGTCGGGAACCTTCATCAGTTGCGCTTCCCACAATTGAATGTCCTCTCGAACACTTCTTTATGCATTTGATGCATCTCGTTAAATTTGAAGACGCGAGATGTAAAACCGACATCTAGGATTTTCAAGAGAATCAGTACACAGAGGTTCCGAATCTGGAGTCGTTCCGTGTAATTGCTGTTCTCCCTTAACTCCTAGGACAGAATGTCACGATAAAATTTTCAGGTTACTTCACCTGTCAGAGATATTGAATACTCTCTTCGAGGTGTCATTCCTTTGTACAAAGGATATTTTTGGGTATTTTAAGAGTTTAAATTAAAATATTCTTGAAATAATTATCACGCTCGCTACTACAATTTCTTCTTTCATTGATTGTAGCAGTCTTTTTTTATTTACGCAATGGATGACTTCTAAATTCTGATATAATGCATAAGAATAAAAAATACAACAAAATCCTAGAACCCAATCATATATATCTCCATCACGAGTATATATATTATTAAAAATAAATATAAAAAAATTTATTTTTTATTGACATGCTATAATAACAATAATGTCAGAGAACAACCAATTTACAATTCTTAAAAGGGAACAAAAAACTACTCGTAATTCCAATCACATATGTATAAAAATAAAATATATAAATATGTAAATATAAAATATATAAAATATTAAGGAAAATAGTTTAATCTTTCATTTTATTTATTCATTAAAATTCAATGTCCTCAACAAGTTTTGTAAATTTTTATCTGTCAACGTCGTTCTATATTTTAATTTTTGAAATTGATGCTTGATAATGTTTATTCGCATAAATAGGCGATTGAAAAAAGACAAAAATCATTGATTTTGGAAAATTTCTTAAATTGGAAAATTTGTGTTCTGGCAGATTTGAATAAAATGATATTAAATTATTTTCATCAAAATTAGTTTTATATACATTGTTAGATTGTAAATCAATTAATTCTAGTTGTTAATTGTCAGCTGCTTTTACAATATCACATTTTAAAGAATTTTAAAATATTAATATGTCCACTTTTTTTGGCTTAAAAAACTTGAAACCGATGATGAAAATTTTCATCCAGTACTTTTAGGACCTAACTCAATAAAAATATTCGAGCACTGTCGTTTTTGGTTAAAAATGATTGCAAAATAGGAAACTGACAAGAATTCTTCTTTTCAAGTTTATTTCATTCTCAACTTGAAAAGAAGAATTATTGTCCGTTTTATTTTAAGCTGGAAACTTTTGATTTCTGTAAATAGCAAAGGGCCACAGTTTGCCGATCCCTGCTCTACAACATTACCCATAGTAGCAAACACGGTCTCTCGGGTAGATTTTGTATAAAATGTAAAAACTAAATTGTTACCGATTTTTTGAGTTTTTTTTTGTCAAAAAACAAAAACGCATCGATAATAATTGTTGAATTATATTTCAATTAGTCATGTTTTATCTTTAGGAGAGTTGCTGTTAGTTTCATTCTACTATCAATTTTGTCACCAAAAGATCTTTTTCTTTGTAAATGACCTGAGCTAGATGAATTTTGTTTTTATCACCTATTGACCATTTTTCAAAAAATGGCCTTTGTGGCTTGCTATTAAATTTCATTTTCCAAAAAAGCATTAATGACTGGCAAGAAGTGTGCTAAAATGTAATTACTGTCGATAGAAATTAGAGCATTATTATTCTACTTAATCCACCATTTCATAATGAATTCCCAGTATATGCCTCCAAAATTTAGAGCTAGAAAAGTAACCAGCATTAGCACAACTTTCTGTGACTATTGGTCAGAGTAATACACAGGAATTACTGAGACCACCATCAGATCAGTTAAAAGTTTTAAATCAGTCTCTCATTAGCTAAGAAGATTTCAAACTTTCATTTCCAATCTAGTTTAATGCTCATTTTCCAACCGCTCTTGTTGCGAACAGTAATCCATCTCAACCACCATTACAATTATCAATTTGGGCAAATGCCTAGTTCCGGCAGTAACAGTATTGGTGGAAATGCCCATCCTTTACCACAGAATCAATTTGGACAAGAACCACCTTTTTCTTATCATAAAAACGTTGAATCAGCAATATTTAAATAACTTTGGACAGTCCCTTAATTAGTTTGGACCATCTCCAACTCAATTTGGACAGATTAAAAATCAATTTAGACAGCAACCAAATCCGTTTGGACAACAACCTTTAAGATTAAATCAATGTATCCCCAATGATGCCTTCCCTATCTCTTACTGAATTGTTTGCACGTTGTATTAAGTGACAAGAAGAAAAAGTTTTTAACACTTCAAAAAAATATAAAAATCAACATTGTAATAATTTAGGTACATAAAAAAACTAATATCATTGCATGTAATAATTGCAATAATAAAGATTTCTGAAATTTAATTTTCCTTACAATTCAGTTTATGAGATCCCAGTGCCTAACGGTCAGAAATGTGGACAATTTATTATTTGTCCACTTCAGTAGACATTTGTTTTTATTATATATGTACTGATAAATTATATACCCACACTTATCTAGCTCTCATTAACATTTAACGTTTTCTTTTGCTTTTTTTCTCTACTAATATTCTCTTTTTCACTAAGATGGTGACCATCTTTAATATTTCCCACTACTATATGGAGGTCATTTACATATTACATGTACAGTGTCTCAGCTATAATTTTTATATTTTGGATACGTGTAGTGCTATATTAGTTCTTTATGTTGTCGTTTAAAATTAGGTGTCCATGTCCACCAACTATTTTATTATTTCTCTTGCTATTAGAGTTTGTTGTTTCTCTTTTGCATCATTTTTGGAATTATAGCCATTATTGTAATTACTCCTGGACATTTTAATATTCTCCAATTGTTTAATAAATGATAAACAGCCAGTTTTGTAATTTTCAAAAATTGTATTAAATGCAAGATGTTTATATTAATAAAACTCATTTATTTTCAGATTTGTGTGCCCACATTGTTCAGATTGCACAAACATTTTTAGCAAAGGAGGAGGAGAGTCTTTAGCAGAAATTGCCAAAATCCCTTTATTGGGAGCTTTACCAATAGATCCACGGGTAGGAAAGTTACTAGGGAAATCTTGTGTGAATGAACATCCTGATTCTCCTGTTGCTAAAGCGTTTAGTAATATTGTTGATAAAATAACAATATAATAAATTTTACAGTTGTTAGTACGGTTTAATTGAATTCTCAGTGACCTGGAAATCACACTGTGCTAAAGTTGTTTTGGTAGTATAAACTTCGTGGTTGTTGGAAAATTTCTTAATAAATAGTGATAGACATATAAACACAAAGTTCTGTACCCTAACACCAACCCTTTCTTTTTTCACTCAACGCACGTTTCAACAGCGAAGCTGTCATCATCAGGAGTAAATCAAAACTAGTGTGGTCTTAGGGTACAAAACTTTGTGTTTATACGTGTGTGGCACACCAAAGCTTCCACAGTTTTCCCAAATAGTGATAACTCAATAATTTCATGACAACATTTTGCATTCAGTTTCATCTGTTAATTTCCGAATGTATCCGGCTTCAGCCAATTTAATTATTAATTGGTATATTTATATAATTTTGTGTCCCATAAAGGTCTACAACTAAAGTCAACTTGTAAAGTCTAATAACTATAAATTAAATTAAGTAGATTTTATTGTGGTCAAAAATTACTATCACAGCAGTCTTTATCGAGGCGACTCAAACTGCCAAAAGAAATTATACACCAAAAACCCATGAATTTGGAAAAATACAACTCTTTTCTTGCAATGACAGTAATATCAAATCCGCAGAGATACTTTGAGCGTTACATATTGTACTCGATAAAATATCACTAAATCCGAGTAACAGAAGCATTGCTGCATCTAAAAAATGTTCCCTGACTGTATAGTCGCCTTAGATTTTCATTGGGAAACGCAAAAGCTGCATAACTGATAAATCATTACCACCGTATTTAAGATCACTTTGCTTCATTTCTTTGATGATTAAGAAATACTCTAAAATGCGAAGCTTATGAATTAGAAATATATTTTATCAGTTTTAAAATAAATATAGCGATCAGGAAAATGTGACAAAATGCTCAGAGAAAATCAGGGACTTCAGGGATTATTTTTTGGAGATTAGTAGTGGACAGCATGAAAGTTGAAATTCGTGTATTAATGCTAGTAATTATATACTGACACTATCGGAAGAAGCTGCAGTGTCAGCGAAACAGTTGACTTAAACATGTAATTTTATAATTAGAGAGAATTGTCTCTTAACTTACAAGTAGAACTCTGAGTTTTGGTTAAATTCAGTATGTTCTGAAACGGTTCAAAATTCTTCTGAGGTACTCCAAGAATACAACATGAGTCCTGTTATTTTATGATATCACCTAAGTTGTTATAATCCTCATATTGTCTTTTTTCAGATGTTTCCAACAGTGCTAGCATAGATGCCTATCTTGAATTGCAATCTGATTTACTGCCTCTTCATAAATGGTCAAATGAAATTGATCTCCCTTTAAACATCGACAAATGCTGCATTATCACTATTATCACTAGGATTTAAGCAATCTTTGAAATTTAATGCTTATCGCGATATCTTTAAGCCCTCAATTTCCAAAAAACTTAAGTTTGCGCAGAAGGCCGCACTACTTTTTTTAAACTTTGGTGCTTCCGCTGTTTATTTGATCCAAATTTAAACACCTCTGTGGACAACAAATATATACTGATTGCATGTCATTTCTTACCCTCGATTTGTCTGGAAGTGGTATAAGGGTTGTATGAAACCTTCAGTTTATCCATATTCTCTTGTGATATTAATTTCAACATGGCGATATATATTATGAGGACCTGGACTTTTATTTTTCAGCTGTTTAATTGCCTGCAATACTTCAAGTTTCGTAATTTCCAATTGTTCATTCTTGTATGTAGATTTTTATGTATTGTTCCGGTTTGTGGTCTTTCTTGTGCAGTTGAACATAATATACCATCTGAGCTGTTAATAATGTGGGGAGAATGACGGTGGCTTGGATCTATTAGTTCTTTTATTCTTTTATATAGTATTCACGCCGACCTTCTTGTTCTTTCCGCTTGTCCATAAGTTATTGAACAATTTCAGCCGTCATCCACTGATTTTTCTTTGTTCTTGTCAGTGTCAATTAGTTTTTTTGAGTAGCTATAATTAGGGTTTTTTAAGCATTCCAGTTGGCATTTATAATTTCATCATTGTTTCTCGTTTGTTCAAAAGATGCATTAACTTCTTGAATCACTTTGTTCTTTACTTCTTCGTCTTCAGCAACTGAATCATTATTTTTCTATGAACCTGTTTTTTCTAACGAGTTTGTAATTTGGTCCTTTATCTACAACAACAGAATTAACATCTGAGTTGATGTCAACACAAGCAAACGCCGCGCTCTGATCAGATTATTTATGCCGGTGGCTTATTATGATGAAATCTATTTGTTTCGAATTCTGTTGAATTTCTTTTGGATAATTTAAATAGAGTGTATGTAATTGTTAGCAATGGCCTTGATAAAATTTTCATCCTCTCTCCATATCATTTATCACTCCTCAACTGTACTTTGCAACATGGTTATATATTTGTCCGTCTCCCACTTTTGCGTTTATGTCGCCCATAATTACACAACGACTGATAATTCTGACATCAAAACTTAAACACGCAATAAAACTATTTAAGACACGTAGAGGCATTAACGAGGATAATATCTACACAGATACTCAAACTGCTGAGTAACTAAAGCGTCAATCTCCTAACCACTTTCGTAAACAATATAAATGTTATGTTTTTATTTTCACACTCGGGTTCAGTTCAGTTCTTGGATTTATTTAAAAACACAGTCCAACTCACTCTAATTTATTTCCACTACTTAAACACAATTTATATTCACAAGAACTATTTACATTTTATCTTAACTATACAATACGACCGTCGAAAATTGAATGAATCGTATCTCCAGCCATCCATATATATATATTTGTTTTTAAGTTTTCGCAGGCACTAAATGTTTTAGGTGGTTTCCGGGAATTCATCCGCGGCAGGGATCAGTTATCAACTACGCGGATGAATTCCCGGAAAGCACCTAAAACATATATATATATATAATATATATATATATATATATATATATATATTGTCTGGTAAGTCCACGAACCATCGGGAAACTCTTTCATGTTCTGGAAGCTTTAAGGGAATTCCCAGTAACGGCAGCGGTCGGCCTGTTGAGAGACGAAACATTTCGGATTCCCAGAAGTAATCGGAATAATGGCCCTTCCACGAATTGGTTGATGGCCGATTGCACCAGCTGTCGGATGAATTCTCGTAACATAAATATTGCTCAGGAACTCTATCACACGGCTGGGTCAAATGTCTCCCGTTAAGAAGACCGGAACAAAGAAGTGATCGCAACATCGGTTAATTAATTTTTAAAGTTGTTTCTAGTAATCACACTAGGAGTATTTGAAAGTACGACAAATTGGTAGATGTGTAGGAAATGAACAATTTCAATTTAGTTTGGGCTTTTGAACCAGCGAAGCACAATTTGGGCTTAATATATTCTTTGAAAAATGTAGAGATCAAAAACAAGATACCCACCTATGTTTTCTAGACTGAAACTTTTAATATAGAACAAAGCACTAGACAACATCTAAGAAGTTATAGAAGTAAACCGAAAGTTCGTAAATATATATATGAAGGGTTACAAAACGCCATTATTTAGTATCTATAGATAAAAAATGAATAGAACACTCATCTAGGATATTAGATAGCAAGGGATTTGAGCCCGAGAAACAAAAACGATACAGCATAGAAAATGCAAGAACTGCAGTACTTAGATTTGTTGGTGCAATTATCTTATTTGCCAAAAATTCAGTAGAACTGAAATAACAAATATTTAATTTTAAACACAGTAAGCAAGTAAATAGGTCTCAAAATAAACTTCAAGAAAACTAAACATAATGTACAATGAACTAGTGGAATATATAAATAATCTTATCCTGGAAATAGTAGAAGAAAATATATCTTTGTTTAAGTAATTCTTGGGAAATAATATCACCAGTTAAGAAAATTGCTGTATATTCTAAACATTTCGGTATTTATTATTCATAGTATCTTAACCATTGACAACGGGGTCTAACCTAGACCCCGGACGTTTGGAATATACAGCAATTTTCTTATTAATTTTTTCCTGAAGTAACTTGATTTTTAAATTTTCTGAATGGTTATTACTACCTATATTTGATTTCATTGTATAGTTGTTCGATCTGTTCATCAGAATGATATTATTGTGGCATACACATATATAATTTTCGAAAATGACTATGTTAAACAAGTGACTCTCAATCTGATATTCCTGAAATTTCATTAATTTTATTGATCCATATGAAATTGCAGAGATAAGAAATCCTACTTCCCTAGTCCAGTTGGTGTTCCTTGATCCTTGGTATTACAGTAGGTATTCAAGTGGTATAGGTTGCCTAGTACTAGTGTTATTAGTTCTCCTGATTTCACTGATTATATCAGTGATATGACAACCTATAGGGGAAGTTCGGGAGACTTACTCAGGTGGGAGAGTTGAACCACATTATAAAACTCAACTTAAATTGCGCGCTTATAAAACGTAAAGACGGTCATTGGTAGAGCGCGGGGAGCCAATAACCAGCATGCCGCCATTTATTACAATTGTAGGTTTGTTTGTCTCTCAGCTTTGGAAAGGTAGTTTTGTTATGATGGAGTAAATTTTCTTAATTTATGTAGTTTTAAGATTGCGGCCGTGTTTATAGAGGAACGTATTCGCTCAGTGCGAAGCCATGGTGGGGAGAAACTGATTTACCGTCAGCGCTACCCGTGACTATATCCGATACTACGGCGGGCTGTTTTTATGTTTCGAGTTAGCTAAATATACAAGTGAATTGTTATTTAAAATTTATTTAAATAAAATAACATAAAATGAGTCACAAAAGTTGTTGTGTTGTAAGTTGTAAGAATACAGGTAGAAAAAGTGCTTGTCATTTTTATAAATTTCCTACAGCAAGTTGGAAAATAAATCAAAGGAAAAAATGGATAGCTGCTGTTAGGAGACAAAAGTAAGTAGAATCATAACCTTACTATCCGTAATAATAAAAATCTTGAAAGGAGTGAAACTTAAAAAAATATCCAACGTTTCACAGGCTAATGCGACAATATGTTCTTCAGATAACACAATATTATTCATATAAAATTCTTTAATATTGTTATCTAGTTCATAAATACGTGAATACGTAGGATGTTCTTTGTAAAAAATTAAAAAATTATTTACGCATTCTGAACAATCTTCCTTCTCGATATTAAGTTCAACTTGCGTTATTAAAGAGTTGAGGACATTTCGAACAGTGTGGAAATTATTTTTACTAGATTGAGCAATTAAAATTTGTTTTAACGGACAGTCAGACACCAATTCGGAGATTTCTACGTCTTTTGAATCATGTAGTTGATTATATTTGTGAGGTATCATGTTTTCAAAGTATGCTCCCTTCGAGTACTTGTCTTTGGCGAATTGCCGAGCACTGGGTTTCCCCCATTGCTGTTCAATACTTGTTTTTGAAGCACTATTTTCATTATTTATGAAGTAAATCAGCGCAGCGATGTGTTTACATTTTTTACTCTGATTATAAACGCAATTACATTGCACATCAACAACACATCGTTCTACATTTAATTTTAAACTCGTGGTGTAAGCTGTAGCATGGACAGATGCTTGCCTGATTACTCGCGATTTAATCAAATAGCTTTCGTTATTTTTGCGAAACTCTTCTACCTCTCGGACATGTTCAGCAAGAACCAGCTTTTTTCCTTTTACCAATGTCTGTGGCTGGAACTGAATTTCGTGGGTTATTGATTGAAATCCCGTTTTTATTATGGTTTCCATTTTAAATCCAAATCTAAAAATAAAAATGATAAATTTAATCGTTTAACAATTTCTCTCAGATTTATTATTGAATTGTAATATGTTAATTTTAGTTAGCAAACATAATCTATTTTTTTGTACTCAAAAACAATCAGCACTTTTAATTTGTAGAATTTTGAAACAATAAAATATTTTGGTAATTTCGTTCAATCTAAATTTACTTATAAAAATTTTTCTCTATTTTCTTTTTATTTGATTTCAGTTAACCTATCTTTATGTGTGCTAACTTCTATGCTACTTTTTCAGTATTAACTATACTTACATTTTATTTTGTAATGCACAAGAACACTTTACATTAACAAATATTTATTATAAATATTCCCTTTAATTAAAAAAGCATTTTTTTATTTATCATTCGATATTATTATTACTGACAGCCATTCAATACTTAGTAAAATATATTACAATAGCCCCCTGTAGTTCAACCATACCATGGCGCTGAAGTCGCGCACAGAGCGAATTGTGTATTATTACTATTGTACTGCCTGATTATTGTAGTTTGACAAGTGCTAAGTGTTTTTTCGCTAAGATTGATTGTTTTTTTTTGTGAGTACATTTAAAGTCCAAGTAGTATATGCGGGAGACTTGCGCCATAATGGGTGAGGGAGATATGCTCATTGGTTCATTTATCCCTTTATAGTATTTGTATGAGGATTTTTGGCGTTTTTATTTTATAGATGTAGATATTTGAGACTTTTTGACTAAATTTAAAAATAATTCGGAAACCTTAATACGCGAGTCCAATTAGTATTTTGTTTTATTTTTAATGTTTAATCTTATAATTGCATGAAAAATGCCTTTTCGATACGAAGAATAATGAAATAAAAAAAACGAAAGATGAAAATTAATAAGAGTTTTTGAGAATAGCGACACTGAATCAGAAAATGAAAATGATATTAATAGAACTAATAAGGTTTAAGAAGACACTAATAAGAAAGGAAAGAAAATAATAAAAACCAAACTAAATCCTAAACTAAAAGATGACAAATAGAACGTTCCAGAAAAAACTAAAGGAAAGAAAACATTGAAAACTAAACAAGATTCACAACAAAAATCCCAGAGAAAGAAAACTGGAAAAGGCAAAAAAAAGTTAACGATGAACTGAAACCGAGTGTGAAGACGAAGATGTTGCGTACGCTGATAGTTCCAGTAATAGTGATTTTGCAGAAAAGCCTGACGTGAATGATAGTTGGTAGTGTTTTGATTGCCAATCGTAAGAAATTATGATCATGCGTCTATGTCCTTTATGCCGCAGATATGTCCATGAGATATGTGTAGGACTTACACAAGATATTGATGATTTTATTTGTCATGAATGTGACCAGAATTAGGTATCTAGGTTACCAGCTGACTGAAAGTAATTATTACGGCTGCTTGATGATACCAAATGACTAGATTAAGTATATAATTAAACAAAAGGTTCACAAATATCAATAAGTTTGATTAAAGAAACGTTAAATGTTTAATTTTATTAACAAAATGTTTAATAATTATGTTAATTGTGAAATGTTAAAGAATATGTTGAAGTTTTGTTTTTTTTATAAGAAGAGCAATAACTGTGTTTTTTATAATTTAATTAAGCAATGTTCAACACTCCCCAGACCCCGGTCCAAGTGTCCGAAAGGGTGGGGAGAGTTGAATCATATCCCATTTTTCATTCAAATATACATAACATATTTCAGTACTATAATACCAAAAAGGTAATTATGCATGAGTAAACCTAAATAAGTAAGCTACTGTTTATTCTTATAATTGAATTACTAAGCCTCATTTATAAGAAAATATGATACTTTAAACAAAAAGCTGTTCAACTCTCCCGGACTTCCCCTACATTATGGATGGTAAAGACAGGGATGACAAACATATATGATGATTAAACTGAGTGTCCAGCTGAAAACATTAAATAAACTTACAGGGTTCCGATTCTTGAAACCATTGGACGGCTCTACCACTCGACGAAGGACGTATGTCGTATGAAAACTGACATAAATTACTTAAGACTTTTAATTCATTTTCGTTAATTTCTCATTTATGTAGGTACCTTATAAGTTATTCTGTATAAAAGGCTGATTGTAACTGTATATCTCAGCAATTACCGCACCTTGGCGGTTGCATACAACTAAGCAAAGTAACCAAATGTTTAGGCCATTTAATTTAAAAATGTGAAGTGTTGTGTATCATATAACGTCAAAAGAAAGATCTCGTTCAGATTTTTTTTATTTTTTGGACATTTAAAAATTAAAAAAGCCTTGCCGAGACATTTTGTTTGACGTTACTAAAGAAAATATATGAAAATCATCGAAATTACTGAGCATAAAATTGTGAATAAATACGGAATATAGGGCCTCAGTCAAAATTTTCAAAGTTCAATGTTAACTTTCCAGTTCCAATTAACAGATTTTAAGCACATTATGTAACATATCAGACAAAAGAGATCACTACAAGAAATACAAATATATTTTCATAATTTTAAACTGCATAATTTAAATATAAGCGTCAAAATTACACCCTTACTCCTATTATATCCAATGTACTAAGACTTACATTTTGAAAAAAAGTAGGAAGGATTACAGGAAAACAGCAAAAATCGTAATTATAATTTTTGGGAAGGGATTGGAAAATTAATTACCTACGTATAAAAAAATATAAAATACATTCAAGTACATTGCCTAACAGATTATGAAATGGCTTAACTTGAGATAAGTATATATTTTTATGTTATCCACTTATCTTCGAAACTATGTGGATAATAATTTAGAAAGATAGAAGAAACCTTAAGTAAATTTTGAGGGTAAGAGCAAATAGAAGATAAAAAATATATTATGATTACCTATATTTATAAAATGTCAAGGGTTGTAGAAAACACACTTAGTATGCAAGTTCAACTTGCACTTGGCCAGTATGGTTGTACTTTATCTTGCAAGTATTTTTAGTGCTCTAACATAACAGGGTTTGTAGATATAAGAAACATGGCATTGTAAATGGTGAAGTGCCACAGGTACAAAGCTCCATATTAAATTATAAATTACAAAAATTATCTCTAGTGTAGAGCTGCATGAGAGAAATTTTTTTTCCTGTTGCATTAAACACACCTTCATTTCAGGCTGAAGGTTTTGCAAAATCAACAATTTCCTACAATTTATTAGGGTGTCCACTATAAATATTTAAAAACAATGACTTTCATCTGAGAAGTTTGCCAAATTTCTCCTACCAAGCATGTTCATTTTGAAATTATTCTTAGTTTTGAAAATATAAAGAAAATAATGTAATGTAAATAATATATCACTTCTTTACCTTCACATTTTGTTTCTCTACTTGAGGCGTTTTGTAAGGTCAGCAGATGAAATCTTAGTTTATTTAGTTAAAGAACATTTAAGTGTTTCAAACTGTAGGCAATTAAAAAATGAAAGTTTCCAGCAAATAATAAACAATTTCAGAAGAGGATAATATTTTTTTCTAACACCTTAATGTGCATAAGTTCCCTTAAAATTCCTTTTCTATATTTAAGATGCCTCTGTTTCCAGTTTATTGCCTGTAGCAAACAGTGTGAACTTACTTTGTTCTGACTTTCCATGATAACTGTTGATTGGTAATACAACAAATCAACTTTGTGATTCTTTTCATTGGCAGTAAGTTCCTTATCAAATGCCATTCAACCATTTTGGCCCCAGTACAATAATAAAGTGAAGTAGCTCCCACACATACTCATGCATCATTGCATACTCAACAGCTTGCAAAAAACATTGCAAGATCAACATTCAACTGAACGAAAGTGTGAGTAAACTTTAAGCAGCAAGTCTGTCATCTTCAGACACCCTCAGCTTGTTCACAATGAAAATATAAGACCAAAGTGACACTAAAAAAGTATATAAATACTATCCATTCTACATAACTATATGTTTAATAACTTGATTTTTATTAAATTTTGAACATACTTAAGCACTTTTAAGATCTTTTGAATATTGAATACTTTTAACTTGCTTTGTATGATCTAAGACTTTAACAGCATTGCTTGTTATGCAGTAAGGCTGTGGTCAACCTATTTAAAGTTCACATCTAAAAAGTTCATATTTGCAAGTAACTTTCTGAACTAATTTGTTTGGTAAGACAGAATTTGATAATTCACTTTCAACCTGTAACAGATGAACAAGAGGTTTTTAACTGAATAATGAATTTTTAATATGCAAAACAGAAATATGAAATTTTATCACAAAGTAAATTATCCTAAAATTTTGGAGATTAAAAAGGAA
This sequence comes from Octodonta nipae, assembly GCA_034190945.1. NCBI lineage: Eukaryota > Metazoa > Arthropoda > Insecta > Coleoptera > Chrysomelidae > Octodonta > Octodonta nipae. Next base: position 94,570,640 of record CM067216.1, on the reverse strand, counting down.
GTGAACAAATTAGTATATGATTTTCATTGTATTTTTATTACAAAGGCGAAATAAATTAAGAAAATGAATAGTACAATTTGTTTATTTAACTTTCCCTAGGATTAGCCTAATAATAAAGAGTCTTATACTGCACATAAATTACAAAATTAAGACAGTAATACTTTGGCAGTTTGTCACCATAACAGGTGACTTCTGAATAATAATAAAATATGCAAACATAAAAAAAATAATTAGAAGCACTTCCTGTGTACAATTGATGGACCAGATTCATCATATTCTTGTTTGGAGATCCACATCTGTTGGAATGTAGACAATGATGCCAAGATGGATCCACCAATCCATACAGAGTATTTCCTTTCTGGTGGAGCAATGATTTTGATCTTCATGGTTGATGGGGCAAGGGCGGTGATTTCCTTCTGCATTCTGTCAGCAATGCCTGGGTACATGGTGGTACCTCCAGAGAGGACAGTGTTGGCGTACAAGTCTTTACGGATATCGACGTCGCATTTCATGATTGAATTGTATGTAGTTTCATGGATACCACATGCTTCCATACCCAAAAAGGATGGTTGGAACAATGCTTCTGGGCAACGGAATCTTTCATTGCCAATGGTGATGACTTGTCCATCGGGAAGTTCATAGCTCTTCTCAAGTGAACTGGAGCTTGCTGCTGTGGCCATTTCTTGTTCAAAATCTAAGGCTACATAGCAGAGTTTTTCCTTGATGTCTCTGACGATTTCTCTTTCGGCAGTGGTGGTAAATGAGTAACCACGTTCAGTCAAGATTTTCATGAGGTAATCAGTCAAGTCTCGACCAGCGAGGTCCAGACGGAGGATGGCATGGGGAAGAGCATAACCTTCATAGATGGGTACTGTGTGGGATACACCATCACCAGAATCCAGTACGATACCAGTGGTACGACCAGAAGCATACAGTGACAAAACAGCTTGGATGGCAACATACATAGCAGGGGTGTTGAATGTTTCAAACATAATTTGTGTCATCTTTTCCCTGTTTGCCTTGGGGTTCAGTGGAGCTTCTGTGAGAAGAACTGGATGTTCTTCTGGTGCTACTCTCAATTCATTGTAAAAAGTGTGATGCCAGATTTTTTCCATATCATCCCAGTTGGTTACAATACCATGTTCAATGGGATATTTCAATGTAAGGATACCTCTTTTGCTTTGTGCTTCATCTCCTACGTAGGAGTCCTTCTGTCCCATACCAACCATGACACCTTGATGTCTGGGGCGGCCCACAATTGATGGGAAGACGGCACGGGGAGCATCGTCTCCGGCAAAACCAGCTTTGCACATACCAGAGCCATTGTCTACGACTAATGCGGCAACTTCTTCGTCACACATGTTGATTAAGAGCTAGAAAGAAACCATGGAATTAAAATCAATGAATTCAATTTATATATTAAAAGTAATATTAAAAATTAGGGACAAAAAAAATTTAATTTGATAGCAAATGTCAAAAAATGCTGCTAATCGATAATTTTAATGTCCCAATTTAAAAAAAATATATAATTAGCAACACAATCGAACTTCTAAACCAATGTCTATAGACTCTTCATTATTAAAAAAAATTCAAATAGGGTAGCACGCGAATGAATACCTGAATTTAAAAAAATAAAATGAAGACATTTAAACCATTATCTACTTTATATTATTAAAAAACTCCATATTAGGGAGCTAAAGCATGAATGAAACCACATAAATGAAGATCCGTTAAAAGAACCGGTTTTACAAGAAACGAATTTTTACATTTGTAATGAGTTTGAGTTAAGTTAACAATGGAATACTACCGTAAAAAAAACATGAAGGGATCTTGTGATCAGAATTTTAAAACCGAACTAATGCCCCACCCATTTTGACTAAAAAAATAACACAAAACTTCACATTGACGACACAGTAAGTAATCCTCTTTGATAGGGGCACTTTTTCACGACCACACCCGATTTTTTAAACACAAATTCACTAAAAGAAACTTACTTTTTGTTTGGAAGTGTAAAAAATATAAATCTAAAAGTACAGCTCCACTAACTGCTGTATTCACTAAATATCACAATACCCGAAGGTGTCTGAATCAGGAAACTGAATAAACTTCAAAAGTCTTCAACCATATATATAATTATTTACCCCTCCCTGCGAAAAGGAAGTTGGAGAGCGCAGTATCAACGTTAGGTTAACCAATAGCAGCTAACATCACCATATATGGTATTGCATTGCATCGATTTTCCCCGTTCCCCCCAAACTAAGCTGACACAAATCTACTTGTAATTTTAAATGAGATAAGGAGATATTTCATTGATATCAGAAAAGGACGAGGATACCGGCAAAGTTGATAAATGAATGGAATCGGCAAGGGTTTTTACCAATTTTAGTCATGGATTTCTAAAAATAGTTTTATAATTTTACAACTGACAAGCAATTTAAATTTTATTCTATCAGTTTGACGGAAACTATAATCACAAAAGCACGTGCTCGTAAAATAACATGTCTAACGAATTTTAAATTGGAACGTTTATTTTTAAAACAACCACTTATTTCGTGCTAAAAATATCTCAATGCAGACTAATTTCCAGCAGTGGACTGCAGGAGTTCGGATTTATTTACTAACTGAACTTAAACAGGTTGTAAGATTCACAAAGTGGTTGTTTCTGTTTTCAGTATTATCGGTTTTACTTTATATTGATAATACGGTATTATCCAAATCAAATTCATACAAAATAAACTAATATGTTTCAATAATTACTTACTTTACTGTTCCAATAAGACACGTCACAGAACAACAGAGAACAACTAACAAATGGAAAGAAGCCGGTTGCAATTTCCTAGACGTACAACTTTCCAAATTCCGGGGTGAAGAAGGTCTAATATTCAAATTTTTTTCAGTACCTATTTTGCCAAGTTATACTTCAAGTTCATAAATCACTGATAAATGACGTTTTCCAATTGCAATTAGTTTGTCAATTTCTGTTTGTTGTACAAAAACAAAAGAATAAAGTCTCAAAAGTGCAATGAACTCCCCTATACCAAGAAACAAATGAACTCGTCCGCCCCACCAGATTCATTCACAAACGTTACCATATATGGGCATAAAGCTAATAGTGGAATCTTATTGGTCGCGATAGCAGCGGTTTTGGCCTAACCTAACTAGATAGTGCGAGCGGCAGCTTCGCCGGCCGGCGGCGGGTCTTCTTGTTTCCAATTCACAATTTCTATCCTCGTTTCTCGACCTTGGAAACTTATGTCATGCCGTACGTAGTCTGTTAGAAATGCATTCTTGGAATTATATTTAAATTTCTGAACAAAAATCAATCTTCCTGATTGGATTCCTTTTCAAATAGGTAAATTTTAGGAAAAGTTCTTGATAATCTTTTCCTGTAACACAATTAATGATTTGCGTTTTGTATTTTATAACTTGGAAAAGTATGAAGTAAATTTTGACATGGTTAATGAGCTGATAACGCAACGATTAAAGCGTGAATATAACACAATAGTTTATTTTTCTCATTTAAAAAAATCCTAGTTTTTGATATACGTTTTGTAACAGTTTTTTATGTACACTATACCTATTTCCGAAAATATACCATTATGGTCCGAGATATTTTCTTCCTTTCAGAGAAATATATTTAGGTATTAAGTTGTGTACCTACCCGTTTTAAGATGCGTTTGTTTACCTACTGTTTACTGTTTATATACCTAAATCTAGGTGTCTAGTGGTTTACCCAAGAAAAATGTATGCAAGCAATTTTAAAATTAGTTGTCATTATTTATAAACAATCACATAACATAGCCTACTTCAGCTTACAGTTTCCAGGCATAGGCAATATTCTAATTTTTGTCCCACGCTAAGGAGGGAAGAGACAGGAATGCACTGCACACATTTTGTTTTGTAATTAGGTTTGTGCCTTTTGGAAGTTCTATTTACACTATTATTTTGTGCGAAACAGCGTTGATGTCTAATTAAGATCAATTATGAATAGAAGTGGCAATTTTACATTAAAAAAAAAAACAGATTTTACGGTAGAATTCATTTACCATCCACTGTTGCCTTGAAATTCTCATCTATATTTTAATAATATATTAATTGATATCTCTTCTCAGAACCTAAACAGTTTTTTGCCGCTGGATATATCTGAAATAATGCAGACTAAAAATATTTTAATTTGATTATCACTAGTGCAAAATATTAAATATACAAATAAGAACCAAAATTTACGAAATTGTTTAAACATATTATTTCTTTTTATGAACCTATTTCATTCATTATTATTAATAAATGGTTCTTCTCATTTTCAAACCAAAAAGTTTTATTTGTTTCGTTTGGAAAAATGTTTGTTTTTGCACTTTCGTACGATGTCCAGTATAAGACTCAAAATGTCGTTCACGTGTGAATGGGTCACAATTTGTTTTAAAAAAATTGTTTGTTTTTGCTCGAAATTTCTTTAGGGTATCTGACCATGTACAAAAATGTCCTGTGTATCTTTTCTTAAAACTTTACTGTTTTCGAGTTATACATTATTCAAAGATAAGAAAGGCGAAAACAGCCATTTTCAGACTATTAAAGACGAATATAATAATTTTTTTTCTTAACAGAATTCTGATGAGTATTTAGAAATTATATAATTATATTAAATACAAATTGAACATTCGTCTGTCACAGTCTATTTTCTCCGAATCTACTGGAACTTAACCTAGAGTTCGATGACTCATCATGGATGTAGGCATATCATTGCCAAATACACGAGGTTTGTGTTTGGAGATTAATTTTAGTGGTCAAATTAGCAAATTAGAAATCTCAAATACATAATATAATATAACGTATCAAACGTATGGGAATTAAAAAACAAATTGTTTAAAACATATTGAAGTAACTTATATGAAAATCGTTCATTCCCCTCCTGGAATTGCGTGTGGAAAGTACCCAAAAAAATATTGCAAAAGTTATAAAGAATTTAGTAAACCAAAGTTTTTGGGAATATTCCGAATACCTACTATTGCATATATAGGAAATAAAAAAATGACCTATTAAATTGTTTATAACTTTTTTGAATTTTTGTTGTATCTAGAAATGCAATAGCGAATCCAATGGCACCCATGATAATGTTGACCAGAGTAATAAATAAGTAATATGGGTTTTTTTTTGTATGTATGTTACCTGATTTCTTCTCCTGTGGTGCACCGTTTTGAATAAATATGGTCTTGTTTAATAGAGTATATATCCGGATTGGTGAAACTTCAAATTTTGGAAAAGAATTCTATTGATAAAGTGATTAAATTTGTGACTGAACACATGCGTGCATGGAAATCGACCAATATCCCTAATATTTTAGTCGATTTTTCGATAACTCCTTATGGATGTGTATAGTTTTTTAACGTTTAATCTATTAAGGAAGGTCATTAGGTGATCTCATATACTTTTCTGCGACGTGCAAATTGCAGTTTTGTAGAAAATCGCCGAAAATTCCAAAATTCTTATCAAAAATTTCATCGAAATGACATAACGGACATTTCCTCAAATATTTTAATTCCAACGTAATAGTGCGGTAATTTTAGGCACTGGAAGATTTAATTGCGAATTTGAAATTTTTTTATGTACGTCTCAAGCATATAGGTAGTAAAGCATAGTAATTTCGGCTCCTTAAATCAATGAGTACCACGCTCTTTTTGTTTGTATACCAGGCAAATACCTATTTAAATGCAAATTTTTCCATTTTGCGAAGACGGTGCATTTGGTTGTCACATTCTCCCGGCCTAATAGAAAATTCAGTGACAAGACATGTCAAACTTTAAACTGCTATTTGGTTTATAGACAGGGTGTTTAGTTATAGCAAACAAAATCACAAAGTAAAGTGGTAGAAGGAGTTGCATTTATATGACGATTGAAATATAGGACGGACTAGAATGATAGTGGTCTGTAGGCAGCCGTCTATACAGGATGGTTCGGATATAGGGTGGACTGGACGTTTGGTGGTATAAAAATGTTGGAAAAAATGTGAAATTAAAATTATATTGGGTGATTAAAAAACTGTTATATGATCTGGACATAAGCAAATCATATACAGGATGGTTGAAATATATGCTGGAGTTGAATTATATTTATCAGTGTGATTAAAAAATTATTTCTTTTATAGCCCATAAGAAGTTGCATAAAGTGTGGAGAGGAATTAATGTTACACAGGGCGATAATGTAAAATGTTAAAAATGAAATAATTTATGGGGTAGCCCACAAGGAGTAATATGCTATGGTTGAAATATAGGACGGATTTGACTCCGTAAATATGGGATGGATTCTACTCCGTCCTATACTTTACAGAAGGCAGCTAACAAATTTATGCTTGTCCGTGGGCAGTCGTATGTACAGGATGGTTGGTACATAAGTTGGAGTGGAATTATCTATAGTTATACAGGGTTTTCAAAAAAGTTGAAAAAAAGTTACATGGCGTAGTATAAATACATTTTGGGCTTAATAAGTCAACGCGTACTAGTACATTTTGTTCGTAAAGATTTACCAGTATCATTGTGTAATGTTGAGGCTTTCAATGTTACCTGGTTCTGTCTATTAAGGTTACACATACAAAATAAAAAATAAAGAATGAAAACTACCTGAGTTCAAAAAAATAACTATGAAGTTGAAAATAAAACATTTAAAAAAATATATAACCTACTTCTACCTATAACTAAAAAGCTAAAAATAATTATAACAAAATACAACTCTAGCAAATAAATAACACATTCAAAGTTGTTCGGTACCTACCCAGGAAGTAAAAAATGTAAACATTAAAAGGTGTTCATTCTGTACAAATTAATTACCTACCAATCTAGTATATTTTGAAGCCGATGTCAAGCAAATCTAAAATCCTTCATTGCGTACTTATCTACTAATTCATCAAACTTGATTGTTGCTTGGCACCGACTTCAAAAATATACTAGATTGGTAGGTAATTAATTTGTACAGAATGAGCACTTTTTAATGTTTACATTTTTTACTTCCTGGGTAGGTACCTAACAACATTGAATGCGTTATTTATTTGATAGGGTTGTATTTTGTTATAATTATTTTTAGCTTTTTAGTTATAGGTAGAAATCGGTTATATATTTTTTTAAAATGTTTTATTTTGAAGGATTCTTTTCATTATTTTGATAATGCTTCAAACAGTTTTACTGCAAACTACGTTGGCCTTCAGAAAATTGTGTGTTTTTTGATAAATAATTTGCCTTGTAGGCAAATAGGATATTACAGTTCTAATTTTTAGTATAGTTAAATACACAGTAAAGAACTTAGACATTTATATTTGCTGATATTAAGAATGAATAAGATTTTGGTGTAAAAGATTAGAAATGAAATAATCACTGTAAGAGTACTGATAAAAGTTACGAATTGATATTTTTATTATTTAATACTAGGTACGTTGGGTATTTCATAAACAGTGAGTCATTGATGAATACCTAATAAGTAAGATTCTGTTACGTGAATAACGTAACACGTACTCAATATCGCCTTTTTAAAAATCAATTTATTGAATAAGTACAATTTAAATCAGTAAAACATTAAGATATAAAGTATAAAAAGATATATATGACTCGACGTTCCGATGCTGACTGGCTGCTCCCGCTGTCGTTTCTATTATATATGATCTTGAGAGTGCTGTGTCAGCTCCATCTGCCTGGCCTATTGTTTATATGGTTTATTGGGAAGATGATGATATAATTCCTCCCTACGCAGATTCGACTTCCGATGTTAACAAGGAGGAAGGCGAACATTATCGATTTCCAATTCTTCTACAGGTTGTGCTTTGGTCACTCTGGTCCTTGGTTTTGGACGTGAAAACCATGTTACCATTTTCATGTAGCCAAAATATCCAAGTATGGCCACAAGTACAATATATGTGAGTATAGTCCAGATGCTGATACTGGAATGAGGAGAGGTAAACTCTAATGCTGGTTGGTTCTGGATGAATCCGGACTTGATTGTCTGCAGTTCATCAAGTTCAATGTGTTCCAAGTGGATGCTGAAGTTGGTCGGGATAGGAGGCGTATCCGTATCGAACTCTGGGAACATGATTGGTTGACTGGAGCTCTCCGGGTACTTCTCGTTGATCAGTGTTTCGATGTTGGTAGAAATTTGGCAGCTGATTGGTAGGTCTATGAGGAATGTCCCTTTAAGTTTGGTTACTTCTTGTTGTAGATGACATCGCAAACTCACGGTTTCTTCTTTAGGGAAGATTGCGATCCATTGCCTGTTGTTTTCTAACTTTTTGAAGGTCGACTGAAATACAGCAATTGGAACCTGGCGGCAAGTAGAACTATTTTGGATGTTCAATAATTGGATTTCGCAAGGATTTTTGTCTGTTATGTCCATGAGATCAACTTTGTTACAGAGAAAGTCTTGTGGTCTCAGCTCAACGCAGGGTTCGCCATTAAATGAATAGTGCAATTTATTTGTTAGCAAATATTTATTTTTTGTAATTATTCCCTTGAACTGACTCTTATAAGGAACAGGAATAGAGTAAAGGTGGTACAAATCAAATGTTTGTGAGTAAACAGTAGGTACGTGTAATATGTATGAAATTCTGTTATTGAGAATGAAACAATCTACTGTTATGGTTTTTTCCAAGAGAAATGTATTTTCTAAAGAAATTTTTACTGGAAATTGAATATTAAATTTCGTTTGCAATGATTCCAATTCTTTGAACAGATCAGACGTTCTTATAATACTAGGATGCATTGTACCTAGCTTTGCAAATATTAGTGAATTTTCAATGTCCTGTAAGATCAATAATATAATTTCGTAAATGTTTGAAATTTGATTTAGAACATCGATTATTACCATACTGTTTATATTATAATGAGCACCCTCGACTATAGCGGCAATGTGCCCAATCTTTTCTTCCAAAAGTTCTTCATTATGACTTATCTGCTTAATTGTGTTATTAAATTTATTTATTAACGCAATAGTTAAAGAATTTTGATTTTTTATGTTTGCTGCCAATTTATTTTCATTATTTTGTAGTTCTTGAATTAATTTATCATAACGTTTACCGTCTTCTTCATCAAGTACTCCTGCCACTGCTTTAAAAATTGAACCGACTGCATTAATTAAACCTCTTTTTAATCTACGAGGATGTGGAATTATTTCTAATAATTTACTTTCTACCCTTTCATCTAAAAATGCTAGAATTTTGAGCCAGTTAGAAGCACTCATTTTATAAGTTGGATTAGTTTCAATGAACTTAATTATTTTTGCTGATTTGTCTTGAAGTTTATTTACTTCAGTAACAATTAAATTCAAGTCGTAATAATGAATAAGAGTATGTGAATATTTTGTTAGTTTTGCTGAGCCAAGTCGTAGTGGTATAATGCCAGGGTTATCGTCAAGATTTCTTAGCAGAATTTTATCTTGGAAGCCGCAAACGCCGGTTAGTCTGAAAAACAATTAAAACTTAGTCTCTAAAAGTATAAGGTTTCTTAAGAGGTCGTTTTACATTGTCCATGTGAACTTTCTGTTGTTTTTCTGTGGAAAGAGTCTTTTTGTTTTCATTTACACTTACAAGGTTGCAAGATTTGTCAAATTTATTCGCGTGTTTCTGGCGTATATGCTTTTTTATAAAGATCTTTTGGTTCGGTTGAAATATCTCCGGTTTGTCACGAACTCGGTTTAAGTTTTCAATTGCTTGTTCTTTATGCGCTATCATCTGGGAATTTAATTTTTCATATAAAACTTTTGCTTTGTCTTTGTGTTGATTAACATAGTCGTTTAATATTACACGGTCAATTTCTAAGTTAAAGGGGTCATTACTACTGATATGTCCGTTGATTATGTCGATGGGTTTTAATTTAGTAACGGAATGCAAAGAATTGTTGTAAGCTAATATAGCATATATCATTTTCATTTTAACAGGGGTTTTCAAAAATCCGCGTGTATTTAAAATGCGCAAGTGTTCAATAATTGTTGAATGAAACCTTTCAATAATTCCATTCGATTGGGGATGATTTGGGGAACAAAAATGAATTTTTATTTTATGAAGATTCAATAGTTCTGATATGACAGAATTTTTAAATTCAGTTCCATTGTCAACAATAAATAATTTTGGAATACCGTGATGAGAGAAAAATCGTAGAAGGTTATCAGCAATTTCAGTTGCATTTGCGCTAACAAGAGGATATGCTTGAGCATATTTTGAAAAGCTATCAACAATTGTTAAAAATTTTGATTGCTCAAATGTAAAAGTATCGAGATGAACTATTTCAAATGGTTTTGCAGCTGTTGGTGTGATATTAAGTTGCATTTTAACCGGGTTTCGATCATATTTACTCTGTTGGCAAATTTCACATTCATTGATAAAAGTTTGTATTGATTTTTTCATAAGTGGCCAGTAATATTTTTCTTTGATTTTTGATAGTGTCTCGTTGATACCTCGATGGTTTGACTTTCCTTCGTGGTAGTTTTTAATGACTCTTTCTATTTCTTCATTTTCTTCCACATCTATTAATTTTTTCTTGCATCTCTTAAATCTTAATGAGGGCCAAATGAAGTGTCGTTGCAAGGCAACAGAAAATGGTTCATAAATTTGTGGGTTTTCAAAATACAAATAATATTGTACACCTGGTGCAGTATATTCCTTTACAAATTTAACAACATCTTTTTCAAAGTTGTTTTCCGATATTTGAATGGTTATTCGTTGTTTATTGTCAAACAGAGTTGTTATTTTTGGGCTTGCTGGTGAATGATGGACAGATTGTATTAAAATTTGATTTTGTCCATAATTGACTGCGGTGTCTAAAATAGGTATATCAACTATCGGGTGATGTTCTGCGTTTGAATGTACAGTGCCATCGTCTGACTGGTCAGGATTTTCAATTGGTGCCGGATCTTCTTGTTCTTGGGGAATTTCGGGTTCACCTATGTTGACGATCATAGATGAATTATCGTTGACTTCAATTTCGGCGGGATTTTGGCCTTGACTATTCTCAATATTTCTTTCAGGTTGATAATTAAAAGTTACGCGATTTTCGGGGTCGACACCTAAAATATCGTCGAACTGGTTCCAAAATGTGTCCGATTCTTTAGCATGGATTTCTATCCGGGATAACGCATCCGCGTTTAAATTTAACTTGCCCTTCTTATAGATGATTTTATTCGTAAATGTCAGAGGAGTATCTTCTTGATAAAATAGATCAGAATACTGTTTACATAATTTTAAGTTTTGAGACTTTTCTTCATTATTCATATGACTGGTTCTAATTTTTGAAATGTCAATCTTTTCGTTCGGTTTTGAGAAATTGAAATTATTTAAGTTTATATGCTCAGAGTCTGACATTTTAAATTGTTTTACTTCGATAGGTTTTGACAAATCTAAAGTTACATATTCATTTGTATTGTTTAATATGGTTGTTAATGCATAACCATCTTTGGCTTTTGTTAAACTTGAAGGAATTTCGCAATTTTGAAATTTTTGTTGAGGTATGTCTATGTCTCCATTAGCAATTGAAGTTTTAATCTTAATAACTTGTTCACATCGTGGCGAGACTTTTATTGAATGACAATTATTATGGTTTATTTGATGATATTTTAATTTGATATTTGTATAAGGGCTATTTAAATATCCTGTCTCAAAATTTATAACAGCTTGCAAAAGTTTTAAGTTGTCTATACCGATAAGGCCATTAAAAACGTCATGAAATTTGAAAAGGTAAAATTTTAAATCTGTAGGTTTCTTTAATTTAAATATATCGAAAGCTGGAATAGATACACTATGTTTGTGCGTTGATTTCTGGAATACGGTAGAAACAATAAATGGATCATTTTTTATTGCATATGGGAACAATTTGAAAGCAATGTCAGGATCTAAGAATGATTTCGTTGATCCGGAATCTATTAATAATTTTAAATTATATTTTGGTATAGTAATGTATGGTAACTCGCTTGAATTTGAGGAAATCGTGTTAAAAGTTATGACAGGTGTTGTTATTGTAAAATTTTGTCGGGAGGTGAAATCGGAAAATTTTCATTTTCGTCATCAACATTTGACTGAAAATCATAATTGTTATTTGTACGATTATCGCATTCTCCGTCAAAGTAATATTGATCTTGCACTGAACCTAAGTTGTCTTCTTGGGGGACGTCGTCTCTTTCGGTGTTGAAAAGTTGTTCAGGTCTCCTTTTGGGATAGGAAAATGGTTGTTGTCGTATTTGAGATGTATTATGTGAAATACCACTCATTGGAGTTGGTTCTGGAATTTGCCTATTTGGATTAGGTCTCCAGACATTTGATGGTTGAAGTGGTTTAAAAATTTTTGAACCTGATGGTAATTTCGGGGGTACATAATTTTTATCTGGTTGAATATTAATTGGTTGCGACGGGAATTGGTTCCTTTGAAAGTTTGGGGTCGGAATTGGTTGTGTTGAAAGATTTCTTTGAAAATTTTGTTGTCTGAAAGGTTGTTGTGAATAACTTGCGTTTGAGAAAGTTTGTTGATTTGATGGTCGTTGTAAATTAGGCACTGGATTTGGTTTAGATGAATTTCTGTTTGAAAAGTTTTGGAAATAATGTACATTTTCTTCCTGTAGGACAAATTGTAGAGCTTCGTTAAGTGTCGATGGTTTCATGCATCTTATATTTGTGCCAAGAGGATCTTTAAGACCAGAAAGAAATGTTTTTAATGTCAAATTTTGGTAAAGGTCTCGTTTAAGTCGTTTAGCTTCTTCGGTAGTCTCGTGTACATTTACATAACTACAGAGTAAATTGAGAATGTTTAAGCATCTATCATAGAATTTTTGTGCATTTTCGTTAAGCGTTTGTCGAAGCATAACTAAATCACGAATTAGGCATACTTCGTCTCTTTGATCAGAAAAGTTTCTCGTTAAAAGTGATTTTAAATCTAACCATGTGGTTGCACCTTGTATATTTACTAAAGTTTTTGCATTTCCTGTTAGTTTTGAAATTATACTATTAAACAGATAAGCGTTAATAAAGCTATCAATATTGGTTCTATCATAAAACTGGGTAATGATCGATTCACTTACACTTAAAAATCTGTTCAATTCGTTAGGATCACCGTTGAATTCTGGGATGCAATGTAAATATTCGGGTTTAAATTGAGCCATTGTATTACTACTTTGAGACAGTAAAGGGGATCTTAAAATATTTCTATTAGAAAAATATGAATTATCAATACGTTCAATAGTTTCTTGAGGATGTAGTGAGTCAGCTAAAGGTAAAGTATCTTCTAAATTCTCAAGTATTGTGGACAAATTATTCCAAGACATTAATTATTGCACTTACATTAAAATTGCGACAAAGAGCATTTTATAAGGGTGAGCTTTCAGGTCGGCGATTTTTGTCCTTGCCAAAAGACACTCCTTGCGAATTTGGGCGATGCTTGTCCCAAATCCCTGTGTTGTGGAACTATCTATAAGGGCGACGATTGGTTTGGCGATGCTTGTCCTCTCCAAAGGCTGCTCCTTGCAAATTTGGGCGATGGTTGTCCCAAATTCCAGTGATGACAATGATAGGTTGAAGTGTGGGACCGCGTAATCCAAAAATTGGCACTTCACTCCGGAACTCACACCTACACTGATCGATCACAAACTTAACGGTTTCGATGTCCGACAAATCGTTAACACGAACTTGAACCGATCGATTCGATACAATTCGGACTATCCTACTGACTGCGCCAATAACGTAACACGTACTCAATATCGCCTTTTTAAAAATCAATTTATTGAATAAGTACAATTTAAATCAGTAAAACATTAAGATATAAAGTATAAAAAGATATATATGACTCGACGTTCCGATGCTGACTGGCTGCTCCCGCTGTCGTTTCTATTATATATGATCTTGAGAGTGCTGTGTCAGCTCCATCTGCCTGGCCTATTGTTTATATGGTTTATTGGGAAGATGATGATATAATTCGTGTGTTGTTGAAATTGAGCAATGAGCATGTAGCTGATAAACGACCGACTGACAAGTAGGAAACTGAGCTTATACTGCTTGAGTTTAACTGCCATTTGGGACCCTGATTTGGGAATTTTTAATATAAAGATGACAGATTGGAAAACATGCTACTTATACAGTGCAACTCAACAGTCCCCCCCACCTCTTCTCTTTTAAACGTTTATTCTTACATTAATGAAATTTGGAGGGTGAAAATAAACGGTTGTAGACTTCTCTACTAGTGGTAATAGATGACACAGGGACACTGTGGCCACTATTTTCAAATAGGATCTTATGACAAGTGATAGCTTATTTGAAAGATATTGACAATACCTACTCAGGCATATAAATAAAGGATGCATTTGGTACAACTCGAGAAACTTTATAATGTTATTATTCGACCACTCAATTTTGCCACAAACACTACTTGCCATTAAAAACAACACTAGTTGATCACGATCGAAGCGCCGCGTGCAACTGTATGAACCAAGTGTGGACGGCTGAAGCAAATATTTGGCTTATTTGACTCCTTTGAAGTGCATTGAAAACCGACAACTGGACGGTAAGGCGTATTTGCTCTTAGCGGTATTCGACTTATTTGTTCTAATAAAGCAAAAATAGCGAATAACCTCTCCACACATCGCCGTTTTTGGACAAATATAGCAAATATACGAATACGCTACACCAAGTGAAGTGCCGCCATTATAAATACGTTTCAAATGCGCTATTACTTGCTACATAAAAATAGTGGCTACAGTGGACCTGTGACGTCACCTATTATTGTAAGTGTGCAACCGTTTATTACCATCCTCCAAATTTCATTAGTGAGTATAACCGTTCAAAAGATACGAGGGAGAGGAGGGGAGTTTTAACTGGCACTGTATAATTAAAAATTATTCAAGACTATACAATTAAATGGAAACTTACTAGTGTAGAATTTATTTGTTATTATTTTTATATTGATAATTAATTTTCAAGTATTTTTAGGTATTGTAATGTTTTTATTTTCACACTCGGGTTCAGTTCAGTTCTTGGATTTAGTTAAAAACACAGCCCAACTCACTCTAATTTATTTCCACTACTTTAACACAATTTATATTCACAGAAACTACTATTTACATTTTATCTTAACTGTACAATACGACCGTCGAAAACTGAATGCCTCCTATAGCCAGCTGTTCATATTTATATATTTCTCTTTGAATTGTCTGGTAAGTCCACGAACCATCGGGAAACTCTTTCATGTTCTGGATGCTTTAAGGGAATTCCCAGTAACGGCAACGGTCGGCCTGTTGAGAGACAAAACATTTCGCATTCCCATAAGTGTCGGAATAACGTCCTTTCCACTAATTGGTTGATGGCCGATTGCACCAGCTGTCGGATGAATTCTCGCAACAGTATTTATTTATTTGAAACTTTTTTTTCAAACTCTGAAATTTTAAAGAAATCTCACTAACAAATTAAACAAATGTATTTATTTTCGATCTCCGATTCTCCTGTGCAAGCATCATGTGCCCACTATTTGCAATTGTGGCACTGTAAGCCCAAATATAACGTATAATCCAAAAGCCTAGAGTCCACAAAACGTCGTGACATTGAATTCATGTGCTGTGCTCACGATACACGCATCTTATATTCTCTCTCTTTACGACATTTTCTCAATATTATTGAAACATTGAAAGGATTACACAACTGCAGATTCTCTGTCCAATATGCTCATTCGTATGGAAATTGACGAGTAGATACATAAAGAAGATGCTGCTTAAAACCTACTCTCAAAGATTTGTTTCACTAATTCACTCTCCTGCTGCTTGGTAAAGACTTACTTGAAGTGGTCCTTTCTTTATTTTCGCGTGAATTGTTGTTTCGTCATTCGCAAAGGCAAAATTCAAGTTTTAAGGATCCGTACTCTTTAGTTATTAGGGTTCCGTATATACAATATACGGATACCCTTATAATATCACTCCGGATTTCTCCCTCTTTCACATCACAACAATTTTCTCCAAAACTGCTGGACGGAAAAGGTTGACATTTGGTATCAGGTATAGTTTGGCGAACCGATCGGTAGTACATATCGTAAATGAAGAAATTTTAATTTTAGGGGGTACTTCTGTGGGAAAATTTAAAAAATCGACCATCCCCCCCTGTCTCCGAAACTACTGAGCCTAAAATTATTAACAAATAGGGAACCTTACAGGAAAAATAAGGAGAAAACATTAGTTTTAAATGGGGGGGGCAAATTACAGAATTAAATGAAAAATATAAAATTAAAATTGTTTCTACCGCATCATTCATTATATCAAATTAAACAGTTAATTATGACGAATACAGATATGTTTTTTCACATTTTTAAAATATATTATCCTAAAATATTTTTTTACCTATTCCCCCCCCCCTTATCATTGAAACTATGAGACCTAAAATTTTGAAAAAAAAATTAGAGTTATAAGGCCTTAGTTGAGCCTTTAAAAATAAAGAGAAATCCCTAATATTAATTTTGGGGGGCAAATTATAGAATTAAACGGAAAATAAATAATTAAACTTATTTAATTTAATAATATAATATAATAAGTTATTCCCAAAGAACCCAGAAAAAATAAAAAGATGCCACAACTGTCTCTCAGAAAACAACCACACTTAATTTGTCTATAAAATTTAACAAACGTTACCATTAAATTCACTTATTCTTCCATTGTAAACCTCAATTTACACAGGCATTGCTCTAAATGAGCAGGCCTAACTTGCTATTTTGATATAAACCAAGAGATGACGCCCCATTTAATATATTTAATAAATTGAGTGAACCTTGGTGCCCTGCCAGTCTGTGGTCCTTTGCTTCCGCACCCCTATAATTAAATCCTTGAATTACTACATGCCTCTTAGTGCAGGGCATAGTGGCGCATTCGTTTGCAAAATTGTCTTAATTCATAATTTTTTTTTTGTAAAATGTCTTCCTGATTTTAAAAGTGTAAGATGATACTTGCCATTGATGCTATTGTTTAAACAACGAAAAAGTATAAAGCCTAAAAAAATCCTTTTTTGGAATTAATTATTTTTTTATATTATTCACAATATTTCGAATGAAAAAACTCCTCAGACCCATCGTATCTCCAACCCATTAATTGTTATGAATTTTTTAAAATTGGAAATCGCTGAAATTCCTAATTTTTTTGAATTAAATAATATACCTTAAAAATTTAAATGCTATAATTTTTATTTTTTATCAAAAATATTAAACAAAATATCATAAATAGATTTTAAAAATTTTGTTAGGTTCTATTTTTTTTACATTACAACAATATGCTTCCTACGCTCATGTACCTTTGAGAGAGGAGTATTTTTATCTCCCTCTCATCTCGATGTATAAGATGAGTAAGAGAAAGGGAGACGACACACTTGTAAAACTTTTTCAGCGGTAATACGTTAAAAAACTTACTTACTCTCAATATTTTAAGAATTTTTTTTTGTTACATAGTGAAAGTGCATAGATATTTTTGAAATCATAAAATTTTATATACTATGTTCATTGTAACAGGTAAAAATTTTTCACAGGTTACGACAAGTGTACTTGTCCTTTTTTATCTAACTGAAAAATAAAGTTTAGAAGAGTTTACTTCTTTACTTTCCATAGATAAAAATAAATGTTTCTGTAAACTTCAACGACGGAAAAAGTTATCAAAACCATGGAAAAAATGAATAAAAATCCCATTACATAAAACTATTAATTGGAAAAATTAATAAATTTTAAAAAATTCATAACACTTAATGGGTTGGAGATACGATGATGGGTGTGAGGACTTTTTTCATTCAAAATATTGTAAATAATATAAAAAACTAATTAATTGCAAAAAAATGATATTTTTAGCCTTTATAGTTTTTCGTTGTTTAAACAATAGCGTCAAAAGGTATCAAGTGTCATCTTACACTTTTATAATCAGGAAGACCTCCTGACATTTTACAAAAAAAATTTTGAATTAAAACAATTTTGTAAACGAATGTGCCGCTGTGCCCTGGTCTATCGATACTCTATACCGGCGACTCGAGGCATATTTTACAAACAAGATGGGAACCTTATTTACCGAGAGAGTACCTTTTCAACATAAGTGAAGATGCCAATTGAATGTTCCCATTTCAGAACTTTGCCTTTTGTAAAAAAGTCCATTTTAAGGATAAAGGTATGCTTTAGTTTCAGTTAAAACAATTTTGACAATATTAAACAAGTTATAATTGATGAAATTTTGCAGATAAACATTAATCAATCATGATGATCAAACACAAAAACTATATTTACCTACTTCATTTTCTGTCAATGAGATATAGAATGAACTGTCTTGTGTAACTACTATAGCATTTTTCAAAAATTCGTTGGTGGAAGCTAATATTTTTGATTTTAATTAATCGATAAATAGTCTGTCTTAAAATAAATCTTTTTAAATAAATTAAATAACTAGGGATAAATAAAGAATTTATATACAAGCAAAGACATTAGGATTCGACTACTGTGGGTGTCGATGCCTAAAATTCCGCTCCTCGATCACTTTCTTTTTATAATTTTCGAAGTTATAAATAATACAAAAGTGAAACTTTACCCGCTTACCAGAGTACCCGCTTTACCCAACATGGCCACGCCTTTATATACAAGCTTTTATTTTGCTTTATCTATTGGTGTGAGCCTGGTGAGGGACTGAACGGAGGGCAATAAAAAAACATAAAGATATCAATGTCAATGTTAACGATGTTGGGAATCACTATTTTCAATAACTCAACAGCCGATGAGGCGCTGACAAGAACCTCAGCATCGGATGGCCTTTTGTCCCTAATTATGGTTAAGGGTCTTTTCCATCTTCATCATTGGTACAAAAGAGATTGTTCCTACATTTTTGGATAGTTTGCTTTGCAAATATCTCAAAATTACAACAAATGCTAAAAGTGTTCAAAATCCATGAATATAAACAAACCCAAAAAAATGATGCTTGATTTTTTTTATTTGTTTGACTATCGAGTAGATATTACAAAAAATTTATTAATTTGTGATATTTTTTATTTTTCTAATTTTTGTATGCGGCTAGTAATATATAAACCAGCTACGCAATGAATTTGACAAATAAGAAGAAATGTGTTTTTTTAAATTTTTGGTTCTTTTTTCTTAACTAAATTAATCATTGTATTTTTAAAAATATATATTTCATTAGCTAAATTTATTTCTAATAGTTGTGTACTGGGCAAGTAATCAGTTTAAAATATTTGTTGCTTTGTCATAAAATTGCATATACATAAATAAACTGAGATTGCCTCTACAGTACCATATATGGAAACAAATTATCTGACGACACTAAAGCCTATGAAAAAGACATTTCAATAACATGTTACTTCCGGCCTTTGAGTCTGTTCACTTTCGTATCTGTTGTATATGGTTTGCTTACGAACGTGATGATAATACACTCCGAATGTGTTCATGCATAAAAATACTGTTTATATTCTTCAACATATCTGATATTACTGTCTGCACATCATAAAGTTATAAGTTGTTGAATAAATAAATTGTTTATCTATCATAATGGAGAAAAATAATTGTAAAATTGAAATCATGATAATAATACCTACGTACGTGAAACAGTAGAATGGCACTGTATTGAATTTGTAACATGAGATAATTAGTATTTAATTATTTTTATACACTTCTAATACTTATATAGGTACTTAAAATAATAAGATTTTAGAGCAAATAATTATTCCAATAATCACTCAAATCGGCACACAACCGTCGAAGAAACCAGCTAAAATATATGCGGAAACAAATCAGGAAGAACTGATAACCTCCCCCCATTTTTTAGGGTTCCGTATATACAATATACTGATACCCTTATAATATCACTCCGGATTTCTGCCTCTGTCTGATCACAGCAATTTTTTCCTAAACTACTGGATGGAAGAGGCTGAAATTTGGTATCAATGTATAGTTTGGTGACCCGATCAGGAGTACATATCGTAACACAATAAAGTTTTATTTTTTTATTTTAGGGGTACATCTGGGGGGGGGGAACTAATAAAATCGACCTTCCCCCCCTGATCTCTGAAACTACTGAGCGTAAAATTTAGAAAAAAAATAGGAAATATAGAACGTTGCCCGAACTTTACAGGAAAAATAAGGAGAAACCATTACTATTAATTTTTGGCGGGCAAATTATAAATTAAATGAAAATTGAAAAATAATTTTTTTTCAAACGCATCATGTAATATATCAAATGAAAGGTCCCATTCTGAGGAACACAAATATATTCACGACTAGGCGCTTGCCATCCAACACAAAGATATAGTGGCAAGCAAGTCACTCTCACAAATGACTCATGGGATATTACTCCACCTTAGTGGAGATTTCAACCAAGTGTAGCCAACAGTATAACAATACATTAGCAGATCAGTTCAATTCACTTCAACTACAAGTTGTTAAATATTACAAATCGCTAGAAGTCACTTAGTTATAAACAACACTTATCAAACACAACTACAAAACTCCGCATCATAAGCAATATTATACGAAAGGTGTGTGGCATCCATAGAGGTATTATACCGTAGAGCAAGTGAAGTAGCGAAATTCATGTAATAGCAATAGAAAGAGAGAGAGAATAGGCGGGTCGTTCCTGATTGGTCAGTGCAGTGGTGACGCCTACAACTTCGACTATTGGTAGGGTAGAGACATAGCAAGCGCACCCTGATATTATCTTTCTCTTTCTATTGTTATTACACTGCCACTTACAGTAACGCCCATACCTAACTCACTCACGTATAATACCTCTATGGTGGCACCACGTGGATATCGTTAGGCTCTACCCTCCGAACGTCGGCTTTGGGGCTTAATTCCAATACGGAATATTGCTGCCCCGTGTGGCTCGGTAGCACCCACACCAAGAAGATTGATGAAGAACTCAGTCGGAAAATGTGTATGTTTTCTATAACAATTAAAACGACCCTTCTTCACTGGTTAACTATTTCAAGCCATATCGTACCATCACCTTCGCATAGACCGACAATGTGAATGATTATGATTATCATTTAGTTGATTGTTTGTTGTACGTGCGCCTGCCTCTGCCTCAGCTATGTCTTCGGTTACACTGGATGCGAATTCGTACGAAATATATTCTTATTCGTACGTATTCGTAAGAAATTTGTTCATAAGAATACGTACGAACAGGTTACATTAGAGGCGAAAAGTTGTGCAGCTTCGTACATATGGTCCTTAATTTGTGTTGAAGTGAAATAGATCCAGTAACTGAATCTCACTCCAAGCCGTTAGCCATCGGGGGGGGGGTCTGGGTGTTCAACACCCCCCCCCCCGCAAATTTTTTAATTTTTGTTTACAATATTAACCAATTAATCATGTTTTTAATAAGAATAAATTTTATATTTATACAATTTTGTATATCCTGGAAATACATTAACAAAAATATGCATTTACTAGTGCTAATCAGCCCATCACCAATCAAAAAAAATTATCCAGCCCCCCCCCAAAATTTCTAGTTACGGCCTTGTCTCACTCGTTAGAAATGCTTTTAATAAAATTTGTTTTACTGAAAAAAGAAAAACGCTTTTGGGTAGTTAATGATTATTTATCAACAACTGGAAACTGGGAATTTTTTGATGTATTAGAACAATAATAATCAACGTTTAATTACATATTAAAAGCTGTATAAAGTAAACTTCATAAATACTGTTTCATTTTTCATCCCATAAATACCACCTTACTTCGACAAGTGTTAATAATTTTTCAACATCCACGCTCAATCTCTTTGAATTCGTACGAAAACTGACAAAAAAAAACAAATATTTTATTCGCATCAGAACAGTCGTACGAATTCATGAGACGCCGTACGAATTAGGCCTGTATACTGTAACCGCCAGTACTTACGAATATGTATTTGTTCACTTTTGATGAATACGTACGAGTATTACGAATTTGTACGAACTAATTTTCGTACGAATTCGCATCCACTGTAATCGCAGCCTTATCCCTTCTTGACGCCGCCCATGACACAATTAATCTAGTTTTTTTTTATTTATGAATTTATGAGTAGCCAAACATCCCATTGCATACTTGAAAGTCCAAACGTTTCAAGATCTAAATGTCAAATTGTAATTTACGAAATTTGTCATTACGAATCTTTTTAATTTTTTATTTTTTTAAGTTCTTGTTCATTTCTGTTAATAGCATTGAAAACAGGGTCTGATTTAGACCTTGACACGTTTGGACTTTTTTGGAATATCCAGACTTTCAAGTTTATGTGGTGTTATTCCCAAAGAAAAATGAAAACCAGAGATGCCACAATTATCGTTCAGAAAACATCCTATTGTACAGTACAGAAAATCGCAAATCCACAGCGTAATTCCGAAAATATTAAATATTTTCTGAATTATGCAAAGCAAATTTATTTTGTTGCTCCAACAACCCAAATAGTCCTAGAAATACAAAAGTAGCGTACAATACCTAGACCTAACACACGCCTGTACATGCCCCGATAAAATCGTCCAGAAGCTGTCAAAAATAACCCAGATAAACAAATAATTTTGGGTTTTAGTACTATGGAACTAACTATAAAAACCTAGATTATTCAGTTATTCCGAAAACGCAAACCCTTTTAATTTTATTTATATGGATTAGTGTTCCAAAAACTGTTTGAGAATATTTCTCACAGGTGAATAAAAAACTTTATATTTGAAAAGTAAAAGTTTTAAGGTCAGACAACGTTGTCAGTGGAAATTATAGTGCATCTCAAATTTGAGATGAAAATTCCGTTAATATTGAAAGCAAAAAAAAATAAAAGGTCAGTTAAACTGTAAACTCAGCTACATTATATCGGTTTAACACTTTAATAGATTGTTGTAAAGTTAAATTATTTGCTTTTTCTATACATCACAAATTCAACGCTAACAACTCATTTTCGATGCAGTCGTTGTTGTTTATATTTATCACGCTTAATGTATAGTTAGAAATGTTTAAAACAAATTTTGAAAGTCATTTAGGTAAAAATTATTAAGAAAATTGGGAGCATCTCGATCGCGTTTCAAATAGGAGATATATTAACGAAATATTTGTGTAATGACTGGAAATTCAGGTTATATGTAGGCAGAGAATGTATCTCATAACTATAAGGAAGTTACGAGGCACAGAAATCACAACAAATGTGACTCATCTGTTTGATCTCTTGATTGAATTCTCGTTCTACATATTACGAATACTCCTTGGTAGGGTAAATTTCGTTGACTCACTATATGTCTCATGCGACTGTGTGAATCATCAGTTGTTAGCAAAATATTGGGGTAGGACCTCATTAGGATTTCAGATTTAACAATTCCATTGCCAGTAAGTAATGAAAAACTCTCTGGTCTCTGGTGGTTGTAAATTTATTGCACTACTTAAATGTTAATTTTACATGTCAGCAATTAAATCAATGATCATATTAGGATAGATAGTCAAACATGAAGTAAAATTCATAAAGCGTTTTAATTTTTCTTTCTAACCACTTTTAGATGCAAATACCATGCAGGTACCGGTCACGATGTAATCAGAGCTGTTTTAATGGCAACCCTAAATTATTTTATTGTAAATGGAAAGAAAAGAAGTGGAATAATACCACGTGCGTGAGATTTATCTCAAATTCCTCCACCTCCTATTAAACAAACTAGGTAACTAAATTTAGATTTTTTTTAAATATAAATAAATATTTCAATTAAACCAATTTCCAAATAATTCAAATAATATATTTTGCTCCTCTCCAAAGAAGAAATGACAAAATAAAAATTTGTTGCTGTCAGATCAGGAAAAAACTGCGTCCAATTATTTCTTCTATTTTTTAAGCCAAAATTCTAATATTTGACACATTGAATATTTTATCAAAGAAATATGGACTACAAAATCATATCCATCCACATATTTACTTCATGATGAAACTTGTTGATGTGAAAATTCTTTTTAATTTTATATTAAAATAAACACACTTAGGTAATTTTCACCTAAATTGCCTAAGTGTGTTTATTTTAATATAAAATTAAATTAATCTTACCCTTAGCTTTGCGTCACATACACATAAACATACGGGTAATGAATAATCAATAATGACTATGACTCCACCCTCTAACTAACATCTAACCAGATCCTCCTATTAAATAACCCAATCTACTGTCATGTACTATTCCTCTAGAATACCAGGTCCCCTCCAGATGTATTAAGACATTGCCCCTGCAATCAGTGCTGTGATGGGATAACTTATTATTTTCCTTGAAACTCTTATTACAACGAAAACTAAATTCAATTCAAGATTGAAAAAAGATGATAGGAAAACAGAGCTTAGGAACTTTAGATCTAATTGGAGTCCTCCTAAATTTTGTCAACCCTCAGAAAAATGTCCACGAAGATATTAGAAGAAACGTAAACGCAAAATATAGTAGAAGCAATAGAATAGCAAAGTTTGACTTTAAGACCATAGACATAGCTATTCACTACTCAGATGTTACCCTAGCACTAACAAGTAATAAGCATATGTGACTAATGGGATGCAGCAGAACAGATTAATAAAAGAAAATATATTTTACAACCCTTTCAGACAAACAAACTTTCAGTGGCAAAGATAATAGCGATAAATGGCAACTGACTTACACGGAGTTAGTTTAAAGAAGGGCCAGAAAGGTGTTTTGAAGATTCTTGGAGGACCTTTGAAAATACACAAACTTTATTGATGATGTCAACTTCAGCACAAACCCTGGAAGAGGTAAACAAGCTAACTTTTAAAATGTCATTGATTATGTGCATTTGTCCAGAAATTGGGACAGTGAAGTAAATAATTTGAACCATTTAACAAATGTGTCATTAGAGGCCTTAAAATAGAGCCATGCAAATCAAAGCTATAGCGCATATTGTATTCTGGAATTGAGATAAATGAAACTAGGAAACCCACAGTTGGAAGCAATAAATGTGCTGCCTTTACGAAGGCATACAAAATGCTTAGTGAAGAACGCTAATGAGAATTTTTCAGTATAACTTGAACTATTGAGAAACTGCACAGAATCTGCTGAAACAATCCGAAAAGGGAAACTGGGCGTTGTGATCAGCTCCGGGAACTTGATCTCTACGATTGGGAAGCAAATGCACGAGAGAAGTCCGCAATTTG
Source organism: Octodonta nipae (assembly GCA_034190945.1). NCBI lineage: Eukaryota > Metazoa > Arthropoda > Insecta > Coleoptera > Chrysomelidae > Octodonta > Octodonta nipae. Next base: position 94,545,530 of record CM067216.1, on the reverse strand, counting down.
GTCTTGTACTTAATATTCCTTCGAGGAGGTAATGAATGATTGTGAAATGAGTTGGGTAGGACGAGAATCAACGTTACGTGGTTCTACAGTTGTTACCCTACACAAAGTTTATCACTGGAGGAATTTCGAATGGTGTTGATCAGTTAATGAACGATGGATTAGATCGGAAACCAATGGTAGTAGCTGGGGATTTCAAACCGGGCAAGCAAAATAAGAATAGAAAGAGAGAGAAGGGAAATTTCTGTTCGAACCCTGCCTTAGTAAATGATGGTATATAACTCACTTAATGGGAAAAGAAACTTCAGTTGTTTACATACCTTTGCAAGCAATAATCTCAAAAGGTGCATTCTGGTGAGAAACCGACAAAAAGGCAGGAAGGGGAACAAATTCAACATGAACGGATGCATTCATTCTGGCGACGGAAGGCTAGATAATAGATAAATAAAACAGCTCTACTGAAAAGAAGGTGAACGATTTGATATAAGTGAAGTGAAACGATCGCTGATTTGAGTACCATGTTAATTATATCAGTAGATTGGAGTCGCGAGACAGATGAAACCACACCCAGATTGAGGTTAAATCTAATGAAACTTGATGTAGATTCAATCAGGCCAATAAACACATGAAGCTATAATGATCTAAGTAACTAACCGACAAAGTTAATACTGATTTCCAAATTATCGAATTCGTACAATCAATTTCAGGGGTGGATGTTCATATAACCTTTCTTACAAACAGGATTTTTTCCTGCTAGTGTTAGCTGATTGTTGTCCATAATTTATTGATATTTTTCTACGATGATACCCATGACTTCGTCGACAAAGATATTCGTTATAAGGGGCACTAGACGAAAGCTTACAAGAAGATAATCTTGTTGTAAAACACTTTCATTAAGTACTTCAATGAGATGGGTCGAATTTTTAAAATATGCGGTTTCCTCCTCTGCACATTTTTAAACTTGGTGGGTTACAGTTGAGATAAATATTGGTTTAAGTTTGCATTATCTTAAAGCACTCTCGGCAGAGTGTAAAATCTGAGCCAACTCGAATACTTTTCACTTAGAATCAGTCATTGTTGAACATTCTTATCGATTAAAATAGCTTGAATTTTGGCTTTACTTGTCTTTCCTAGATTGTTGTTGTTGTATCTGTAGTAATTGTATGCTAGATCTTATAACAATATTTAGATTTTATTAGTGTTGTACTTAAAACTATAATTGAGTTTCCTTTCACCGCAGGTAGAGTGATTATGTATTTTTGAGTCATTTAAGGCCTTTTTATAGATATTATTTTATTAGAACGACTAATACATCTTGTTGAATTATTTCTTCCCTGTTCAGATTTTTATTTCTAATATACATTATTGACTGTTTCTATTGTACCGATCAATATACGATCATGATGTTCATAATATTTGAAATTTTAATTTTGTGCATGTGACGGTCAAATTAAACCAGGAACTGTTGACCATTTAATTAAATTTGAATTATTACACATTTGTAACGTTCAAATCTATCGCGACATGCATTATTGCTGTTAATGCTATATTATAACCTCAGATTTGAAGAGCGTATCTTATGGTTAAAATATATTAAATTGATAGAGAAAAATAATCGATATAATAAAGTGTGAAACCACGATTTATTTATGAAATACTGTCGTTATATTGAAATATGAAATAAATTTACATAAATAGTCGAAACTAAATTTGTATAGTTCTCTCACAGTAACAAAACACTAGTTTTAAGCTACCTCTTCATTATAATTTTTTCCATTTACATTGAATATGTTTAAGATGGTTATAGTTTTATTGCTGTTGAAGACTGTCTTTATTTGATGTCGAATTAGGATCCTTGGCTATTTTTTCAGGATTAACTGGGAACCCAAAGGACAAATCCTAACGAGGATCGAGGAGTTTACGAAATTCCATTTCGCGAGTGGCAACAAAGCTACATCGACCGTTTCTGTGCCAACAGGCACGTCAACTATCGAGTATATGAACACTGCCAGTTCGTAAAAAAAATCCGACTTCAGCTCTCACACATCGTCATATCCAAACAGGACACTGTATCAACTTGGGGAGTAGGCAGATTGAAACACAGAGTTCGACAAAGACTCTGTTGTCTCTTTATAATGACTCCAAAGCAGGAGTCGAAACGTCGAGTATTTCATAAATTTAGACGCGGAAATAATATGTTATGTTAATCAATTCATTGATATTATCTTTCTTGAATTCAGGATTTATTAACTTTATTTGGCAATAAATGAAACGGAAATGGATGACATTAAGTTTTAAAGTTTAAAAATAGAAAAATTCAGTGGTAAAAATTCATGGTGCTAGGCATCAGTTAAATACTTATAGATCATTATTACTAGAAATTTATTTCCTCTGTAAGCACATTATCGATGACTCATTTAAACAATCAACTTCCAGTCATTATTAGCATACTCATTACGAATTCCATACACGAATAAAATGTTGCTTATCGACGATGACCGTGTAGCCAAAGAATTTCACGAAAATATGTTTAATAAAAGGAGCAATTATTAATCGAGAATCCGACATAATTTTATTTGTTATTGACATAAAATTCTTCAAGATTATCCTGAAATTAAAAATATTCGTATTATTACGTATGAGTAATTCTCCTGTTATGAATTTATTATTCAGTACTGATAATGACCTTTGAATCATAGATTTAAACTTGTATGGTAAACACACAACATTCTTGGAAGTAATTGTTAAAATTGTGTACTTAGTAGTAATAGTTTAACACGTAGAATGTAATATTAATAGATGTAGAAAAAATAGTAAAAGTTTATAAACACGCTTTAATAGCGAACCGATACTAAAAGAAAAAAATAATTTTTAACTATTAAGATTTTCTTCAATAGCCACAGAAAAATCACACCTCAATATAAATAAACGAATTTTAATATGTTTATAATAAGAATAAAGAATAAAAGAAATGTATTTTATTGTAAAAAATAATGAATTATACAAAATTTTTCATTGGTAGCTATTTGAAAAACTAAATTGATTTAAAATATAGTAAAAAATTTCAAAATAATGTTATACTTTCTATGGGTATTGACAAAATCTTAATAATCTAAAATTATTTTTCGCGTATTAGTTCGTTTTGGTATGAAAGTGTTATTCAAATTTTTAAATTGTAATTTATTTTTTAGTTTTTAGTTATATTTGGTATCAAAACGTGTTTTTTCGTTTAGTTAACTAGATTTTTTTTAGATAAAGAAGAATAATATTTACATTCATACTTTGGCCGAAATATGTTTAACCTACAAAATTATCATTAATTTTATCCTGATATTATTGTTGTATTGTCATCGATCCTTAATACCTGTACAATTTTCAAATTAATCAAATGTCTTATAGTTATTGAAAATTTTGTTTAAGAAGTCCACTACATGCACGTGAAGTTAATATAATTTATATTTAAAAAAGAACCGACTTCAGCTGACTTAAAATAAAAACCGTGTTTAGAAACCATGTGTAATCAATCAGTATTTTCAGACATGTCTTCTTTTTTTTATCTGATTTAAGGTATATTTCAATTGAAAATTTTAGCGTATTCTTCTCTCTCCCTCTCTTTTTCTTCCTTTCTCTTTTTCCCTCTCTAATTTGTATTCTTTGTCTATATTTTAACTTTTTTATTTGTTTTAATATATATATATATATATATATATATATATATATATATATATATATATATATATATATATATATATATATATATATATATATATAATATAACTTATTGGTCTATCATTTTCTGAATCACGCTGTACAACTATAATTCAACTCAATACAATATCACAACGGTCCTGAGATCTTTAAAACCACCCTGTATAAGTCTCTATAAATCCTCTCCACACTATTGACTCTTTCTATTTTTCTATTGCTTAAATTATTCCTGTATACCAATGATTTTATTTCGCCTCATATGTCTAGTATTCCATTTATGCAACTGCTCATGTTCTACCCTATATAACAAAATTCATCTTTTTGAGCCACACTTTATGATTATAATTTTACTTTACCATTTATTTCAACCACCAAAATTTTTTGAACCCATGTCTATAATTATACTCCGTCCTAAGTGCTATAATTCAAATATCCTAACTGCATATGCTTATATAACAAATTTTTGATACACCCTGAATAACAATAATTTTATCAATACTTCAAACACTTTGTATAAGCAACTATGTATGTTCCAAACTATATAAGTTTTTTAAACCGCCCTGTATAACTGTAATTCTACTCCAACTTATATTTCAACTATCCTGTATATTCAACTACTTTACTTCTGACAATTTTTAAGGCCTTTTGTATAACTGTAATTATTTTACGTCCTACAACGCAAATATCCGCTCTGTGTAACTATAGTTTTGCTCCACGTTTATTTCAACCACCTTTTATACTTATGTGCCTCCCAATATAATATTTTTAGAAACATCCTGTATAACTAATTCAATTCCAATTTATATTTCAAGCATCCTATGTATACAACGGCTTATGTACCACCTAATCTCACATGCACGCACGCACACACCTACAAACGTATATCATATAGAAGAATTCGCCGACATATCTAACAAATTTTCGTTTCGAAAAACTGACGGAATATTTTCGGCCATTTCAAGCAACTATAAGTTCGTCTCTAACAGAAAGTGACTTTGAAATGCATCAAATTGAAAACCATTAAAAACACCCTGTACATTTAAATTTATGATAAAAATTTTAAATTTACCATGATGTTTACAGTTTTTTTGCATATATTTTTCCGATTTTCAGAAAAATGGTATGTTTTGCGTTATAGAAAAATGTATTGAATCAAGGAACATATCTTTGTATAATCAAGTCATTTATTTACTTTTTTTTCTGATTTTCTAGAAAACCGTAAATCTGATGTTATAGACAATTATATGAGACCTTTCTGTAATGTTCCTTAATATAATGCAGTTTAAATCATCAAAATTGCCCAAGCCGTTTTTGAATAATCGCTCGACATACATAAAAAAAGTTGCATACGAATTGATAACCTCCTCCTTTTTGGAAGTCGGTTAAAAAGTATCTTAACAACGGACAATAAACAGATCTAAAGTAGTAATCATAGAGCTAAAATCATATTAGAGAGAAGAATAGATATCCAGAGTTTAGAGAATACGAATAAGTGGAAATCTAAACATAAACGATTAAAGGTTAAAAAAATCAATTTCTCGTTTTTCTTTTAAGTATAACTTGCTATCGGTTGTAGGTTTTAGAGGAAAAGGTTCTTAATAAAATAAATTGAGAATATTTCGAGAAACGTGGTTTGATGAGGAATATTTACAGTAGTTGTATCGAAATTGTGAAAAATGTAGATTTTCAACCGACGTCCAAAATGGAGGAAGTTATCAGTTCATCGGCATATCATTTTTATTTATGCTCAGCGACTACGCAAAAACGGCTTAAGTAATTTCAATGATCTAAACTGCTTTGCATTCTACAAAGATATATTCCGACCGGATGCTGTATAGTATCTGCAACATAAAACTTACCGTTTTTCAGAAAAGATGTTCTAAGGACGGTAAACGTAAAAGTAAATATTAAATACATTTTTTACACAAATCTTTAAAACCAAATGCCAAGTATCTCATCAAAAGTAACATAGCAGCGTATTTGTAACAGTTTTCATTTTGATTAATTTGAAGTCATTTCTTTTTTAAAAATAAATTATAAATACTAATATACTAAGATAGATTCGGAGGTGATTTCTAAGGTCCGACCGAACATTCGGCTTCGGCTTCTGCCACCTTCGGCCAAAAATAACATCTTTCGCCTCAACTTCGGCTTCGGCAAAAATCGGCCGAAGGTTTAGCCGAACCCGAAGGTTTCTATCAGCCCCCGGAAATGGACGAAGTTGTAGGCACACACCCTTTGCGCGAGCCCAGGATCTGGATTTGCTCTTCAGAAAATTACTGAGGACACTTCCAGCTCCCTTGCCATCCAGCCTCTGCGAATTATTAATTAAAGGAAAAAAATGTTGAAGAGATTTGAAACTCAGTAGAAAATCTCATTTTTAAAAATTCAACTTTGCTTTGCTGGTTTTCTAGAAAATATAGTTTTTTCGGAAGCATTTCATTTTACCAGATTTTTCAATGATCCCATTTTGCAGCAAATTTTTAGCAATCTGAAAAGAACATAGTATTTATCTAATATTTCAGTACAACGAGTCATAGTTCCATATTTTTTTGAGTTTCCTTTGCCGAAGACTGAAACATTAACCTTTAAACTTGATTTATGGATAATAAACAAGTAAAATGAAAAGTAAACGCTGACTTGATATTCCCATATAAAAAATAATTGTCGCAAAACAGTGACATTGTCAATATCAACTAAAATGAAATGGTCTCGAAAAAAATAGCACATTTGCCAGGAAATTTTGATCAGTTGTAATGGGAGAAGACGACGCTTTCCAAAATAAAACTCGTGGAAATAATTTTAGATTTTACTACTACTAAAACACAAACTTCACAAAATGTCGAATCGGGAATATGTTACAAGTTTGGAATTCAAGTAATAACTCTTATCCTAACAGTTGAATACAGCGTATTTAAGCAATAAGATAACAAAGAATAATGATTTCAAAAGTTTCCAAATTATTCGATTGTGTACAGAACTAAGAATTGTATAAATAAAAATATTGATAAGGTTACATTGAACAAAGAAATGAAATTCTATTTAACAAACATATTGATACAGCAAATTATAAGGGTCGTAGATAAGATGGATAACATAATCATTAGGTACTTAACCATTGACAACAACTATGAGTAATATCATAATGAATGGAAAATATGCTATACAGGATGATGTTTTAAATAGGAATTTAGATACATAATATGTGATTTTAATACAATAATATATATATATATATATATATATATATATATATATATATATATATATATATATATGAAGTTAATCCTGGTACATTACACCTCCCTCCCTAAGATTAAAGTTGAGGTGACGAAACTTTATTCATATATATATATATATATATATAAAGTTAATCCTGGTACATTACACCTCCCTCCCTAAGATTAAAGTTGAGGTGACGAAACTTTATTCAAAAATAGTATAAAATATAAACTAGTAAATACATGAAATATTATAAACAGAGAAATAAAATACATATAAGAATAAATGAAATACAAACAAAAAGTATTATAACTTGTCTTTCAGTTGAGCAAGTCTTGTACTTCGTCTTAAGTGAGTATTTTCTTCAGAAGTACTCGCATGTACACTATCATAAATTTCTATATTGTTATCTATAGTTTTTTTAAATCTTTCTTTTACAAAATATAAATGTTAAGCAATTCGTTATACCTTGACATTTTGAAGTAGGGTGATTGGGGTTCACTTTATTTACATAAAATCTTCTTAAGAATCTAAATATTTTATAAACTAAATACAATAAACATAATTTAGGAAAGATAAGGGAATAAATGTGAAATATGAATTATTTGAGATTGATTTGAGGATTGATTCTTTCGATAGTTCTTCAGCTTGATCATTCAAGTGTTTTAATTTTTCGCTTACAAGATTCAATGAATCAGAGTCTAGATTTTTAATAATAGGGGTAAGGTGAAGAGATTCGAGAGTATTATTTTTAGATTCTTTATAACAAGCGTCATCAAAATCGAGAATTGGAATTACTGGTTCGAAATGACTTTCATATACAAAGGGTTCAGAGTTTAAGATTGCTGAACTCGTATAAAGTTTGCAATTTTTATTTAATTTTAAAATTCCAGTGTTATTTAAAATGAATGTACTAATCTTATTTTGTTCACAATTTAAAGTTATGTCAGTCGGATTAGTTAAGACATATATTCAAGAGTTAGGAGTTAGTAGTTTAGGCCAGATTTCTGATTCACCATGCCATACTCTAGTATCGCAGGTTTTAGGGATATCAGAAATAATCGAAAGTAATTCAGTTTCGCAGATTGGACGGTGATTCGTAAAATATAAAGGTTCTGTATGCTCACAGATAATAGTAGAAGAATCTAAGTTTTTGCAATTTTCTAAAGAATCAAGAGTTGTATATACGTTACGATTTTCTGATAAGACTAAAAATTTAATTGTAGGTAATATAAACAGATGTCCCTTTAATTTGGTATTAAATATAGGTAAGGATACTAAGTTATAAAGAGAATAAAGATTTTGATTAACAAGTGGAAATTTGATAATGATAATTCTTTCTTCTTAAAAATAATATTGTATTTTGGCTAATTCAAGAAGTAAGTGACTGTTTTGTATTGTGAGAGGTAAGGGATAAGTAGCAGATGTTGGTAGATTTGGTAATGTTTTAATTAATTCAAAAATAAGTTGTTGTGGTGAAATAACAAATGGATGAACTGAATTTGATTTAGCGAATAGGATTGTGTTTATAAGGGTTGATAGTTCATTTTGTAATTCTGTACCGAGTAATGTTAATAAGGAAAAATGTTCTTCAATATTTTGTTTCATTTCTAAATTAAATAATTTATTATTTAAGTTCTTCGAATAATTAGTTAGTTTCTCAAAATTTTCGTTAAAAGTTTTTCTATTTTTATCTAAGTTAGTTATAGTATTATTAAAATTAGTTATGGTACTTTGAACTACTTGTATTTGTTGTGATAAAAGTTCAGTTACATGTTTTTCATTTATTTCTACTATATTCAACATTTGATTAAAATAATTTCCAACGCTTTCATCTAGCGTGCCAAAAACACCTTTGAAAATTGAGCCTACTATATTTAATAGAACACGTTTCTGTCTAGTGTGTCCTATTAGGTTCTTTAAAGATTGTTCTCGTTTGAAAAGTTCTGGAATACTTTGCTTAAGTAAATTTAATGGGGTTTTACATAAAAATAAATCCTTAAATAATGGTTCTTCTTGACAAATTTGCAAGGTTTTTGTGTATGCTGAATCTATGAAATTGATCTTATCAGTAATAGGGCTTAAGTTTAAATAACTTACGAGATTCCAATGTCTTTCAACTAATTTTATATCTTTAATTTGTTCGTAATAAATTCCAGCAGGTTGCTGTATGGGTTTATTGACATATTGTCCGTTACCGTGATATATATACCAGAAGGTTATATATCTGAAACAAAAGCTCGTTTTAATTTATTTACATGTATTTTAGTCTTTTTATTCTTTATTGATTGTGCAGTTTACAGGGGAATTAATTTCAATAATTTCATAAGGTCCTTCATAATGAGGTGTTAATTTTTTCGATTTTCCGGGTTTAGATCGTTCATTTAACAAATAAACAAATTCGCCTACTTGAAAGTCTACATTATTTACTTTTCTGTCATAATATTTTTTATTAGTTTCTTTACTTTTGATAGCATGATCTCTGGCGATTTGTTGTGATTTTTGCATTCTTAATTTGAGTTCGTCTAAATAGTCATTGTAAGTATATTTAAATTCTGGAGTTTTAGTTATTGAAGTTGGAATATTAGGTTTCGTTCCGAAGAGTAATTCATGTGGTGAGAATTTCGTTGAGGTATGTGATGTTGTATTTTAGGAAAACATTGCGCAATCGAGCCAATGATCCCAGTCAGTTTGATCTTTGTCAATGTAATGTTTAAGGTAATCGGCTAATGTAGCATGACTACGTTCTAAAGCTCCATTACTTTGAGGGTGATATGTAGTACAATTTATTTGTTTAATGTTAAAGTATTTGGCTACTTCACTAAGTAATTTGGAAGTGAAATCTCTACCTTGATCTGTAACGATACTTTCAGGAATACCAAATTTACAAATAAAGTTTTGAATGAAAGTTTTGGCTATAGTAAGAGCTTCATGATTTGGAAGAGCATAAGCTTGGGAAAATTTAGTGAGATCGTCTTGAAGAGTTAAAATGAATCTGTTACCATTTTCCGTTAAAGTTAGAGGTCCTACTATGTCGAGAAATACTTTTTGTAAGGGGACTGAACTTGTAGTAGTAATTTCCGTGGATTTAACTGTTTTATGTCTAACAAGTTTATTTTTCTGACATGAGTCACAAGATTTAATGAATTTTTTAATATAATTTTTCATTTGAGGCCATTTAAAAATTTCTTTAATCCTGTTGTAAGTTCTGTGGAAACCGGAATGTCCAGAAATTAGATTAAAATGATTTTCTAGTAGAATTTGATTAATTTGATCTGAAGTTGAGGTAATCAAAGTATTATGGTCTACGGTAATTTGGATTTTAGTATCTTAAAATAAATATCTATACATTATTCTGACTTTGTTCCATTTTAAATGATCGAAAGGATTATTAAAGGTAGAAATGCTTACATGAGAAGTTTTAGACTTAATAAGAGGTGATTTTAAATTAATTCGAATTTTATAGAGTTCTTCGTATTGAATTGAGTCGAAGTGATGATTTTTGTAAATGACATAATGTATGTTTTTATTGTTTTCAGTGAAAGTTTTTATATCGCCTATTTCGATATTTTCATTTTTTAGATTTTCATAATGTGGAAATTTATTAAGAATTTGTTTTTGTGTTTCATTAGTTACTTCCAAGTCTTTTGGTAAGAAAATAATAATATCATGGTTACTGTTTGTAATAGGTTCGTTATTTTCTGTCAAATTATTGTTTATTATTAATAGTCTATTGTGTAACTAGTGCGAAAAGTTGTCGATTGCCTACGAGAGCGAAGTTGGGCAATCGACAACTTCGCACGAGTTGCACATACTATTTTTTATTACGTATGCGGAGATAATTAGAGTACAAAGAAGGGGTGCTGGGGCGAAGCCCTGAATTAAAAAATTCCAATTAAGGTTGATCCGTAGATTACATTTAAGTATTTAATTAATTTAATAACCTTTGTAGTCAAGAATTCGCGATCAGGAGCTTCACGTAGAAATTGATCAATTTGTTCAGCACTCAATGTCTGGGCTTTCTTACTCTTAAAACCTTTACCATTCTGCTTTAAAAAACTGATTAATCTTGAATAATTATGAATATTGAAATTATGCTTTATGTCCACCATGCTTCGCAACATTGAATATTTCGCCCATAAAGTTGACGGCAAAAGAGTTTCGGAAAGCTCACTAAAATAAGTCAAAAATACCTCTTCAGAGAGACTTGTAATTCGTTGTGCTGCTCGCCAGTGCATAAAGTGTTTGTATGCTGATTCATATTTAATTCGTGATGTTGCAGGAGTCAGATTATTAATCACTTCATTTGCTTTTTTAAGAATTTGAGGCGGTATAGACTCATCATTTGGTGTTTCAAAAATGCCTGGCGATATAGATTCATCATTATCACTTTCATCAGTTTCCGGAATCCAGTCAGGATTATTATTCATGTTTGTTTTTCTTTTAATTTTTATTTAAACTTATTAAATTGCGGGTACAAAATAATTTATTTAAATGCCAACCTCACTTTTTTAATATTGACACTTCGAGACTGTCTTTTTTTTCTTGCTGTTTATTTTAATTTTATAAGCTTGCTTGTGAATTTGCGTGTGCAGATAAAAAATTGGGTGCGAGAAGTTTACTTGTCGCACTCAAATCAACCTTAAATTTGCTCAAAACTCTTGTGGTAATTGTGAAGTGGAAAATTAGCGTCTTTTCGACTCCAAAAGAAAGCAAAAAGATACTACTTTCCCCGCATGAGTAATAAAAAGTATATTTAATTATATTTAAGAATTCACGATAATCAGGAGGATCTTTTGAAGAAATATGATTCACGAGTGTTGTATTAGATGCTTGTGATGATAGAATTCGTGAATTTTCGACGTTGTCTGGGATAGATACTCTACTAAGTGCGTCTGCAACATAGTTTGATTTACCGGGTTTGTAAATTATGTCGTAATCGTACTCTTCTAGCAAAAGTCTCCGACGAACAAGTCTTGATCCAGGATCTTTTACGTTGAAAAGCCAGGTTAGAGGTTTATGATCACTCAGAATTACAAACTTACGACCATATAGTATGTGTCGAAAATTACGTACGCTCCAAACAATAGATAGTAATTCACGTTCTGTAGTGGAATAATTACTTTCAGCTTTGTTTAGAGTGCGACTAGTATAAGCAATAGGTTTGGGGGTTTTCCTTGGGAAAGAACAGAGCCTATCGAAAAGTTACTTGCATCAGTTGTCAGATAAAAAGTTTGAGAGAAATCAGGATATTGTAAAATAGGATCAGAACAAAGAAGTTCTTTAAGTTGTTCGAAAGATTGTTGTTGTAAACTTGTCCAGTTGAAAGGTTCATTTTTTCTAAGTAGTTTAGTTAAAGGTTGCGATAGAGAACTAATGTTTTTGATAAAACGTCGATAGTAACCAGCTAGACCTAAGAACGCTTTGATATCTTTAGGACAAGAAGGAACAGGGTAATTGGTAATAGCTTTGATTTTGTCTGGATTTGGTTTGACACCTGATTCAGTGATGAGGTGACCTAAATACATTACTTCCTTTCTTAAGAATTCGCATTTATTAGGTTGAATTTTTAAATTACAATCGGATAAACGTTGAAATATTTCTCTAAGACGTTTGTTGTGATTTTCTAAATTGTCAGCAAAGATTACAATGTCATCTAAGTAAACGAAACAACGAATATTCTGAATTCCGCTAAGAACATTATTCATTAGTCTTTGAAATGTTGCGGGGGCATTGCGCAGACCAAATGGCATTCGCTTGAATTGAAAGTGTCCTGTCGGAGTTGAAAATGCAGTTTTCGGAGCATCTTTAGGTGACATTTGTATTTGATGAAAACCAGAAGTTAAATCGATAGTCGAGAAATATTTTGAATGACCTATTTGATCTAGAATTTCAGATATATTGGGGAAAGGAAATGAATCGCCAATTGTGATATCATTCAATTTTCTATAATCTATGACAATTCTCCATTTCTTTTTTCCAGAAGCGTCCATTTTCTTTGGAACTACCCATACTGGTGAATTCCAAGGGGAATTTGAAGGTTCGATTATATTGTCTTTGAGCATTTTTGAAATTTGATTGTTAACTTCTTCCTTGTGGATTTCGGGATACCTATAAGATTTTGTATTAATTGGAAAAGATTCTTTTGCATGAATTTCGTGCATTACGAGGTCGTTATATGTGAGGTTATCGCCTTCAAGGAAGAATATTTGATTAAACTCATGATAAATATTTATTAGAGAGGATTTTTCTTCATGATTTAAGTTTTGGTTCTCAGTAATGTCGAGATTGGATTGAGACGATTTGAATTAGAATTAGAATTTGATTGACCATCTTTTGAAATCTTGTTAACAGATAAGGATTTGTTATTTGACAAAGGTAAAGGTTCGAGTTCAATATCTAATTGAGAAATTTTGACAAATTTTTCAGAAGAATTTAGAACTGTTGTCAAAGCATTATTAATGACTTTTACGATGCTTGGACATAAAAGAACGTCATCTAAAATATTCACGTCGGGACAAATACCTTCTTTAATTTCAGGAATTAGAATTTTAATTTTTATTACAGTTTCAGATCTTGGATTTAGAATAGTTTCAATATTGTTTTGAGATGACTCAGGATTTAGAATCGAATTAGAAGAGTCATTTGTAGGATTTATGTATGATTTTGGAATTGGATTTGTTTCATTGATATTTAAAGGTGATTCGATATGATACAGTGGAATTAGAAGATTTTGAATTTGTAAAAAGTTATCTGAATAGTTGAGATTTGCTTGAAATTGTTTGATGAAGTCGTTACCAATAAGACCATCGAATTGAATTGGGAAGTTGTCCGGGACAATGTGAAAACGATGATTGATAACTCGATTTTGAGTTGAAATATTCAGATAGACATAGCAAATTGTTTTCGTAGGATTTGAAGTATTATCAATACCTTTAAGTGTAATTTGATAATCTTCGTGACACAGAGTTGGGTTTGTGATGTAGAAGATTTACTTTGAGAATTTTGGTTTGGATGTTTTCTTGAAGAGTTATTGTCGACTTTTTGATTTTTGCGATGATTATTATTTTTTCTTTTACGACATTTGTTAATTAAGTGACCTTTAATTTTGTAGTATTTGCAGAATTTTGTATAATATGAATTTGTAGAAGACTTAGAAAAATATTTATGATTAGAATTGCTAGATTTAGGAAAATTATTTTGATTTTGCTTACCATTATTGTTGTATTGCCTTATGTGACATTCCTTAATTAGGTGACCTTTATTTTTACAATAGTTGAAAAATTTTGTATCATATGAATTAGAAGTAGACCTTGAAAAATATATATGATTAGAGTTACTGGAATTAGGATTATTACTTTGATATTGTGTACGATTTTTGTTGTATTCCCTTTTGCGACATTCGCTTATTAAGTGTCCTTTGTTTTTACAATACTTGCAATATTTTGTATTATATGAGGTAGAAAAAGAATTTGAGAAATGACTTGAATTAGTAGAATTATGATAATTATTTTGATTTTGAAGATGTCTTACATTCTTTGGATTTTTGTCTTTGAACCTACAGTGAAATGAGCTATGACCTGGTTTATTGCAGAAAGAACAATGCCTAGTGAAAGAATTGTTAATATTTTGATATTTGTAGATTTCAGACTTACATTTTATTTCTTGCTCTTCACTTGATGCAATGGCTATGGCACTTTCTAGAGAGTCTGGTCGTTGAGATTTTACTAAAATTGAAAGATCTTTTTGGAGTCCTGTAATGAAAACATTTAAAGCTTGTTCTCGAAGAAGTTCTATGCATGCTTCACGTTTTTCGTTGGAAAATGTAGGGTTAAGTGTATTAGTTAATTTTAAATAACAATTTTCAACTTTGTTAGCATAAGAAATAACTGATTCATTAAGTCCTTGGCGACAAGAATTTAATTCAAGCTGCCACTGACTACTTGTACGTTTTTCTGAATAAGTATCCAATAAAAATTTCTTCAGTTCTAACCAATCTCCAAAAATTCTATTTCGTACGACTGCTCTAGCATTATCAGGTAATTTTGTTTCAATCAATGTAAAAAGTAATCGTTTCTGATCGATTTTAATAATTTCGTTTGCTTTGTCACAATTGTCTATAAATTCATACCATTTAGATTTATTGCCATCAAATTTAATTAGCATGTCTTTGACTAATTCGATTCCTACAGACATGTTTTCTTGTAGATTTAATTTAATATCAGAATCGTTTACTTTAATTTTGTTTAAATTAGGATATAAGGACATAAATATTTGTTATAAAATAGAAAATCAATGAAATGGAAAAATAAATTTGTGCACTAAAATTTCACTCACGATAAAATGATTTTTAAGAATTTGAAACACTTTAAAAAATGATGATGAAGAAGAAACACTTACAATGTAATGATCCAGGAACCTGTATGCATGTTCGGGAACTTGCAGGGCAGGACTGTAATTCCTGTTTGATCTGGAAGATGCTGTGAAGTACTGGTTATTTCCAATTTTATTTGGAAATATCTTCTCGCCAAAATTGTGAGGAATGGCAATGACTGTCCACAATTGTCCTCAGAATTTTTTCTTTGCAGGATGAATTATCTCTATTAGTCAACTATTTGTTGCTTACCAGCAGAGATCCCTTTACTTCTGACACCAATTTTTTATAATGGGAGAAGACGACGCTTTCCAAAATAAAACTCGTGGAAATAATTTTAGTATTTTACTAAATTGAATTCAGCAGTATTTAAGCAATAAGATAACAAAGAATAATGATTTCAAAAGTTTCCAAATTATTCGATTGTGTACAGAACTAAGAATTGTATAAATAAAAATATTGATAAGGTTACATTGAACAAAGAAATGAAATTCTATTTAACAAACATATTGATACAGCAAATTATAAGGGTCGTAGATAACATGGATAACATAATCATTAGGTACTTAACTATTGACAACAACTATGAGTAATATCATAATGAATGGAAAATATGTTATACAGGATGATGTTTTAAATAGGAATTTAGATACATAATATGTGATTTAAATTAATACATATATATATATATATATATATATATATATATGTGAAGTTAATCCTGGTACATTACACAGTTAATTATGTCATAGAAATGAAACTTTCTAACTCTAACAAAACCCTTAACAGCTATTCACGTATTTTTTTAGTGTTTCCCAAAATTAACCGACTAATTAACCACAAAACTTACATTTGACAATAAAATTTCAAAATTTGTTAATTACTTATGTGTTATGCGCTGTACATTCTACAAAAATATCCAGTCAAATACTTGTGGAGTTTTTTGCAACAGAAAATAACAATTTACCTAGGAGATATAAAATTGCATTGCTTACACAGTTATAGTTGGATGTTGTGGTAAGTTGTGTTACCTTCTTCATTTCAACAAGGAAATATATAATAATTTAATAAAAAATGAAACCTCCGGCCTTCGGCTTCGGGTTCGGCCGAAGGTTAAGGCTAAGGCCGAACTTGGCTTTGGCTTCGGCCAAAATCTGACCTTCGGTCGAACACTAGTGATTTGTTACATTTTGCTATAAAGTAAAACTACCTACTATTTGTCAGCAAAAAAATAGGGTTTTAGATTCATCTTCATTTATTTTCATGTTACCTGGAATTTATTTAAAGGTTTTCCTTCTATCTTTGGCTATTATTATTTTTAGTACGTTGTTTCAATGAGAACTTCTCTCCTGACTCTTGCAGCAGATAAGTATATGAAATTTGGAATTGAATTAAAATATTAATCGTATTATCCGATAATGTATTGTCCGTACTCCGTTTCTTGGATTTATTTATAACATATATCAATAAAGAGTAAAAAGTCATTATAAAAACTGCGAAGAATTGGCACGGCTCTCGATTGTCGACAATTAAACTTAATTAAATTACTTTGGAGAAGTCACAGCTGATAAATCTTAAGTATATGTGCATGTCAGGCGAGCATATTTTGAAGACGTAACTTGAGAATTTATAAAAGAAACTGCTGCGTCAGTAGATATCATCACCATCAGCTGTTTCGGATTCTATTCTCGTTCAAGAGAGAAGAGAAAGGTTTTCGTTCTGTGTTAATTTATGTTGTTCACACTCGCAGTTAAATCAGGATGAAAGTAAGTCACGAATCGCAAATCACACTTATTAGCATTTTAAAAGTATCATTTACTTTAATTACTATTTAGGAAATGTGTATGCATAAATAAATTAGAATAAATTTTTTGGTGAGCAGATATTTATAGCAAAGGAGATGAAATTTATACAGTTTTATGAAAATCAACCATATGTACTGTTGCTTAACAGTTTTACTCTCACTAAAAAGTTATTAAAATCAAGATATATTATAACAAAATGCAGTCGTCTATTTGAACTTACACACATACCTACAAGAATTTACATAAACTTTCATAACCATTTTACTACGCTTAACGCTATATGTTACATGTACCTACCTGAATGATTAGGTAGGTACATGTAACGATATACTGTTTCTAGACGAGTCTCTAAAAAGTCAAAAATCTCTTTACTAATATATTTATGTAATTAAGTCAAGCAATATACGGTATAAATTCGGAAGTTAACTTAAAATTTTAAAGCATTTATGTACACTCCATTTTATTTTTCTAATAATAACAGTTCATCAAGGGTTGGCCCGTCTGTTAAAAACACAGAATACGAAACTAAATACATTCTGGAAAAATTCATGAGATAATAGTTAAATTATTTACATAAAAGAAAGTCAGTTTCAAATCTTAGTATGATATATCCATCATTTTTTATATCAATCATATAAGGGATAATTTATGTAGGGTAGGATGTCCCATTCGAAATGGTTATTTATTATTTACAGAATTAACTCTTTCTAAGTAAAAAGAGGTTTACAAATAAAATATCAGACATATCCCGAAAGTACTGAAAAATAATTTTTTATGGTTTTATTTTCTTTTGAAAATTTTATAACATTCCATCAAACAGGTTCAATATGAAAACAGGTTCCCAATTCTTAAATAAAAATTATTAAAATATAAATTACCTTTTTCAAGTAAACCCCGAACTTATCATTTCTTTTCAACCCTGATTACTAACAAATAATAAAATGCTACTACTTAGGTCAATAAGTCTAACTACGAAAAACAATTTTGATTTCGATCCTTTTTTGTAGAACTCTCAAAGTAGGCCTCAGTTTCGGCAATCACTCTTTCACTTGTACCATATTTCTTTACTTGGAACTGTCTACTCAACTGATTCAGGTGTGTAGTAGTGAATTCTAGAGAATTCTTGTTTCATTCTTGTCAAACTTCCGTTAAAATTCGTAAACACTCTACCATGTGATATCTTTACAATTTCAGCTATCTCACGCCACTTCACTTGTTTTCTGAAACAATTACCGATTTTGGGTGATCAGAGCGTTCAGTATCATCGGTGGTCGTTTAAATTCAGCATACTAATTGATACTTATTAATTTTCACCGTACAGGGGCTCCATTGCGCAGGAAAATATTAAACTGGGGTCACTAAAGCCCATGAAACCTGTCAGCTACTTGTCACAAAAACATTTTAAAATTATTCATTAAAAAAAAGTACTAGTAGAGTTCTCAAATTACAATAAATGCCTATAATCTTAATGATAAGTATCGAGTGTATACTCGTTGTTTTCATTTTGTTATGCCCCAATCGATTTTAATTTTGAAGACGCGAGATGTAAGACCGACATCTACGATTTTCGAGAGAATCAGCACACAGAGGTTCCGAATCTGGAGCCGTTCCGTGTAATTGCTGTCTCCCTTAACTCCTAGGACAGAATGTCACGATAAAATT
Organism: Octodonta nipae; assembly: GCA_034190945.1. Taxonomy (NCBI): domain Eukaryota; kingdom Metazoa; phylum Arthropoda; class Insecta; order Coleoptera; family Chrysomelidae; genus Octodonta; species Octodonta nipae. The sequence goes on along the minus strand of CM067216.1, from coordinate 94,526,762 downwards.
TTCAGGTTACTACACCTGTCAGAGATATTGAATACTCTCTTCGAGGTGTCATTCCTTTGTACACAAGACAATATATATTATATATAATATACATTGTTTCTGGTCAGGGTACCTTCATCAGTTGTGCTTCCCACAATTGAATGTCCTCTCGAACTTCTTTATGTATTTGAAACATTTCGTGAAATTTGAAGACGCGAGATGTAAGACCGACATCTAGAATTTTCGAGAGAATCAGCACACAGAGGTTCCGAATCTGGAGCCGTTCCGTGTAATTGCTGTTATCCCTTAACTCCTAGGATAGAATGTAGAAGAGAGTATTCAATATCTCTGTGTGATCATTTTAATATTATCTTATGCACCGTCCCCTGCCCTTATAAGCTTTGAAGATTTGCTCTTGCTCTTCTGCGGGTTACATAGTGAGTCTGGCCACGTTTTCTTGATAGAACCCTATCTTAAAGGGACACCGGTATTTTATTCTAACGCTGGAGACCGGCACCTATGTCCTTGCAAGTTCATGGGACCATAGTTTGCCTGCATAATTGTTGGTTTTAGTAAGAGGTCAGCCAGGTATACTGAAACCAAATCGCATGGTAGGCGTAGTACTTAGTGACTGTGACTGTTGATAATCCTTTGCTTTTACGCACTGCTTGTCGACAGCATTCACGTTGATTTATGTAAACAAATTCGGATAGGGTCCAAGTTTAGATTGGACCGTTTTAGCATCTCATCTAAAAGTCGTTCTAATACTTTTAATGCCTAATACTACGCAGGTGTTCCATAACAAGTTCGATTCTGCCTTCGTCGAAATGGAGTTCTAATAATACCTCAAATCTACAACGACTCCACATTCTTTAGGATTGCAGTTATCTTCTCTCTTGTAACAACTAGCTGACATTTGGTTTCATTTAATTTTTACTCGAAGGGTGATTTCTTCCCATCCAGGTCTGAGTTCCACTGATATTTTCCAGAGGCTCGATTTTCCTCAATGTCTGTACCCTTCTCTAGAAGGTATCCTGTATAAAGCGTCAGCACTGCTTTCTAGTTTCACGTCAGGTGTTTTCACATCCAAAAGCCAGTTGTTATCTGACTTGACTCCTATGTGACGCATGGAAAATTTGATTAACGCTCTAAATGTGGAATGCACATTGCACAACCCAAAAGACACGACAATGAACTGGGACAATCCCTTGCTAGTAAAAAAAAATTGTTTGGCCTTCTTATATTTGCTCGGTATAAAGCGTCTTCTTCCGTAACTAGCCTAGAGTAGTAGCTTAACATATATAATACTCTAGCACAGGGGTGGGCAAATACTTTAAAGCGCGGGCCAAAATGAAATTTTCAAAATGTCTCCCGGGCCGGAGGACTATACCGCGTATGCTTTGCACAAGCGGATGTTTTGGATGGAGTTTTTTCCCTGCCAATTTTTTTTTGACAAAAACACTAAGTATCATTTCAATTTGAATAAAATATGTCACGTAATTTTTAAAGAAATATTATTATAAATAAATGGGTATTAGATAAACCAGTCAATGAAAGATTTTATTTTGTTACTTATTTATGTCTTAACACTCTTAACTTAACGATACAAATTATTTTATATTGACACATAGTTATTACAATTTAACATTTATATTGCATTTCGTAAATATAATAGCAAATAGAATTTAAAAAAGAAAAGACAAACATCAAACGTTAAAATAAATATTTAAAGTTAATGCGAAACGTGAAATCTCGAATGTTCATCCGACATTATTTCTTCAAAATTGGGTTCCAAATCACTTGTAGCAATCCTTAATACCGAGTGTAGATTTTCGTCAGTAATTTGTGATCGATATTTATTTTTCGTGGAAACCATTAAAGAAAAAGTTCTTTCACAAATATATGTCGAACCAAATAAAACAAGGTATTTTTGAACATAGTTCAAAAAATGTTTGAAATGTCCGTTATTCAAAGCGCCATAGAAAGCACTCAATTCGTTTGAGTGAAAATTTTCTTTTAGTAAATTACTTGATTGTAAGTCAATTAGTTCTAGTTGAATTTCAACAGGAGCTTCTTGCACATCGAAATTGAAAGGTTGGCTAATTAATGATAAAGGTTTTTCAATAGCTTTGAAATCTTGAAATCTTCTTTGGAATTCAGAATACAGGTCTTGTGTTATTGCACTATATTTAAAAAAATCTGTATTTTTTAATGATTCTCGCCGTGCTTGCAATGAGGGGAAATGATTTAATAATTTATTATTAAAGTTTTCAGCAAATAAATTGAGTTTTGTCATAAATGCTTTGACGTTTGAGTGCATATTGAAAGCGAATTGGTTTTTCCCTTGTAGATTTATATTTAGTTCATTCAAATATTTTACGATATCTACTGAAAACGAGAAATCGTTTAGCCAAGCCTTATTTTGCAATTCAGGAAAATCATGTAGTTTTTGTTTTATCGACAAGGATACTATTTCATCAAGCAAATATTGAAATCTGTCCAAAACTTTACCAATGCTAAGCCATCTCACTTCAGTGTAATAAGGAATTTCGTAGAAGTCACTTTCAATTTCTTTCAAAAATTCAACAAACTGTCGATGATTTACGGCACGTCCTCGGATAAAATTCACAACTTTGGTCACAACAGTAACGACGTGATTCAATTTCAAAACTTTTCTGCATAGCACTTCTTGATGAATAATGCAGTGCAAAAATAATATATTGTGTTCTGGTTGCAACTCTTTTACTTTGTCGCGAATTCGTTTAAGTAAGCCTACATTTTTCCCTGTTAAACTAGGACAACCATCCGTAGTGACGCTTACTATTTTATTCCAAGTTAAACTTACTTTAACTAAACACTCTTCAACAGCGAGAAAGAAGTCTTCACCAGTAGTTGTATCTTTCATTGGATGCACACTAAGAAGTTCCTCGCTAATTTCACATTTCTTGTTAATGCCGCGAATAAATATTAATAATTGACTTGTATCAGTAATATCGCAGGACTCATCTAAAGCCAGAGAACAATAGGTAAAATCAGTAATTTTTGTTCTTAGCTGGTCAAGTAAGTTTCCCGAAATATTTTCAATCCGTCGTACTATTGTTCTTCTTGAAAGGCTTACATTTTCAAAAATATGTTTCTTTTCAGGACAACATATCTCCGACACTTGTACCATACATTGTTTAACAAATTCTGCTTCAGAAAACGGCTTACAGAACTTAGCAATTTTGTGTGCGACAACATAACTTGCCTTTGTGGTAGATTTCTCTATATTACTTTGTTTGGTAAAAATATTTTGTTGCTTATTCAAGTTTTTTGCTAAGTTTTCTGCTACAGTTTGAAGTTCTTTTAAAGAATGTGATGCATATTTTGGATGTTTTGTTGTAAAGTGCCTGTTTAAATTGTATTCTTTAAAAACAGCAATTGTTTCCTGACAAACTAAACAAATTGCTTTCTTATTTATGTTTGTAAAAAGATATTTTACCGTCCAAGCTTCATTGAAGTGTCTGCATTCCAAATCAACTTTTCTTTTTTTAGATTGACTCATTTTACAAATTCTACAAACCTATAACGGACTATAACCTATAATTATAATTTAATTAATACAATAAAATAAAACCAATGTTTTAAAATTTTACTTACAAAAAGTCCACTTTTTCAATTTTATATTTGCAAACTAATATTAGACTCGAACAAAAAAGAGTATGCGATCAGTGCTAAATCAAAATTAACAATACGCGTGGTGCGACCTGTCGTCCCTCGAAAAGTGAGAGGAGTGCAGCATATGCCGTCCACACATGCATTTCGAACCTAGCGCGATCTCCTTTGTGTTCGACGAAAAAACCGCCCTGAGAGCGATCGTCGCGAGCGACATGCGTGAGAATCAGGATTGTTTCAAGCTCGCGACATCGTCTACACTAGTGTAGTTAGCCGACCGCCCATTTTATTACGCCTATTATATATACAGTACGCACACTAATAATGTTGATGTCAACAAAATCTCATAAAAGAGTTTATAAAAATTTGCGTGCGGAATTTTTCAACGGGCCGGATAAAATTAGCAAAAGGGCCGGATCCGGCCCGCGGGCCGGCTTTTGCCCACCCCTGTCTAGCATGTATTACACGTCTTGCTTTAACTATGGTCTGTCCAACCAGTTTTACAAAGAAAAATCTGCTTAGTATTTTGAATCGAATCAGGCTGGGTGTAAATTAACGTCAGTACAGCATATCCAGAATAATACAAGAATTGCCCACTCATTTGTTGACCAAATATTTTGCTATGAGGGGCACATCCATTTTATGTATGGGCCTTGAATGACTACTCTATCCTGTATCTCTATAAACTAAATGAAACCGTTGTCGAAGACTATACAACAAAAGAAATTCTTCTTTCAAGAATTGTAAAATTGTCTATCTGGGATCAACATGAACCCATGCCGACTGATAATGACCACACCCAGCATAAAATCCTCCTCAGTGTGTGCCAGTAAGGACCTTATGCCAGATTTTCAATTCATCTAACAACTAGCTCACCTTGGAACTCGCCTCAGAACTCTGTTATACATATTTCTTAACATTTTTCCCACGTTTGGTTTCGACAGGATCATAGTGATGAAAATCTGGGTGGAAACGTGCTCTCTAAACTCTTTGGTAGCATCGAGATATCAAACGTCGAATTTTAACCTTAATGCTTCCAGATTTCTGTGTTTACATAGTGAATTTGTTAAATCTCGAGTAAAGATTGGTTCTACACCTTCAATCGCGAACTGAAAACAATTTGTCAAAATCTTCAAGTTGTTCTGGATTGCTTTGGTTTCTGGTACGTATACTGTTTTAACTCCAACTCTGGAGCCGCTGGCAACCAGTTTATGTCTGAAGTTTGTGCTGGCTCAGATCATACAACCAACATAGATTGAATGCCAATTAAACACAAGCAGGAAAAAATATGAATCTGACACCACTCATTTAAGGTTTAGCAGAAAATATACTAAATAAATATTAAGTTAGGATGGATTTTTAAAAAATTATGCGCTAAGATCTCTTAGAACCGTCGGTATCAAATGTTCTTTGGCCACTCAAGGTATCTGGCAGACAAAGATTGCTTAGCCATATTGTAGACATTTTTTATAGTATTTTGGGAAACACCTCCATACTTTAAACTAATGTATATTTAAATATTTAAAAATCCATGAACATTGACCGAAAAGCTAGACTTTGAAAGAATTTTTACATATACAGTTTTTTATTTTCAAGTGTGGTGTTCCCAAAATATAGGCAAATATAAAATGCCACCAATAAAGTTCAGAAAATCATATTGAACATACTTCTCTGAGAACATTTGTGGTTTTCTGTACAATACAACCAACATTTCTTTTAATTGCACTGATACACTTGGACTCATGTGTTTTGGTAAACTAAAGGCTAGTTATGAAAACATTCATTTTCAAAATTGAAAATATATATCAATTCAAGTTATATTTGATATTATGAATTGAGAAAAATATGTAATATCCTATAAAAATATATTACTGCTTTCCATGTTGAGTTGACATATAAAAAATATGCAAATTCATAAATACCAGATTCCGAATATAAATAGTAGGTGATGTTCTACCCACGAATTTTATCGCGAAGTTAAATTTATTTCTATTTGCTGAATATTCTCTTTTGTACGTTAAACAATATACCTTGAAAATCCACTCCTTGATATTTTAATCAAGTCTCTTTTAAATCTTCTTCCCGATTTTTCTAGTTCTTGTACACATAGCTTCTTGGAACCCAACGTTTCATTATATAGTTTCTGGGAAAAAAGTGTTTAATATTAACAAGACCGTTTTAAATTAGTTTCTTGCATATTCAATTTAAAAAAAATCTCTAATAATAAGGATGTATGAAAACTTATTATTACAAGTTTCTAATATACTATTAAAACATTTTATTTTACGCTGCCAAAATAGTACCTAAACCTTCGAGAAATTAATCAACCTAAATAAAAACTAATCTTGCGAATAAATAAACTACAAAAACCATGCAAATAAACGATGCCGATAAATAAGATATTCCCGAAAATACTATTGGGGGTAAAAAGGCTTTCGAATTCACAACGAAATTAGAAACTATACACCTTACAGTACCAAAAGAGACATTGAAATATCTAGATGACTATGAGGGTATAAGAAGGCGATGGATAGGCAGGAGAGGAGATGTTGGGTTGAATCGTTAGCATCGCAGTGATCATCTGTTCGGTATTAGTAAGTCGAACGTATTGTGATTTTGGTGGAATAAAGACGTTTATATTAAGTGTAAAAATTTGTAATCTCTAATAACAGAAGAAAACGTGGACGAGCAATGCTTGACTTAAAACTTTCAGTGTAACATACATTACGATATTTTTCGAATTTAATACGTAAATAAAGAAAACAGCGGCTCGAACTATTGCGTTATTTGTTTAGAGAATTAAGAAATCCAAATCTGAACCTTTGGCATAAATTACTGCTAAAATTAATTTTGTAACAAATTAATTAAGCAACTGAGGCCCTAGTTGTAACTATTTAACCAATGGGGTTGTCAGTATCTGAAATCGGATATATTGTAGCTATTTTGTTGCTAATTTCTTACGATAAAAGGAATTTCGTAGCCCTTACCGTTTCTGAGACTCAATGGCCTTTGTAATATGTTCAAGCTACAGACGTCATAACTGACAAAATCCTTAATATGTCCTATTTGTTATTGTAATTATAATGAGTAATAATATGACTGCGACACGTTTAAAGTAATACGCAATGTAACATACATACCTATATAGCGACTGTTTTATAGCCGTGGCCGTTTGTCGCAATTTGAACGCCATTGTTCCTTATCTTACCATGACTCTGTTTCAGTATCTCTTCTGTTCGTGGCTATATTGATTCCTTCTTCCCAAGATTTCTTTGGTCTTCCTTTTTTCCTCCTTCTTTTTGGTACCAATTCCCAAGTTTTACTCGCCAATCTCTCATTGTTAATTAGTCTCATATGCCCGTACCAATAAAGTTATTTTTTTTTCAAAAGTATCTATTAATGTTGTTTCTCTCTTCATCATCTGTTTAATTCTATCTGTTTTTACATGATCGTGTAGTGTTAGTGTACAGCATCTTTGCGAAAAATGATTTTCTTCAGCTTTAACTCGGTTTTGATTTTTCATATTTATTGTCCACACTTTTGAGCCATAGGTAATTGTGCTTTCTACAAATGTTGTAAATAATAGTTTTTTGTTTTTCCGAACGTTTTTACTCCCTCTACCCTTTTTTGTAATATGTCTTTTTCGCCATTTCCGTCTTCTGTCAATGTAACTCCCAGGTATTTATATTTTTTAGTATTTTTTATAATTTTCCCATCTATTTGTAAGTTTTTCTTGCGCATCCTATTGTTACATAATCAGTTTTGTCAGTATTTAGTTTCAGACCCCACTTATCATATTCTTCTACGAGATTTCGAACCATATATGCCACATCTTCAACACCTTCTAGGACCACTTGGTCGTCCGCAAAGAATAAGGTAGCAATGGTTCTTTCACAATTTGTAATCGCTCATAGGGTGAAATACCCTCTCTCGCTCCCTCTATTGTCCTCCCGTTTTAGTCTTGTCACAATATTGGTGCATTTCATGCTACCTCCAGTAGTATAAGCTCTAAGATATAAACCTTTATTTTGACGTTTTAATAGTTTGCTCTTATAATTTAGTTCTGCCTATTTTTAAATGAGTTAAGCCATTATCTTAATTTATCTCTTGCAATCCTAACTACTCTGTCTGTGATTCTGTTTATATGGTACTTCCATTCTCTTTATCTATTGAGTACAATTCGTTTATATTTTCTACATTGCATTCTCTTCTTATTCTATCCCTTCTTATTCGATGTCTCAACGTATTTTGAGAAGATTCATCCTAGTATTCTCATCTCTACGGATTCCAACATTCTTTGTGTTCGAGATGTGTCAGGTCTTGTTTTGGCTTTGTACGTCAATATTGGTCTTACCTTTGCTTTATATATTCTTGATTTTGTTTCCATTTTCAAGTATTTGTTTCTCCATATGGCACTGTTTAATTATTTTTCTCTGTTGGATCTGCGATGACGTTGAATAAATTGGGTTGCTGGATATCAACGTTGCCGATACCACGCCCAGATAAAGGAGGAAGGAGACTTTGAACCAGGACATAAAATTCACAACCGCTCATAAAAACAGAATTATGCCCTGGATTAGAAAAGTTGTAGAGCATAAAATTGATGGGATCAGTTATTTTTAAGATAGAGGGCTAGTAGTGTAGAAAGCTTTGTCCTACATGTGGTAATGTTAATCCCAAAGTATAATCTATATACATAGCCTATAAAATTCGTTGTCCTGACTGACTGACCTGTCAACGCTCTGCCAAAACTACGATGTCTGAAAGATGAATTTTAGAACATAGGTTTATTTCATGCTGTAAGCAACTGCTAAGAAAGAAATTCTGGAAATGGAGATTTAAGAGAGGGAAGGGGACTTCGTATGTAATTCTTAATTTTTTTAAGCTAGAAATGCGAAAATTGCAACTATAGCTACTCATAATAAATAGTGATCTATTTCAGGGTTTAACAAAGCTGCAAAGCGATAGCAGAATAAAATACCGATTTGTCTACCCTTTGCGAAACTGGAGCGGGTCAGCTAGTACAGATATAGAGCTTATTATTCACTTAATAAACTATAATTATATTATTAAATTTTATTTCTTAACAATTTGAAAGATTGTATTTATAAACATTATTCATAAATTAAATTGTCATTTATCAATCTTTACGCATTTGATGTAAATAATACCATGGCAAAGAACGAAGTACACCCACAGTACACAAATGCAGTGAAAACTTTTTTATCAAGGAAATATCAGTGGTGTCAAGACTCGACATGCCTACTCAAAATATTTTCATGTTAATAAAGGTCTGAGACAAAGATGTTACCTATTCCACACACTCTTCAAAAGTAACATGAACACCAGCTCAGAAACCATGGTTTAAAAATGTAGCAGAATGCGATTACAAATTGTGAAAGAACCATTGCTACCTTATTCTTTGCGGACGACCAAGTGGTCCTAGAAGGTGTTGAAGATGTGGCATATATGGTTCGAAAACTCGTAGAAGAATATGATAAGTGGGGTCTGAAACTAAATACTGACAAAACTAATTACGTAACAATAGGATGCGCAAGAAAAACTTACAAATAGATGGGAAAATTATAAAAAATACTAAAAAATATAAATACCTGGGAGTTACATTGACAGAAGACGGAAATGGCGAAAAAGACATATTACAAAAAAGGGTAGAGGGAGTAAAGACGTTCGGAAAAACAAAAAACTATTATTTACAACATTTGTAGAAAGCACAATTACCTATGGCTCAAAAGTGTGGACAATAAATATGAAAAATCAAAACCGAGTTAAAGCTGTAGAAAATCATTTTTCGCAAAGATGCTGTACACTAACACTACACGATCATGTAAAAACAGATAGAATTAAACAGATGATGAAGAGAGAAACAACATTAATAGATACTTTTGAAAAAAAAATAACTTTATTGGTACGGGCATATGAGACTAATTAACAATGAGAGATTGGCGAGTAAAACTTGGGAATTGGTACCAAAAAGAAGGAGGAAAAAAGGAAGACCAAAGAAATCTTGGGAAGAAGGAATCAATATAGCCACGAACAGAAGAGATACTGAAATAGAGTCATGGTAAGATAAGGAACAATGGCGTTCAAATTGCGACAAACGGCCACGGCTATAAAACAGTCGCTATATAGGTATGTATGTTATATTGCGTATTACTTTAAACGTGTCGCAGTCATATTATTACTCATTATAATTACAATAACAAATAGGACATATTAAGGATTTTGTCAGTTATGACGTCTGTAGCTTGAACATATTACAAAGGCCATTGAGTCTCAGAAACGGTATTAAATTAGCAACAAAATAGCTACAATATATCCGATTTCAGATACTGACAACCCCATTGGTTAAATAGTTACAACTAGGGCCTCAGTTGCTTAATTAATTTGTTACAAAATTAATTTTAGCAGTAATTTATGCCAAAGGTTCAGATTTGGATTTCTTAATTCTCTAAACAAATAACGCAATAGTTCGAGCCGCTGTTTTCTTTATTTACGTATTAAATTCGAAAAATATCGTAATGTATGTTACACTGAAAGTTTCAAGTCAAGCATTGCTCGTCCACGTTTTCTTCTGTTATTAGAGATTACAAATTTTTACACTTAATATAAACGTCTTTATTCCACCAAAATCACAATACGTTCGACTTACTAATACCGAACAGATGATCACTGCGATGCTAACGATTCAACCCAACATCTCCTCTCCTGCCTATCCATCGCCTTCTTATACCCTCATAGTCATCTAGATATTTCAATGTCTCTTTTGGTACTGTAAGGTGTATAGTTTCTAATTTCGTTGTGAATTCGAAAGCCTTTTTACCCCCAATAGTATTTTCGGGAATATCTTATTTATCGGCATCGTTTATTTGCATGGTTTTTGTAGTTTATTTATTCGCAAGATTAGTTTTTATTTAGGTTGATTAATATCTCGAAGGTTTAGGTACTATTTTGGCAGCGTAAAATAAAATGTTTTAATAGTATATTAGAAACTTGTAATAATAAGTTTTCATACATCCTTATTATTAGAGATTTTTTTTTTAATTGAATATGCAAGAAACTAATTTAAAACGGTCTTGTTAATATTAAACACTTTTTTCCCAGAAACTATATATATATTGAAACGTTGGGTTCCAAGAAGCTATGTGCACAAGAACTAGAAAAATCGGGAAGAAGATTTAAAAGAGACTTGATTAAAATATCAAGGAGTGGATTTTCAAGGTATATTGTTTAACGTACAAAAGAGAATATTCAGCAAATAGAAATAAATTTAGCTTCGCGATAAAATTCGTGGGTAGAACATCACCTACTATTTATATTCGGAATCTGGTATTTATGAATTTGCATATTTTTTATATGTCAACTCAACATGGAAAGCAGTAATATATTTTTATAGGATATTACATATTTTTCTCAATTCATAATATCAAATATAACTTGAATTGATTTATATTTTCAATTTTGAAAATGAATGTTTTCATAACTAGCCTTTAGTTTACCAAAACACATGAGTCCAAGTGTATCAGTGCAATTAAAAGAAATGTTGGTTGTATTGTACAGAAAACCACAAATGTTCTCAGAGAAGTATGTTCAATATGATTTTCTGAACTTTATCAAAATAAAGGTTTATATCTTAGAGCTTATACTACTGGAGGTAGCATGAAATGCACCAATATTGTGACAAGACTAAAACGGGAGGACAATAGAGGGAGCGAGAGAGGCTATTTCACCCTATGAGCTGCTTCCAAAGAAATACGCCCAGTATGTAGTGCATTGATTGCTTCCACACAACAAGTGAGATAACATGATGCTCTCTTTATTGGCCTCTCTTTCTAGTCTTGACACGATATTTGTACATTACAGGCTGTCTCGAGAATGAATTATATGCTCTAAAGTTTACATAAATATGCTGACTATAGCTCATCCCGTAGTTTACTACTTCTTTGGCATTAGTTGCCTGGGCTATTAATAATTATATATATATAAGTATGTATATATATATATATATATATATATATATATATATATATGTTTTAGGTATGTTATATATATAGGCAGGTAAGAGAGGAAAAAGTATAATTAATTCTATTTTCAATACTTTGGAACGCTCTCTCAAATAATCAAGTCGCAATATTTCAACTGAACCAAAATTAATACTAATTTTTAATAACAATTACATTACATTAAAGCCACTATTGTCTAAAACCGTTTTACGCAATCGAAAATAACCTTATTGCTTAAAATTATTAATATAGTAAATGCACTCAATATAACTTTCGAGATAGTGAAATTTAATAATAACCATTATCTGTACCTACTAGTTTTTAATTATGACGACAATCCGTTAAATTTCAGAATAAATCGAACCAGTTTAAACTCTGGGTTATATTTTATCAGTAATCTAGCTTATTAATATATTCATGTGTTTAAACAACATATTTTTGAAACTGGTTTTAGGTAACAGAGAGTAATATAATCAAAAGAAATTGCAGTATTAACAAACCCTGACGACATTGTCACAATAATAAATACTGTGCATTCATTTGTTCAAAATACCTCTTATTATTTCACAGTTACTCTAAAATCTAGATTCTACACAGTGGTCTTGATTATCAAGATTATGTTGTGGATAAAAAAGTTCTTTATGTTAGAAATACTCTTCGCTACTGTGGTTAAAAACTTACAAATCGCAAAATAAAAAGACATCGTTTTGAGTTAAGTTTTTGAATCTCTTCCAAAGAGGTTTAGATGTTGGAAGCAATTATTTTCTAAATTAATACTAAGTTGAAAATCGGTAAGTAAGTAAATTTGAAAGTCAGTTTGATTTATATCTATATTATATCTTGGTGCTTCGAAAATCGTTTGAAAGTTTGGATTGTTGTTTTGGAATTGTCCGCTTTGAAATGAGGGTTTTTAAAAATTTGTTGTTTTCATTAAGTAGTTGTGGCTGTCGAACTTGTTAACATCTGTTCAGATTTTGGTAGTTAACAGAGAGAATTAGCTCTTGGTTTAAACACATTTTGTGGCACACCAAAACGGCACTAACTGAAGAAGTCTACTAGAAAGTGAAAGCCCAACTTTAAAGAAAATGGCAGTAATTTTAAGGCTTTAAGTCTGTTCAGTTTGAATGGAGAACCAAAATTCCATTTGAGCGATATTAAGTCCAAAGGTGAATGAAGCAAATGGTGAAAGTAATAACGGAACTGAGTTTATTCAGAGGGTGAAAACTGCTCTAGCAAATGCAACCCTAGATTTAAGTATGTAGAGTTCTCCTCAATCTTTGTGTTTATTTGTAGTTAAATTTAAACGTAATTTTGTGAACATCCTTGATAGAATGGTACCTCCTTCAACTAATATTATAAGCGAGTTCATTCTGTTGTACCACTGCCTCTTTGATACGAAAGTTCTTCACAGCGGTCCACACTTACACATAAGGAAATAGATCAGTATGGTAGTGACACTTCTTTGATCTTGAAATACTTATACCACTTAGTTCTCTGTGTAAAAAACAGTGACTAGGTTGCATATTAAGTCTCTTTGTTTATGGAAAATCAATAGATTGTAGTATATTACCAAATATAAAATCCATTTAATACACAGTACCAGCACAAAACTTGATTTTCTTTCCAATAAACATTATAATTCTCAACGATATTTTTAATTAGAGACTTACGGTACGTAAGAACTCACAAAAAGGGCAACGTTAGCAGCTGTGTTTACCATTTACGAAATTGCCATTACATTTATGTGCTGATTAAGTTCATATTATGAAGTAAACTTTTTACATTAATACTTCGGAATAATATTTGAGTTTAGAATAAATGTTCTATTTTTAAATTCCTAAATTCAGAGCAAATACTTTTGAACGAAGCGTGCAATGCACATTAATAACGGGCCTTAGAGCATAATTATACTTCATATGACTTTAAGAGTAAATAAATATCATTTGGGGTATTAGGTATTGTCAAAAGAATGCTTTGAATTTGAAACCAAACGAAAAGTTACGTGAGGGGAAGATAACGATAGATGGTAAGAAATTTTCGCTTTCATCGGCCAGTCAGCCAGGTTTTTTTTTTTCGTATTTCAATTAAACGCATCCAGAAACTTACGAAATGTAAATATTGCCAGTATAACCTCATCTATATATTATTTGATAACGTAGCTTTAGTTCAAATATGTTGTTGCACAGATCAATTTTTAAGAAAATAGTGCAACCTTTCCTGATTTCTCCTAGTATAGCTTTATACTTAACTTGTATGAGCTTTAGGATGAAAATTATGTCAAAAACATATTTTGTATATATCATGAACGTTTCTTTTAGAATAATGAACCATGATTGATTTTTCTAATATATGCAAGGTCTGTTTAGAACAGAAGTTTCAAAATAGATCGATGATCAAAGTTATCGGATAAACAGTCATGTAATTTTGTTGTTATCGAAGTAACGCTATTTTTGCGTTCTATTGTATAACAAAATTTAAGCTTCAATTGTTTGGAACATTGACCTTCAACTCAACACGAGTTTCAATTTGTTGTAATTTTGATAATACGTTCAGTTAGAGTGTGTAGTAATATGAACATAGTAACGCGTAGCTTTTCATAAAACTTAGACAAAAGCAGGTTAAGCGATTTAATTTCCTCTAATGAAATAAAATCGATCTCAATCACGGCAATGTTGTTTCAATTAGTTACGGTCATGACACACAAATACAAGTTTAAAACTGTTCATCAGCAATTACTGTGGCTTCTGAATAAACATATCTACACTCGTACATATGTTACGTGAAGGTAAATTAACTGATGTGCTAACAGTATTAATTAAACTTAATATATTTTTTTGTTCAAAATGATGAACTACTTCTCCATTCGTGAAGATTCAGAAAGCAGAAATCCACATCAAATATAAAATATTTTTGGACTTTTTGCACATTCTTATTCGGTTTAATTGGTAACCTGGTTTATCAATATTAATAGACCAGTAAACAGCGATGACTAAATGGTATTCCGTACTAGAACTGTGTAAAGTCATTAAAGTATATGGATGTTTAGCATCTTCACTGTAGAATATATTTATTACATATTTATCATTAAGCAAGGTTTTTATGCTAAAAAGTTCAAAGAATGCTGTGGTTTTCGCATGATATATCTCTGGATGAAATCTACTATGATTTGAATAAAATGAAAAATAACATAGCTCCGAGAGAACTAGGAGTAATCACAGAAGCTATAAAAATTTGAGTACCTATGCTAAGAAGAAAAATTAAAAATCTTTTAATTTTTTTCTGAAATATCGAAATATCACTATCAAATGGAATATCTCAATTTCAATCTTACTTTACGAAAAAGAGGACACCACAAACCTAATATTCTTTTAAATCATCTCTGTAAGCTGAATACAAGCATATTGACAAACAAGGCTTACGTATATAAATAAGTGTTCTGTTACAGTGACTTCAGTTCAGTTGATTAACGCCTTTAGTGCAGTTTTATGTCAGATTTGGGTTTAGTGTTCTAATTTGAAATTAAAAGTTGTCATTGGTGAATAAAGTTGTATTATTAATTGGACGATCACGGTAATCCGTAACAAATTGGAGTCAGAAGTTGTGGAATAATAAATTGTTATTCAATTAATGGTAATAACAAGAGCGGAAGAAAAAATTGACAAGTAAATGATGACAAGGTGGAAGTGACTGGTCTGTTCCCAAGGATAAGCAAGAACTACGGAGCTCTTTGCGACTTTGCTTTTACTACAGACGATTTGTAGAAGGATTTGCTACCATCGCCGCTCCATCGCATAAGCAGGAAGCAGAAAAAGAGTCGTTCTGTGCGACAATGAATTCAAGAGAACAAAACCAGCCCTGTGTTCGAGTCCCATTCTACCCTTCCCAAGACAACTAAGCATCGCATTGCCGTGGAAAAATCCTAAACCCTAGTTCTTGAAAAAAATTTTTTGAACCCATATTTGACGAGCTACGCAACGAAGTTGTTCTTGACCTTGAGTTGACCTTTACTGACCACCAGAGGTCAAGTTTTAAAAATGGTCAAGGACATATTTGAACGTAAAATTTTCCGATCTTTCCATTTCCGAGGTCAGAAATATGTTGCCCCATTTGAAAAAATCGACTTGACCTTGAAGTCAAGGTCAAATTCAAGGACACAATTCGATAGCCAGGGACGAATCCTATAAGTTTTGTTTGAAACATTTTTCTCTAAAATGCGTTCCCGCCGAGATAAAATGCCGTTCCGGGACTTTTGGGACACCCTGTATATATATATATATATATATATATATATATATATTAAAATTCTAGTGATAGTAAAGTCTACATAGATTGCTTTTTTGCATCTGATAGTTTCGCATTTATATAATTTTGTTATGTAATTTGAATATATAATTTTCTTTTAACGTTTCCAATTTCACTAACAAAATATCTGATTACTTTCATAATTAAACTACCATCTATTTTCAAACTTCTCTATGATAGAATCAATATATACAAAAAAACTCCGGAACCAATAATGCTGTTTCTTCCCGTAATAAGTACAAAGTTGCTTTGAACGTTCATCAACCACAGATAATTAGTTTTGGCAACGTTCGTCGTTGTTGTTATATCCTGCTTTTGCAATTCTTCCCCAAAAATCATAATTTATTTGTTATCTGAACTGAGAAGACCTGAAGACATTGGCGATCTGGCTATTAGATAATGTTTTTTAATAGTGTCCTAGATTTGGTGTTTTTCTAACCTATTTTTGTCATTTGGATTTTGGATTTTCGATGACTTTGGTCTGTGTTTGTATACTGATTATATACTGACCTGTTTAAAATCTTGCCAGTCTATATATGGCAATGTTAACATAACGTGTGATAATTTGCTTATTCTACGTTTTTGACTAGATAAAGAATACCACTGTAAAGGTAGATACTTACAATCTTGACAACCGGAAGAAGGAGCCACAAAATTGGGAGGGGATGTTGTATTGAAGCTTCTAAGTATCCAAGTACATGGGCTGTTTTGAATAGCCAAAAAAATCCGGACTGTAGACTCTATTAGAGAGTTACCAACTGATACATCAAGTAGAATGATAGATGATTTCTCTAAATGTTCATAGTTCTACGGAATAAACTGTGTGTCTATTATGCACTGAATGTTTGATGATTTGGAAGTCGCAATACTCACTTATTTTTTGGTAAGCAAGAAAACAAGAATTTTGAAATCATAATATCCTGCTTTTCGGTGTGGAGACTTGAATAATTGTTCATACCACAGTCAGGAATGTGCTACTTGAGGTCATTGTTTATCTCAACCAACTCAGAAACTGACAATATCAGAAGTACGCATTTTAATTGCTAGTCCAACTTACTGAAATTTTAATTTTAGATACGGATCTGAGACACGGACTTTCTCTAAACATGATCTAAACCTTCTATTTATTTTCGGAGACAAGGTATAAAGAGATCGGCACCATGAAAAGAGAAATTTGTGAAGTTGAAGGCCCAGCCAAGGTTGTTGAGCCACTGATATATATATAGTAGTAGTTTTTGTGTTTGAAAATCCAAATGAAAAGTTTATGTTAAAATTTATAAATTACAAAAAATCAGCAAAAATAGAAACAGCGTTGGAACCTCAATATCGAAATTTATAGTTAATTTACTCAATATTATTTTCTTGAATATAGATGAGAACGGTTATTTATTAAATTTGTTTATGGTTTATGATATAGGAATTATTTATCGTAGGTAATTATACTTTGTTGTTACGTTAACAAAGTATTTACTAAGAATAACAATTAGTCATAGCTAGTCTACGATAGTGCTTATGTACGAGTATGTTTGCAAATATGGTAATACAATCTTTCATTTTCAGATTATTTCCTAACAACCACCAAAAATCACCAAATCATCAAAAAAAAAAAGTTTACTCGTAAATATGCATAGTACGTCAGAGATAGCTGAATCATAATAGATTTCAAATTGACAAAAAATATTTATGAGCACAGAATGTGATATATTGTCAGTGGTCACTCCTTGTGATTATGATACTAAGCATTTAGGCGATTCCCGTTTAAGCCGTCGGGGTAGCCGCACGTGTGTGTTCATCTTAGGTTAAGTTAAGCAGGTCCAGCGCCTGATATCCACAGTATAAGCCATCAACCGAGTAGTGAACCCGTTTTTTGTTATAAAATTCCCTTGTTTTCCATAAAGACGCTTTGATAGTGAAAATGACGCTCTAAGAGTGATTAGCGATAATTGGTGTTATGTGCGTGTAAAACGGGAATCTAAGGCTACCCCGATTATGTAAATAGTTTTCTATATTTATCTACTTAATCATACCTACTAGCTATATATGGGGAAGATTCATTAAACATTTTATTTCAAGAAATTGTTTATTTTCAATATTTTTGTATTCAACACATGTGCAAGTTCACGGTAATTGATCTATCAGCTATGCAATTCCACAAGTGAAAAACAGTAAAGTGAAATCTATCTGTAACTGGAAAAAGGAAAAGAAATCCAAGGAACTATGTGAATGTATGATTACAAAAGCTGACATTTAAAGACGTGTTAAAATATATCTCCAAAGATGCACATTATTTTAAAGATATAAATCAAGTAAAAACGGCTAAAAGAAAAAACAGGTTTACAGTAAACAACGGTATTTATCGAAAATAAATTTATTGGAACGATTTTTTATATTTTTTTATCTACATTATAAAAACACTTGTTTATGGTCAATAAGATCGAAAGATCAAGACCACTACCGGCCGCAAGGCCAACCTTGGAAGAAGAAGCATTTATGCTGTTAAATCTATTTAATGAAAGATAAGGACATAAAGTTATACTAAAAAAGGTGCTTATAGATTTAGTGTCATAAATAATTAGTGGTCTTTAACAGAAGTTAAATTGCAAATTATACTCAATCAAGTGTAGTTACAGAACATTTCTTGAGAGGTCTTTTAAATTCAGGTATTGGTACATCAGCTTTTTTGAATAATTGAAAGATGTCAAAAGGTATTGGGACGTTACCAACTAATGCATATATCTAAATAACAGCATCTTTTTGTCTATTAATTTTAGGTTTTATTATGGGGAATAGATCCCCGTGGATCCGGGCTTTTCATTGAAGCCTTATGTAAGTGTAATGGTTAGATCTTTATGAAATATCAAAGTTTGTCATGTCAGTTACTCACAATAATTATTCAATTTCTCACCAGGCTAATGACTCAATTAAAACATATTATTGCAAAATGCTCAGACGGCCATATATGCATAAAACGTTTTCATTGGCCAAGAATTTTTTTTTGTATTCGTATAAACGCATTTATGTAGTAGAGCTGTTGGAGACGAACTGTATCAATTTGGATCTTGTTTGAGCTTTGCTTAAAAATCACCCGAGAGTAACTCTCATTGGTAAAATTGGAAAAACGTGGCTTAAAATAAATTAATATTTTGTCGTTCAATTATAGATGTTTCTGGGATGAAGTTCATAAATATAAAATATCCAATTAAAAATAATAATAAAAACAATGATACTAAAAAGAAAAAAATATATATTAACTTACTTAACTTAACCGAATATAAATAAAAATTTGAGATTAACAAAACGTAACACACAATATATAGCATTTTTACTGCATTTAGCTACATAAAGTAATAAATATCAACAATAAAAGTCGCTTATTCTCGACCAATATACCTAAAACTATGCATGTATATCTTCAGTATGAAATTTCATCTCTACCAGTGGAATTCTTTTCTAAAACTTAAAATTTCACCAATACCAATATATATTCTATTAAACAAAATAGTAATTATTCATTCAGTTCGCAACCATAGCAGAAATGAGTTAATATATTATATAAAAAGGTTCAGGTCGTATTGATAACGTCCTCCATTTTGGAAGTCGATTGCAAACAACTGAGTTGCATATTTCTTATTACTTACTATAAAACTGAGTTTGAAGTATGTAGATGCCAAGCGTGGTAAATACATATATTAAACACAGCTTTATGAATTAAACATTTTTATACAAACACTATTTTATAGTAAATATAATATTTTTTGTTTGAAATATACAACTGGGTAATTTCTACTTTTAAGTGCCACTATTGCTATTATGCAAGTCGTTTAATTTTTTTAAAGGTGTTTATTTGAAGTCCGAATTTGTTTTCTGTTTTTTTACAATTGTTAGTAGTATAATGGCAAAATTGGTAGCAAATTTCAATGGCAAGTAACTTGGTTTCATAATAAATTTCGATATTGCTAAAAATAAAGGATTCAGATCTTTTCTTCTTCTTAATATTAATATTAATACAACTTTCCAACTTAAGTGAATACACGGATTGAGAACAGATTTCTTGAAGTGTTTTGATTAACATTTATTTTGATATAATTCCAATTTATATTGCAATTAATTAAATCCTAAAATCGAATAACCAGAATTAGGTACATTCATATAATACTTTCTCGTCTGCTAAATTTTACCTTTTGTTTAAAAGTAAAATTACTTTTAAACAAAATTCATGTTTTTTGGCAATCCTCTTTTAAAATTGATTTAATTTTAGGTGTCAGTTCTTTTTATTGAGAATAAGATTTTTCCTTGATAATAATAATGATTTCCATATACTTCCAACTTATATAGACACACTATATAGGCAGACGAATTGAGTACTTCCATCGTTTTTGAAATGGTTTTATTAAGATTTATTCTTTTTCAGATTTCATTCAATTTCCAATTAATTTCACCGTAGAATTAAAATAACGTCAATTATCTTCAATTAATACCCGTTTCTTTGCCAACTTTTATTGACAAATATCAAGTTGATAAATACTGTTTCATAATTGACGGAGTTCTGAGGTAACAAACATTAAAAGAAGATACAACCATATTCAGCACCTGCTGTTTTTTGAAATCGGTTTAAAATACTAATTGAATTAATGTCTAAAAATAGAAATAAAACGTTTGTGATAAAGATGTTAAAACATAATTATATTAAACTTTGTGTCTTACTTATATTGTCGGAAGCACTCATCTGAAACTAATCATAAAAATCCTTTACTTCTTAGAGAAATTAAAAAGTGATCTCTAGATGTTAAGCATCTAGAGATTTGTTTAGAAGTTTCCGCTCTGCTAAATAATAATTTATTTCAGGAAATAAATAATTAAAATACAATTAAAATTGCTATTTGATAAAAACTTTCTTCAGAAAATGTTCATTCGGTGGACGTGATTAATTATTGATATAAATCTCATATAAATTTTAGAAGCAAGTAACTTGATTGTTAGACAAGGCAAAATGCACAACCCGTCTAACTTACATGTGAAAATAGTTAGTTCAAATATTTATATTTGGAATTAGTAAGGATGTACGACAAAGACGTAGGTAAAGAAAGTCAACGTGCCTAGGTTTTATATACGATAAAAAAGTGTAGCTTGGATATAATCCTTTTTGACATTTCTCAATCCATTGAACGTAAGACAAATATGTTGTTTCTAGCCGAGAACCTTCAGTAGTTATGCTCCCCTCAACTGACTGAATTCTTGAGGAATCATTTAAGTATTTAATACTTATTACTGAATTTAATATTTTATCGCGTAATGAATGTGGACATCTATGAATTTCAGAAAGAACTCACAGAGACTCCTAATCGGTAGTACTGTGTGTAACCCAGTTTTCCTGTGACTCCTAGGATAGAAATCTCACGAAAGAATTAGTAGGTTAACTAAAACCTATCAACGAAATTATGATACTATCTTTTCTCGAGATTTTTCCATTGAACGCAAGACCGACTATATATTGATTCCAGTCTCTCTGAGCTAGTTTTTCCTGATACACCTAGGTTTCGAAATTCATTTTGCGATAAAATATTAAATTCAGTTATATGTATTAAACACCTCAATATTTCGATCAGTTGAGAGGAGCGCAACTGATGTAGGTTCTCGACTAGAAACAATATATCAATTTACGTTCAATGGATTGAAAAATCTCGAAAAGACAGTATGATAATTTCTTTGATATGTTTTAGTTAACCTACGAATTGTTGCATGTGAATCCTAGGGAACACATGAGAACGGCATTATACACAGTGCGACTACCGATTTGGGCTCTCTGTGAGCTATTTTTTTCTGAAACGCCTAGATATTCATTCCGCGGTAAAATATTGGGTATAATCATAATTGTCACCAAAAATGTAAAGGAAAAATTTTAGTATTATATACTAACATCATACAGATGAAGAAGAAGAAATGGAAACCTTTTGTAATGAAATGTTAGACGATAAGGCAAAATCATCACTATACACACTGTAGATACTGGAAAACTTTAATTCAAAAATACAGAAGAAAAATAGTCACAAAAAAAGGAAGAACATTTAGGGAACTTCAACTATTACGATAGAAATGTAAGAGGAAGTGTGCTTTTGGAACTTTGAACAGCACAACGGCTGTACAAATTTCTCGTCATCTACAATAAATAATGAAGAAATTATCTTGAATCAGTCCAGACCTAAAGGCAAACAATGAGATAGACTAGGTATATCATCTAGAGCGAAAAAACAATAGTACAAGATGTAATTATCTTAAATTCATTGCATGTAAATAGTACCCACAGGCTATTGGAGCAAAGCCTTCAATAGAAATAAAAAACTAGAAAGCAAATAACAAGGAATAACGTCAAGAGATTGAAAAAATAAATACAAATATGGAAGAGGTCTGAAACAACAACTGACTAAAAAGTAATGGAATTCAAATGAAAATACCTCCTTTTTACAGCAAATTTTCCTGATCCAGGTGTAAGCGGGTAGTACAATGAATCTCTGTAGAAAAGACAGAATGAAACAATTCGTATAAACTATGGATGGGATAATAATGAGAAGACCACAAGCACTTCGGATTTCACTGAGACGCTCTGCTCTAGAATTACTTTAAATCATTCCAGCAGAAAAACAGGCGGATACTGTTAAATTAGTTGTAGTCCTTGGTAGAACATGAAATTAAAACGCAGTGATGCGACCCGGGTGAAAAGTCACTAAAATAACAAATTATAAAATAGAAAAACTGAATGGAATTAAATAAAAATGTCTGATAAATAACAGACTTAAAAGAATTAAAGTTTCTGAAATCGTCTACACAACAATGTGTCCACATAAGTTGAAACCATATGCAATATTTCCTAATATAAATATACAGCGTGTCCCACAACTATTGGCCAAAACGATAACTGCAGTTAAGGCAGTGAAAATATACCATTAACACAAACAGGCCTTAGTAAAATATTTGTAGTAAACGATATACAGGGTCCTAAAGTGGGTATCTGGTTTTTCAAAATTTGTGATACTTGAAAAACGGGTCCATATATTAAACTCAACTTTGATATAGCATTGTTTTCAAGGGCGATAAAGAAGAATTTGTTATTATTTTTCATGGTAATCTTATAGGGTGTTTGTTACGAAGGTCGAATTGGGCAAAACCATGTTAATTTTTTGAACATCCAGTATAATTTGCGTTTCGACGATAAATAATGAAACTGCCATAATTTCAATAGAAAAAACGTATACTTGTTGAATCTCCATATTTCAAGGCGTTTTCGAGATATTGCCCTTTTAAGACTGGCGCTTAATCATTTAAATAAAACATTAACGGTTTCAAAAACAGTCAATTTAATTATAAAAACAAAACAAAAACAAATAGATTCACTTCATCAAATGTTGAAATTGACCACCATTAGCATAATGCATTTTGTTGCACTTTTTATGAAATATCGTCTTATCTTGAAAGTCCATGGGATTAAGTTCTGGAGTACAAGGCGGCCAATCTGCCACGTCCAATCCAAGGATGCGGAAAGTAGTCATTTAAATATTCCTGAACTATAAGTGGATAATGTAGGGGCGCGTCATCGTGCATAAACCACATATGCTGCCTTGCAATAAGAGGAACTTTTTCGAGTAAATTACCCAAATTATTTTCCAAAAATTATAAATACTGTAATGCATTAATCTCGTCGCAAGTTCAAACGGACCAATGAAGTGATCGCCAATAATTCATGCTGAAAATGAGCTTCACGATACTTAGGAGGATTATCAAAATCATAATAGTGGTTATTCCTCCAATTGAAGACTCCACGGCGTGTGAATGTAGCTTCGTCAGAAAATAGGATGTTTTCAAGAAACGTTGGATCTTGAATGTTTTTATGTTGCATCCACTAACAGAACTGTAGTCTACGTCTACGTGGTAAGTCATTGGACAATAAATTTTGTACAGGCGTAAAGTGATACGGATAAAAATTTTCTGTACGTAAAATTCATGATATATTCGATTTACTTACACCAGTAGCTGCTTGCAAGTGCCGAGTACTTAATGCAGGATTCTCCAGAATTCGAACTAAAATATCATCTTCATAATCACCTGAAATTCTTTTAGGTAAATTTGTGTGTAATCGTTGGAATATTTTACGATTAGGTACATTTCGATTTTGATATAACTGTGCATTTCATCTAACTGCAGCACTTGAATTATAATTTACTTGTGCATAAACACAAATCATATCCCTTAGTTCACTATAAATTAACATGTGTTTGCCCAATTCGACCTTCGTAACAAACACCCTGTAAGAGTACCATGAAAAATGATCACAAATTCTTGTTTATCGCCCTTGAAAACAATGCTGTACCAAATTTGAGTTCCATATATCGAGCCGTTTTTTAAATATCACAAATTTTGAAAAACCAAATACCCACTTTAGATATATATCGTTTACTACAAACATTTTACTAAGGCATATTTGTGTTAATCGGTATAATTATGGGACACCCTGTATATAAATATTTAGAAAACAAGTTATTGTATCCAACAGTAAACTAAAATAACGAATGTTGCTTAAACGTAAAATACTTTGTTCTTGGCAACATCCAAAAAGGTAATTAGATTTGAAAACTTCTTCCAATTCAGCCATTATTTCACTAAAATTTGTAAAATAAATACATTTAAAAAACTGAATTCAAAAAAGTAACTTAACAAAAACAGAAAATAATTATTTCTGCAACAAATTACATCCTTTTTTGAAGTCGCTGCCAAGTTAAACTGGAAATAATTTGGGTAGTAGGAACATCTATGTTTTTTTACATCTTTTCAAGTTTA
Organism: Octodonta nipae; assembly: GCA_034190945.1. Classification (NCBI taxonomy): domain Eukaryota; kingdom Metazoa; phylum Arthropoda; class Insecta; order Coleoptera; family Chrysomelidae; genus Octodonta; species Octodonta nipae. The sequence goes on along the minus strand of CM067216.1, from coordinate 94,501,977 downwards.
CTCTTCAACTTGGCAAGTATGTAATTGTTGCAGATGTTTTTTTTTAGTAAATTTACTTATTTTTACGTTGTTTTTGGAACTATTTATAAATTTTAAAGACAATCGGGATTGTCAGCAAAACAACCTGAGGAACCGTCCTTTGGGCGCCCTAGCCAGTCGTCTAATTAGGGTTTTCCTTTTAGGAAAATACGTACCTCCTATATCCTAACCCGTGCCTCATATTTTCGTTAAAATTTACCACTAAACACTGAGTTGGCCGATCATATTCGCCTGCAGAGCGAAAGTCCCGTACGTACCTGCGGTATAGGGCATCCAACCAAACCCATTCCGTTCAGTACTCATATTATATTTATTAAAATTCTCAAAGAAAATCTAACTTAAATAAAATGTGATGGAAAAATTACTTTTGCCTTCAAAAATATTAAATCGGCTTCTGCTTCAGCAGATATTTTATGGTCTCTAAATTTTCTGAAATGAGTAAATATCTTAAACTTTATAAATTTATATCCATTGAAAACGAAATCCGACAGGATTTTGAAACGTTTGGTTTTAAAATATACACAAGTTTGAACTCTGATGTGGTATTATTCCCAAGAAAATCTAAAATAATCTTAAACTACACTGGACACTGGAGACAGGTATGTTAAATTTAACGTGTAGGCATAGGTACGTTTAAATTCCATTGATTATTACACTATAATGCCAAAATTAAGTTATTTAAATGAAACCAACCTTTAAACAGTATTGCTATGTTCTATAATGTCTTCCAATAAAGACGTAAAACATTTTTCACTATTACATAATGCAAAGAATTAAAACTGGTAACGTTTATTTGTATACACTTCAAAAATCCAATTAGATTTTAATGGGTAAATTTAAGTTTTTTTAGCAGATCAACGGCCGAAAATATATTAATTCGTTAAAATGTATTATTGTTGTTCTGCTAGTTTTTAACATTCTTCCAACGGTCTTTTCGTATCAACAGCATATTTCAAAGTCAGTTATTCAAGCGAGTCCTTCGTTGCCGCAAGTGTGGCATCCAGATATAGCAGAATGCTAAATGAACTCCAGCCAATTATAGAACCATGACACTGGAATTACTTTTGCTCTCGGTTGGATTGTTTTATGCCGCGGTTTTCGATCGAATGTGAAACCGTTGGCAGTTCAAACAAAATTTACGACTATTTACAAAGTAACTAGTTTAAAAATAATGGAAGCTTATGTTAATTTAACTGCAATTTTATAATAAGTAGACGTGCCAGTTTATTAACATATTAGTGAAACATGCAAACTAATGATCCTTGAAAGATATCTACCTATTTGTTTACGAATAAGATTTTTAAGACAATAAATAAATATTTTATTCTTAATATTCAGCCTTCATCTTATATAAAATGTCTTGAGTGCTTCTTATTGGCAATTTTAGAAGAAATCAAGTTACCTTTTACAAGTACAAGCCATTTACACCCCGAACGGATTAGTTAAACTTAAGCGATTGGTTTGCAAAATGACGAATAAATTTGTTTTGTAGAAATGGTTCTAGAAAATATCTAAAATAGATGTATCTATGTGCCGCATGAAAAAAAGTTGTGGAATATTATTAAACTATTTATGAATAATTAGAAGTTTAAAAATCGACATTTTTCAGTTTTTCGTCTATCCCTAACAAAAGTTGGTTAGAATAAAAATTTTTAGAAAGTGTATGTCATTAGACTTTTGAAAATCAACATATTTTTCTCAAAAATTGGGATGTTTTCAAAGAAATGTGTTTTTTTAATTGAAACAGAATTTTTGTTCCAATTTTGTCATAATTCATGAAATGAAATGGAAAAAACCCTGAATTAAGAAAATCTAGTTTTAAAAGGTTTTCTACTTTTATATGCACAAACAATTTAAAACATTGGTATTAGTTGTTTAAGATTTACCAGCTTTTGTAGTTTTCATTTTTTAACCGACAAATTAATTGTTGCTCTCATAATGCACCGATACAGTCCGTCTCAGGAGAAGACTCCATACTACATACTATACAAAATCTGTCATATTCCGCAGTTTCGATAAAATTGTAGTAAATCTTTTTTACTTTCATTCGTGTTTTAGTTCCCGATGTTTTCTGTTTTTTTTTCACCCCACAACTTTTCATACAGAAATCCATACCATATTAATATATCTAGTTTCTATGCTGTTTCTCTTTACTTTGTTATTGTATTTCAAAAATCACATTCTAAATACCTAGCCATATTAATTCCTCATATTTTATTTGCTTTCCTTCATTTATTTCATAATAGTTAGGTACTCAGCAAAAAAGTATACTGCGTGAGCCAAAAGTATGGAAAACTTTGAATAACTCTTAAGGAATATTTTTTTTTGGAAAAATGAAAAATAAAAAAGTTTTACCATTTTCCCTGGCTTTCTAACTGTGACCATGACCTTGACCTTGATCATGACTTTGACGGTCATATCGAGGTCAAATGCACTTTTTCAAACAAGAACCTTGACCTTGACTACGACCTTGACCTTCAAATAGAAATCTTTTATCTTCCAAATCGGATTGGGAAATAGAGGATAAATTTTCTTACGAAAATTACCTAGAGGACGAACGGAAAGGGTATCCGATTTGTTGAAAATCTATTGATGTTTCAAATTTGCGTTCGCCATCTTGGATCTGTCATTTTGGATTTTATAAATCTGACATCAGATTCGTAATCAGGGAACTCAAAATTTCTCTATACCGATTTCGGTGAAAATCTATTAATTTTTCAATAAAAAATCATTTGACCTTGCTAGCCGTCAAGGTCATGAACGAGGTCATGGTCCATGTCATTCTGGACGTAAAATTTTCGGCTCTTTCCGAAACCGGGAGGTTCTCATTTGAAAAAATTCATTTGACCTCGATATGATCGTCAAGGTCATGGCCAATGTGAAGGTCATGGGATAGGCGCTAAAACGTATTTATCATTTTTCAAAACAATATTCCCGAAGAGGGTTTACATTCTTTTGGCTCCGTATATTTGGTATGGTAAAAAAAGTCAAAGCTATTAGTTTAAATAGTTTAATAATATTCCACAATCATTAGCGATATTTTCTAGAACCATTTCTCAAATTTATTCGTCATTTTGCAAACCAATCGCTTGTTTAACTAATCGGGGTTAAATGGCTTGTACTTGTAAAAGGTTTGATTTCTTCTAAAATTGCCTGACACTCAAGACATTTTATATTGAAGGCGTCTTAAAAATCTTATCAAATAGGTAGATATCTCAAATCATTAGTTTGCATGTTTCACTAATATGTTAATACTGGCACGTCTACTTATTATAAAATTGCAGTTAAATTCGGTGTAAATAGTCGTAAATGAACTACGGTTTCACATTCGATCGAAAACCGCGGCATAAAACAATCCAACCGAGAGCAAAAGTAATTCCAGTGTCAATAATTGGCTGGAGTTCATTTAGCACTATATCTGGATGCTGCGGCAACGAAGGCGCTTGTGACATAGGATACGAAAAGACCACTAGCAGAACAACAATAATACATTTTAACGAATTAATATATTTTCGGCCGTTGATCTGCTAAAAAAACTTAAATTTACCCATTAAAATCTAATTGGATTTTTGAATGTATACAAATAAACGTTACCAGTTGTCATTCTGGACGTAAAATTTTCGGCTCTTTCCGAAACCGGGAGGTTCTCATTTGAAAAAATTCATTTGACCTCGATATGATCGTCAAGGTCATGGCCAATGTGAAGGTCATGGTCACTTTTAGATAGGCAGGGAAAAATGCTAAAACTTTTGTATTTATCATTTTTCAAAACAATATTCCCGAAGAGTTATTCAAAGGTTTACATTCTTTTGGCTCACCCAGTATATTGGCCTGGTATGGTAAAAAAATAGTCAAAGCATATATATATATATATATATATATATACAGGGCTTTCATTTCAAAACTAGCCACCCAAAATAACTTTTAAAATATCTTTAAAAGAAAAAGTTATATTTACGGGGGGGGACACATTTTACACGTATCGGTCACCCTGCAGTTTCAACAACTAAGCGGGGGTGAATATCATTAGAAGCGTAAGCAGAAGGCTACGAGAATTATGCGAACCGACCTGAAGAGGGCAGATGTGATTCTTCCCAAACGTAGTCATTTTACCATCGATCCCAGAAGGGATCAGTTATCAATTACGCGGATTGAATTCCCGAAAACCACCTAACATATATATATATATATATATATATATATATATATATATATATATATATATATTTGTTTTTAAGTTTTCGCGGGCACTAAATGTATTAGATGGTTTCCAGGAATTCATCCGCGTAGTTGATAACTGATCCCTGCCGGGATCGATGGTAAAATGACGACGTTTCGGCAGAGTCACATCTGCCCTCTTCAGGTCGGTTCGCATAATTCTCGTAGCCTTCTGCTTTCGCTTCTAGTTACTCGAATACTATACTAATAGTATTCGAGTAACTAATGTCAATTTTACATGTCATAAATCAAATTTTCATTTTGCACTCTACATCAATAAATATAAAGCCATTGACAACGAAGTCAGAATAGACTTTGAAACGTTTGGTATTCCTGCAATATACGTCGTTTTATTTCTATTGTGGTGTTATTACCCAAAAAACATAAAAGTAATTCAATAGTTTGCTGGAAATTACTTGAATATTTTTTCTCCTTTAAGTAGGTACAAATTCATGATGAAAAAATGAAGAATGATGAGTTATCTTCAAAAACATTAATGACATGATGTTACATATTCATAATTATTCTACAACTTCACTTATTTGTTTCAGCCTTAAATATATTTTTTACTGCTATTAAATGTGCCAAAACCATGCCAACTGGTAATAATGACTCAAATAATTGCAAATGCCTTAGTCGTATTATAACCTTCGTTTATAACAGAAATTCCGGAAATATATTACATATTTTAACCCACCTGTTCAATCCTTAATACAATACCAACAAAATATTTATCGATATCCAAAATGAAATACGAGGGTGAATCAAATATGAACCGGACTTTTCTGTTTCTCGCCCTGTAGGTAATTCCAGTGGCGTGACGTCTCGATATATGTTAGGTAGGGATGTTAAGAAGAGGGGAGTTCGTCGGTTTGGCGAGGCGTAGTCGATGTGCTGTTAGTAGCATCATGTCAGAGCAAGCGGTGCATACGTCTGTTGCGCAACGTGTTGTTATCAAATTTTTGGCGCGGGAGGGCGTTAAACCGTCTGAAATTTTGCGTTGACTATCTGCACAGTTCGGCAATGAAACACTTTCAAGGACCCAAGTGTACGACTGGCACAAAAACTGCAGGGAAAATTCTTGCAACAGTTTTTTGGGATTCGAAAGGCGTACTGCTGATCGATTTTCTGCACGAACGCCGTATAATTAATGCTGAGTATTACTGCGAACTACTCCAACAAGTGAAACTTGCCTATCGGCAAAAGAGGCGGGATATGTCTGTCCGAAGTGTGATTCTGTTGCATGACAACGCTCGGCCACATACAGCTGCATTGACTCAAGGAAAATTGAACAAAATGCATTGGGAAACCCTTGAACACCCGCCTTACAGTCCTGATTTGTCGCCATGTGACTATCACATGTTTGGGCCACTTAAAGAAGAACTGGGAGGCCACCACTTTGAGGACAACGAAGGTGTAGAAACGTTTGTGCGCAATTGGTTATCGACACGACCAGTTTCATTCTTTGAGAAAGGTATTAAAAAACTTCCGATTCGGTGGGAAAAATGTATACATAAGAGAGGAGACTATGTAAAAAAATAATATGTATTAAAATTTCTATTGATCGTACCAATAAAATTTTTAAAACAAAAGTCCGGTTCATATTTGATTCACCCTCGTAGCATTCTTCATTCAAACGTACAAGCCTCTTATTATAACGAATGGAAAATAATAAAACTAATAAAATCGATCTTTAAACGAATGTATTTCAAATTCGACAATACCAAGAAACAAAACCAAGTGCAAAATTTATTAGGCTTGACTAAACGATAAGATAATAAATAATTAAAATAGTTTAACATACAACACCACCAAGGATTTTACGCAATCTGTAAAGCTTGAAACGGGGCTCCGAACCATTTTCAGAGAATCCATTTGAGTTCGCCTTGCCATATTCATTGAAATTTATGTTCAATTCTTATACTATCGACATTGCTTATAGAGTGCCAAATGGGGTTTAATGAAGACCAATTTGATGTCCATAATCAAGTATGTCGCCTTTAGTGTATCTTAAGATATTAGAAGAAAATAAACTTAGCAGAACGGATAAAATAAACAATATCTCTTTAATTGACAGATGTAAATAATTCATGGTATGTGGGAGGTAAAGTCATTCCAACCTACTCGTAGCGTAGTATTGAAGACCAATTTTCATTCAGTTTTGAAATATTTTAATAAATTGTTTTAAATGATGTAAGTATTGTATAATGAATGGTATTTGAAGAACTGTTTGCACTCCATTTATAGTAGCTGTTTGCAGTAAATTTGGATGGTGAATGTCACATTGTTGATATTATTTTCAATATTTTTATATGTATGTACAATGTGACATATTCTGTTGCTACTTTTTAAGAAATTACCACGCATATAAGTGACTACTTTATGCAGTAATTTGAATGTTTAATCCCGCTTGGAAAAGCCTATTACTTTATTATTTTAGTCAATAATTCTGACAAGCAGGCTGGGCATTTTTTATTCAAAATGTGATTGTAGTCGCAGTCACTAAAAATAAGTCTGGACCAACTGTTGTAACAAATTGTTAATATATTCCTAAGTAATAAGTCTTTAAAATGTCGTCAATTTTCAAGCAAAAAGGGAAATAAACACTTAGGCGCAAATATTTGAACATAACGTGTATGTGTAAATAAATTAGTAGTCCTCTAAGTTTCGATACAGAAAACAATTAGTTTTTAATTTTAGTTGTGTAATTTAATCCCAAATATTAATAGATAACGATATAAACATCATGCAAAAGTCTACTTTCATATATAAAAATTAACCTGTTTCAGAATTTTTCATTTACTCTCATAATTACGTCGTAGAAAAAAGAAATCCGTTACTTTAGCACGTTATGACCTCAGTGTGTATGTGTATAAAGTCGAATACACCCTTCTCTGTTTTTATCCTTTATGGTGGACTTATTTTTCTTCAAATGAAACAGAAAAATCAGTGCAATTGATAACCTTTTTGGAAATCTCTTAAAAGTAGGTTTATGTACAGTCCACAATTCACGTAACAAACAATCTATTAGTTATTAATTATTTAAATTAAATATTTTTTTTCAAATTTACTTTAGCATTTACAGTTCATGGACTACTTGCAAAACTTGTTCTGGAGTTTGATTTGTTTTTTTTATATTTATTTCATTTGTTTTCGGTCAAGTTATCAAAGTCACAAAAAATGTTTATTATCAGGTTCATATTTATAAGATTTCTCCAAGTTCTTAAAAGTTTAATCTATTTTTAAATTAGTAATTTATTGATATATTCAATACGCACAATGGATAATAAAAGTCAATTGTAAAAAATATTTTTACTGTTGTCAGATTAATTAGCTTGTTTGTTTTTCAGTGTTATTTTAAATATCTGAGCAATCATAAATATTTTAATATATGAAAAAGCATCGCTGTTAGGTACTTCCGAACTACTGCTAAAGCTTTTATCAGAAATCCTCAACATCCCGGAAACTCTTCTCAACACAAAGAAAACCGCAGATCTATTTTGTACCAAATTCCTATTCACCGACATAAGGTTTAGATTCCATTTTAACCTTCACGTTACCATATCATATCATATTCAACCAAATAATCAGTTTCCGAATTTAATTTTAAATATTCACTTCATATATCGTATTTTTTAAAATTTATGAAATCTCATTTATATATATATATATATATATATATATATATATATATATATATATATATATATATATATATACAGGGTGTTCCTAAATTGGAGGTACAAACGAAAAGGGGGGATTCCTTGAATAGTTTTAGGAAGAAAAAGTCCGATAAACATGGGTCCGCAAACGTTTCGTTTTCAAGATACAGAGTGTTAAAGTTTCAATTTTTTTCAAGTTTTTTTCTCATAGTATCTGCACTTCACAAGATATTCAAATCAAATTTGGCATTGATATTACAATTAAGAGTTTACACCTTGTGACATGCCAATTTCGATTGCAAATCTACAGGGTGATATTTTTTCGGGAACACTGTGCATTGTTGTGCTTCAGAACTTTTTTTTGGTACTTTCAAAAACTGTAAAGAAAAGCTTTGTTGTTATAGCAAACTTTATGTTCTCTTGTAGTTTTGTCGTATCTACTACCGATTTCGAGAAAAAAATTTTGAATTATTAAACTAGCAATGATTCTTAAAGATTCGATAAACTGGTATAATCATCAAAAAAATGTATTACTGCAAGAAACGTACAACTCAAAAATTAATCATAATAAAAAAACTAAATAACAAAAAAGGAACTAAACTACAGCAATTATTGAAAATGACCTTCCCCAACCCTTCTGTTCTTCTTCTCATAGACGATCGAACTCTTTCAAACACTCCTGGAGTATTCCTAATTGTATCAAACGCGCCTATTATACAATTTCTCAGCTCGTCTACGGTATTCACTGGCGTTATGTACACTAGAGATTTCAGATGGCCCCATAGAAAGAAATCTAAACTATTTAAATCTGGGGATCGGGCGGGCCATGGCTGATGTCCACCTCGTCCAATCCACCTGTTTACATAATTTTCGTTCAAATACTCCGTAGCCAAAAGTGAAAAATGAGCAGGAGCACCGTCATGCATGAACCACATTTCACTTCGCATCATAAGAGGTATATCATCCAATAACAAGGGCGTTCTCTAAAAAATGTCTGTATGATTGACCAGTAAGTCGCCCTGGCAAGAAGAAAGGACCAATCAAATAATCGCCAATATTACCACCCCACACATTTAATGAAAATTCCTCTTGAAAATAAGCTTCTGCAATTTCATGTGGATTCTCCTCAGCCCCTATGTGTTCATTATGAAAATTTATGTTTGAAGTCCTTGAGAAACAGGCTTCATCAAAGAATAGGATTTACTCGAATACTAAGATTTTCAGAAGCTCTCGCGCTGTTATATAGTCGCGGCTCGGCGCCTATTGGTTGGCACCGTGAACGGCTGCGTGTGATTGGCCCTGGGCGCTCAGTGGGCACGCCTCCCGCCTGCTGATTTTTTATCTCCGGTTGAGTTGTTATTTGACGGGTCAGGGCCGGTACGGTGTTTATTAGAATTTTCCAACAATTCGATAAGTTCTGAATTTCATTGCGTGCGTTTAGACTGTGAGGCCTCTTCGCTATTTCAATTGCCTCTCTTACGAGTCTTGATTTCGGGTGTTCTATATTTGCCAGTACTCTGGTGTTCTCAAAGTCTATTCGGTGTGACATCGTGGTGGCGTGTTCCGCAATGGATGTTGTTTTTTCCTGCTTTCTTACAGCGTTCTGGTGTTCATCACGTCTAGCTTGAATTCTTCTATTAGTTTGCCCCACATAGGTTTTAGGACAGTCTGCACATGGAATCTCGTACACTCCCTGTTGTTCTAAAGGGATCCTCGTCTTCGGAGTCCTCAACACCGTGCTTATTTTTCTGTCTGTATTGAAAATAGTATCGATATTGTGTCTCCGTAGAATTCTTGCAATACTGTCCGTGCTCCCCTTGACATACGGTAAATAAGCCTTGGTTATTGGTGTCTCATGCTCCTCGTCTGTTCGTCTCGGTTTTGACTTTAGGGCTCTTTGTATATTTCGGTCTGTAAATCCGTTTTGTCTCAGAGCTGTTTTTAAACTGTCCATTTCCTGTTTGATGTTATCCTGGTCAGCTAGTCTTTGTGATCTGGTTACTTAAGTCTTGATGACGGCTTGTAGTTGGGCTGGGTGGTGATGAGAATTAGCATGAAGGTATCTGTTGGTGTGAGTTGCTTTCCTATATACTGTATGGCCAAGTGTTCCATCTTCCTTCATATTTATGAGAACGTCAAGGAATGGCAGTTGATTGTTGGCTTCAACGTCCATGGTAAATTTTATTTTGTGATGGATGCCATTAAGGTGGTCTAAAAAAGTATTAATTTGGCCTAATGGGAGGGAACACCTCAATACTTTTTTAGACCACCTTAATGGCATCCATCACAAAATAAAATTTACCATGGACGTTGAAGCCAACAATCAACTGCCATTCCTTGACGTTCTCATAAATATGAAGGAAGATGGAACCCTTGGCCATACAGTATATAGGAAAGCAACTCACACCAACAGATACCTTCATGCTAATTCTCATCACCACCCAGCCCAACTACAAGCCGTCGTCAAGACTTTAGTAACCAGATCACAAAGACTAGCTGACCAGGATAACATCAAACAGGAAATGGACAGTTTAAAAACAGCTCTGAGACAAAACGGATTTACAGACCGAAATATACAAAGAGCCCTAAAGTCAAAACCGAGACAAACAGACGAGGAGCATGAGACACCAATAACCAAGGCTTATTTACCGTATGTCAAGGGGACCACGGACAGTATTGCAACAATTCTACGGAGACGCAATATCGATACTATTTTCAATACAGACAGAAAAATAAGCACGGTGTTGAGGACTCCGAAGACGAGCATCCCTTTAGAACAACAGGGAGTGTACTAGATTCCATGTGCAGACTGTCATAAAACCTATGTGGGGCAAACTAATAGAAGAATTCCAGCTAGACGTCGTGATGAACACCAGAACGCTGTAAGAAAGCAGGAAAAAACAACATCCATTGCGGAACACGCCACCACGATGACACACCGAATAGACTTTGAGAACACCAGAGTACTGGCAAATATAGAACACCCGAAATCAAGACTCGTAAGAGAGGCAATTGACATAGCGAAGAGGCCTCACAGTCTAAACGCACGCAATGAAATTCAGAACTTATCGAATTGTTGGAAAATTCTATTAAACTCCGTACCGGCCCGGACCCGTCCAATAACAACTCAACCGGAGATAAAAAATCAGCAGGCGGGAGGCGTGCCCACTGAGCGCCCAGGGCCAATCACACGCAGCCGTTCACGGTGCCAACCAATAGGCGCCGAGCCGCGACTATATAACAGCGCGAGAGCTTCTGAAAATCTTAGTATTCGAGTAACTAGAAGCGAAAGCAGAAGGCTACGAGAATTATGCGAACCGACCTGAAGAGGGCAGATGTGACTCTGCCAAAACGTCGTCATTTTACCATGGATCCCGGCAGGGATCAGTTATCAACTACGCGAATGAATTACCGGAAACCACCTAAAGCATTTAGTGCCCGCGAAAACTTAAAAACATATATATATATATGTTTTAGGTGGTTTCCGGGAATTCATCTGCGTAGTTGATAACTGATCCCTGCCGGGATCGATGGTAAAATGACGCTGTTTCGGCAGAGTCACATCTGCCCTCTTCAGGTCGGTTCGCATAATTCTCGTAGCCTTCTGCTTTCGCTTCTAGTTACTCGAATACTGAGTATTGTTGTATCCGGTGTACATCCGTTTCTCGGTTTGTGCTCTGAAAAGAACATTTCATCTGACGTTTCGCCAAAATCTCATTTGGCATTTTCAAAAGTTGAAATCTGAAAACAGATCTGAGATGTGTTTGAGTCAATTCAAGGAAGTAACTGACTCTTAAATTATAGCTGGCCTGGCCACGTAGTATCAAAAAGTGATACTACTAGCTGGCGGTTTTCTTCCTCAATGAGATGTATTTCTTGTTTCATAGGCCTAACAAAAACAAATATGGGCTCATAAATATAAACTCAAAAACAGAGTTGATGCTAGTTGAATACCCCGACAGACCTTGTAATTACAGTTAAACATGCTATTTGTTGGAAAGTCAAACTAAATACTAAATAGTCCCAGATTTTCTGTAGCTTTTGAATTTTTACCATAAAAGTTTTCCCATGATTTAATAGTTTACATCTAGTATTACCACAAAATAGTTAACTTTGAAATAAAATTTCGTCGTCTGAAGCTAAAATTAGTGGGTTCCCATAATAACCGTAAAATTAATTACAAAATATTGTTGTTTGCAAGGTCAGATTTGTAACATAGAGAATCGATAGAGAGGGCAAAACAACATGTAGACACGCGAAAATAATAATTTCGCTTGCAATTAACTATACGAGGCAAAAATAACGAACTTATTGTTAATTTTATATCATTAATAGCGTTTTGTTAATATAACTGATGCAGATAGGAAAGCATATTGCTTAATTTTGGTTAAATGGGACCTCTAATTTCAATAAATTAATTCATGTTTATGAAAATAAACTATTTTTTCACTATATGAAGAACCCAGATATTTCATTTTTAACAAAAATTAAATATAATTTTATAAATCTAAATATTAGTTATGTCCGTAGGATATTCATCTCAAATATCCTTGCATATTAAAAAATGAAAATTGAATATTTTACTACTTTTTCTAAATCATCTTAAATTGTCAATATTGTTATTTGAAGTTTTTTCTTTATCAATTAAATTTAAATAAAAGAAGATACCGCCAAAAGTTAATATTATTATAGAAGTTTATTTACCGGAATATTGGTCTATAAATGACGTTTAGTTCTCCTCTATAAAAATACGCCTGCCAAAACTAAAAATAAATTGGTTGTAAATATTCTAAGTAAGCAGAAGATGTCAAAAAGATGGTACGTCCCAACACAACAGTCATTTATTAAAAGAAATACTTACTGAATATTTGTTTATGTTTCTTTCTGTGAAATAGCTAATGTCATCATTTTCTTGATCAGTAGAATCAGTATCAGTAAAAACGTGAGGAAATATTTAAATATACTAATATTTAGTCATTTAAATATTGATAATTTCAAAATTGTCAGTTACCACTATTATGGCTATGCAGCAACACACATGGATGGTGAGAATAAATGCTCTACTTATTTGTGAGCAGAGTCTCCTATTTTACTAGGGTTGCAAATACGAAAAAAACTGTATATATTTCTATTCGATTCATGGCACCACACAGTTAAGCCAATGTTTTCGGAATTTCCTAACGCCAATTCATAACCGTTTGCCCTTACTAATCTGTAAAATAACTGCTTTTGAAATGCAGCATAAAGGCAGGGTTCGTTTATCTATCTATGTATCTTTAGTAGGTCAATTTTCAGCTTTTACAAAAATGACATTTTTTATTTAATAATTGAAAGGACAATAATCACCGATTGTTGATAAAAAAATATCATATAATCAATAACATACAAGTTAGTCTGAAGTTGGTAGACAATGTAACTCGTTCCTCGAAGTTTCCTTGGTCTTCCATCGTCTTGAAGTGGTTGATCTCACAACGTTTCAGTAGCTGTGTATCTGCTATCGTCATTCACCTGATGATTAAAATACACTCACTAACAACGAAATCGTAACACTCAGAAGGAGATGTTTAAATTTAATATTGTTTTGGTGAAACGTACATGCTATAGTAAGGAGTAAATGATTAAAATTCGGTAATGTTTGCTAATGATTTTTCATCTAAACTTTTAAATATTTAAAACAAAACACTATTGTCAAATTTCGCAAAAATAAAAACCGGAAACGCTTCTAAAAGTTCCCAAATTTGTGTGTACAGTGTGCCTTGTGTATGCGGGTACACACATACCTGTGAAACAGTAAGATCTCTACAAATAAGGAATAAAGAACACCAATACAACGTCTCAAGAAGGTATATCGAGAGATCCGGAAACACCTAACAGTAAACTTCAAAGTTCAAACAGTCAATCATTAGAAAACCAGAAAAAAGTCAGGTGAACTAGTACAACAACGTAAAGTTATATTAAAATTAGAAACTAATCAGTGTCATATTCACAAATATATCTGTTTGGAATTTAAAAAAAATTGCAATATAAGATTACTTAGACAATATTATTAACAAAATATTTTTAATGATGTACGGATGCGCAATATTGTTATCACATCCAATAACGATTCCAATCAAAGTAATAACTACAAATTCAAAAGAACAAAATTATTCTGATTAAGAGAAACTCGTTCAATAAATACATTTACCGTTTTAGTAGCAGCCAGCTTCATTTGAATTGTGGTAGAGTACCGCTTTATACGGAATTCTGCACATTTTTAGTCACAAAGAATGTGAAAACTATTGATGAAAATTAACATCAAGTAATTCTCTAGAATGGGATAGGAAACAAATTCTATTAGATACTTATACATATTTTTAAACTTCTAATTCAAAGTTAATATTTTTCATTATAAAATCTGATATTACAAAATGTATATATTTCATGTTTAAACTAGGAACACTTTTTTATTATAATTTTTTAATGTTTACACCGAAGTATGAAGAGGTACCCATATCGTAGAAGTTAGATCATGTGGCAAATATTCGCAAGTCAAGACGATCAGGGAAAATAACTACCATATACCATATATATATTTATGTGGAAAGGAAACGATTGTTTTACCCTTCCAAATGGTTCTTGGTCCTCGGTTTTATATATTTTTTGATTTAGAAATCTTTGGTTTTTCGGACCATGGAAATAATTACAATTTAATTTTTCGTAGTAATTATTATATTTTACGAACGGTTCGACCAGTTCTTGGTTGAAAAAGACCATGCATATGATTATTCATTGTTTAACAGAAAAAAAACATTCGTTAAAAATCAAATCTTTTTCGAATAATTATTTAATAATTTAGTAATTAAGGTATTGTTGATATTCATAATTTTATTGGTTTACGTCTGATTTTGGTTTATGATTTATTAGTGTTACATTTTTCAAGTTTATATGTTTATTTAACAGAAAAGAGAGTTTGTATTATACAAAATATTTTGGTATAGTTATAATTATATTACAGAAAGTCTCAAGAGCCGGAGCAGTGAAGAAAAGTTGTGTGGAATTTTTATAAGTAAGGTGTAAATTTTGAAAGTAAAAATATTAAATTGGTCAATTTGTAATCAAAACCTGAAAGTAAAAATTCCATTACAATATATCTGATTATTTATGGAAGGCTGCTCATATATAGCCTCACCTTCTTTGTCAGTCTCCTGTTTCGAGTAATGAGAGGAAATATCTGGCTGAACAGAATCAGCTCCTACCTAAACATGAAATAAAAAATAATAATAATTTGTATCTTGTATCTCATTGATATAATTATGATATTGATTATACCACATACTTATTTTTAAATTTTTGTGTTTAATAATTTTGTTTTGTTTTGTCATCTAACTTATTAATATATAATTTTATTATTTCACTTAGAAATGGCTTATGCATAGTTTTACATTTTTGTATATTATTTTAATTTTTATGTAATTTGTATACACATTTTCCTGGATGTTTTTAGCCCTGATAAAGCTTTGAATATAATAAAGCGGAATGTTGGCAAGCATTTAACAACCTGTTTATTTTGATTGTCCTATTCCGACTAGTCTTTTTGGCTTGCTGACACTAAGGACACTAAGAATTTTCTGAAATAATAAGAAGAGGTATGAGAAGGAACTTAAGTACTGGTTGAGGTATGTCGACGACACCTTCATTATTTGGCAACACGGAGAGATAGAACTACAGGAATTCCGATTCCAACTATTTTTTAGATTCACCATGGAGAGGAAAAGGAGTGGATACCTACCATTCCTTGATGCGAAGTGCCAAAGGACTAGGACCGGAATCCAAACAACAATCTACAGGAAGGCTACACATAAAAGTTATATCTACACTACAAATCTAACACCCACCAGCAACGAAAACTAGCATCATCAAAACACTAATCCATAGGGTCACAAATATCCACAACACACCAGCGGCCATCAAAAAAAAAGTGAAGCTTAGAAAAGATCTTTTGACCAATAGGTATCTGGAAACCATTATTAACAAGGCGTTAGGAAAACTAGATAAACCACCTAGGCAGGAAGAGGAAACCAAGTCAGCAACTTTAAAATTACCATACACTTGTCGGAAATTGGATACAGATTTGGAATCAAAAAGGTTTTCAAGAGCAGCAACACCTTGAGAAACATTATTACAAAACCAAAGCCGGATACTCCTGCAATACTAAATAACTGTATATACGACATACCCTATGAATGTGTCAATCTGTACATTGGGGAGACAAACCGACCACTGGACATCAGGGTTAAGGAGAACCGCATAGCTACTCAAGGCGGAGCTAACGAAGTCTGAGTTAGGTAATCAAGCATGGACGGTTCACCGTACCATCAACTGAGGCCAGACCAATGTAATTCACAAGGAAGAGGACTGGTATAAAAGGAAATGTATAGAGAACAAGAATATAATTAGCGAGCCTAGCTACCAAATGAATTGGACACCACTTCTTCAGCCATTGCTGAATCTGAATTTCACACCATTCACCCGATGACGATAGCAGATTCAAAGCTATTAAAACCTTGTGAGAGCAACCATTTCAGGACGATGGAAGTCCAAGGAAACTTCCAGAACCGAGTTACGTTGTCTACCAGTTTCAGACTAACACAACACGACGGTTTATTGATAATACAACAATTTGTAGACCTACGATGTGCTAGATCAATAAACTATTGCTGCAGTATCCAAACGACTATAGTTGTAGTAAGAACGGTTTCAAAGACCCACTTTCCGGTGTTTACTGAGCTGAAATTTTGCTAACGTATGTAAGCCAGTTGACACTACAACATGAATCTATTTGAAAACTTACGCGAAGTTTCAAGATTTAATTATACAGCGATATATTCATTATCAATGTAATTATGAACGTAAATGAAAAATCCTAGAGCAGGTCATCTCTTCTTTATAAAACTATACTTTTTTAATGAAATTATTAGCCTGCCCCTTCAATCCCCTGGAGGTTATAACTAAACCCTAAACAATTAAAATGAAAAAGGGTAACGTTTGGCAACAATTTTAAAAGGGACTTCAATACTCTATTCAGCCTATTAGTTATCGTTTTGCCAAAAAAATAAAATCGAATCTTTTTGTGACATTTAAGACGTATTTAAAATTTACTTTATAACGTTAGACGTCGTTAATAATTGTTAGTTATATACGTTTATTTAAGAAGTTCCAGTTTTTTTTAATGAACCTTTGTGACACCCAAAGAATTGAAATATTAATATCTATTAATTGGAGTGGGAGATAAAACAAGAACATACCCTGCAGAATATTTAACCAGAAGTATCATGTTTGTCATATATCCCAGTCTATGGTGAGTGGAATAGAACAAAAAATCCGCCAATTTGGAACTGTCTAAGATCTTCTCACACCTGAAAAATCAAAACTGAAGGACGAAAAAAATTAGATATATTGTTAAATGTGAAGTAAGTAAAATAAGTTATATTGAGATGTTCCAAAATGAGAAATACCAACCATATAAAATTAAACTACTTCAGGAACTAAATGAGGATATTCCTGATTGTCGATTAGAATTTTGTGAAATGTTTATGAAGAAATGGGAATTAGTTGTTTCCCAAAAATATTCTGTTATTCCATTGAGGCAAAGCTTACCCTAAATGTACGCAAAATCCTCACTGGATGAGGGAAAGTCACACTCATTATCCTATGAAAGTGAACGCATAGTAAAATAACAGTACGAGCTTATCCCAATTAAGTTTTTCCCGATCGATGGTTCAGTATGCGTGGCGAAAATCTCCGTTCCTGCGATTTGACTCCCCTGTATTATTTTTTGTAGGGCTATTTAAAACAAACAAATTTACAATAGTAAACCAACTAGGTAATAATGACTATTTCAAACACCAAAAAGGCAAGAAATTGATAAAATCAGCGTAATAATTTTGCAAAACGTTGTCAAAAAATTTCAACACTGACTTTTTTTGTCAAGAAATGAACGGCGTCCAATTTGAGCATACAATCTAGACAAGGGTGTACCGAAGGAGGGAAGGTGCCCCCCCCCTCTCTGGATCTGAAAAACCTGCCGTGAGCGATTAAAACTTCCCATAAATTTGCTGACTAGCCCCCTGGACCAATACTGAATTGTACCTCTATTTAGGACAATTTTTTTTTCAAATTTACCCCCCTCTAGGACCATTTTTTTCCTAATTTGCCCCTCTCTAAACCAAAAGCTGGGCTTGAACTTAGACTATAATTATTGTAAACATTGTTAATTACTTCAAACTTTATTTCTCTATGGAATCTAGTTATTTTACAAATTAAACAATTGAAATTTTTCTTATTACCAACATCCAAAAATCAGAAATGCTGAATAGAGGACTGAAAACATTTTTAAAGTCTGTAAAACTACCTCTTTTCAATTAATTTTTTCAGGGGTTTTTATCTAGGCGGTGAAGGGGCAGGTAAATAATTTTATTCAAAAACTGTAGTTTCATACATAAAAATTGACCTGTTTCATGATTTATTTATTTTAAATTTATTTTAAATTCATAATTACATAGAAAACTAATTTACCCGTTACTTTACGTTATACTCACTGTATATAAATCAGCAATGTAGTAAGTATAATGACAAAGTATAAGGAACTGCATTATCGATAAAAATGATAGAATGAAGAATGTAAAAGTGATGATATTATAATAAAAAAAATCCAACATTTTAATAACGAATTCAGTGTCCCATAATTTTGTCTATATATGTTAATTACTTTTTGTTGTACGAATATTTTTTATGAAATGGTGTATTTATTGTTGTTTAAATAAACATGTTAGTTAAGTTTTACTGACAATCTCAAAGTCCAATATGTTCGTATTAGCCAACCCATTGGCAGGTATCCTACTATTTAAAAATAATTCCAAAATTTATATGTAACAGTCTACGCTTGATAACCATTGTATTTTCCTTTACTCTTACTTCTGCAACAAAACTATAAATAGCAAAATAAAACTGGTGAATTATTAGCAAATGCGGTCATGTATCTTGAAAACCGTTCACACTTTATTTCTTTTTAACACCGCCATTTCCGACAAAGTTTTAGCAGGAAGTGTGTAAAGACGACCTCATGCACCGACATGAAAGATTGTCTTGACCGTGATTCGATCGCTAATAACAGCCAGACGAAGTCATTGATATCGTTTTAGTAAAAGCTGCAGAGTATAGCGTCTATACAGGCCATTGTCAAGGATATATATATTATGTACTCGTCAATGTGAATATGCATTGCCGTACGAGTACATTTTGGGTTTATCATTAAGGATATCTATTTGAGTCACTTTACAAATAACCTTTAGGTGTATTACATTTTAACAAACACGTGGTGTGCATATTAATTAATATTTGTTTAATTCAATGTACTGAAATTTAACTAATATTATAGACAAGCAGCCTAACACAGTACGTTTATAATCCGTTATCAAGTAGGCATTTGTTAATTATAGATTTTGCAAATTAGTGTCAAGTGAGTAAGCTATGAATCTTTGCAAATAGGATTGTTAAATATGTACAAAATAACCCTGAATTTTACCTACATTTTGTAGCTAGTGACCCACTCAAAATGATGTTTTCGTTACATGCTTATATAAGAGCCTAGCGATTTTTTTGATTTTGAGATATCGATCATTAGAAGTTTACACCGTTTTTAACCATAACCAGATGAATCCAATGTGGGGATCTTAGATTTATGCATAGTCAAGCAGTAATCAGCTTAAAACCTTATCACGTCGCTTCATAGAACTTTATACTGATCTAATGCACAGATAAATATCATACAATATACAAAACATTCATATACAGAAATACTGTTTTACCTCTTTATATCAGAATATCATTAGCAATCTAGACAATTTTAGGACAATTGTCTTACTTCATACACTTTATTCCTCAATAACAAATTTCAAATATTTATCTGAGGCAAGATAAATTGAGAAAAAAAATATCCTTCAGTAGAACTTTTATTAAGACAGACCGCAGTTTACGAGAGTCATATATGTCGACATAGGAGAAGTAAAGCAGTATACTATATTTCCTGAAAAATGATATTTTAGGAAGTATCCTACCAAAAGAAGGTGGAGAAAACTGCCAGGAAGGTGTACTTACACAAGGTAAAGAGAGTTTAACTTGTCAAAGACGATATTCATGATATTCGCCAGGAGTAACTTCTTTGTCCTTTTCAAATCATGCCATGGATGTAAAAGATTATCCAGCAAGACTTACCTATGCTCTTTGGCTTCTACATAAACAAAGAGATGATAATACTTATGTTGCAAATAAAAATTTTGTGTTCACATTTGGGCTAGGTCCATATATGTTTTAAAAATCAGCAATACGGGGAATTTCTTCAATATTATTTTCAGCCTCTTTAAGATAATGTCCCTTAACAAATACGCAAAATTTCGGGGATATATATTTTACACGGATGATGGTCACCTCCAAGGTGATGTACAAAGTCATATAAATAACATTCAATAGGTGGATGAAAGGGGAGGTCCAATTCGGTGATCAGTGCGGTCCCCAGATTAATGGATTAATTTTTTTAGGCATATCTAAAAACAATTCGGCAACTTTATTGTAACAGTTTTTGTTTTCTTTAAAGGATTTTTGGCAGTTTTAATTTAGTATAAGGTATACAAGGCAATTGAATGCATTTGTTCCAACTGCATTCCAGATTTGAAACGATCATTTGTCTAAAGCAGTTCGACCTTGTTAATTTTTTGGAAAAATATATTATATCAGAAGTAATTTGTTTGAGCACCCTTTGTTAAATCAATATGTTTGTAGAACTAATACAAGAGTTATAATCTCAGATGAGATTGTTAGTAATGAATGACTGATACTCATCAATAATGTATAGAGAAGGTCTATTACGAAGTCTGCCTTTTGGATTTGGTTTTTATTGTCAATAGATACTACCGTATTAACGATCAATCATAGGCGGCGCTACAACATTAGTGCTCAGAAAAATATAGAGTGTAATGTTGATAACAGGTTAATTGATTAATCTGATTGAGTACCTAATTTTCTTTCCAGAATCACAAGAATACTTGGCGAAAAGTGGAATTTTAATTCTGTAAAACGACTAAAAACACCAAACAATAGTTGTAATGTATATCACTGTTAACGTAGAATTTTTTAATTGGTATATCCTGTGTACAAAGATAAACATTAGAGAGCTTACGGTACAAATCTTCTGTTAAGGCAGAGCGGACTTTGTTTATATTCATCTTATACTTTAATCACTCATTGCTTACCAATATATATAGATATAAGTATACAAATTGGATTTGCTATAGTTTATATCAGAATAACATAACAACATTTATATATGTTGATGTTCCTTTATTATCCAGCACAGAACAATGTTAATACTGCAGTAGAATGTAGGAATATAATGAAAAATTGTCATGCCCACTTTGCTTCCTTCATTAATTTTTTATTATTTTATGATCATGGAAAAGATTATTCGATATTTAACTAAAGAATAATTTGCATTTTACACTTTTTAAAATTTAAATCATCCTTGCATGCAATGCTACGTATTTAATTTGATAAGGATTAATATCATATCCGTCTAAATAGCTTTCCAATTACCACATTTTTTAAATATTAAAATAGGTGCAGTAGACTATCCTTAAATGATAGAAATATGCCACCTCTGCAGCCGTATTTTTTAGTCGACATAATTATAAAGTTAAGATAAAACGCAACATTATTAAATGTTTTGTGACTCCGAATCGCATTTTCGTTATAATTACACATTGTTTGTTCAAAGAGACCAGTTACCCATAATTCCAACTTTTTGAGAATTGTTGAATATACGTTTTGCTTATTAAGTGAATAAATGTAAATAAAAAACGATTCCAGAAAAATCAATTTAGATATTGTTTCCCTTGTCTAGCATAAAATGTTTAAAATTTAAGGAATATCTGATTTTATTTTAAAATCTGGCCACTGGCTGTTTTTTTATGGCAATTTTTTTTAATTAAAGTAAATAAGCCCGCTTTTTATATATATTTTTGTACTAAATGCAAAACCTAACTTAAGTTATATTTTATAGTTAGTTATTATTTGATAAAAATTCTAATGCTAAAATTGTTGTTTGTTGCTTACAAAACTCCCGTAATCAAAGGGCAAAAGTAATGAAAATTATAAATTGTATTTTTTAGATTAAGTAACTTCTGGAACTGTTCTGATAAAGTGATATGGTCCTAATATATTACTGACTGATATCTGTTCTGTAATTGTCTTTCCAAGAAATGAGTCTGACGTAAGATTTTTTAAATATTAATTTTACTTTTCATATAGATACATCTCGCGTCTTCAAACTTAACGAAATGTATCAAATACATAAAGAAGTGTTCGAGAGGACATTCAATTGTGGGAAGCGCAACTGATGAAGGTTCTCTAACCAGAAACAATATATATATATATATATATATATATATATATATATATATATATATATATTTGTTTTTAAGTTTTCGCGGGCACTAAATGTTTTAGGTGGTTTCCGGGAATTCATCCGCGTGGTTGATAACTGATTCCTGCCGGGATCGATGGTAAAATGACGACGTTTCGGCAGAGTCACATCTGCCCTCTTCAGGTCGGTTCGCATAATTCTCGTAGCCTTCTGCTTTCGCTTCTAGTTACTCGAATACTAAGATTTTCTGAAGCGAACGCGCTATTATATAGTCGCGGCTCGGCGCCTATCGGTTGACACCGTGAACAGCTGCGTGTGATTGGCCCATGGCGCTCAGTGGGCACGGCTCCATCCTGCTGATTTGTTATTTCCGGTTGAGTTGTTATTGGACGGGTCCGGGCCGGTAGGGTGTTTAATAGGATTTTCCAACAATTCGATAAGTTCTGAATTTCATTGCGTGCGTTTAGACTGTGAGGTCTCTTCGCTATTTCAATTGCCTCTCTTACGAGTCTTGATTTCGGGTGTTCTATATTTGCCAGTACTCTGGTGTTCTCAAAGTCTATTGGGTGTGACATCGTGGTGGCGTGTTCCGCAATGGATGTTGTTTTTTCCTGCTTTCTTACAGCATTCTGGTGTTCATCACGTCTAGCTTGAATTCTTCTGTTAGTTTGCCCCACATAGGTTTTATGACAGTCTGCACATGGAATCTCGTACACTCCCTGTCGTTCTAAAGGGATCCTCGTCTTCGGAGTCCTCAACACCGTGCTTATTTTTCTTTCAGTATTGAAAATAGTATCGATATTGTGTCTCCGTAGAATTCTTGCAATACTGTCCGTGGTCCCATTGACATACGGTAAATAAGCCTTGGTTATTGGTGTCTCATGCTCCTCGTATGTTTGTCTCGGTTTTGACTTTAGGGCTCTTTGAATATTTCGGTCTGTAAATCCGTTTTGTCTCAGAACTGTTTTTAAACTGTCCATTTCCTGTTTGATGTTATCCTGGTCAGCTGGTTACTAAAGTCTTGACGACGACTTGTAGTTAGGCTGGGTGGTGATGAGAGTTAGCATGAAGGTATCTGTTGGTGTGAGTTGCTTTCCTATATACTGTATGGCCAAGGGTTCCATCTTGCTTCCTATTTATGAGAACATCAAGGAATGGCAGTTGATTGTTGGCTTCAACCTCCATGGTAAATTTTATTTTGTGATGGATGCCATTAAGGTGATTTAAAAAAGTATTGGGGTGTTCCCTCCCATGAAGCCAAATCACAAATGTATCATCCACATGTCGTAACCACAAACTGGGTTTAAGAGTTGTTGTTCTTAGTGCCAACTCCTCAAAGTTCTCCATAAAAAGGTTCGCTATAACTGGTGAGAGTGGCGATCCCATTGGAGCTCCTTCCACTTGTTTGTATCGTTGGTTCTCGTAAACAAAATAGGTGTTCATCAGACAGTGCCTTGTTAAGTCTACAAGGTGTTGAGGTGGTTTGTATTTTTCTATTTTGAGATCCAAGGCTTCGTCGATAAGGATGTTGGTGAAAAGGGACACTACGTCAAAACTTACAAGAAGACACTCTGGTTGTAAGACCGTTTTTCTAAGAATTTCGATGAAATGTGTCGAATTTTTTACATATGAGTCTGCCCCCTCTGCAAACGGTTAAAGTTGTTGGGCTAGGTATTTGGCTAGGTGTTGTGTTGGGGATCCAATTGAGCTTACTATTGGCCTCAAAGGTGCACCTTCTTTATGTACTTTTGGCAACCCATAGAATTTCGGACATCTCGATGAAAATGAAAAGTCATCGAGATGTCCGAAATTCTATGGGTTGCCAAAAGTACATAAAGAAGGTGCACCTTTGAGGCCAATAGTAAGCTCAATTGGATCCCCAACACAACACCTAGCCAAATACCTAGCCCAACAACTTTAACCGTTTGCAGAGGGGGCAGACTCATATGTAAAAAATTCGACACATTTCATCGAAATTCTTAGAATAACGGTCTTACAATCAGAGTGTCTTCTTGTAAGTTTTGACGTAGTGTCCCTTTTCACCAACATCCTTATCGACGAAGCCTTGGATCTCAAAATAGAAAAATACAAACCACCTCAACACCTTGTAGACTTAACAAGGCACTGTCTGATGAACACCTATTTTGTCTACGAGAACCAACGATACAAACAAGTGGAAGGAGCTCCAATGGAATCGCCACTCTCACCAGTTATAGCGAACCTTTTTATGGAGAACTTTGAGGAGTTGGCACTAAGAACAACAACTCTTAAACCCAGTTTGTGGTTGCGATATTTGGATGATACATTTGTGATTTGGCCTCATGGGAGGGAACACTTCAATACTTCTTTAAATCACCTTAATGGCATCCATCAGAAAATAAAATTTACCATGGAGGTTGAAGCCAACAATCAACTGCCATTCCTTGATGTTCTCATAAATAGGATGCAAGATGGAACCCTTGGCCATACAGTATATAGGAAAGCAACTCACACCAACAGATACCTTCATGCTAACTATCATCACCACCCAGCCCAACTACAAGCCGTCGTCAAGACTTTAGTAACCAGATCACAAAGGCTAGCTGACCAGGATAACATCAAACAGGAAATGGACAGTTTAAAAACAGCTCTGAGACAAAACGGATTTACAGACCGAAATATACAAAGAGCCCTAAAGTCAAAACCGAGACAAACAGACGAGGAGCATGAGACACCAATAACCAAGGCTTATTTACCGTATGTCAAGGGGACCACGGACAGTACTGCAAGAATTCTACGGAGACACAATACCGATACTATTTTCAATACAGACAGAAAAATAAGCACGGTGTTGAGGACTCCGAAGACGAGGATCCCTTTAGAACAACAGGGAGTGTACGAGATTCCATGTGCAGACTGTCATAAAACCTATGTGGGGCAAACTAATAGAAGAATTCAAGCTAGACGAGATGAACACCAGAACGCTGTAAGAAAGCAGGAAAAAACAACATCCATTGCGGAACACGCCACCACGATGTCACACCGAATAGACTTTGAGAACACCAGAGTACTGGCAAATATAGAACACTCGAAATCAAGACTCGTAAGAGAGGCAATTGAAATAGCGAAGAGACCTCACAGTCTAAACGCACTCATTGAAATTCAGAACTTATCGAATTGTTGGAAAATCCTATTAAACACCGTACCGGCCCGGACCCGTCCAATAACAACTCAACCGGAAATAACAAATCAGCAGGATGGAGCCGTGCCCACTGAGCGCCATGGGCCAATCACACGCAGCCGTTCACGGTGTCAACCGATAGGCGCCGAGCCGCGACTATATAACAGCGCGCTCGCTTCAGAAAATCTTAGTATTCGAGTAACTAGAAGCGAAAGCAGAAGGCTACGAGAATTATGCGAACCGACCTGAAGAGGGCAGATGTGACTCTGCCGCCGATTTTAATCGATCGATCAGTTATTACGCATCCGGAAACCACCTAAAACATATATATATATATATATATATATATATATATATATATATATATATATATATATATATTGTCTTGCGTACAAAAGAATGACACGTCTTAGAGAGTATACATATACATACATACATATAGTTATAACATTAACTATAATAAAATATATAATACCCTCAGAATACCGTCAAAATTCGTCTTACGTAATTTGTGGATAGTCCCTTAGTATAAGACGATCGGAACAAAAGTTTGATATAAATAGGGAAAAAAATAAACTTGAAAAACAAGTTTTTAGCATTTATCTTAAAAATTCATACTATTTATTTATCTTGTCTATAATAGTCTAAAAAAACAACTTGTTGCGAATCCATTTTCTTTCTCACTCGTTATTTAGCGGAAAACACAACATGCTTTTATACAAGACTTGATACAGTTAGACACATAAAATAATAAAACAATATAAATTTTAAGATTTCATACTATATTAAAAAAACGGTTTGTTATGAATTTGACAAAGAATAAGGAACTTAGTCAGTAATAAAGGTAGAATGAAGAAAATGGCGTGTTTCTTATTAGATTGTTCTTTTAAAACTTCTTAAACGGAGACACACACTTATACATATGAAAAAAAAAGCGAGTATGGTAATAATATGCAAAAATCGAAATTGCATTTGATCAGACACTTACGTTCCGACACCACATTTGCTTGGTCTTGAAATACCCATACAACTTAGTTTTCTGTGTAAGAAACAGGAACCAATTTACATTTTACGAGTCTCTTCGTTTATAGAATATCAATAAATTATAGCAAATAAGTAAATATAACATCCAATTAAAATACAATACCAGCAATTTTCTGTTTGCGTTATTTTAAATTAGAGACTTGACACACGTCAAAACAGCACAAAAATGGCAAGTTTGTGAATGGTGTAGAGACAAGGACAAACTAGAACTTCACAAAAAACGTCAACTTTATTGATGACAAAATTTATATGGAGATTAAACTAAAAAAGTATCCAGCTGAAAGTATTAAATAACAACTTGAATAATAGATCAAAATGGCGAAGATGCAGAAAGAGAAATGTGAATTGCTAAATATAAAATAATATTAATGTTAAACAACCCATTTTTTTTTCAGCCAAGGTATGTAAAATATAGATTTACCCCCTAAATATCTATGACATATTCTAAAAACTTTTGGCGTGCTTTTTAAAATCCACCCTAATTTAAAGCAGACACTTTTTTAATATCTTTTGGATTAAACTATATTACAACAACTATTTTGAAGATTAGTCTGGGGAAGTTGTGATTTTAAAAAAATATCTGCTTAAATAATATTCCTATAATTTAATCTGTTAACTTACGTATCTCGTTTTGTATTGTCAGAACATTAAATAGGTGAGTTATGTTTGAAATCTTATAATTTAACGAATTTTGAATTTTAATCAATATAATTCACTTACATGTAACACTTTTCTTTGCAGTTATATTTAAATTAAGAATTAAATTACACATCAGGATTAATACTAGTTCATGCGACGTCCTGCTGGCTCCATTATCAGACCAGCTTAATGTAAGCTTAGATAAGAAATTCTCATGTAAGGTAAAAAAGCTTGAAAATTGTTTCGATCAATCGTCACATTTTCCTAACATCATATGTGCTGAATAAGTCATTAATAGATGCACGTTTGGCATCATAAATAATGCATATTTAGACTGTTATTTGACTAACCTACCCAAAATGGTAATAAATGCAACCTAGTTCAACACACATAAACAAGGATGTTCTTGTAGCCTGAGATTATTGTTGATGCTGAGAAATTCAGCATAGACTGATGTGATACAATATTTCCTGAAAAAACTTTGACAGCATAAATCTATAATAATTAAATCAACACTCAGGTGATAATTACTATTCCCCTACTGCTATTTTGCTCTTAGTTGATAACCGAAAGCAACCTGTTCCAGATATTGTTAATAATTTCATAATACTGTTTTAAATAACTACAATTGAAATTATTTCAGATAGCCAAGGTAGGCATATCAAAAGTACACAAATATATTTCTAACAAAATGGAAAAATTGTGTTAAAAAAAGGAACAATGTAAATAATTAATTCACGGTTGTTCGTCCGCAACTAATGATTTCGGGTGACTGGAATTGGAAAAGTGTGTTCTAACTGATTAAAAGCTGCTGCAGCTTTAAAAAATGAAACGTCCCATTCTAACCGGATAAAAACAGCCATAGAGGCTTTTAATTTGTTAGTTTTTGTTGTTTTGTTTAACAGTCTCAGAGACAAGTCGTCACTATATGACATGTTTGGTAAAAATTATACAATTCACTCTGTAGATTATACATCAATGTTACACATGAGATAGAGACTTCAGGATCTATTGCAATTTTTATTGTAATTGTTTACTTACTAGAAATGGTAGTAAATAACGTTTTTCTCAAAATTGGCCGACAGCTTTTGGGAAATTGACTCAAAAAAATTGGAAGAAAATAAAACACTGACTTAGTTAAGATAAGATAGCACTTATATTATAATTTGTTTATTTTCTTGGCATTTAAGATAAAAATGTTTTACTTTTCTTTTTTTATATAATGTGATGTTAGCCATTTTTCAGACGATTGTTATGGCCTACAAATATTGCAATCATTCCAAAATAGAAATGCACATGATGCAACTTATCCAAATGATCTGTGCATTTACCTGTGTCCCATAACAAATGTTCAAAGGTGGATCAAGGATGGTTTTGAGGAGGAGAGAGGGACAATATGAAAATTGTGATAATAAAACTGCTTGTTTACTACTTAAAACTAACCTACAAATTGTTTAGGTTTATTACTCCACTCTCTTATCATTTATTTTTATTAACTACCATTTTTAACCGACTTCCAAAAAGGAGGAGGTTATCAATTCGTCGCGTATTTTTTTTTGTAAGTATGTTACCTGATTTCTTCTCCTGTGGTGAACCGTTTTGGATGAATATGGTCTTGTTTAATTGAGTATATATCCGGATTGGTGAAACTTCAAATCTTGGAAAAGAATTCTATTGGTAAAGCCATGAAATTTGCGAATGAACACATGCGTGCTAGGAAATCGACCAATATCTCTAACATATTGGTCGATTTTTCGAAAACTCCTTACGGATGTGTATAGTTCTTTAACGTGTAATCTATTAAGGAAGATCCCTAGGTGATCTCATATACTTTTCTGCGACGTGCAACTTGCAGTTTTGCAGAAAATCGGCGAAATTTCCAAAATTCTTATCAAAAATTTCATCGAAATGACATAAGGGACATTTCCTCATAAATATTTTAATTCCAACGTATTAGTGCGGGAATTTTAGGCACTGGAAGTTTTAATTGCGAATTTGAAAATTTTCTTTGTCCATCTCAAGCCTATAGGTAGTAAAGCATAGTATTTTCGGTTCCTTAAATCAATGAGTACCAAGCTCGATTTGTTTGTATACCAGGCAAATACCTATTTAATAGCAAATTTTTCCATTTTACGCAGACGGTGCTTTTGGTTATCACATTCTCCCGGCCTAATAGAAAATTCAGTGACAACACATGTCAAACTCTAACATGCTAATTGGTGCGTTTATACACAGGGTGTTTAGTTATAACAAACAAAATCACAAAGTAAAGTGATAGAAGGAGTTGCATTTATATGATGACTGAAATATAGGACGGAGAATGGTTGGAATATAGGGTGGAGTTGCCGTTTGGTGGTATAAATATGTTGAAAAAAATGTTTAATTAAAATGATATAGGTTAATTAAAAAACTGTTATATGATGTGGACGTAAACAAATCATATACAGGATGGTTGAAATATAAGCTGGAGTTAAATTATATTTATACAGTGTGATTAAAAAAATATTTATTTTATAGCCCATAACAAGTTGCATAAAGTGTGGAGAGGAATTAATGTTACACCGGGCGATAATATAAAATGTTAAAAATGAAATAATTTATGGAGTAGCCCACAAGGAGTTATATACTATGGTTGAAATATAGGACGAATTTGACTCCGTAAATATGGGATGGATTCTACTTCGTCCTATAGTTTACAGAAGCCAACTAACAAATTTATGCTTGTCCGTGGGCAGTCGTATGTACAGGATGGTTGGTACATAGGGCGGAGAGGAATTATCTATAGTTGTACAGAGTTGTCAAAAAAAGTGGAATAAAGGTTACATGCCGTGGTCCATAAAGCATAAATATATTTTGGGCTTATTAAGTCAACGCGTACTAGTACATTTTGTTGGTAAACATTTACCTGTTAATTTAAATGAAAATGTATCAATGTGTAATGTTGAGGCTTTCGATGTCATCTGGTTCTATCTATTAAGGTTAATACGAAATAAAAAATAAAGAACAAAAACAACCTGAGTTCAGAAAAACTAAAAAGTTGAAAACAAGACATTTTTAAAAAAAATATAACCGACTTCCACCTATAACTAAAAAGCTAAAAATAATTATAACAAAATACAACTCTAGCAAATAAATAACACATTCAATGTTGTTAGGTACCTACCCAGGAAGTAAAAAATGTAAACATTAAAAGGTGCTCATTCTGTACAAATTAATTACCTACCAATCTAATATATTTTTGAAGTCGGTGCCAAGCAACAATCAAGTTTGATGAAGTGGTAGATAAGTACGCAATGAAGGATTTTAGACTTGCTTGGCACCGACTTCAAAAATATACTAGATTGGTATGTAATTAATTTGTACAGAATGAGCACCTTTTAATGTTTACATTTTTTACTTCCTGGGTAGGTACCTAACAACATTGAATGTGTTATTTATTTGCTAGTGCTGTATTTTGTTATAATTATTTTTAGCTTTTTAGTTATAGGTGGAAGTCGGTTATATTTTAAAAAAAATGTTTTATCATATTTTTAAAAACTTCAGGACATGTCCCCTAGCTGGATCATATTCCCACATGCAACATGAGAGACACGGGATCAGACACGACGTCTAGAGAATCAGGTCTTGAACATGCAGATAGATCTTGAGCTTAATCTGATAATTCGCCTTTACTGAATGATGTGTTTCGATACAGTATCTACTCGAGGTAGGAACATATTGTTTAAGATGAAGTCGTACATCCTTAGCTTAATATTCCGACAAGCACAATTCAATTTGTACATATACAGATGACAATGATCTTATAATCGACCTAGGTGTACAAAATTACATACAAAAGTGACGACTATTTATCGACTTCAAAACCAGGTTCAAAGCACTGTCGCGTAGGGACCGTACTCTCTCATTGCTTTTGGCTGATGAAGTAGGCATCAACTAGAGACAACTGGGCCACTAAGACTGCTGGAATGGAATAGCATAATAAGAAATCGTATGTTACTGAAAAGGTAAATGTGAATAATGATCCATTGTTTGAGCAGGATTAAACCATTTTGGTTTGGCTTTATCTCAAGCTCGGACTAATCAAGAACATTGTGAAAGCTCTAGATAAAGGAGGTTATTTGAAAGACAAGTTTTCCAAATTGCATCACACAAAGTTGAATGAATATACGTTTGGCATATGCTAATAAGCACAAACGTTTATAGAAAACCAACAAATATCGATATAATAAAAATGTTTTTCATTGTGAATAGTGTGACGGGAATTCACCCGATAGTTCCTGGATCGGTATTAATCCGATATTTCGGGGAATCCGAAATGTTGGTCTGTCGACTATAGACCGGCAGCTGGCGCTAACACAAATTCGTCGAATGTCCTCGAATCTTCGAGAACACATGAAGGAAATATCTCGCCGGTGAGTTGTACTGTGTTTTAAATAAATCCAAGAACTGAACTAAACCCGACTATGAAAATAAAAATATAATAATAGTTTGTCGGACAATTATAAAACATGGGGAGTATAATGTTGCCTAAATTTCACCCTTTACATTCCCACTTTAACTTCTATCCGGAGAGCCGTAAACGATGAGCATTAACAAAAACATATTTCTATGGAAAACTGCTAACAAATGTTACTGAAAACTTGCAAAGATTGGCAAGTGTTGCTCGGGTCTTTTTGAGGAAAGTGATGAAGCAGCAAACAAATGAAGAGAGCCATTCATATTTTTCGAGTACCTGTTTATAGTTGAAAATATAGTGCGCACAAAATTCAACCTTCTATTGAGATATGGTTTATGTAAACATTTAAACTAATGTTTTTGATTGTTTTGTATCTAGGAAATTTAATGTATGCTAATATTTCTGTTCTGCTTGAAGAATATGAAAATTTACCCATTATTAAACTACGGCTTGCAATCATGCCAAACTCTTCCAGTGGGGATGTTGAGTTCTAGCAAGTTGGAGACTCCTACCGTTTATGCTCAATACCTACCAGTATGGAGGAGACACACTACACATGTAGTACTTTTTTAGAATTTTTCTTTCAGTATTCACCTTGCATGGCGGTCCATAATCTATAACATATACATTATCAATAATTCCTTTAAAAACTATCCGGATAATAGTTTTGAAAATAATTAGAAATACTTGGTAGCAAGAATTTTCAAAAGTTACTATGACGTTTTCTAATATAAAAACCATTACCGTTTTTTAAACTTAATTTATATTCATAAAAAAGTTTCAATTCAATATTGTTTTTCAAGTCATAACCTTTTATGGGAAAGTGACTGAACAGCTACCGAACACTGGTTTTCAATAGGATTACCAAAAATAGTTAAATATTATCCTTGATGATGGTTTCTATTATCGGAGGCTACTTCCATTCGGGATTTAGATTTATTAACTGTTATGTTTCCGTCCCGTTGCTTTTGGATTTCATAACCAAAGAATGGTATGTTATTCTTATATGGTAGAAACTTAAGGCAACAATCCAGTTTATAACCAAATAAGTATAACGGTTCATGGGCGTGCGTCGGTTCGATACTGCTTTTTCTTTAATGTAACAAATAGTGTTTATTTAAAAGTAAAAGGCTGCACCGTTTAATAATAGAAAGAAACTTCTGATTTACTATTTTGTAAAAATATCTATGAAGAAATTAAAATTACATCTGAATGACTTGGGACACAAAAAATGTGATGTTCAGGTGCGAGAAGCAAAACCCATGGACTTCCGGCTTGAATGCCAAAATAGTGACATTTTCCGAGAGCTCAAAATTTAATCTTTGAAAATCTTTTGAATACCTTCATCATATAATTAATAATCTAAAAGTAGATAATCGTAGGGAATTGACGATTATTTCATTCTGTTTATTTTGATTATTTAAGAAGAAAGGGAAATGTCACTGGTTGTACCTGGTACGGTATAGTTACCTTGGTCCCCCCATATTGGTGATTGATCCAGGAGTCTCTCTCTGGTATATTCGTAGCGATGACATACGCCCCTGGTTCCTTGTTTCTATCTCATCTGAATTATTTTGTTTATTCCAGACAGCTTTGCCAAAAGAGACGGCTCTGGATCTTCCTGGTTGACAGAAACTGCTTGTACCTGTGGTTTGAACATGTTCATGATAGACCCTTTCTCCAACGTACATTACAGGGCTTCATTACTATTCTTTTCGCCACTAAGTCTCATATTTCAATCGGTATTTAATGTCACCGATTCAAACGCTTGTAAACTCTCTCTTGAGATTTTTGTATTTTCCCACTCAGTTGCAGTTGGTATTCTTAACTTAGTGATTATTGTCATATCCCTTATCTAATACCGAAAGCATCTTCTCGAAATTACCCTGTTCATCCACTGGAATGTACTAAAGAAGTTCTAACGTTAAACCTTTTAATAAAATTACAGTAAAGGTAGACTTTGTTTATACATAGGCCAAGACCATCAAAGGTAGGTGGTTTTATAACGGAACTTTTGCTATTTACGGTATTTTGATATCTTCCTTTTTGCAAGTCGTCTTCGGTGTTTTTAATCAGCATTTCCACTTGATTTTGGTTCACAATGTACCCTGCTTTGACTTACATTGACATCATATCTGCGGTTATTTTGGAGACAATCCATTGAACATTTTAGAGTCATAATTTCATCATTTATTGCCTTTATATCAGATTCAACAATCTCTATTCATAGGCTGACTACCTTGATGTTTTGCTCCACTAACTGGATTAGTGTGTGGTGATTGGTGGGGTGTTGGTGGGTATGTCTTGTTTAGTCTGCCTATTATAATTGAGGAATATAATAGTCCTACTGTCTTCGAAGTGGATAGAGGGTTCTGTTCGGATATGATGATGTGCGAGAGCTAATGTCGGATCTTTTATGCGAACTGGCAGAGAGTTTTCTTATACTGGATGGTTGACGCGCCTGTTGGTATGACCGATGAAGCTTTGTAGGCAATCCCGGCACGGAATTTCGTAAACTTCTCGATCCTCGTTAGATACTTTGTCTATTGGGTTCCCTGTTATTTGACTGAAGATTGATTGCCTTTATTTGATATTGGTATAGAGTCCGTGCTATTTTGCCAGTGACTCCTCGAATGTACGGAAGGTTGGCTTTCCCGTGTTGTTGGTCTGTTTCTGATGGAGTTGGTGTATTCGGGTGTTGAGCGTTGAGATTGACGAATTGTGCGCGCAATGTAATCCAGATAATAACTGTTTTTTCTGAGAATTTGGTGAAGATTATTAAGTTCGCTTTGTCTATTTTGATTGTCTGTTAATCGACTATATCTAAGAGCCAAAAATTTCATTACTGAACTCAATTGGACAGGGTGATGGTGTGATTGGGCATTTAGATATCGATTGGTTTATATTGGTATGTGAAAATCTATCATTATTAATTTTTGTTATGAGGGCATCAAGAGACGGGAGGAAAGAATCGGACTCCCTATCCATTGTAAATTGAATGTTAGGATGTATACTATTGAGGTGTTGCAGAAAGCAGTCTAATGAATCTCTGCTATGGGGTCAAATGATAAAAGTGGCAGGAAAGTCAACAGAAAAAGTTGTAAAGTAGAGGAGTTTAGGGCCTAGGTTTCGATTTGTTCCATGAAAATGTTCGAAAACACTGGAAAAAGGACCTCCACGGATTTGTAGGAATATAGTGTTTTTTTGGAATGAAAAAGACGTTCTTGAAGAACAGTGTTCTACAAGTTTAATGATCTGACATTATCAAACTTGTACAACTCTGTTTCCCCCTTTCAACACAATTAATTGCTAGGCGCCAAGAAAGCGGGCGCCCAAGGATTGTAAGAACGCAAGTACGATAATTTTAATTTGGTTTACCTAACTAATGTGATCTGTAAATTGCCAAGAGGGCCAGAATTACTCGAATAACAATTCAAACTTACTTCTGAACTTAAAGCTAGGAAACTATTAATGTGCAGAACGTTTTAAATAAGTTTGAAATTAAGACAGACAGACGTGTTTTTCTCATATCTCTAATAGTTTAAAAGATATTTAAATAATAGTGATCGGAACCTGAAAGAAAATATTGAACTTACAAACAGTAAAATATTTAAAATTTTCTAAAAAATTGACAACAATTTTTTTATAAATTATGCGATGCATAGTTGTTTTTATTTATATTTGCAGTTAAAAAAATAAAACATGGAAATTCATTTGTTTATAACAAATTGTTTATTAAACAAATTATATGTTAATAAAAAAATATTTTTTCTTAGGGATATGAAAGTACAATAGAAATGATGATTTTTACAAAAAAAAGAATTCCTTAATATTAATAATAAATGACAAAAAAATAGTTAATTAACTAATGCAATTTTAAGCAATAATTTTATTTTCAAAAATCATATTAAAAAAATATATTCATTATCTCATAAACAATGCATTTGTTTATAACAATCTTTTAAATAATATAAGTAAAAAATTTAAATAACATATTTTCAGGTGGAGGTTAATGATAAAAAAAGAAATAATTAAGATGTTTGAAAATAAAATTACCAACGCTTTATTGTCATTATTCATTTTTTCAATGCAATAGATTATAATATTCGGTGAACTCAATCAGGATTTCACCAAAGTGGCTCTTGTAGACTATACTATAATTCTAAATAGCAACGGTACTCAACAAAGCGAAATTTGTCATTAAGCCTATTTCGTACTGCAAAATAAGAGAAATTAACCGTCAGGATACGAGTATTAAAACATACCTGCTTTTAACTTGTCATGGGTCAGTTATTTTTTGAGGAATTCTGAGGCAAGACCGCACGTATTACTCAGAAATATTTAAGATTTAAGAATTTTACTTTTAAAGTTATATAGGGTCGCCCAAGAAAGTATCAGCATGTATTAAAGTTTATCAAAGTTTAAACACGTTCGCCATTTTGATTTTGAAACTGACGTTAAAAATATGAAGTCGGCTCTGTGACTCCAGCAATTGTCTCTTAAACAAGCCAAATTTAATTAAAATCGGTCAATAAATAAAAAAGTTGTAGCATGAAAATAAATTTCCAGTATTCGCACTTGCTCTGGAATGTTTTCATAGTAATCCTATCTTTCTAACGTATATCGTTTATCGTTGCTTTCTCCAGAGGGACTAGTTTTTTCGGTACTTTTTCGTTGTGAATTGTGTATTGAGAAGGATGGTTTTTGTTTATTTCAGTGATTAATTTAAAGATTAATAATATTAGTAAAGTTAAAAGTATTAAATGTGTGTTGGTTGTTTTGAGTACTGTATTTCAATCATGAATATAACGATGAAATTCACGAATTCCAGCAAGAATAAAATTCGAATATCTAAACTACCATGTAACGCCACTGCAATTTCATTCAAATGGGAGCATCGTATCTGTAAAGTTCAGCCTCGCTATCTCTCATAAAACCAATGACAATACCTTATATATCAGTGTATACACACTTTGCCATGAATTGACACTGCTAGTTGATATGGTTTAAAGTTGCATCGCCCTTTTATGGTAATACTTTTCGTTTCGGCCCCGCTTGGATGAAAAAACTCCATGTAGCGAAAACACATGTTACCACTGGAAAACCGATTCCTAATTAAGAGAAGTCTTGGACTTGAAGAGAAGAAACCACAATGGACATTTATGGGCAGTAAATCTGTCAACAATTTAGGGGAAGCGCCGGTCGACTTCTCAATTTAATGTTAGAAATGTTTAGATAATAAATTAAATACATTCTAGAAAACATCAAAAAATTACTGTAGGTAATTCTATGAACTTTATTCTTTATATTTTGTATCTTCATCTAATTTAAATTCCATATTATTCTGTAAATGGGCAACTGTTGAATAATAAAGCTAGTATTTATTTATTATTTTTTATTTATTTATATTTATTTATTAGAGATGTTCGCAGTACTTTAACATACGCAAAATTACATATTAACCATTTCCGTGCCTGACTTTTGTTTGGGAGACGGTTCTTAGGGAAATCCTCTTTCTTTAGAACGAAAAGGTATGCAACATTTAAAATTATTAAATAAAAGAATTATGAAAATTAAATCATAAATTGGTATTCTAAATAATTTAAAAAAATGCGTTACCCCCCCCCCATCCAAGGAAATGTTTTAAGGCGACCGCTCCTGACAGTAAATTAGAATAGAACTGTAATATTAGTTATAGAAAACTGTGATATTTTTAAATCGTTTGAATGCATTAAGCTTAAAATTTGTACAGTATAGTTTTAAGAATTTTTAAAGAAATGAACAAGGATTTTTTACTAGGTATTTTTATGGTACTCCTAAACGGTGCTAGTTTCAGGGCGGATCTGGAATGGTCTTAAGGGGAGAGGGGGACGCACTACAGAAATTGTGGTAATAAAACTAGTTGGCAAGGGTTTCTAATTAGGAATTATTACGGTACTGCTTTCCTGCCTATTGTTTATTATTATATCAGTTTAAATTCTGTAATTATTAGTTCAGGGTTTACTTTTTACTGTTATTAATTATTATTTTTCCATGTTTACTCAGTTCCAGGGGGTGTAGGCTCCCAACGCGAGTCCATATTCTTTATTTACTGTATTATCAGAAATTTCATGCTAAATGATAAAACATTATTACAAGTATCTATACTTATTTAATCTCCATAGTTAAGGTGTTTTCGAGATATTGTCATTTTAATATTCCAATGAATATGTTTGAATGCTATCTAAAAAAAAACAATATTAATATTAAAAGTTCAATTCAAGTAACTTTTCTGAAAATCTCCATTTGACTTTGAGAATATGGATAAATGAAACACTAGTTATAACGAAAAACAAAAGAATATAATTGAGACACATAACTAAATAAAAACAATAGTTAGATATTTGTTCAAAGTTTATTTATATTATGGAATTAACTAAAGATGTTAACAGTGTTGTGACAATAAAGTGGCGACGCTCATAAACCACAAAAGCTTCCTTAGAATTAGAAGAACTTCTTGAAGTAAATTACCAAATTTTACAAAAATTGTGAATAATTTCGACTTTAAACTTTAGCTACAAACGGACAAATTAACTGATCTCTAACAATTTCACAACAGCCATTTATTCAAAGGCCCCGCTGAAAATGAAAATAATGAAAACGATAACAAATTCTTGTTTAAAACCCTTCAAAAACTGTGCTGTCCAAATTTTGAGTTCAATACATCTAACTGCTTTGTAGCTCATTCGGATTTTCAAAAAAGATAGGTTACCTCTAAAGCACTGTATCTCATTTACTATTAACATTTAAAAAATGAACTTTTATGTTAATTAAATGGTTACTATCACCAGTCATGCCTTTTGGTTTATCCACATTTGTATTGAATTGATTTACCTGAAGATGTGCCTTGTTTATTTAGATGTCATTTTAGTTAAGGATTGTTTTAATTAAGGGTCACATGATTAAGGAACATCTTAAAAATTTAAGTGAAATATTTGGAGGGATAACAAATGTTAACCTTCCGCTCAACCCTAAGAAAATTTTCCTGTCC
The DNA here is from genome assembly GCA_034190945.1 of Octodonta nipae. NCBI lineage: Eukaryota > Metazoa > Arthropoda > Insecta > Coleoptera > Chrysomelidae > Octodonta > Octodonta nipae. Next base: position 94,463,271 of record CM067216.1, on the reverse strand, counting down.
CAGAAAATCGGTAAGTTGAAAAAATAAAGCAATACAACGAAGGTATTCCTTCCAAAAATTCTGTTGATTACTTCAGCAAGTTGCTCTTCCCAATCAAGAAGCAACCCCTGAAGCAAAGGTTTTAGTAGAGCACCTCTTTAGCCGATTTGTGGTCCCAATTGAACTTCATTCTGACCAAGGCAGAATTTTTATCAAATTTATTCCGGAAGTTCTGCTTTTAAAAACGTACCTTTCTAAAGTGGGTGATAGTAACCAACGGGATTGACATGAGCCCATACAATCCTGCTCACATACAGAACCGCTGGTCAAGACAACTCTGGGTTAAAACTATCTCATATTTGGTTCGGAAATGAAATAAGACTTCCGTTTGACCTGGCGTTTAGGACTCCAGATGGACCCCTCATGCCAGCTAATGATTATGCACATCAGTTACGGGAAAAACTCCTTACTGGTCACCTCTGAATTGGCAATGAAGCTAGCTGCCAATATGAAAATTTGCTGTTAGGTCATATAACAGCAAATTCCACCGGTTTTCAGCATGGGAATAAAGTCTGGCTGTTCACTCCATAAAGACAAGTGCAAGTCTACAAAGTTGTCACCGTTATGGGGTGGACCCTACAAAATTATTACGAGAATTAATAATATTTAGATTGTATATTTGAGTTTTCACTCCTTACAACGATTTCTGAAAAAATAGTTAAGTTAAATAATTGAAAAATATTAGATGCCTTCTTGTAGAAAAATTCTCTCACAGAATGAGAGAAATTAGTTCTAAGCATTATTAGTTCGATTGACTGTTAAACAGAGGAACTGATTACGAGAATATACCTATAGCTATACACGGACATTAAGTTTGTGTCTATACTTTTGTAACAATTTTGACATTCACGAATTATTGTTTTTATCTTTGACAAGGGAGAGGACAAGTAATGTACATCTTGAGCAATGATATGAAAGTGTACCGGTTTTTAAGCGGAATGGTGCCCATTTCCTTAATTTGTTAAATGATAAATTTGTGATTTCTAAATGAAAGAACATTCAATACTTGCATTGTTAGCATAGTTTATTGTGTGGCATACAAGTGTAAAAGTAACAACCATAAATTACGTTTTATGGGAAAGTATATAATGATTTAATTTATAAGAAATTGGTGCCCAAACGGCACACTTTTGCTGGCAGCATTACGCGTCCTCTTCCTTCCCTTGTCAAAGGTTTTTACCGATTTTTTTATATTTTATAAACAATTTGTTTCATGCCACAGTGACAATCATTAAAGATTTTTCTGAAAAATTTCTCTCATTATAGAAAAATAAATAGGACTTTGGGTTCTACCTACATAAAATATTACTTAAACTATCCAAGTAGTTTCTGATAACAAAGTGAACATAATAAAAATATAAACGTGTAAAATAAAGAACCTTCTCGGTTAAAAATGTTACGTAATTTCATGGAGCCTACACCTTCTGGAGATAGCCTGGCACGATTTTCGTGCATATATCGTGCCAAGGGTAGAAAGAGAAGGCAATAGTGAGGACAAGAGGCTATTTCACTCTATTGAGAATCGCGACTACCAATCGAGTGAAATAGCCTCTTACCCTCACTATTGCCATCTCTTTCTATCCTTGGAACGACATTTGTGCATTGTAGACTACCTCAAAAAGTTATATCCTCTAAGGTAATTTGTACCAATACCGAGAAACGAGTATAAAAAATTAGACAACTTGGAATGTTAAAAACTCATCGATATAGCACTGTAAAGAAATTATAAAGCACATTATGACTTATTTATGGAATACTAATAGATGGACGTTCTGTACTTTCAACTTTCAATTAAATATTGGTTATATCAAGAAATATTCGGCTCTCACAGTGTCACCTCAAATCTGGGATCCTGAGTGCAGCCTGTCACCAGCGTTGTTAACAAATATAGTCCTAGTCTCCCTTTTTTGTTTCTCCTGAAGAAGCCCCTTATATAATAACAGGCAAATCCTTGAGATTGTATTTCTTCATAGTGACAAGCTAAATTTTTGGTAACAATAGATAATGTAATTACAACATTTATTTGAAATTACAATTAAGAACACGTCACGAATTATCTTAGAGATAAATCATTTTTGGTATCAAAGCATGTGACAAAAGTTACAGAAATACTAAATCAGAAAATATTGTTTCTCAAAAATGATAATTTACGTGCTAAGCTGAAACATTTTTTAGTGGTTGATAAAAAAAACAATAGAGAATCAGTTATTTCTATATATCCACACTTTCTGGCGATGTCTAAGTCTTAGTACTTAGTATTGCGTGTCACCGTGAAAACCTGGTCAGGTTCTCAGATATACGTTTTAAAATACAATTTATTAATTGGAAACCATATATTGTACTAAGTCTTCAATTTTTCTCATTTTTTGTAGGAAAATTTTAAATTTTGAAGAACCATTATTCCATTTGAAGCCAGTTACGAATTACACAAACGAAAGAACACTTCTCTGATTTATTAAGATATAAAAAAATACTACCCAACTTATCCTAAATACAAGTACATAATAATACATTTTGTAACTTGATAACCGTACTGTGTACTGAAATACGTGTATAATAATATTCTTATGTTATTTACTGGTGTCAAAACTGGTAGATTTTATACATCACTCAATATTAGCAAATTTTAAAATATGCGTTTACAATTTTAACTAAAATGATGGATATACTAAGACGAACCCAACTTTTTTGTTTTCTGAGGGTTATTTGTTGCATCTTCTACCCGTATTTTTATGTTTTTTTTTTAAACAACATCACACTTAAAAATTCAAGCTTTTCAGGGTCTGGTTCTAACAATTTCACAATGGTCTAAAATATTTGTACTTAAAGCACAAGGTTCGTTAAAATCAGTAAACTACACAAATTAATTCAAATATCAATACTTTATCGACACTATAGTGTAAGGGTCTGCAATATTTTTTAAAGCAACAAAAAATATTAATGATAAACGTGTTAAATGTAGGTGATTAGGAGGTGGAAAATTTATAGTAACTAACATGTAGGGTAGGGGGGGTACAGTGTTACAAAAAAAATACTAGAATGTAATGAGAAAAATATTGTTTTAATCAGCTAGTTTTTGCCATGGAAATAAACTTTAACAATCTCTCTTTAATTAAAATAGCTCAAACATTAACATTATTAGCAACTACTTAATTTAAATTTCACTTTAATTAAATCAGTCGATCGTAACACTGAGCCCCGTATCTGGGGTAGTCTGTTACAGGGTAAGGGGAACAATGTTACAACATAAAATAATGTAAAACTAACAAAATGAGAAAAAGTGCTTAACTACTAATAAATATTAAACTTCTTTAAAATATTCTTTGGGAAAGTATAGGCATCAGTCTGACGTTTGGTCTTTCTTTCTGCAATATTAATAAGAGGAAGCAAAATTTTAATATCGTCTAACGATACCGTTGCCATATCCGGTTCAATAGGAAAATAGAAATGATTGTCAACTTGGCCACTTCTACGTAAGTAGCTAACGTCATATTCATTATCCTCAATATCTGTCAGTAATTTTCCAACATAATGCTTTACTAGTTGTTTTCCAACAAATTGGACGACTACAAAATCGTTCTTTTTCGGTTTCACGAAGTGATTTAGTGGCAGTTCGTCCTCAGATGTTAAACTATCAGAGGAAGATATCGGCATGTTTTCTACATCCTCTCATCATCACTAAATAAAACTCTTTTAATATTTTCGTTTGTGTTCAGTCTCTTGTGAGGAATTTCTTTTTTTTGTGACATCTTTTTCTTTCCTGTTCCTAACTTTTTGCGTTCTCTTTCCCAGGATTCTTTTTCAATTTCATTCTTGATAGGTGTATCAGTAGGAAAGCAGCTTTTTCCTCTCTTTCTACCACGGTTTCTTTGTAGTCTCGGTTGTGCTTTTGGATAAGCTCGACATCCTAGGGGAGAAACTAGTGTTTCATCTGGAGTAGATGGAAAAGTAATGACTCAAGAGTTTTCTTTAGACGTTACGGATGGTGCTTCCGCAAGTAGAGTTAGCAAACTTGGGCTCACGGATTCAGAACGTGTATTCATCATTTGCCGAACGGGAGAAGCTGGCGCCTGAACTATCGAAGGATATGGTCTTGGATCGGTAACATCACCCCGTTGAATTTGTGAGGAATCACTTGATCTGGTATATTTTTGAGAATCATGAAAAGATTGACTTGAACTGGGGGCATCAGTAGAAGCTTGTTTAGTTTCATAAGGCCGACTGGGACCGGGAGCATTAGAAAGATCTTCGAGTGGCCGATTTGTTACTTCACTTGGCATGAAATCATTGTCAGTAAAAATGTGTCTATCAAATGGAAATATTCCAGTTTTTCGGAATCCTGATTTGATATTTGAGGGTGTCATGGCTCGATCGAAAGCTTGTCCTAACAATTCAGCAATGTTGTAGATGGAGATTGTCTTTCCAGGATGACGCATCAACCAGGAATCCATTGCTGCGTTGTAATATGTTTGCAGAGGGCCAAATACTGACACATCAAGTGGCTGCAATCTGTGGCTTGAGTGTGGTGGTATAGTTAGTAGAGTAACTCCGTTATCTTTTGCTATGTTTAACACTGCAGGTGCTAGGTGGCTATCATGATTGTCAACTATCAGTAAGGACGGGTTTTCTTTTGTGGAGGCAGTTACCTTTACAAAGTGTTTCATGACTTCAGGAAACAAGTCACTATTCATCCATCCGGTGGGTTGAGCTAGACCTAGGGATCCTACTGGTGCACCATTAAGCGTGAAAGACTTGAATTGCTTTCTGGGGAACACCATTGCTGGAGGTAGTGTTGATCCTGTTGCAGATACTGCACAACACGTTGTAACAGTGTGCCTTTCTCAGCACTTGTTACTTTATTTAGCTGTCTAGCTCCCTTAGCTGCAATAATTTTTTTGGGTCTTTGGACAGTAATGGTCCCAGTTTCATCTAGACAATATACTCTACTACCATCTGCAAAACTAGGACATCGCCGCATAATATCTTCCAAATTATTAAAGAATACATTCACATTGTGATGATTGAATAATGTTGCCCGTGTTAAGCTGCAAGGTTCTGGTTTTCTTAATGTTAAATCAGTATGCCGTTTTCTAAACCCATAGAGCCAGTCAATTCCTGCCATCTTCTTATCCCGCCAGTTTTTAGGAATATTCAAATTATAGTAAACGGCCATCTCATAAGCGAGCTTTCTGCACTCAGTCGTATTTAGACCATAGCACATTCTGGAACAGTTAACTAAATATTCTTCCAACGCCTTTTCTTGATCGACCCTGAATACCACTCTATTGGCATAATTTGGAGTAAGTCGCATGTGTCCTTCATCCTCCGAACATTTTTTCTTCTTTTGAACATATCTTTGCAATGTCATAAAATTAACATGCTTTTCATTTGCAGCTTTTCGAAGACTCACACCACTTTCAACCATGAAAATCGCTTCCGCCATATCTTTTTCACTATGAAGACCGTAATCTGTCTTCCTCTTACGATTTCGCACCATTTTCTTGTAATACCTTGAAATAGTACAATAATATGTTAATTGGGGCTGACTGTTACAGTGTCACACAGTGCCCCGTAAGACAGTGCCCCGGAGAGGCAAACCAAATTAAAAAATTGGAATGAATATTTTAGGTTATGTTTACAACAAACTATTTAACGGTAATATGTAGCTAAATAAACATTAAATAAAGGAAAACTACCATCAATTACCTTAATACAATACGTCCGGAAAGAAATTAAAAACTTTGAAACTATTTTTTCGTCGGTTAATCACAAAAAAACCTTTTTTGTTTGTTATTTTTCAAGCACGGTACAAACTGTGGCGATGACAACTGTTTAAAGATGGCTGCTTGTGAGCTTGAGAAACGTGTATACCAACATCATAAAACTAAAAGACAGGGACGGAGATATGTGCATTGTAACATTGTACCCCGTGTAACACTCTGCCCCACCTTACTCTATAGATGACAGGTCAATAGTAAAACAATTGCTGACTATTATTAATACGATAACTTTGGTTTGCAAAAAAGTGAAATAAAAAGAATTTTATACATATTTGTAAAATTTTAAAATATAGCCGATACTGCTATTTATTCAGTAAAGTAACATTTAGCGAAAAAGAGGTCCCTCATTGAAGCCCTACGCCCTTGGTTGGACTAATTTAGATCTTTTTAACCGTACCAATCTTGTCATGTTTTCTTCGGTCAAAATATATATTTAGTGTTGTCAGTTGGCTTTTGATTTTTTTAGTCCGCTTTAGAAATACCTACTGGCGGTCGCCCAGTGGTCGAAATTCGACAAAAATCACTATTAAAAATTTGATTTTGCAGGAATGGTATATCAAATAATAAATTAATATTAAATATAACGTTTTTAAATTATTTCAAAATTCGGATTTCAATTTCTAAGAAGAAAATGCAAGAAATAAACTCATAAATAATTATGAAGATGCAGTATAAATAACCACTATACACAAGTACTTACATATTAGTACAGCTTAAACTGCAATGTATGTACATATAAATACACACAATTAGCGATAACTATTTCTGTATTATATTAAAAATAGAAAGAAATAGCTGATGTTAATTTATTTAAATAATACTTTTTATGTTGAAAATTTTGTAAGTGTATTGTTATGTTATGATATGTCAAACTGAAATCAAAATAATCAAATTCGCTATAACGAAAATGGCCGTGAACATTAGAATTATTGCCATGATGTCAGATCTAACTAATTATCTTAAATCTCACTAATTGTATTCATATCATGGACTTTATTATCGTAGTTAAATTGTATGAAACTATTGACCCTTAAAATAGACACAATATAAACTAAAAGCATAATGTTAAAATAATAAAATATTATCGGAAAACACTGATAAATTGTCAAACAAGACACAATTCTAATTTTAGTTGACAAACCATATTTAGAAAGAAATGAAAGTTTCAAACTTGCGAGTACCAAATAAATGGTTATTATCATATAATATAGCGTGATAATGTGGAATAACTTTCGGAATCGATCAAAATTTGTTAATTTTTTGTTTAATTTAGTTTGTTTTTCGAGTAAGATGGATTTTACGATTTTCTCTCGAAGCATTCTGGCGGCACTGTTTGGAAGAAAATTGGTTCAGGGACAGAGGAGAAAATGGTACCGAACCTTTTTGTCTTTGCCTATTTATATATAGATTACAATCATATTTTTTTCCATTTATTGAGAAAAGTTTTTGCGAAGGTAATTTACTTATCCGTTAAACTTTAAGTTATTGTAAAATTTATCTAATTTATAATAGTTTACTTTCAAATCAAGTACAGATAAACTAAAAGTAACTAGTTACTACTCAACATATACTTTTCTAGATATATACACTATTTGATATGTTCCTCGAAGTTAAAGTACCATTTTTTCCAAATTTTGTATTAAAGTTTTATGTTAAATTTGGTACATTAGTATTTTCGTTACCGTATATAATTCGGAATCAAATTAGGGTTTGTAAAATTTCATTACATTACAAGAGTACCTACAATAAAATGTATAGTTAGTCTTATCAGATACTGTTGCCATTAAACGTCACTTTTTGTTGTTTTCAATTTTGAGTACCCTAAAAGTTTAACAAATCATATGATACCTTTATTCCAAAAAATTATTTCCGATAAGTTCTCTAATCTATAAATTTTATTGATTGGTATGGATTTGTGTACGTTTTCCGCCGAAATATTTAAATTGTAGTAGTTTATTCTTAACAACTGACGAATTTTAAAATTCCAGAATGAGGGAATATTAATAGCAAATTTATAAATGATGTCATGTTTATTGACGGTTGAATAATGACTAGAAAGATAACTGACGCACATACTCGTGTAGATTTTAACGATTACGCTGAATTACAAGTATATCGAAATATTGATAAAAAATACTATAAACTATAAATATAGTGCTTAATATATGCATATATCTTATAATTTTCGAAATAAAAAGTTTTTAATGAAGATCAAAACTGAAATTTTCCGAAGAAAAATCCTCAAGTATCAATACTTTTCCCATTAACAAGACGTAATCGTGAAAATTTTCCAAAGAGCGGTTCTCTATCCTTGAAAATTCAAATGAAGAACAATTTCCATTAAATTTGAAACGCTATAATGCGAAAAATCGTTCTCGGTCTTACATTATTGGTCTTGGTCTTGCCAAAAAACTAATATAATACCCAAGGCGGGAGCCTGTTTTTTTTAATGGGTATAGATTGATTAGGACCGCAAAATAATTTATATTTTTATTCATGTATTTCCAGTATAGAATATAAAGGTTTATTTTCATAAAAAAAAATAACTGGTTAAAATTAAATTTCTAGACCAAAAATTTGAACCCCCAAGTCCCCGCTGGCTAAAGCCTTACTTAAGGGAAGCGTACACCGAAACTTGACTGGATTGGACTAGATTACCAGAGCGGACCCAACATATATGTTTACATTAGAGCGGCTACACTAGGACCAGACTACGGTGGCGATCCGTTCTGCTTGGATCACGCCCAGACTCAGGTTGTCCCTCTCGGAGAGGAGGATAAACGACTGGAGGGGCCCTCTCCCGTCGTTTGTGGCTTTTCGTTTCCATTTCGGGCATTTTACAGCAGTGTCAACTGTAACTACATTGTAAAAAATTAAAAATTGAATAGATATGTTTGAGATGTTTTTAATAAAGTAGGTTTATTTTACCTATCGCAGACATATGTTCAGTTTACCCAGTGTACCAATGGTCCTCCAGGAGTTGATGTCATTATATTTTCACAAATCATATCGGGTTTGTATAAAAATCTCTTATCATTATATAATAGTTCACAAAGTACTTGGCAGTTTTTTTACAGAAGTAGAAGTCATTACCAACAACTTCTGTCATTACAAACACCTTCCAAGTCCATAAAGTAAGTGCAAAAAAGGACAATCCTGTTCGGAAATTGACTCGGTAGTCTGATCCGGTCTGGTGCCGGTGTGCGTATCCCATCAAGTCTGGGTCGGTGCTCCGGTACTCCAGTCAAGTCCAGTCAAATTTTGGTGTGCGCTTCCCTTATAATACTTGCAACAGCAGACGACAACCAAGCTAAATGAACAAGACTAAGACCAGGACTGTATATGCAACACTAAATACCTACTGAAGACTAAACCTAAAGAACAAATTTTTGTTAAAAAGTTAAAGTTAAATTTGTTAAAATCATTTTTTGGTAGGTATGTCCAAACTCATGTTGTATTTTTCCCTAATTCATAAATTACATCCCCTTTGTGTGTCTTTGAAGCAAATGAGTTTTCTGTTCAAAATTTCAAAGCGAAGACCGTAGGGCAGATTGCCCCCTTCGACAGCCTCAAAATTAGCATGTTTAAAACAAAAACTAGGGATTAGTTTATTATTGGTTTATTTTCAAAATTTTGTACTATTTTTTAACATTAAAACAAGTATAGATGATTGTACATTTTAGAAGGGATAAGTTGTATGTTGTTAGTTTTTATTTTTGATTTTTCATAATGAATTCAAGACCTTGAATATTCGATTCTTTCTATATAAAATAGAAAAGATTTGGGGTGTGTATGAAGTACAATGGTAAAGTTTTATTCAAGATCATCAAAAAAGTCCAAAGAAAAAAAAATGTACAGAGAAGAGAAAGATATGTATATAGGTACTTTTGATATACAAACCAAAATTAAAAGTTCTAATTGATTGGCCTGTAAGCCAGGTCCGACTCCTGAAACATGGTAGATCTGCCACGAGGGAAATGAAATGGATATTTATATAGCTATGTGGTTGATTCAATGCTTATAAAGAGAAATGTTAGGAAACTTAAACATTTTGTTCTTGGACACTAAATTGGTAGTGAGACAGTTAGGGTCAACCCCACACTGTATGTTAAAAGTGTGAGACACGAAGACTTTTGAAGGTACTCTGCTGGTCACTACAAATGAAGTACCTATTTGACCTTGATCTAATACTGTGTGTCACTGATTTGAGCAAGTTTCATGACTGGAAGAAACTGCTCCAAAAAGCTTAACCGTTCAAAGATTGTAGCATTAAAACAGATCTATCCCTGAATGGGGAAGCTGGAGGTCCAACATTATTGAAGTCAAGCTGGGAACAAGATTATCATGGAGCAGAGATGTACATTTCAATTTTTACTTTTTGTATTACACTGCGTTTATGTAGTTATTGCCAATGAAATAACATTATGAATAAACTAACTATTTCTTAAATATCCCATTTAATTTCCTATGTCAAATACGTATTTATAGTACTATTTGTTTAGTATATATTAGCGATATTAACAGTATTTAAAAAAATTTCTAAAACTATCTAAATACAACAGAAATTTTCCGGTAGAATCATATTTCGGTAAATTATAGCAGCACCTATTTCTTTCGTAATTCTTTTATCACTAAATCCGAAATATTTCTTATCTCACATTTATCAAATTGCCGAATGTTGCCAACTAATATTCCCATTGTATTAATGAATTATGATTACTCGACAGTTTAAGATACCATCAGAGTAATTAAACAATCGATTACTAATCATTTTCCCTTCCCATTAAATGACAGTAATTTCTAACTAGAAAGAAACATTAAAGAACAATAACAACAACTTAAGGAAGGAAGTATGAAAACTAGTTTATAACTATCATCATCAGTACACTTCTTTATTTTATTTTTTTATTACCCCGCACATTCATAATTTTAACACAGCCATTATATTATATTTAGGCAACACACCTTTTTTGATCTGTTGAAAATTTGACAAGTATTAGTCATTCATAAAATTTATTGAATAGAAATACATTCTGGCAAGAATGTTATCACTTGAAGTTCACTTTTGTACATTTCAAATTTCATTTGAAATAGTTCGAAACACCCTTTTATTTCGGTATCTGTTAAAGAATGTGGTTTACAAAAAGTATATATTGCCACGAGTAATTTAAGCTATAAGGCTAGCCGCACACTGGCAACTTTTTAGTTTAGGGATTAAACAGTTCAGTCGGCTGGAAGTTGCCCGCTTATTTACTCTGACAATGCATGTGTTCGTGGTTTTATTCTAAGCAAGAAAAATGTTATTTGTAGCACACTGATTTTAATTTTATTTTTGTTTTGAATTAATATTGTTCATTACTGCTTTTGATAAAAAAATTACATTTCACTTTTCCCCGACTTTATCCCCTTTTTCACTTTGAACTTATAGATTTTTGTCGAAACACCCTTTTATTACGGATAAAAGCAAGACGCAAAATGAAAAAGTATCAAGAGCAACTTCGCCAGTGTGCGGAGACAATGAATGTGCGTACCGGTAGTCGCCGGGAATACAAAAAGTTGCCGCAACTATAATTGCGGGTTGTCACGATTTTTGTGTAATTTCGACAAAAAGTGTGCGGCTAGCCTAATAGTTGCGTTTTCACAAGACAGTGTAATTTTGTCGAAAAACCACCACTGATGTATATCTGGTTGCAGCATTTTAAAAAAGCTAATTTATTAAGGGTTCAATAATTCACTATTTTAACATTATTATAAACTTGCATAGGTATTATTGAAATTCAAAAAATCAAAATACAACTAAATTTTCATTATGTAAGTAACCGCATATCAATATTTTTACTTTACAATGTTTAGGATTTATTATTAATTAAATAGTAGTTGAAAAATAAAACATTATAAAAATATATAACCGACTTCTACCTATAACTAAAAAGCTAAAAATAATTATAACAAATACAACTCTAGCAAATAAATAACAAATTCAATGTTGTTAAGTACCTACCCGGGAAGTAAAAAATGTAAATATTAAAAGGTGCTCATTCTGTACAAATTAATTACCTACCAATCTAGTATATTTTTGAAGCCAGTGCCAAGCAAATCTAAAATCCTTCATTGCATACTTATCTACTAATTCATCAAACTTGATTGTTGCTTGTCACCGACTTCAAAAATATACTAGATTGGTAGGTAATTAATTTGTACAGAATGAGCACCTTTTAATATTTACATTTTTTACTTCCTGGATAGGTACCTAACAACATTGAATTTGTTATTTATTTGATAGAGTTGTATTTTGTTATAATTATTTTTAGCTTTTTGGTTATAGGTAGAAGTCGGTTACATATTTTTTTTAAATGTTTTATTTTCAACTTTTTAGTTTTTTTTTCATACTTTATTTTTTATTTTGTATGTATAACCTTAATAGACAGAACCAGGTAACACCGAAAGCCTCAACATTACACAATGATACTTTCTCATTTAAATTGACAGGTAAATCTTTACGAACAAAATGTACTAGTATGCGTTGACTTAATAAGCCCAAAATATATTTATGCCTTATGGACTACGCCATGTAAACTTTTTTAAACTTTTTTTGACAACCCTGTATAACTATAGATAATTCCACTCCAACCCCTTTGTACCAACCATCCTGTACATACGACTGCCCACGGACAAGCATAAATTTGTTAGCTGCCTTCTGTAAACTATAGGACGGAGTAGAATCCATCCCATATTTATGGAGTCAAATCCATCCTATATTTCAACGATAGTATATAACCCCTTTTGAGCTACCCCATAAATTATTTCATTTTTAACATTTTATATTATCGCCATGTGTAATATTAATTTCTCCACACTTTATGCAACTTCTTATGGGCTCTAAAAGAAATAATTTTTTAATCACACTGTATAAATATAATGCAACTCCAGCATATATTTCAACCATCCTGTATATGATTTGCTTATGTCCACATCATATAACAGTTTTTTAATCGCCCTATATAATTTTAACTTCACATTTTTTCCAACATTTTTATACCACCAAACGTCCAGTCCACCCTATATTCCAACCATCCTGTATATACGGCTGCCTCCGGACCACTATCAGTCTAGTCCGTCCTATATTTCAATCTTCATATAAATGCAACTCCTTCTACCACTTTACTTTGTGATTTTGTTTGCTATAACTAAACACCCTGTCTATAAACGCATCAAATAGCAGTTTAAAATTTGACATGTGTTGTCACTGAATTTTCTATTAGGCCGGGTAGAATGTGGCAACCAAAAGCACCGTCTTCGCAAAATGGAAAAATTTGCATTTAAATAGGTATTTGCCTGGTATACAAACAAAACGAGCTTGCTACTCATTAATTTAAGGAACCGAAAATACTATGCTTTACTACCTATATGCTTGAGATGTACATAGAAAATTTTCAAATTCGCAATTAAAACTTCCAGCGCCTAAAATTACCGCACTATTACGTTAATTAAAATATTTATGAGGAAATGTCCGTTATGTCATTTCGATGAAATTTTTGATAAGAATTTTGGAATTTTCAGCGATTTTCTGCAAAACTGCAAGTTGCACGTCGCAGAAAAGTATATGAGATCACCTAAAGATCTTCCTTAATAGATTAAACGTGAAAAACTATACACATCCATAAGGAGTTATCGAAAAATCGACTAAAATATTAGGGATATTGGTCGATTTCCATGCACGCATGTGTTCATTCACAAATTTTATCACTTTATCAATAGAATTCTTTTCCAACATTTTAAGTTTCACCAATCCGGATATATACTCTATTAAACAAGACCATATTCATTCAAAACGGTGCACCACAGGAGAAGAAATCAGGTAACATACATACAAAAAAAAAGCGAAAAAAATATACGCGACGAATTGATAACCTCCTCCTTTTTGGAAGTCGGTTAATTATATTAAGTATATAGTGTTTGCTTTACCCAGATATATGCACAATTTTGTATTAACAAGTCTCGCTGCTAATTTTAATATTAATAGTGAAGTTTGCATATGTTTATTCAAGGCACCGCCATCTTCTCGACATTTAATATCAAGTTGAATGATTAGTCTGAATATCTATTCACCGATTTTACTTTCATACTAAATCTGTCTTCATTGTTTCTACAGTTTCATATTTTTGTATGGCCCAAGATCAGAAAAAAATGGAAGAATAGTTCGCTATCAACTTAAAGAGTACTCATACATTTTTCTATTGCTCTCTTGATACAAATATGAACACCTTTTATTAGCACAGTCTATAATTCAAATAAAGAAAAGGCAAAGGTACTTATTGAACATAAATGAATTCTCTTCAACAAAATGTAAATCATTTAGGGATGATATTTAATTAAATGTAGCGTTACTATCCTGATGAACTATTCAAGATTAACAATATATTGCTTCATACCGCGTGATTTAAAAGTTATAGGCATTTTTATTTTAAATTTGCAGTGAATTTGACATCCTGTATATTACAGAAATTAATACCATTCTTGTACTTTGTAACTGTTAGTTTTATATTATAATCGCCATTGTTGTGTATATATCAATTATTTCAAAGGTAACACCCTGCATGTTACAACATCATTGTGTTCTTTTAATAACGCCTTCCAAGTTTTACTAAGCTCTCCTTACACTCTGTAATAGTTTTCAACTATTTTTCTTTTTTGGTGAAAAGTCACTTTGCTTATTTGTAGCATTTAAATGACCGATGTGGAATGAAATCTTTTATTTTGCAGCAGTGAATTAATCTCCATTACCTAATACTTGGAGAGCATTTTGCTTCTATTCTAAAAATAATTTCAAATGTCATCAGAAAGACAATAATATTAGAGCAAACAAAAAATACCTAAAAGAGCAATAGAATCAAACAACACAAACTATACAATAAAAAAATGATACCTGAAAGTATGTGCTCAAAATGACCTTCACCTACATTCAAATAAAGCTGCAGGACGATTTTAAACTAATGGATTTACATTTCTTTTTAATCACACCTATATTTCTAAAAAACTTCTTTGATCCATTGTTTCATGTCTTTGTTGGTAGTTGGAGGGAATCGTCTTCCACATCACCTCACCTGGTAGTCTGGGCGGCCAACTAATCAGCCCCCCTCTTGCTATCCATCTTCGGTAAATTCATTATTTATGTAATAGAGAACTGGAGCAGAGTAATGGACAGGTGCTTCATCATGCGGTAACGACATTCTTTCTAGCATTGTTTGGTATATTTTGCTCAAATACAAATGCATTATGTATAATATTGTAATGTTTTTATTTACATACTCGGGTTGAATTCAGTTCTTGGATTTATTTAGAAGCACAGTCCAATTCACTCTAATTTATTTCCACTACTTTAACACAATTTATATTTACAGAACTATTTACAATTTATGTTTACTATACGGAGTCGAATATTGAATGAATGCTTCAGTCAGCTCTCCGTATTTATATATTACTTCTCGGAATTCTCCATAACGTCAAAGGGCCGCCGAGAAATGGACTAGATTCTTCGAGAACTTCATCAAAGCAAGTCGCCGACCTCAATGCACCAGACGAACATTTCGGATTCGCCGAAATATCGAATGAATGGTGCTTCCACGAATTATCGCATAAATTCCCGTCACAATATTTATAATAATATAGTGTGAACGTAAAGCAAAAAATCAGTATTTTTATGTGGTTTATTCCGTAGAAACAACATAACATAACAAATTTTTACGTTCGATTTATAATTGTCGTTTTTATAGCACTATTCAACTTTTCCCCTTCTGGCTAGACCGATTTTCACACACACAAAAGGTTTGTTCCAACCGATTGATAATAGGAACCAATCACGTCAATAACTGGTTGTGTGTCGGTTATTTGTTGGGTTGGAACAGCTCTATAAAATTTACACGCTTTCAGACGGTTCAGAGACTTTTTTCAGTGATTCCAGTATTTGTGTGATCTATCTAAAAATATTGCTGTTAGCATTTGTCGACGACTATACGTTTTTTTCCCCAAATTTTGAGATACCCCGTGCGCATCTATTTCAAACAAGGTTCAAAAAGCGGCCTAAGATGTTTTGATAAACTGAAAAATGTTGTTGATAGCAATTTGAAGAAAGCATATAACAGTTACGTTTTAGGCAAGAAGTTAACGACTCAAAAAATATATGCATGTTCCGAGGGCTTCGCGACGCACCATGTTTTTGGTGGACCAGGAAACTTCTAAAAAGTCAAAAAACTTGCAAGATGAAAAATTAGGAAGCAAAAGAACCAATAATTATTTATTACCAACGACTTTGACTATACAATATATCCCACTTTCTCTAAAGTACTGACAGGATACCTTTAACGGAAAATTAACTAAACCTCAAATATATTAGGTATCAAAAGGAGTTAGCTCTGTGGGAGCACTTGCCTATTTATCAAATCTATGGTTGTTGTCGTAGCTAACAAATTTACTGACAATCCGGGCAGTTCCTAAAAGGAGGACTTTTTACATCACCTTTTGCGGACATTAGTTAAGACCAATCCTTTAACTGAGTATTTTTTTAGAATTATCTGTCAGTTTCGTTAGTGAAGCAATGTTGTTCTCGGTAGCTTAGCAATGATTTTATTATAGCTATTCAGGTGGCTTCGCAATGCCATTTTGTAGCCATTCCCGGTAGCTTAGCAATAATTTTTCTAGCTGTTTCTGATAACTTCGCTTTGTATTTTTTAGCTGTTCCCAATAGCTTCGGAATGTTTTTTTCTAGCTGTTCCGGATAGCTTCTTTTTTTTTTCTACCTGTTTTCTCGCATTTGTGAATTTTCCCAATAACGTTTCCAATTTTTCACTTATTTAAAGTAAAAACTAGTCAAATCGATCCAGCTATTCTCAACTTATGTGCTTACTAACAAAACTAACTCAGTTTTATAAGATAGATAAGAAGAACATTAATAAATATTCATTTGGTCAAATTTTCAAATAACTCACTTGTTACCGATTATTGAACCTTATTTGCCTCAAATACATTCTTCTATCAGTGTACATTAGATCTGCCAAAACACAGTTTGTTTTTGATTGATTTGTTTGACATCAATATTTGATTGAAATGGGGTTTTTTACGTTTCTCGAGCAATTTTTCCAGATTTTCTCTTTATAAAAACTTTCCTCGAACTTCATGTATATTAGAAAAAAAATGGCCGAATGTGCCCAGACTTAAACTTAGCGAATCATTTGTATTAGATTTTTTCGACAATTATTTTTATTTATATGAATAAACGTTTGTTTTACCGGAGACTTTTCTTTCATCGTTAATGTAACTACAGAAAGCATCGCGAGTCATTTGTATGTTCTGGAGGATTCTGTGATTAATCGCTTTTCACGATTAATCACAGAAAAAGGGCATGCTGTCATGCAATTATCTTGTAACTGGAATATCATAACCCCAACCATACATAATAGTTTTGTTACTTCTTGGAAGATGCTTAATAAGTGAAATATTTACCCAACTTTGCGACTGTCGTCGGCTTTTCTTACACCTTCAACAGAAATTCTTCCAATATAAACTGAAAAAGCTCAATATTATGTTGATGTTCCTATATAGTTGAAATTATAAGCACGATCATTCAGAGAGAACTTATAAGAGCTCAAATTCCCTGTTTTTTTTAATCGAAATATATTTTCCCTCAACTGCACTTAAGGCGAGAATTATCATTTTTCTCAAAAATCATGAGCGACTACTTTACATTCTTCTCCACTTGTGGGTTAATTAATAATTATTTAGGTAACATATTTATATTTTCTTATAGATTCCTCCATATTTTGGAGCAACATCTTCAGGTACCTACAGTCGTAGACAATTAATTTACACAACCCAGCGGAAGATAAAATCAGCATCTTCATCGGATGATCTTTCAAAGGCCGCCCGCTATTTATGTAGAAGCCAAAAGCGGTGATTTTTTGTTAGTACCAACAGTTAATATTTGCTGGTCAAATAGTCAAGGCGAAAGTTTTAAATTGTCGATGGGTCTTCTAACAATAATCATCTCCCAGTTGGACGTTGAATTCAGTTTCTTTTTCTTCTGTTCTTCCAGAATCCTCAAATGGCAAGAAATCGTTGATGATAAAAAATACAGTAACCTGTTGGAAGTACATAGAGAACAGAATATAAATCGGTCGAAACTCACTTCATAACAAAACAATTTTAAACAGAAAGCTGCACAGATAAAGGAAAGGTGTGTAACCCCCTTTAAATTTACTTGAATGTTTGAAAATTTGTCAACAAAGACAATTAATTATAGGTTAACTTTTACACTATACATAAACAAACTAGAACTCGTTAAACGTAGAGTTTTTATTTCTCAACAAATTGCTATAACAGATTCATAATTAATTAGTACCGTTGGTTAGTGTTATTCAATAATGTGTAAAAGTAAAGGAAGGTTGCTATTTAAAACATTTCACAAGCTGTAAATGGTCTTACGTAGTCTTTTCACTTTAAACTAAGGTACTTTTTTGAAATCATCTTTATACCTTTTATGTGCTCGAGATAAAGCTTCATTGTAACTATTCAGATTAACACCCCAAAATAAGCTATAAATATTCAAGTACCTAATAACACTTCTATTTATAATTTTATACATTTTAATATATATGTTATACTTCATTTATCCTCTCCATATAATATCTAAAATATAAAGCTAGAGTTGCTGCCCCCAATCCTGTAGAGTGATCTGAACATCCAAAATCGATGACATTACTCGTTTTTTTAGATTTGACTTTAGCAATACTTCGATAACACCCGTTTGAAGTTTGCCACTCCATAATTCTGTAAAACCAATTCGGATCTAAAAATTCTTCCACACCTTCCATACCACAAAGTAGCACTGGAAAAATACAACCTCAGAAAAATTCAATGTTTTGTGAAAACGGAATCTTACCTTGCTCTAAGAACAGATCATGGTAGGGATAACCAAGATATTCGCTAGTTTTTGACTCCCTGTATATAAGCGAACAAAAATACTTTATATAATCGTCTTTAGTCCAAAACACATCCGGTAAGACACAGTGTTGCAGATCAGTAATCAGAACATAAAGTAATCTAAAAACATACGTGTAAGAGTAGAACATGAACAAGAATGTCATCTAACGAAGAGGTACATCAGGCGTTTTCGGGAAACAAAACTTCCTTTGTTTTATCATGCGTTCAATGGATTCTAAAATTTGAAAAATATAGTTCCATAATTGCTATATTTCGGCTAAACTACAAATTCTTTCGTGAGCTTTCTATACCAGAAATGATCGTGAAACGGCGTTACAAACAGTACAACTCCCGATTTGGAGTCTCTTTGAATTAATTTTCTTGGAATCTGGTAGCTGTCGATTTTCATTTCGCGATAAATATTCAACTCAGGTATATATACTAAATACATAAATAATTATTCGAAATTTTAATCTCTGTTGAGGGAAGCCCAACTGATGAAGATTCCAAAGTAGAAACAACATATTGTCTTGCGTTCAATGGATTGTAAAATCTCGAGAACATAAGACGTTTTAGATGTTTAAAATAACTTTGTTTTTGAATGAAACATTGGTACCCAATTGTATTTTTTTCATCAATCTTGAATGAATGTTACATTTTTGACACAAGCTAGAATACGAATATAGAAAAAACTTGTTTAGTTATAGAATGTTAAGTTTCTAGAAGAGGATGTCCACAAAAAGTTTATGAATTACTATGCGAAGAGATATTAATTTTGAGGAGATTATTCTAAGCTACTTGGTTTGGAAAACATCTGCACCACTGGTTGATCCAAGGGGGGCTAAGGGGCTCAAGCCCCCGCCCCCAATCATTTGAGTTGTATGCTTTTTTAGTGTTTATTGTGCTAAAACCTACCCTCACTGGGATCAAACGACAATCCTGGATCCGCTGTCTGACACTCCATTTTCTTTCAAGGACATAGAAAATACCTGGCAATATCTTATTTTTCAACACAGTTATTTCAACTTAATACACTAAACGAAAACTTATTTCTACGTTTTGAATTTTGAATATTGTTTTTTTTTCTCTGGGATATGTAAAAAACCTAATGTAATTATTTTGTCCATTTTTGACATAATCGAGAAACCCTAATATCAAGACTGATAAAGTAACTATTTCTTTCCAAATTATTCAATTAAAAATATTTTACTGATATTTGGTTATATAGCTACCCCCTTTTAAAATAATAAATTATTGGTTAAATATGTAATTTTGAAATAACAAGGCCGCAGCCAGTAGAAGTGGGGGGCTTTTCCATAAAAATATCTTTCTATTTATACGTTTTTATTTATCCAGAAAATACATAATCCCCCAAAAAATATAGCTCCGGCTTTGTTTAGATCTGTCGGAATCTAATAATCATCAATACAAAAACAGAAAAAAGGTAAATATACATATTCAATGGTAATACCTACTAAAAATTTTTTTTTTTCTAAAAAATGTAGTTTAGCTTAGAAGATCTCAAACTTTGGATAAATATTTGTTAAAAATTTTTTTATTAAAGGGAAATGGCAATCCCTGCCAGTATCAAAAAAAGTCCTACATCTTGTAACAAATTAACATCATGAAAATTAACTACATAATTGCAGCTAATATTATGTAGCTATGTACCTACTTTATAATAATCAAATATATAAATAAAAATAACTAACCTATGTGTAAGTAAATATCCTATATCCACGCGAAATTTGTCTAACATCATCTCATAGCAAATCGGGCTTACGTAACAACGTTGAAAAGGTACAGAGAAAGATAGAATTTCTTGCAGGCAAACATCACTTTTTACCCCTTTATAGACTGCTGCTTTATTGGTTAAAATCATATCAGCTGTCCAATTTTGATAATAAGGTAACCGCTTTATTTTATTGATTTCAAACTTTGCCTCTGTTACGTCATTCCATGCATCTGCATTTAACAGTTTCTTCGCAACTAAAAAAAAATAGATATTTTTCCAATTATTCCGTCTTGTTCCTGCTTATTGAGTTTTTTCTCATCCTGTGGAAAGAAACCCCAATTAATAAAAATAATAATTTTAAGGAACTATTCAAAATCATTTAGAAATTGTAAACAATAAATTAAACTAAATACCAGAACTGATTTGTTGTTTTGATCAAATAAATGTAATAATCGAATTATAGTTAAAAAAAGTTTGGTGGTCATTTGAAAATGGACGATGGAACTGATTAATTGACAACGACTCCAGTTTTGAAGTTGAAAGGTCTCCACAACAGATAACCATACAAAATATACAATACAAATACATACTTGTAGGTAGACTCTTAATCCTGCATTAAAGATCTCTTTCAGAAGAATTATGATGAAGGCTTTTTGTAAGAGACAACTAGTAGAATATGCCACAAATAACATTTAGAAGACAATTAGTAATTCGGGTAATTTATCAAAATTGCCCCTACCGAGGAGAGAGAACACCAATTAACAGACGGAATAATGAAGTATCACCTCAACAATCATTTTGATTATTTATTATTATTGATTATTTACGTTAGATACCAATTTAAGTTGCTTGTTGAAAACTCTACTCAATCAGAAGATACGATTTTAAAAGACAAGCTAAATGGTTCAAAAAGTGTGCATTATAAAGCACACTTTTTGAATTGAATTGGAAATTGGAAATTTTCTGAAAAAACGAATGAATTCTTGCTAACATCTCATTACCGTCCGAATCGATTACCAACTAAGAGTTATGTATGACATACGAACTGATGTAAATATCAACTATTTAATGCTACTGAAGATAGAAATGTGCGCTATCAAACACTGCAAAATTAAGCAGTGGTGACATGATTGCTCTGAAAGTTGCTCCATTCATTAGAACATTCACGTATCTCATATACGTTTACTGAAACTCTTAGCAGCAATGTGTGATGAAATGTATGTTAAGGTTAAAAGGAAATGGCAATGTAGAAAATTAATAAAACTTATGTGCAAAATTTATAAAAGTAAGTGTGATTAGAATGTTGGATTTTGAACTTTATTATGCAAATGGAGTAACGAATGTAACAAATTATGTTACTAAATATGAAGATTTAAGTTAAATGTAAGATTTTTTAAAATCTGGTATAATTAAGTATTGATAAAGCAGATATTTGGCATTCATTCTGTATAAAGGCGACTACGATGCTACAGCTAGTCTTTTATAGTGTTTTCATCTTTGATTTTGATAATACATGGTATTTTTGGCCTAAAAACTTATATATTGCCATCAACACTATTTTGTGTAACGAATAATACTAACATACCGCCCAAATCTTGAAGTAAAAAAACTACTTGTAGATATGCCTGCCGATCTTCAATGAATTGTTTTGCCATACCAAAGGAATTTACAATTTTTTTAATAAAGCCAAGCCAAGTATCACCTCCTCAATTTGATTGCATCTGAATTTTAAAGAATCTATATGGTAAGCTAAAAACATTTGTATGCCTAGTAATAGAGTTAGGAGGGCCAACAAGCTTGTATTTCTATAAAATAAATTGATTTCAATGCTATATGTCACTTATATATTAAAAATTTTGCTAAATAAAAAACAGATTGTTTATTTATTTCATGACTACAGGTCTAAGAAAGACTACTTAGTTTGTATTCTAGATTTCACACATAAATTATAGTTGAAGGTGAAAGCAGTTAAATAATTAAAAGATGAGTGCTCTATCAGATAGTCTGGTGACTGAATAAGAGTCACCACTTACAACTATATGAACTCATGATTGACTATGTCATTCTTTGTGAAAAAG
Organism: Octodonta nipae; assembly: GCA_034190945.1. Classification (NCBI taxonomy): domain Eukaryota; kingdom Metazoa; phylum Arthropoda; class Insecta; order Coleoptera; family Chrysomelidae; genus Octodonta; species Octodonta nipae. Next base: position 94,440,664 of record CM067216.1, on the reverse strand, counting down.
ATAACTAACCAAGTAACAAAAGTTAAGTAAATATTAGCTCCCGTCCTTTTCAGACAAACCCACAATTATAGGAATTGATATGATAACTTAACATTCCTAATTTCTGTATCATTCGCTAAACAACAGTTGTATTGTAAATTCATGGCGCAAAAGCACAGTTGTTAAATATGGTTAAAGGTATATTGCAAATTGTAACAAATTTAAACAATTTCTTAGAACAAGTCAATTCAGAGATATTATATTAAGTAATGTGCTTGAAGAGGCCCCGTCCTCCTCGAAATTTGGGATTGAAGATTCAATTTTAACGAAGTAATAACTTATTTCATAAAAATATTTTTGTATACTATACATTTTTTACATGAAGGCAAAAATAACTTTTGTGGTTCTAATCATCTCCTCCATCTTCAAGAAAGTCGTTTTTCTGGTTACGGCTTGCAACGAAATAAAACAACTGTTACTATAAAGTCTTTGTAAAGTCAGTTTCCTAGGCACTCCCATATAAATTAGTTATTGAATAATTGTAAGCATATAGTTAAGGTACAGTACAGAAAATACTAGATACATACAAGTTACCATATATGATGGGTGGTGTGGTAGTAATGGAATTATTTTGTTTTTAATTTCTTGGCATTTGAAGTAAAAACTTTCAACAGTACGCTTTTCATCTTGAGATATTTTCGCTCCATAAATTTTCAACAGTTGAGCTAAAATAGAAAAAAATAAATTTCAATATCGTTAAGAATAATACCAGATAGCTAAAAATCAAATACCTTGAGTTAAAATAACACCAAGTAAACCATCAAAATTAAACTGAAAATACTTTTTTGTTATGAACGTCAAAGCCTTATCCAACTTTTCCTGGCATATTTTTATTTCGTCTGGATATTCCACTGTATACAATCCCTGAATTGTAACCGTTGCAAAAAATAAAGATAATAGCATCTCAAAGACTAACCCTAAAGTTGGTATTTCAGTTTTAGTGCCGTTAATTAATAATATTAATGTTTTTGGGTAGCCGAAGAGATAGGAAACGCTTTTTAATTAAGGATATCACAGTGAATAGAATATGTGCTTTGACCGTTTTTATCGATATTATCAATTAGCAATTAAATGGTATTATCAAATATAATATAAAGCCATATGCTTTATGTATATATACTATATATACAGTATGCTGGATATGAAGGAAATAATTTCATGCTTTTTATTACAATCCCATTACAAATGAGGTCTGAATTAGATCTAATAACGTTTCTTTTTTGTAATACATAAACTGGCCAAGAGTAATAGTTATTACCAAAACATTTCATTTCGAAAAACTTCATTGATCCTGGTTATAAAATGTATAGTTGATAACGTATATTCAGTGATCCATAACAAAAAAGATCTATTTCAAAATCTAAATATTTGCAAAAGGAGCAACAGGAAAATAGAATGACATTAATGCCATAGTGACAATTTATTGCAAAATATTAAATTCAGTTGTATATCCAAAACAGGTAAATAATTATTCGAGATTTAAATCCGTTGAGAGCAGGGTACCTGGTGAGGGTTCTCGACTAGAAACAATATATTGTCTTGCGTTTAATGGATTGTAAAACAATAGTTATAATAATTGTAAAACCAAACAGTAAAAATATAAAGATAGAGATGTTAAGTTTATATTGATCAAAAACTCTGATAATGTAAGTTTAACCAAGAGTTGTAATAGCAATATCCAAAATAACGAAATATAAAACATTTTTTAAAAAATATAACCGACTTCCACCTATAACTAAAAAGCTTAAAATAATTATAACAAAATACAACTCTAGCAAATAAATAACAGATTCAATGTTGTTAGGTACCTACCCAGGAAGTAAAAAATATAAACATTAAAAGGTGCTCATTCTGTACAAATTAATTACCTACCAATCTAGTATATTTTTGAAGTCGGTGTCAAGCAAATCTAAAATTCTGCATTGCGTACTTATCTACTACTTCATCAAACTTGCTTGGCACCGACTTCAAAAATAGTAAATTTCGTAACATAACATAATTAAAGGGGGGGGGGCACCCTTTAATTACGATCGTCCCGATCAGAAACATCCTCTCCATGGTAGGGAGCAAGTCGATCTCAATGGACCACCTTCAACTTAGTCTTGGGGTTTCGACGGATCCGGTAGACGACTTCATTAAGTCTCCTGACCACCTCGTATGGACCATCCCAGGCGGGTGTAAGCTTTGGGAATTTACCCTTGCTCCGTTGGGGGTTGTACAGCCAAGTTTCCTCTCCTGGAAACCAAGTTTCCTCTCCTGGAAACCGACTAAATTGGCCTTGAGGTCGTATCGCGTCTTCATCCGGTCACTGGTGGCCAACATCTGCGTTCGGGCTAATTCGTGTATTGCCAGCATGTCGCTGTTCCGTCTTCAGACAATGTCCGCATTCTGCTCTACAGGGTCTTCTGGATAGGGCATCGGCATTATTGTGCCAACGGCCGGCACGGTGCTCCACCTTGAAATCGTATTGCTGTAGTTTCTCCATCCATCTGGCCAGTTGTCCTTCAGGTGTCTTCATGTCCAGCAGCCATTTGAGTGCGGTATGATCTGTTCGGATTAAGAAATGACGACCATAGAGGTATTTGTGGAAATGGTCTACAGCCCTTATTATTGCAAGAAGTTCTTTTCTGGTGACGCAATAATTTCTTTCTGGTTTCGAGAATCCACGGCTGTAGTACTCGATCACCCTCTCTTCACCATCTTGCACCTAGGATAGGACGGCCCCCAAACCGGTGTTGCTGGCGTCGGTGTCTAAGATGAACTTGCCGGACTGTGTAGGAAAGGCTAGGATTGGGCTGGGCTGCCTTCAGTCGCTTGAATGATGTTTCGCAATCCTGATTCCAACGGAAGGTCTATTTCTCAGTGGTCTGCCGATGTAGAGGCGCGGGAATGGTGGCATATCCCTCAACAAATCGCCTATAGTAGGAACAGAGGCCCAAGAAGCTTCGCAGTTCATGCTTGTCTCTCGGGACTGGCCAATCACGGACCGCTTCTATCTTGTCCTCGTTGGTGCGGATTCCTGACTCGGAAACGACGTGGCCCAAAAACTCTACTTCTTTTTGGAACAAGGAACACTTCTTCGGGTTTAGTCTCAGGTTGGCGCTCTTAATTCTGGAGAATACTTCACCCAGGTTCTTCAGATGGTCGTCGAATGTCTAACCCATGAAATGCGGGTGCACTACATAACCCAAAGGGCATGACTGTGAACTGAAACAGCCCTTTACTGGTGGAGGACGCTGTCTTCTCTCTGTCGTTTGCGTGTAGACCAGCCTGCCAATATCCACTTTTTAAGTCTAGTGTGGAGAACCAACGGGAGCCTGCTAGTGTCGTCAAAGTGTCATCGATTCGGGGTAGTGGATAGCTGTCTTTCTTCGTGACGTCATTCAGCTTTCTGTAATCCACGCAAAATCGGGTGGTTCCATCCTTCTTTTTAACTAGCACGACGGGAGCGGACCATGGGTTGATGGGTGGCTCAATAACTCCATTTTGTAACATGGACTCGATGTTTTCCTTCACTGCCTGTTGTTGCCCCAATGGTAGTCGCCTAGGTGGTATTCTGATGGGTTGAGCCTTACCGGTATCTATTCGGTGCTGGATGATGTTGGTACGACCTGTGGTTCCATCTTGACTGTTAAAAATTTGCCAGTGCGTCGTGATAAACTGCTTGGCTTTCTTCTGTTCGTCTGATGTCAGGTGTGTTAAGTGGTCAGCAAACTGTTTCATTAACTTGCGATACTATTTGCATTAACTGTTCAAATTGCATTTGTCTTTTCTTTTCAGTTTCATGTCGTTTTAATTCAGTTTGATCTTGTTTTTCTACAAATTTCGAGAATAATCCTTCCATTAAATTTTGTTGTTTTTCTTCCATGGCAGTGACAAGATTTTCTAATTCTATTTTACGTTTTTCATCAAAAGATTTTACTAACCTTTGTTGAATTTCTTCTTGATGATGTTCCTCCGTCTTGTCACGTTTTTCTAGAATCTGTGCTATTTTTTCGTCCAGTCCCTCCGTGACCTGCTTGACTATTTTTTTGGTAGTTTCGTTATTTTTTCCATGCTACGGGTTTCCATAAATCAAATTACGATTTTAACTGCACTTAATCTTTCACTTCTGACACCAAATTGCAATATAGTCCGTGGGTTCAATTTAAAAGTATAAAACTAATATTCACTTTCACTTTTCTAGAACTTTATTTACATCAAATTATACAGAACAGCTGATTCACAATAATATTACGATATACGCTCGTCGTCCTTTCTAACTAACTGCTGCGAGGATGGATCCTCCTTTTAAAATCAGCGTCGAATTCTCTAGTATAATCCAGTGTCGATTTTACAGTTGTCGAGTTATGATGATGATAAGTTTTCTCCCGTCCGAACTTTCTAGCTTTTTTATATCCCAGCGATCGTTGTCGTACTGAAATGAAACAGGGTCGGCTTTGGTAAATTTCGTAACAATATACATTCGTAGGGGTATAGAGAAATGGTATAAATCTGAGAGTATAGGTCGCATATACCTAAAATCTATCCCATAAGACACATATAATGAAAGAAACGATCTACTTAAAACAACAAATGTACATTTAAATGGGGTAAAAATGAGAAAGCTACAGAGCAGTTCACTCTGGCAAGAAGAAAAACTAAGGAAACATCAAATACATGCGAATGATGAGCTACCAACAAGAGAGTAGATAAAATAATATATAAGAACAAAGAACTAAATTCCAAGAAGGGATTATCAAAAAGGCCAGAACTAAACAAATGGAATTCATATGGTAGATTTAAATAAAATTAGCAAATAGATTCTGAAAAAATTAAAAGTTTTAAAATGAATCAAATGAACAGAATAAGAATAATAAGAAATAAAGATAAACTAAAAATAGAAATGAAATCCCAATAAACAGTCAAAATAAAAGTCATACAAGTATAATTGAAAATACGTAAAGCATATGAAAAAGACAAAATAGCAAAACAAGTCTGCAAATCTCTATAATATAGATAAAAGATGGTTACGAATTATGTGAATGGAAATACACTGAGAGATTAGAAAAATGGTTTAATAATACCTATCTATAACAAAAGAGATCAGTCAGGCAGATAAACAAGCATCGTTCATCTTGATAACAGAAGCACTGGCCATATCCGATTGGTTCGCATTTGGAGATTTGTATAGGTGCCTCTTTCCTTTTGTTTTTAGCCCTTAACGAAAATTTCTCAATATGTTATCGTCAATCTCGGAAAGCTACACCAGGATCATTGTCAGTTAGCATTTATTCAAATTTTAGATGTACGTCGCAAGAGCAGTTGCAACCAAAAAATTCCTTTGCTTACCTTTCAGTCACCTGGCGATATTAATTTTACTCACCTGTTAACATTTTCGTGTTTTCCATATTTGACTAGATGACCTCCCCATGACACCCCCCTTTGGAGTGTCAGTGGTAAGTCTAGTATATGTATGGATTGAAGCCCTACTTTTTCAAGGATTAATTCTTCCGCTGTTACTGTTGTTAGGCCTCTGCTAACTACTCTGTTGGGAATTTGTACGTCTGGAACTTGATGTTCTTTCCTTGTAGAAAATATACTGTTTCACGGTATGCTGCGACAGACTAGATTAATCTTACTGGGGTTGCCTTTGTTACAACAGTGATGCCAATTCCAAAGACCTTTACAATTTCTCTCATCTGAGCCCAATGCTCCAGCTGAGTCAGAATTTTTGGTGAGATCTTGTCTGTATTTTTTGAAACGACCTATGGTGATTTCCTCCTCAATTTGACTTCTGATCCTTCATCATTGGCGATACGTACTGATGCACTCGACCAATGCCGTTCTATTCTTGCATTTCGATTTTTTCTTTTGTATGGTGTGAGTGTCAGCATTACTTTGGTTCAAAGTCATTTAGTCCTTGTTGATATTTTGATTCCAATTTTTTGTACTTTTCTAATTCGTTCTTGAGGGCTTTGTTTTTTTTTGTAGCCAGATTCACAGTTTGTCGTGCTTCACTGCTCACGAATACTTCTGGATTCATTGGTTCTTAATATAATTTTTTTCCCACAGTCCCTTAAAGGAGTATGCCCATTCTTTATATATGGACCTAACGGTTATTCCTACGTACAGGCCAGTACAGGATCATTGGCAGATACACCGGGTTTTTTTAGATATAAAAACACTTCCATGCTGCTACAGTAGTGCTCAACTGGTCGATATCGGATTCATTTTAAATTATGTTTTCCGTAATCTATAAATCATAGTGGCAATCATGGCATTTATAACCCAAACAATAGAGATTTTTGGTATAAAATTTAACCGTTAATAAATAGTTTTTAGGCTATAATTAAAGTACCTTTAACAGCAAATTCGTGGAAATTTATTATTTACACAATAAAAAAACGCAAGAATTTGGGTATTTCTATTTTAGCGTATGGAAAGTGATGAGGCCATCAATGGAAGAAACAGAAGTTTTTCAAAATGAGCCTTTATAAATCTTATATGAACATTTTTCGCAAAGAATAGCCGGGGAAAGCGGTCAGAAGTACACATTTTTCTGAAATTCATAATTAATACTGGAACATTAAACATCTTTGAAAAGACAGAGACGCCCAACTTCGATATTTTTTGAAACAGGTAGCTAAGAGGTATTAAGTCTGTCAAAATGGTGAGTGAAATTTTTGTATTAATACCAGTTTTATAGTTAAATATTTTAATAATTTTATAAAAAACGCGAACACTTTTGTACTAAATGGTATGGCCGCAGCTTCCCCCGCTCTAAACATGCCATTTTAACTTGACCAAAATATTTTCTAATATCAGTTTAATGTTAATTATTATGATGTTTTTCTAGTCCTATCATTAATAACAACCTAATCTTGCTTATATTCTTTAGGGAACTATGCGTGTGATCAGATTTTTCAACTGTACTACAACAAAAAAGGCATGTATTGATAAAAAATAATAAAACTCGTATTAAAATATCACTGCATAGACGTAATAATTTTTTTAGCCGTTTAAATGCACACACACATAGACAGCCGTATTCTATAAGTCGATATAAAGATAACGTTACGATGGAACGCAAAATTATTAAATGCTTAACATATGGTTTGTTGGGTAAAGCCCATCTTCATTAACTTCAAGGATTCTCCGCGAATCAGCGATCTCGAGCCTTAGCTGGGCCAACACTCGACTGGCGGGGAATTTTTGAAATCTTTGAAGGTAATGACAACTGTTCTCTACGAACGAACTTATTACTTTCCGCTTCATTTATAGAGGGTTGAGGACATTCCATAGATTCGTTTCGACTCATGAGTTACAGAAAAAGCTTAGCAGGCATAGTTTTGAAACGTTCGAACACAATAAGGGTACTTAGTTTATTATTATCATTAAGCTTTGGCTTATTTTGGCATCACAGACTAGTAAAATATACAAATAATTTTAAAAATATCTACAAATGCATCTTAGCGAGAACTAATATAAAATATTAATTTATCAAATATTGTCATACTTTTCTTGTAGGACGAGGCATACATACCCATATTATCATAGGACATTCAAAACACTAACGGATCGTGTGGTTTCATTGTCCTACAGTTAATAATGATTTTGGCGAGCCCATAAAACCGGCATGTTTCGCGTTTAGGACTAGGAAAACTTTCCATTTAACTTGTAGGGCAAATATACCATTCGATTATTGTAATAATTACCAAGCAATATTGAAAAAAATTAGGCTGATATTAGTAAATATTTTGCTTACGTTAAATTGACATGTTTTGGGCGGGGGATAATGCGGCCATACAATAAGGGGTGTAAAAGAAGTGTTTTTGCGTTTTTTTTATCAAATTCAAAGATTTTCAAAGTGGAAAAAGTGGAGCGTCTCGGATAAATTTAGCCACTCAAAACAATTATTTTGGAATTAATCAAAAAACATAACCGACAAGGTTATGTAAATTTTCCAGAAGAGCAATTTGTATAATTAAGGCCCACTATATTCACCTCCCAGTAAAGTGTTAAGTAACTTCTTGTCAGTTAAATTTACTGGCAGGAGTAATTTTTATTGAGTTATATAGTGGAACTTACTGGCAAAATAATTTAATTGGCAGATTTAGTGACAAGTAAATATGTATAAGAGTTTTTACAATTCTTATGAATTATAGTTATAATTAGTTAGAATAAAATATTATGCTTCAGGGGAGCGATCCTGTACTTAATTTGCCAAAATATAATGTTAAACCCATATTTCTTGTATTATTACATTAATAATAGTGGTTATGTGGTTGAAACCCATAGAAGTGATCTTCTGCTATGCTCTCGGAGTTAAGATTACCTCGTTTTAATATTAAATTTACTAACTTTGAGGATCTCGGTGGGGGCGGTCGCCCCCATTGCCCCCCTTGGATCCGCCCATGATAAAATTAAGAGCCCTTTCTCTGGAAAAACGCACATAACACAAAAAACAGAAATAATTTTCTCTTTTTCTAATATATGCATTTATTAATTGTAAATACCACAAAGAAAAAAGATTCGATTCTTCCAACAACTTACCTGACAGAATATTTTGCGTGAATTAATGTACTCAATAATTTATATTTAAAAATGAACTGACATATTATTTAAAACAAAGACCGTTTAGAAACCGTGTACAATCAATCATTACATTCTGATATATTCTTTTTCATCTGATTTAAGGTACAATTCTATTGATTTTTTAGCGTATCTTTATCTCTCTCTCTTCCTAATTTGTATTGTTTTTCTATATTTTCTGCATATTTTTTAACTTTCTCCGACTTGACCATACAATGTATGGCATCACATTCCCTCTAAGGCACAAATAGTATGCCTTTAGGGGAAAATTCACTAAACCCCAGATATACTACCTATCAAAAGGGTTTAGCTCTGTGGGAGCCCTTGCCAGGTTATCATGAATTTTCTAACCGTCCGGGCTGTTCATAACAGGACGGCTTTCTGCATCAGTTGGTAAAGATGTTCGTCCAGACCGAGGTATTTCAAATTGTTTAATAGATGTTTTGGGACTACTCCTGTTGTTGACATAACAATTGAGTTCGAGTGTTGTTCATGTCCCATTGTTTCTGTATTTGAAATTCTAAATCCCTTTGATTTGCCAGGTAGTCATGACATATTCTAAAAAGTTAACAATACAATTATTTACTTTTTGTAGTCCACATATGCCATTTAGGATTTCATCGTTTGGCGTGGGCTTGATTGCAACAACGGAATCAATTATTAGTTGTTCTTTGCACCCCATCGAGTTTTTCGGGCATCCCTTTTGCTGTTCGGTAATTATGTTGTTCAAATCAAAATGTCTGAAAAGGCGATGATTCATGCACGACTTTATAAGTTTGTATAAGGTTGGGAGGCAAGTGATTGGTCGGTACTTTGCTGGGTACTGTGTACATATGTTATCCTTTGCTAAGAGTTATGTAGCACCATGCGTAAGGAAACTAGGCATCTTGTGTGGATGGATAATTATGTCATTAATAAGTTGTGTTAATTTCTCGTGGGTGGCGTAAAGTTTCTTTATCCAGTAATTCTGCGCACCATCTGGTCCTGGTGCTTTCCAGTTATAGAGCTGTTTCATTATGTTGGACGTGTCTTCCGTTGTAAATGGTTGGTGTTGTATGTTATCACAATTCTGAAATGCAGCCTCCTCCTCATTAATCCAGCTCGCCCTGGAATTATGGGGAACTTTCCACTTGTGTTTTCCAGAACTGCTCGATGGCCGTTTTACTGGGATAGCTAGGGGTTTCATTATTATTGATGTTGTTGAGTTATATATATATATATATAAAACCCTTTTTCTGATATTCGAAATAGTGCGTTGTCTAGTTTCCGTTGGTTACTGGTTTTGTACCTTCTCAATCGACATGTGTAGACGGAGAGCTTTTGTCGTAAACTGTCCAGACACTGTTGAGATGTGATGTTTTCTCCATCCACTGAGAGTGTATTCGGTTATTGTTCATGATAGTCTTGACAAGTCTTTCTATTCTGTTGTTCCTGACCCTCGTTGGTACTCGGTCAGTCTTCCAATGACTTTCCGAAGAGAATTAATTTTCCCTTCAAGTCTTTTTTGCCAAGGTGGTATTTGGGGTGTTTGTCTAAATTGGGGAGAGTCTTGCTTTGGTCTTATTGCGACCCCAATTGTTCTGCAGATGGAAATTGCCGCACAGTAGATGATTGTGTGTACCGACTCTAACGTATTAGCACCTAAAATATAGTGTGGCAAGATAAATATGTTCATAGCCTGCTTTTATTATTTTCTTTATTATTTGGAACAGTTTCTATTAGTGTATCTCTAATTCACCCTATATTGCAACCATCCTGTATATGATTTTATGCATTGGTCATCCAATATAACTTATTTGTCTATCATTTTCTAAACCACCCTGTACAACTAGAATTCAACTCCAGACGATATTGCAAACGCCCTGTTATCTTTAAAACAACTCTGTATAAGTATAAATCATCTCCACACCATTGACCGTTTCTATTTTTCAAATTATACTTAAATACCTATAAGTTTACATAGCCCCATATGTTAAGTATTGTATTTATAAAACTGCTTTATAAAACTCCTACCCTATATAACAACATTGTTGAGCCACATTTTATAACTATTGTAATGTTTTTATTTTCAAACTCTTCGGGTTCAGTTCAGTTCGCGGATTTATTTAAAAACACAGTTCAACTCACTCTAATTTATTTCCACTACTTTAACATAATTTATATTTACAGAACTATCTACAATTTATATTTACTATACGGCAGTCGAATACAGAATGAATGCTTCCTCAGCTCTCCGTATTTATATATTTTTTCTCGGAATTCTCCAACACGTCAAAGAGCCGCCGGGACTAGACTAGATTCTTCGAGATTTACATCAAAGCAAGCCATCGACCTCGGTGCACCAGACTAATAACATTTCGTGTTCCCCGAAATATCGGATGAATACCAATTCCACGAATTATTGGAGGAATTCACGTCACATTTCGTCCCGTAATGTCCCAGAATCCTTCCTAGTGTGGCGATATTTGCAGGACTCCATTTCAACAACGGGAAGTTTGGTGAAAATAACAGTCAACGGTCTTCGTATCTTGAGACAGCACAAAAGAATATCGATGCCACTGAATCGAAAGATAGTTTCCATCATACTTCTCACCACCCCCAATTCAGCCCATCCAACCCACAGGCCATATTTCGGACCGCCGATTTCATCAGGTTCTTTTCTGAAGGTCATCTCTTCCTCAGATGGTTGGATACTGCGGACTTGGACTTGCTCAATTTCGCCGTCATGACTTCCGGCATAAGGGTCTGACCTGTTGAAATGTATCACCTTTGGTTTTCCTCGAGGTAGCTTCCTTATTCTGTAGACAACATCGTTGATTTTCTTTATAATTTGGTACGGCCCCTCTCAAAATCTCTGTAGTTTGGGAGAATATCCATGACGACGTTGCGGGTTATATAATCAAACAAGATCATCAACTTGGAATTTCCTGCCTTCGGCTTTGATGTCATATGCTTCCTTCATAAGGGCACTGGCATTCTCGATATTTACCCGGACTCGTGATAGATTTCGTTCATCTTTTGACGTAGCTGGCTGACATACTCATCACCTTCGGTCTCTTCTCCTGGAGGACATCCAAACTTCAATATGCATGGCAATCTTAATTCTCGTCCCATAATAACACTGGCCGGGATCTGACCCGTGGACTCGTGTACAGACGAACGGTATGCCATTAGAAACAAGTGAAGACACTGATCTCAGTCTCTTTGGTGGTCAGAGACTATCTTTGACAAATGGCGGTTAATGGTTCTATTCATTAGTTCTACCATTCCATCGGATTGCGGGGGTAATGCTGTCCGGCCGTTTTTTGTAGATCTTCAATAATTTGCAGACGTCTTGGAAAACAGTAGACTCGAAATTTCTTCTTAGTCAGAGTGCTACTCCAAGGGAACACCAAAACAGTTGATCCATTCCTTGACAAGGACATCAGCAATGGTCAAGGTTTCTCGACTCGGCAAGGCATAAGCTTCTGCCCATTTACTGAAATAGTCCATTACTACCACAATGTACTTATTTCCGGAGCCAGATTTAGGAAATGGGCCGACAACATCAATGGCTACTCTTTCGAATGGACTGCCCACGTTATATTCCTTCATGGAAGCTTTTGCGCGCTTTTGAGGCCCATTAGTTGCTGCACAAACCGTACATTTCCTGCACCAATCTTTGACATCTTCTTGGAAGTTTGCCCAATAGAAGCGTTCTCTCAACTTCCCAGAGTTCTCGTTACTCCCAGATGTCCTCCAGTTGTACTATCATGTAGTTCTCGCAAAACCTCTGGTCTTCTATCTCTGGAGACTGCAATCTGTTTTCTGTCCTTGCCCTCCATTGGAGTTTCCAGCACGCTCTTCAGAAGTCCATCATCCAGGATATGGGAGTTCCACTGAGCCCAGTATGACTTGATGAGTATCGGGAAATCTCCTGTCACGTAGGTTTGCGGTCTTCTCCCTTCCACCGGATTACCTCTTTTAGCTCTAGAACTAATTTTTAGTCTTTCTGGATCTCCTTAGGTTGCCAATGGTCATCGACGGCGGTAGTTCTTCAGAGAACCTTTTCCTTCAGCTCGCTGACAATTTTTGCAATTATCAGGACATGGTCTCCTCGATGAGGCATCAGCATTCTTATGGCTGGTTCCTGCGCGATGTTCAGTCTACAAGTCGAATTCTTGCAACCACTCAATCCACCTAGCCACTTGTCATTCCGGGTTTTTAAACTGCAGGAGCCACTTCAATGCTGCGTGATCAGTCCTGAGGAGGAATCTTTTACCATAGACGTACATGTAGAAATGTTTTACTCCCTTTACCACACCCAAGAGTTCCCTACGAGTAACGCAGTAATTCCGTTCTGGCTTGCTCAAGGTCTTGCTGGAATATCCGATGACTTTCTTCTGGCCCTCTTGGATCATCTGCGAAACCACCGCACCAATTCCGACATTGATTGTATCCAAGATGCAGTTCCCCTCTGGTAAAGAATAACTTAAATTGGGGGCACTGGTCAATGTACTTTTCAGGGTCTCGAATGATCGCTGGCATTCCTCGTCCCACTGGTACCGCACCTTCCCTTCTGTGAGTCTAGTGAAAGCTTGGGGATATTATCAAATCCTGCTACATACCGACGATAGTACGTGTATAATCCCAGGAAACTTCTTAGCTGCTGGATATCTTTAGGTATCGGCCATTCTTGGACGGATTTGATTTTCTCTTTGTCCACAGCTACTCCCTGTGCGGAAAGATATTGCACCTCTTCTTGGAACAACTCACACTTCTTTGGGCTTAACTTTAATCCAGAACTTCGAAGTCGCCGAAATACCTCCTCCAGGTCTTCCAACCACGATAATGTCATCAAGATACACCAGGCACGTTTTCCATGAAAGCCCTTTTAACACTGTTTCCATCAATCTTTCAAACGTCACTGAAGCGTTACACCCAAACGGCATTACTGTGAATTGGTAAAGTCCTGAGCTGATGGTAAAAGCAGTCTTTTCGCGGTCTTATTTCGCTGCTTCCACTTGCCAATAACCGCTTTTCAAATCCAGGGTGGAAAACATGTTCGATCCAGCCAACATATCTAGGGTATCGTCTATTCTTGGTAGAGGATAGCTATCTTTCTTCGTGGCGTGATTTAGTTGCCGATAGTCAACGCAAAATCGGGTCGAACCGTTTTTCTTTTTAACCAAGACAACTGGAGAAGCCCAAGGGCTATTGGATGGTTGTTCAATAACACCTTCTTCCTCCATTTCGTGGACTATCCTATCGCCTTCTTTTCCTTTGGCTAGGGGTAGTCTTCTGGCCGACTGTTGAATAGGCTGAGCGTCCCCGGTATAAATTTTATGTTTCACTAAATCAGTTCGCCCTTTTTTACCTTTCCCTACGTCGAAGATATCCTGATAGTTTCTAAAGATGTCCCTCAATTTTGCTTTCTGGTTTTAAATTCCTGGAAGAATCTGTTATGAGTTTTTCCAGTTCTTCCGATAGTTTGCCTGGTGGTAATGCTGTATGTTGCGTGCTTGTGACTACAGATGAAGCTGTTGAACCGTGCTCCAAAATTGTTCCTTTCTTTGACGCAACCGAGTAATGATTCAGATTCATTACTCTTACTGACACAATCTCCTTAGCACGAAACAGAGTCTTTCCGAGTGCGATTCCGCTGCTTAAATTTTAGTCGTTAAGTTCGGGGTCAAACATCATCACTGTTCCAGTTTTAGCTTTCCTATCTAGGCCAGCATCTACAATGTTTTCAGTTCTTTCCGGGACATTTACATCATCTGCTAAGATTGCTCGAAGAATTATGTCGTCTTTCCCGTAGAGCACCACTTCTTCGTCATTCCCTCGCAGAATTCCATCCTTAATGTTTAACTCGAATCCCTTGGAGCTCATGACATTCATTCCGATGCTGACTTCGTCTTCGATGTCTGCCACTAATGCCCGATATTGGATTGTTGTATTTCCCAAGACAGTTGCCATTTTGTTGGTTTTATCATTGTCTCGTCTAAACAATGTTGGGCGTTATGACTGTTCTGGTCGCACCTGTATCCAGCAGCATTGCACATTGCTTCTTATTAATAAAGCCATCTACAAAGACACTGTTAACGTGGTTGCGTACCGAAGCGACATTGTTAGCTACAGCTCGACTATGGCCCGTTCACATCGACCCTCTTTAGTTTTCCGACGAGGAAGTCGGGCCTCCGTTGCTCTTCTTGCAGCGACTCCGTATGTGTCGTACCTTACCACACTTTCAATATCTCAGTTGTCTTTTTTTCAGTAAGGACTTTCTTTACTATCTTTCTTACAGAGGGTTCCTCATTTCCGCCATCTTCTGATTCGCCATCAATGATTCGGACTCTGGCTTGACCTCTGCAGGTATTTTTCGCAGCCTCAAATTCCAGAGCTCGAGCCAGTGCATCCACTAATTGAGTGGGTCGAGCTAGTGTCAATGCTTGTCTGGCTTCGTGGTCCCGAAGTCCATCAAAACACGCTTGCATTGCTAACTTTTCTGTCACATTTTTCGGTGTGGCTGATAGGCAACGCGAACCAGACGAGCAATATCAGCTTCAATTCATTAGATTTTTGGTGGCGATTTTTTAATTGGGAATGATAAACGTGCTCCAAATGGGTCTGTCCATACCTCAGTTCTAAATGTTTGACCAGTTGTTCGTAGTCTTCTTGCTCAGAGGTATTCAATGTTTGCAAAATATCTGCAGCATTCCCTTTTAAGGTGTGAGTTAATGCTATTGCCTTCTCCTCTGCCGACCACCCATTTAGCTTAGCTGCGGTTTCGAATTGGCGCCCGATAATTAGTCCATGACGACTTTCGATCAAATTTGGAGGTTTCATTTTTGTGTCTTGTTCCCTCGAGGCCAATTTTCGTATATATATTCCGGACTGTTTCTGCTTTCGATCTTTGTTGAAGTTTCTCCCCTTTGTGTTGTGTCCTGTTTTTTTATTTTGCCGATCTCTCCCACTATTATTTGTTTTAGCTCTTCTATTCGATTATTTTTATGTTTTTTGGGCAATAACACCACAATAGAAATAAAACGCTTTATATACATCAATAAATATAAAGCCATTGACAACGAAGTCAGAATAGACTTTGAAACGTTTGGTATTCCTGCAATATACGTCGTTTTATTTCTATTGTGGTGTTATTGCCCAAAAAACATAAACGTAATCAAGAATATGCCACAAACAACGTTTAGAAGACAATTAGAAATCATCTATTCGAGTTTCATTTTTGACGGTTGTCTGCCTCAGGTCTTCCATCCGAGCTTCATTCTCGACTATTTTCTCTTACAGCATTTAAGAATTTTTCTTTACCATGCTTTTCAAATTTTCTTCAAAAAAATTTAGAATTTTCTAGTAATTTGTTTTCTAATGTTTTAGAATTTTTTAGTAGTTTTTAGAATTATCTAGCACTTTCTCTTGCAATTTGTTTTCCAGGGATTTACAATTTTCTTGTAATGTTTGCAGCTTATCCTCTAAAGTCTTAGAATTTTCTAGTAAGGTTTCCCAATTTTCTAGTAATTTATCTTTTAAAGCCTCTTTCATGATTTTAGAATTATCTTGTAATGCTTGTAGCTTATCTTCTAAAGACTTTGAATTTTCTTCCATTTTCTGTAATAGCATACTCATGTCCCCATTACCAGAAACTTCAAACAAATAAGTATCGGGATCGTTACCTTAATTTATTAAGGCATCTCGTAGCTGTTGTATTAATTCAATTTTTTTCCCACTAATTTCTAAATCTTTATCCTCAAGTTCTTTTTCTAAGTCCGTCACTTTGAATTGGTCCAAACTTACTGCTTTAAACATTATTATTCTATTTATTTACCACTTCAAAAGTTCCACAAATATATACACCTAAGATCACTGTTTTTATTTTCACACTCTTCGGGTTCAGTTCAATTCTCGGATTTATTTAAAAACATAGTCCAACTCACTCTAATTTATTTCCACTATTGTAACAATTTATATTCACAGAACTATTTACAATTTATATTTACTATACGGCAGTCTAATACTGAATGAATTCTTCCTCAGCTCTCCGTATTCTCGGAATTCTCCAGAACGTCAAAGAGCCGCCGAGACTAGATTAGATTCTTCGAGATCTACATCAAAGCAAGCCGCCGACCCGCCAGACCTATTGGATGCGGCCGGAGGAATTCCCCTAACTATAATTTTACTCTACATTTTTCAAGCCCTAGTATATGCAACTGGTATCCTAAACACTTATGTAACAAATTAATGTATTGGTACTTATGAATAACCACCGGAATTCTTTTTACTGTAAAACTCCGTCCTGTAACGAGAATATCTTAGTGTATATGTTTATGGAGGAGTTATTCCCCTATCACACTATAATTTTGGAACCACCCTGTCTAACTATAATTCAATTTAACCTTATATTCCAACCATCCTATATATGCGACTGCCTATGTACCACCCAATATCTCATGGAGACGGGCACACGCACACACACATGCACACACACACATGCACGCACGCACGCACGAAAGCACGCACACACACATACACACACACACACACACAGATTTACCGTTTTTTGAACATATTTTTCCGATTTTCAGAAAACGGTATGTTTTATGTAACAGAAAAATGTACGGAATGAAGCTGGAATATATTTTTCTAGAAGACAGTTTAAAATATTCTGTTATTTTCTGATTTTCTAGAAAACCGTAAATCTCAACTTTTAGAAAATCATATTGCAATAAATTTCGTGGGTTCAAAATTAACATAGATATTCACTTTCACTTTCGATGTCTTTATTTACACGAAAATAAATCCCCTATTTACAAACAATGAGTAATACTAAACAGCTGACTGATTTCTATCGATTCAAGTTCACACAGCAATATAAAACTGAACTAAACTACTCGACATGTACAACTCTCCTTTTTATAATCAAAAAAGACTCGAATGCAAGTATTATTCGCTTGTTGTGGGAGCGTTCTTCAAGAAATTTCTCGAGGTCGATGCTTCTTGCACCAATGGAAAGTTCGGGATGGTCCCTTTTTTATGTTTATGTTTTGTTTTTGTCGAAATGATTAATTTAGAAGGTTTGTTCATTTTTCCATTAGCAGCGTAAAAATGAATGTTATATCACTGATTGTCCCGATCGAAAACATTCTCGCCATAGTAGGGAGCGAGTCGATCCAAATGAACCACCTTCTTTTAGCTCTTGGGTTCCGGCGAATACAATAGACAACGTCATTGATCCTCTTGGCCACCTCGTGTGGACCACCCCAGGCGGGTGAGAGCTTTGGAGATTTACCTTTGCTCCTCTGGGGGTGGTACAGCCAGGCTTTGTCCCTCTCTTGGAACCCAACTGAATTGGGCTTGAGGTTATATCGTGTCTTCATCCAATCGCTGGTGGCCAACATCTGTGTACGGGCTAGTTCGTGTATTGCCAGCATGTTCTGCCGGAGTTGGTCGGCATAATCGTTGACTTCTTGGGGCGGTTCTTCTAGTGAGCAATGATTTCCCTGAACATATCGCCTGTTCATGCTTGTCTTTTGGGACTGGCCAATCAAGAATGGCTCCTATCTTGTCTGCGTTTGTGCGGATTCCTGACTAAGAAACGACGTGGCCCAAAAACTCTACTTATTTTTGGAACATGGAACACTTCTTCGGGTTGAGTCTCGGGTTGGCATTCTTAATTCTGGAAAATACCTCGCCAAGGTTCTTCCGATGGTCGTCTAATGTATGACCCATGATCAGAATGTCGTCGAGGTATACTAAGCATGTTCTTCAGGTCAATCCGCTTAATGCATACTCCATTAGCCTCTCAAATGTAGCGGGAGCATTACATAACCTAAAGGGCATTACCGTGAACTGAGATAGCCTTTACTTTTGGAAAGCGCTGTCATTTTTCTGTCGTTGACATGTAGTCGAACTTGCCAACTCTTTAGATCTAGTGTGGAGAACTAACGGGACCCTGCTAGTGTGGTCCGAAGTCCAGGTCAGTAAAGTTAGCACCGCCATTTTACAGAAACTCAAATTAAAACATATGGGAATTACGAGCTATTTAGGAGCTCTTGATTTTTACCTAAATTGATTTTTGAGCTCAATATTTACTATGGAAAAAGTGCAAAAAACTATTGGCGGTGCTAACTTTACGTAAAGTTAGCACCGCCATCTCAGAAAAACAAACAAAAAAATTTTGTGAAGCGTTTCAAATTAGGAGCTATTTACGAGCTTTTAATTGATGTATTGAACGTCAACCCCTAAATTTGTCTAAGGGGAAAAACCACCCCCGAAAAAATATTGAATTTTAATTTTAAACTTAAAATCTATTAAAATTATCTACGATTTACGAGCTCTTTCCTGGTGTAATGCACATAAAAATCTAAAAATGTTCAAGGGGTGAAAACAACCCCTCAAGAATGCAGTTTTTTCGAATTTTATGATTAATAAATTTTGAAAAATACCAGCATGATCTACGATTTACGAGCTTTCCAACGGTGTATTACACGACAACATTCAAATTACTGGAAGGAGTGCAAACCACCCCCCCAATTATGCAGTTTTTTTCAAATTTTATGATTTATAAATTTTGAAAAATACCAGCATGATCTACGATTTACGAGCTTTCCAACGGTATGTTACATGACCACATTCAAATTACTGGAAGGGGTGTAAACCACCCCCAATTGTGCGGTTTTTTCAAATTTTATGATTTATAAATTTTGAAAAATACCAGCATGATCTACGATTTACGAGCTTTCCAACGGTATATTACTGGACTACATTCAAATTACTGGAAGGGGTGCGAACCACCCCCAAGGTTTCCTCAAGGAAACTAAATTTTTTCAGTGTTGGATTAACTCACAAAATATTGTTTCTCAATTAATTCATTCATTATGCGGTTTGTACACCAGTAATGTAGTTTTGCCAATAAGGATACTCAGTAATGAAAAAGATATTACCATCTTATTAGTCCATCCCCAATATTTTTACATAATTATTTTAGTCTATTTTCAAATATCTAAATTTTGAACGTTATTTATGGCCTATTAAAGAATTTTCATTTTACATTTTGATGTAACATTCGAAAAAGCCTTCTTGCCGCTGTTTGTAATGGCCTTTTCTGTAGCATGAAAAAATAAATTTGAATAGACTGATTATGTGAATATATTGGAAACAGTTCTCTGATAATTGTTATCTAATATTTGATTGGTGCCACTGGTTCTAGTCGATGCAATATATTTTATTAAAGCAGTAAAAAATTCGTAATATGGTATTTTCTATTGCAGGGGTTACTTAAATTCTTAAATCACATAAGTAATATACGCCACTCTGTACTCATTCTTTACGTTCAAACTCATATACAATATACTTTATTATACAATTAATCGCCATCATTTGATTTAAGAACATTTCTTTCTGAAATTCAAGTACGTTGAAATTCTCTCAATAAGTAGGTACCTATATTGAAGTAGTTATTAATATAATTACTATCAATAAACATTTCCTCAACAAATGAGAACCAAACTGTTGCTTACCCTCCTAGAAAATTCGAATAACAGGTTGCAGATCTATACACACAAAAATCAATGACACTGGATTTTAACAAAAAATTCTAATATATTTTATGACATTAACCAGTAATTTCAAATACGAAATCGTCTATCTATGGAAATTTTACTGAGTTATTAGTTACAGGTAGGAATATTGGCACCTAGATGGCCAGACAACACATTTGTTTAATTCATTCAAGTACCTTTGATCTTTTATGTCTTTCTATTTGTATTTTTGGGTTACTATGAATAATTTGATTATTGTGGGTACAAAAATAATAGTTGAAAGAATAATAACGAAATACATTGCCCTCTCAGATACCAAACTCCTGTTTTATATTTCTTGTATAGATTATAGATTCAGCCCATTTTCAAATGGTAAAGGTTAGATAAAAATAAGAATATTATTTGACTTATATTTTCTTAAGGTTGTTATGACTCGTTTGGCGAAGGTTGGTTGAAAAATGCCGACTGGAATTAATCTGTGCATTTCGTAATACATAAAAATATTGCTATTTCTATTTGAAACAACTAAGTTTTAATATGTTAATTAGAAACAAAAAACTTTGAGGTAATTATTAAAACTTCGAGCAACAGATTTTGAAGAAGAAGCGAGTTGAATACAAAACCAGAAGAAACGGTAACAACACGTGGTTCATAATACAATTATTTATCCGAATAATGACTAACAACAGTAGCCGTTTTTAAACATATTGTTGGAAAGCTTATACATCGTAGATAATTACACCTTACACCATTTCCAAGTTTTCAAATCGCAAAATTTGTAAAATCTAGATTTCTAAACCTTTGCTGAGTAAGGATAATATTTAATATTTTCATCCATTTCAAAACTCTGACAGTTTGAAAATTTAAGAACTACAAATTTGGAAAAAAATTCATAATTTGGGGGTTGTTTGCATTCGTTACAATAATTTGAAAGTAATCGTGTTATATATCCTTGAAGAGCTTCTAAATCGTAGATTAGGCTGTCAGTTTGGAAATGAACAAAATCACATAATATAGACAAACTGGGAAATTAAGGGGGTTGTTTGCATCCTTTCTAAAAATTTTAATGTATGTAATTTTAAAGCTCGTAATTCGTAGATCATCCTGATATTTTGTTAAATTTATAAATCATAAAATTTGAATAAACTGCATAATTGGGGGGTGGTTTGCACCCCTTCCAGTAATTTGAATGTAGTTGTTTAATATACCTTTGGAAAGCTCGTAAATCGTAGATCATGCTGGTATTTTACAAAATTTATAAATCATAAAATTTGAAAAAACTGCATAATTGGGGGGTGATTTGCACCCCTTCCAGTAATTTGAATGTTGCCTTGTAATGTACCGTTGGAAAGCTCGTAAATCGTAGATCATGCTTGTGTTTTTCAAAATTTATAAATCATAAAATTTGAAAAAATTGCATAATTGGGGGGTGGTTTGCACCCCTTTCAGTAATTTGAATGTAGTCGTGTAATATACCGTTGGAAAGCTCGTAAATCGTAGATCATGCTGGTATTTGTTAAAATTTATAAATCATAAAATTTGAATAAACTGCATAATTGGGGGGTGGTTTGTACCCCTTCCAGTAATTTGAATGTAGTCGTGTAATATACCGTTGGAAAGCTCGTAAATCGTAGATCATGCTGGTATTTTTCAAAATTTATAAATCATAAAATTTGAAAAAACTGCATAATTGGGGGGTGGTTTGCTCCCCTTCCAGTAATTTGAATGTTGTCGTGTAATATACCGTTGGAAAGATCGTAAATCGTAGATCATGCTGGTATTTTTCAAAATTTATAAATCATAAAATTTGAAAAAACTGCATAATTGGGGGGTGGTTTGCACCCCTTCCAGTAATTTGAATGTTGCCTTGTAATATACCGTTGGAAAGCTCGTAAATCGTAGATCATGCTGGTATTTTTCAAAATTCATAAATCATAAAATTTGAAAAAATTGCATAATTGGGGGGTGGTTTGCACCCCTTTCAGTAATTTGAATGCAGTCGTGTAATATACCGTTGGAAAGCTCGTAAATCGTAGATCATGCTGGTATTTGTTAAAATTTATAAATCATAAAATTTGAATAAACTGCATAATTGGGGGGTGGTTTGTACCCCTTCCAGTAATTTGAATGTAGTCGTGTAATATACCGTTGGAAAGCTCGTGAATCGTAGATCATGCTGGTATTTTTCAAAATTTATTAATCATAAAATTCTAAAAAACTGCATACTTGGGGGGTTGTTTTCACCCCTTGAACATTTTTATATGTTTATGTGGATTACACCAGGAAAGAGCTCGTAAATTGTAGATAATTTTAATAGATTTTAAATTTAAAATTAAAATTCAATATTTTTTCGGGGGTGGTTTTTGCCCCTTAGACAAATTTAGGGTATGACGTTCAATACGTCAATTAAAAGCTCGTAAATAGCTCCTAATTTGAGACGCTTCACAAAATTTTTTTGTTTGTTTTTCTGAGATGGCGGTGCTAACTTTACGTAAAGTTAGCACCGCCAATAGTTTTTTGCACTTTTTCCATAGTAAATATTGAGCTCAAAAATCAATTTAGGTAAAAATCAAGAGCTCCTAAATAGCTCGTAATTCCCATATGTTTTAATTTGACTTTCTGTAAAATGGCGGTGCTAACTTTACTGACCTCCGAAGTCCAAGCGTCTTCAATTCAATTCGTAACATCGTTCAATTTTCTGTACTCCACGGAAAATCGGGTGGTTCCATCCTTTTTTTTTACTAACACAATAGGAGTAGACCATGAGCTGATGGATGGCTCAATAATTTCATTTTCTTACATTGAATAATATCTGAGCAGACATAAAAGAAGATGCGGACGAGTTGATAACCTTTGCCTTTTTGGAATGCGGTTTAAAATTAATCTTGAAAGTAAATTTAACTGACAAGTAGTTACTTGACACTTTACTGGGAGGTGAATGTACCGTAGTAGATTAATGTTTCAACAAAATTATGAATCTTCGGGTTTTTCTCGGTGAAAAATGACCCAAACGTGAATTATAAACTAAGCGATTCGAAGTATTTTTTTTCAAGGGCAGCATTACGAACAGTTCATCACTTTTCATGGTCGCTCCAATAATTGTGTATTGTCGATCAAGGCAGAAATTGACCCAATAAATTCAAAAAGGGGTCCAGTTAATTGGAGCAAAGTAATGCTTAGGTAATCTTCACTGGTCACTACCTGTAAGTAAATGATAATTTTTAATGTTTTGATGTTCATGGTTATTTTAAGTATATATGCTGAGGTTCAAAGAATACAACAGTTTCATTAATTTTTTTCACGTCTGGGCTCAGGTCGCTATAAATAATCGACGCCTGGAAGGTTAAAACTTCAGTCATGATTTATAAAATTATGCCCATAGTATTGTTTTGAGATAAAAAGGTCTTCTTTATATGAATATCAAAACAAATCGCCAGTCTGCTGTTTAAGTGTACTAAAACCAACAAAAAAATAATTCGTGAGGTTGGGTTGATCTTTTACTCAGGCGATTTCTGTTACGTCATTCATTGCTATGTGTCCCTATTTTGAGCTTCTCGGACCTACATTATATCGGCAGACCTCTTTGTATAGTCCGTTCATCGAAATGAGGAGCATCCCCTAGAACTCCTCGCCACACAGGGCGTGATTACAAAATTTTGTTATTCCTTTTCTAATTCGTATCTCTTGCCACGTGGTTTACGTAGTTTCATTAGAATTCCGTCATTACTTCGGAGGCGTCTATTATTTTTATTGTAAGTTATGAATTGCAAACAAAATGTATTTGAAATCATGCTGGAAAATATATCGGTCGTATCTGTTCGACTAACACCAGCGAATAATTGATTATTCTGTGCTAAAACTAACTACAGGAATTCGACTTGCTAAATAGTCCTTTGAACCAACTCAAAAGGTGTGATATTATTATACTACAATAATTACAATATATGCGTACACCCATTGCGCGAGCCCAGGAACTGGATTTGACCTTCAGAAAATTTACTGATGGACACTTCCAGCCCCCTTGCTATCCAACTCTTGAGAATTAACTCAGGTCCTCATGCTAACGCAGTTTTCCTTCTACCTAATCGCTGTCTTCTTGTTTGGGATAGCTTGACTTTGGTTTGTTTCCGTTGCTTTACCTTATTGGTAGTACAGCAACTGTCCAGCCGACGCTATAATTGCCCAATTCGCAGACGACACCGCCATAGGATGCCAATCTTTTAGATTCGAGCCAGCCTTGAGGCGGCTGCAGCAAGTCACTGACGATTTAGCCGAATGGTGTCTTCGGTGGAAGATAGCCATCAACGAGGACAAAACTCAAGCTCTGTTCGTCAATGGGAGAAGCCGCACGATCGTTCCGACAGGAAACCTGACCATTAACGGCAGACAAATTCCAGGGAAGAACGAAGTCAAGTACCTTGGAATCATCATCGACAGAGGGTTGACTTTCACGAGGCATGTCCAAGAGACTCGTAACAAAGTCCGGGCTGCCCGCGCCAGTCTTTACCCCCTAATAGGAAGAGAAAACAAGCTGGGGCTCTTAAACAAGTCTCATCAAGACTGTCATATTGTCAATACTGACGTACGCTTCAATAGTATGGGGACACACCAGCAAGAGCAACAGGCAGGCCATCCAAAGGCAGGAGAACCTATGCCTACGCCTCGCAGTCGACGCACCCTGGATTTACGACACCAACCAGTACTTGCAGAAATAAATAGGGGGGCCAGAGAAGCTTACGCCAAACTGGAACAGCACCCAAACCTTCACCTACGACAACTAATTGACTATGCCCCAGATTTTTTGACAGATAAAAACGGCCTAAGAACCAGCTCTGCATAAGTGAAGGAGAAGATAACGAAAAAGATCGGAGGTAGAATAGACAGGTGAGTATATAATGAAATACATAATATTCTATTTTTCGGGAGACAAGGGGGCCCGGGAGGGAAACCAGCCGCACCAAGCAAAGAGCAGACGAGAAGAGCACACACCCACCAAGAATCTAATGACAACGTGCACACCCACAGAATGGTTAAATACGCTATATATCGTAGCAAAGAATGTATGTATAAACATCAAGACTTATATACGGCTATAAAATACAATGCAGTTTTATAATACTAAAACCATAAAGCATTGCATTGTTGTTATTTCAATAATATAACACATAAATAATGATTATGTAATTTGATTATCACGTAGGACATAGCACGTACGTAGCTCATTCAATGCAGCATGCAGCGCCCAGTCGAGTGAAATGGCCACAAAGCATCCATCTTTGTGGAAATGGCCTCCTGCATGCTTTATTGCCCCCTCTGTTTAGCCTTAGCACAATATTTGTGCATTGCCGGCTACCTCCGGAAGTACAAGTCCAATGTATGCATAGTAAGAATAGAACATAAGGATTGCTAGATAGATGTACAGTTTTACGTCACAAAGTGGCTGCTATTATTTGTACCGTAACCTTTTAGGTTGTTCCAAATATCACATTAGGGAACATCCATAAATAAATAACGTAAGACGACTTTTGACTGTTTTCTGACCCCACCCGCACCCATGTAAGAATATGTAAGATACATGTTCATCAAAATTGTTGTATACTGTATATATATATATATATATATATATATATATATATATATATATATATTGTTATATATATTGTAATAATAATATTAATGAAATAACATACTTGCACAATCAATATTATTACATTTTTTAAATATAATATATTTTTAGTATTAAAGCTTGTTAAAATTATAAAAACATATAAATACTGACTGACTTCAAGGGTTTTCGTAGAATTAGACCGTTACACAATATCGATACTATTTTCAATACAGACAGAAAACTAAGCACGGTGTTGAAGACTCCGAAGACGAGGATCCCTTTAGAACAACAGGGAGTGTACGAGATTCCATGTGCAGACTGTCATAAAACCTATGTGGGGCAAACTAACAGAAGAATTCAAGCTAGACGTGATGAACACCAGAACGCCATAAGAAAGCAGGAAAAAACAACATCCATTGCGGAACACGCCACCACGACGTCACACCGAATAGACTTTGAGAACACCAGAGTACTGGCAACACCCGAAATCAAGACTCGTAAGAGAGGCAATTGAAATAGCAATCTAAACACACGCAATGAAATCCAGAGCTTATCGAATTGTTGGAAAATTCTATTAAACACCATACCGGCCCGGACCCGTCCTATAACAACTCAACCGGATATAACCAATCAGCAAGCGGGAGGCGTGGCCACTGAGCGCCAAGGGCCAATCACACGCAGCCGTTCTCGGTGCCAAACAATAGGCGCCGAGCCGCGACTATATAACAGCGCGAACGCTTCGAGTAACTAGAAGCGAAAGCAGAAGGCTACGAGAATTATGCAAATCAACCTGAAGAGGGCAGATGTGACTCTGCCGAAACGTCGTCATTTTACCATCAATCCCGGCTGGGATCAGTTATCAACCACGCGGATGAATTCCCGGAAACCACCTAAAACATTTAGTGCCCGCGAATCCCTAGCCTGTTAACTGAAATCATTACTCTTCTCGAAAACCACTTCGGAGACCCCCGAGACCTATCGGCACTCATTCAGGATCTCCAACGAATGAAACAATTACCATCCGAATCACCCTTAACTTTCTCGACTAGAATTCAGACCCACCAGGCAAAAATGTTGGCCGCAGTCACAAAACAAAATATAACTTCCAAGGAAAAACAAGCCCAAATAGCTCTGATTGAACCCATGGCACTAAACAGCCTTCTTACAGGCCTAGAGCCAAAAATGGGACAATTAATTCGAGCAAGCGACCCAAAAGATATCTTAACCGCGATCTCTAGAATTAAAAGAGAAATTCAATTAAACCATCTCGAAACCCAAAAATTTTCTAACTTCAAAAATACAACTCCGACGTTCAGAAGTGTTGACGGGGTTCCGTCAACACAATTTCTATTCAACCACGTACAGAGCAAATCTATAAACTTACTTGCAACCTTAGAGATACAGATGCCTTATTAACAGGCATAGAAATTGAAAAAGTCAATCTTCCGAATGCTCTAGTAAAAGTCGATAGTAATGGCCAATTTCTGACACCCGTATTAAATGCAAATGCCATCCATAAAACTATAGATTTCACTGACATTAAACTTGAGCCTTTACAACAGTTTAGTGTGAATTCTATTTCACAAACCCAACCAACAGACAACAACATACTAGAACGACAAGAGCAAATTTTCAATCAACTTCGACTTGACCACTTAAATGAAGAAGAATCCGACTTAAGAATCCGCAACTATGTCTTGACTACTCTGACATATTTTATCCCGAAGGAGACAATCTGTCATTCACCAACAAAATTAAACATACCATCGAAACTCTAGACCAGTTTTCACGAAATCTTATCGCTACCCTCAGATACATAAAGAGGAAGTTAAATTCCAAGTAACTAAAATGCTAGACGAAGGTATTATACGCCATTCAAACTCCTCCCCTGTATGGGTAGTACCGAAAAAACTGGACGCTTCAGGACAGCAAAAATGGCGCGTTGTAGTTGACTATCGAAAACTCAACGAACTAACCGTTGATGACAAATATCCTCTCCCTAACATTTCGGACTTATTAATATCAACTTGGCAAATGCCAATATTTCACAACACTCGACCTCGCCTCAGGATTCCATCAGATTGAGATTGACCCAAAAGAGATTTCCAAAACCGCGTTTAACGTTGAGAATGGGCACTACGAATTCGTAAGGATGCCCTTTGGTCTAAAGAATGCCCCTTCAACATTCCAGAGGGTTATGGACAACATTCTTATAGGTATTCAAAACGAACGTTGTCTCGTCTATATGGACGACATAATCGTATACTCTCCCACTATCAACGAACATTTATCTCGTCTTACTGATATTTTTAAACGCCTACGAAAGGCAAACCTCAAAAACCAACCCGACAAGTGCGAATTTCTTCGCAAAGAAGTTGCCTATCTCGGACATCTGATTACCAAAGATGGACCGAATTCATTAAAGGTAGAATGTATATTGAAATTTCCTCAGCCCCAAAATCAAAAAGATATCAAATCCTTTCTGCTATTAGCCGGGTATTATCGTCGATTCATACCCAATTTTGCTAAAATTTCAAAACCACTAACAAAATTGTTGCAAAAAGATGTTTCATTCTATTTCAGTTCTGAATGCGTTAATTATTTCAATGAATTAAAGCAAGCCCTCACTTCGACACCAATTTTAATTTATCCCGACTTCAATGAGCCCTTTATTTTGACAACTGACGCTAGCGCATTTGCAATCGGCGCTGTGCTTTAACAGGGACCAATAGGCAAAGATCTGCCAATTGGATATGCATCTAGGACCCTCTGCAAAGCTGACACTCGATACTCCACTATAGAGCGTGAACTTCTAGCTATTGTTTGGGCCGTTAAACACTTCAGGCCAATAATTTTCGGACGAAAGTTTAAACTTCTGACCGACCACCGCCCGTTAACGTGGCTCTATTCTATTAAAGATCCAGGTAGTCGACTTGCCAGATGGCGCCTCAAACTCGAGGAGTACGATTATGAAATTCTATACAAACCGGGAAAAGTAAATAAGAACGCATACACCCTTTCACGCACTCGAATCAACCATTTTGATAAATGTATGACTTTCCAATCAAACACCAAACTCCAACACTTCACGATAACTCCCTTAAACGAAAACGAAGACAGTGATACAGGAACAACTCGAAACAGACGACGAGGACAACTCAATTTTTACAGAATTTCGGACATTCGTAGAACGGTATAAGACCGTCTCACTTATCGACTATAGTAAAATTCAGTACTCCAATTGTCAACTCCTTGATAGAGAAAACAAAAATATCTTAGTTTTCTTTCAATCCTGCAATCCGACTTCGAGCAATTCAAAATCAATATTTTCAATAGTAAAAGCGTTCGAAAAAGACGATATTACATTATTCCCTTACCAACTGATTTCGATACTGTGAACGATTTACAAGAGCAAAGACCTTCTAACTGACTCTGAACTATACTGCGTTGAAAATAACTTAGACCTACCTATACTCGAAATGCTTTCGTTTATATTCGCAGAAACAGACATAAAGTGGAAAGTCTGTCAGAACATAACAAAAACAGTAGGAAGAGATCAAGTGCCAATAATACTAGATCAATTCCATAACGGTAAAAACAACATACACAGAGGGATCAACGAAACTATTAGACGAATTAAAGAAAAGTATAACTGGCAAGGTATTACAAAAGACGTAGAAAACTTCATTACAAAAACTATCAAATCTGTCAGACAACTAAAGCTTTTCGAAAAAACCTTGACAATCCCTTAATAGTAACCGACACTCCAAGAACCCCTTTTGAAAGGATAAACATCGACATTCTCGAAGTTCCTAACAAAAATTATGCCCTTACTATCCGAGACGAATTAACTAAATATTCCCAGGCCTACCCGATTAGCGACAAGTCCGCTAAAACTGTCGTTAGTACACTCTTGGTATTTTTCCAACACTTCGGAACGCCTCTGAGAATACACTGCGACTACGGTTGTGAATTCGACAATGCACTCCTCAAAGACCTTTGCGCAAATTGTTCGATATTAAACTTTCTTACTCTAGTGTAGGACACCCCCAATCTAACGGCTCATTAGAGCGTTTTCATTCAACTTTGTTAGATATGATCCGTATTCATAAAGCCGAGCACCCTGACGAACACCCCTTCAATATTCTGCCATACGCAATTATTACCTACAACAACTCCGCTAACAAAACTCATGGGTTCACACCCTATGAACTCGTTTTCGGGCACACGTCTAGCCGACCCCCTGAAACCCTCTATAACGAAAAGGACTTGATTTCTAAATACATCAGAGACTTAAATAACCGTATTTCACAGTACTACAAAATAGCACGCGAAAGAACCGATACTCAAAAACAAAAAGCCAAAATTCGATTCGATAAACATGTTTCGGATAAAACCCCAAATTATCAAGTAGGTGACAAGGTTTACGTACGCGAATCCCAGTTCAAAGATAAACTACAAAACAAATTTAATGGACCATTTCAAATAGTAGAACTACATACAAACTCAGCTACTTTACTAAATTCTCGTACTAACCAAAAACCAAAGTAAACTTTGACCGTATGAAACCTTTCACAGAAGACTGACTTCTTTACAGGGTCAGCCTGCTGTTCGGATCGGCAGCATCCCAATTTGAAATAAAACCAATCAATAACACCATAGGGATTTATTATCATGAAGAATCACGTATAGCCATGTCAAATCACAAATGGGCTCTTCTAGTTCATAGAAATCTCTCCACTCTAGAACAAGCTTTCGCTACAAACGACAGAATTCTCGATGCACTAACTTTATCACTAAAAACTAACGTCTGACGTTCAATCACACATCAACTTACTTAACCAAATCTCAAACTCTGTCAAAAACAAATTCACTGAAATCCACATGGACACCCGAAGGTACAAACGTGGACTAGTCGATGGCGCCGGATCAATTTTCAAAGCCATTACTGGTAACTTAGACGCCGCCGGCGGCGGGTACTTCACCAACAGTATAAATAGTTTAAACAAAGGACAACTGCAGATCGAAAACCTTTTGAGAAACCAAATCAGTGTAACCACCTCAGTTATAAAGAACTTTAACGAGACTATCCAACACATTCAAATCGACGAGAAAATATTTAACGGAAATATTCGAAAAATGGAAAATATGATTCGTAAAGTAAACGACAAAATGGCGTACGTGGAAACAAAACTTTCATTTCTAGAAATGACGGAAAAATGGAAAATTATCTCTTTCTAGAAGACAACTTAAATGATGTTCTTAATTTCATAACTTTTGCCCGTCTAAAAATTATCCATACTTCAATTTTAACTCCCGAACATTTCATTGCCGCCTTACAGGAAATATCACAGAATCTCGTGAAAATTTACCTTTGCCCGTATACAAGTATTGCACGAACTTATTACAGAATTAGAAGCTTTTCAAACAGATTGCGACCTTGTATTTAAACTCAGAATTCCTCTTATTGAACAGCAATCATTCACTGCTCTCCGCATATACCCAATCCCCATCTATGAGATAGAACGTTATACCATATACTTTCATTCACAATATATAGCAAAAAACGACAATTCCTTACTGCAATAAAAGACCTTAGTGCGTGCAAACCGTTGAACAATCAATTGTGTTCCGAACTCTATTAGACTCAAATTGTCTAGTGCCGGACAATTGTCACAGTGCCGTGATTTCTGCTCAAGGGTACCACGTTCAAAAACTCGAAACCAACGTGTGGTTAATTATGGTTACCGAGCCTCTCAGAATTACCATCACCTGTAAAGACATCAATAGAAAATCCTTAACACTCAATGTTAACTCTTTATTAAAACTTCAGAAAGATTGCAGTGCCTTCATTGGGATAACCAAAATCGAAGCAGAAGCCACAAAAAGTAGCCACACCCCTGACAACTATCAAACAGTTCTTGTCCCTTTCAACTGCTGCGATACCATACCAGAAAAAATTGTCGTTCCCGAACTCAAACCTTTGAAGCTCCATGAATTGAATTTCGAGGAGTTAAACGTCGCAAACCACAAACTCAACGACTATTCAAAGGACCTAGACGAATTAATAAATCAGCCATTCGTCGAACATTTCTTGGACGTGACAATATTTCCATTATAATAATTGTCGCTGTATTTGTCCTACAAACGCTTTGGAGAAAACACAATACAACCAGGGAAAGTTCATCTCCCACAACAAGAATTTCAAAATTGTTGCCAAGATTGAGACCGAACCACCGACAAAACGAAACTGAAGACATCGAGATAAGTACCCCAAAATAATTTCAAAAATTGTTTTGTAAAACTTATTTAACACTAAAGAGTATTATTTTAGGTTCTATTATTAAGGACCTTACTTAATGCTAATTATATTTTTATTTTATACATTTATACAATCTACGCTATTTTATTCATTTTTGCTTTTTACAAATGTCATATTTATACAACCCTTATACTCTATTATATTTACAAATTCTGTTTTCAGAAAAGTTCCTGTAAAACAGCAACTTTTTCTTTGTGAGGGGAGTTGTTGTATACGTCGTAAACAATACTTAGAATATTAATATGACAACACCGTGTAACCGGTCAAATGAGTCGTTCACATGGTGTCATATTACACGATATAGCAATTCCCAGGAAATACACAAATGCCCATCGCACGTGTAGAATTGCTGACTGCTGACAAAGCAACACATAGCTTATAAATGCACATGCGATGGCTGTTAGCGTCATTAAGTGTATCGCTTTTATTTCATTTATACTGTATAACGTAACTTTCAAGTAAAATATTTAATTTGTGTTTTAAATAAAAATATTTTTTTAAAAAAGCATTTGTGTTTGTGAAGATATAATATATATATATATATATATATATATATATATATATATATATATTTGTTTTTAAGTTTTCGCGGGCACTAAATGTTTTAGTTGGTTTCCGGGAATTCATCCGCGTAGTTGATGACTAATCCCTGCCGGGATCGATGGTAAAATGACGACGTTTCGGCAGAGTCACATCTGCCCTCTTCAGGTCGGTTCGCATAATTCTCGTAGCCTTCTGCTTTCGCTTCTAGTTACTCGAATACTAACATTTTCAGAAGCTCTCGCGCTGTTATATAGTCGCGGCTCGGCGCCTATTGGTTGGCACCGTGAACGGCTGCGTGTGATTGGCCGTGGGCGCTCAGTGGGCACGCCTCCCGCCTGCTGATTTGTTATTTCCGGTTGAGTTGTTATTGGACGGGTCCGGGCCGGTACGGTGTTTAATAGAATTTTCCAACAATTCGATAAGTTCTGAATTGCATTGCGTGCGTTTAGACTGTGAGGCCTCTTCGCTATTTCAATTGCCTCTCTTACGAGTCTTGATTTCGGGTGTTCTATATTTGCCAGTACTCTGGTGTTCTCAAAGTCTATTCGGTCTGACATCGTGGTGGCGCGTTCCGCAATGGATGTTGTTTTATCCTGCTTTCTTACCGCGTTCTGGTGTTCATCACGTCTAGCTTGAATTCTTCTATTAGTTTGCCCCACATAGGTTTTATGACAGTCTGCACATGGAATCTCGTATACTCCCTGTTGTTCTAAAGGGATCCTCGTCTTCGGAGTCCTCAACACCGTGCTTATTTTTCTGCCTGTATTGAAAATAGTATCGACATTGTGTCTCCGCAGAATTCTTGCAATACTATCCGTGGTCCCCTTGACATACGGTAAATAAGCCTTGGTTATTGGTGTTTCATGCTCCTCGTCTGTTTGTCTCTGTTTTGACTTTAGGGCTCTTTGTATATTTCGGTCTTCGGTTTTGTCTCAGAGCTGTTTTTAAACTGTCCATTTCCTGTTTGATGTTGTCCTGGTCAGCTAGTCTTTGTGATCTGGTTACTAAAGTCTGGACGACGGCTTGTAGTTGGGCTGGGTGGTGATGAGAATTAGCATAAAGGTATATCTGTTGGAGTGAGTTACTTTCCTATATACTGTATGGCCAAGGGTTCCATCTTCCTTCCTATTTATGAGAACGTCAAGGAATGGCAGTTGATTTTTGGCTTCAACCTCCATGGTAAATTTTATTTTGTGATGGATGCCATTTAGGTGGTTTAAAAAAGTATTGAGTTGTTCCCTCCCATGAGGCCAAATCACGAATGTATCATCCACATATCGGAACCATAAACTGGGTTTAAGAGTTGTTGTTCTCAGTGTCAACTCCTCAAAGTTCTCCATAAAAAGGTTCGCTATAACTGGTGAGAGTGGCGATACCATTGGAGCTCCTTCCACCTGTTTGTATCGTTGGTTCTCGTAAACAAAATAGGTGTTCATCAGACAGTGCCTTGTTAAGTCTACCAGGTGTTGAGGTGGTTTGTATTTTTCTATTATGATATCCAAGGCTTCGTCGATAGGGATGTTGGTGAAAAGGGACACTACGTCAAAGCTCACAAGAAGACACTCTGATTGTAAGACCGTTTTTCTAAGTATTTCGATGAAATGTGTCGAATTTTTCACATATGAGTCTGCCCCCTCTGCAAACGGTTGAAGTTGTTGGGCTAGGTATTTGGCTAGCTGTTGTGTTGGGGATCTAATTGAGCTTACTAACGTCGTCATTTTACCATCGATCCCGGCAGGGATCAGTTATCAACTAAACGGATCAATTCCCGGAATCCACCTAAAACATTTAGTGCCCGCGAAAAATTAAAAGCAAATATAGTGAATCTCTACGGGGAGAATACTTTTCATTTGTGTAAAACATTTGAGAAATTACGTGCGAAATGAAGCAAACTTTTGTGCGATCAACATTTTTTACAACGATGCCGCGATGAAGGAGTTATTCCGAAAAACATGACGGTAAAGTTCTGGAAGAACAACAGAAGACACAATATCTTATGGAAAGCTAGTTGTGCCCTACTTAGGGAAGCCATACGGGATGTCAGAAGAGATTTGGATGTTCTTAATACTAAACTCCTAGATATCCACCTACAGGTAAGCAATACACTCCACCCGATAATATGGAATAAATTCGATGAGATTAGCGAATTTAGGGCCGAAACGAATTCAGAGTTAACAACAATGCAACAACAGGCAAAATTTAACAAATTGAAGCTCCAACAGAAGCCCAAAAACGAATTTTTCTCGGAAAAAACGGTCACAGTCTAACCTCACGGCAATTGGAAACGAATAAAACCGTTTATTACTTATCTTCGGTCCAATTGAACTCTTCCTCGATTGGCGTGTTGGCTAAGGGATTCAATTACGCTATTGCTCCCTCTCATATACCAATAGAGAGCATAATATGTGGCGTGGAAACAGCAGTTTCAAAATTAGATGCGAACACCGCTGAAATAATTAGACAATATGTGTCACATGTTCTAAGAAAGTCTAAACCACCCAAAAGGAACCTATCTATAGAAGAAAATGAGGCCTTAAAACAACTTCGCCTCAACAAGGACATTGTCATTCTACCTGCTGATAAATGAAATGCGACTGTAATTTTAGATACAGCGGATTATTCAAACAAAATTCAAACATTGCTACAAGACCCAGCATATAAACAAATTACTACTGACCCAACAACTTATTCGGAGAAAACAACCAAGGCCAAAATCCAAGCAAGTAGGATCGATAAAAATCTCCAAATGCAACTCATTCCTCGTGAAAAGTCATCGAGATGTCCGAAATTCTATGGGTTGCCAAAAGTACATAAAGAAGGTGCACCATTGAGGCCAATAGTAAGCTCAATTGGATCCCCAACACAACAGCTAGCCAAATACCTAGCCCAACAACTTCAACCGTTTGCAGAGGGGGGCAGACTCATATGTGAAAAATTCGACACATTTCATCGAAATACTTAAAAAAACGGTCTTACAACCAGAGTGTCTTCTTGTAAGCTTTGACGTAGTGTCCCTTTTCACCAACATCCCTATCGACGAAGCCTTGGATATCATAATAGAAAAATACAATCCATCTCAACACCTTGTAGACTTAACAAGACACTGTGTGATGAACACCTATTTTGTTTACGAGAACCAACGATACAAACAAGTGGAAGGAGCTCCAATGGGATCGCCACTCTCACCAGTTATAGCGAACCTTTTTATGGAGAACTTTGAGGAGTTGGCACTAAGAACAACAACTCTTAAACCCAGTTTATGGTTGCGATATGTGGATGATACATTTGTGATTTGGCCTCATGGGAGGGAACATCTCAATACTTTTTTAGACCACCTTAATGGCATCCATCACAAAATAAAATTTACCATGGAGGTTGAAGCCAACAATCAACTGCCATTCCTTGACATTCTCATAAACAGGAAGGAAGATGGAACCCTTGGCCATACAGTATATAGGAAAGCAACTCACACCAATAGATACCTTCATGCTAATTCTCATCACCACCCAGCCCAACTACAAGCCGTCGTCAAGACTTTAGTAACCAGATCACAAAGGCTAGCTGACCAGGATAACATCAAACAGGAAATGGGCAGTTTAAAAACAGCTCTGAGACAAAACGGATTTACAGACCGAAATATTTAAAGAGCCCTAAACTCAAAACCGAGACAAACAGACGAGGAGCATGAGTCACCAATAACCAAGGCTTATTTAGCGTATGTCAAGGCGACCACGGGCAGTATTGCAAGAATTCTACGGAGACACAATATCGATACTATCTATTTTCAATACAGACAGAAAAATAAGCACGGTGTTGAGGACTCCGAAGACGAGGATCCCTTTAGAACAACAGGGAGTGTACGAGATTCCATGTGCAGACTGTCAAAAACCTATGTGGGGCAAACTCATAGAAGAATTCAAGCTAGACGTGATGAACACCAGAACGCTGCATGAATGCAGGAAAAAACAACATCCATTGCGGAACACGCCACCACGATGTCACACCGAATAGACTTTGAGAACACCAGAGTACTGGCAAATATAGAACACTTGAAATCAAGACTCGTAAGAGAGGCAATTGAAATAGCAAAGAGGGCTCACAGTCTAAACGCACGCAATGAAATTCAGAACTTATCGAATTGTTGGAAAATTCTATTAAACACCGTACCGGCCGGAACCCGTCCAATAACAACTCAACCGGGAATAACAAATCAGCAGGCGGGAGGCGTGCCTACTGAGCGCCCAGGGCCAATCACACGCAGCCGTTCACGGTGCCAACCAATAGGCGCCGAGCCGCGACTATATAACAGCGCGAGCTCTTCTGAATGAATTCCCGGAAACCACCTAAAACATATATATATATATATATATATATATATATATATATATATATATATATATATATATATACATCATGCTATTAATTCTGCGTCCGTACATACGAGTTTTTCCATATAATTCTGCGTCCCCCGGGGTTCTGCATCCGTATACGGACGCAGAAAATTTTTCGCCTGTTGATCAAAGATTCGACTACCTAAACAGTACAGTTTCTTCCTAATTATGATCTGAAACTTAGTGACGTATGGTAGGCAACACTATTTTCGTCTATCTCTTTTTGGGGGCAATTTAAAAGTATCTCAGTGGACGCAGAAAACAGGTAAAATGTATCAAAAATATACAAGTCAGGTTCCCGCTTTTAACACCACGTGGCGAAACGATCGCTAACTGTATATTGCGCAAATGTATATTTCCTGTCTATTTTAAGATGATTCTGCGTCCGGAAAGCTGACAACGTTGTTCTAAAAATAAATATATTTTCTTGGATTTAAATGATTCATGCGCTTTAATGTACATTAGATATTTTGTTCAGGGTGAGATTGATGGTTATGTGTTGTTAATTCTAAGTTTATGTTTTCATTTTTCCATTATTATTTTAGTATGACTATTTTTAAAGTCTTAATGCATACTTTGGATATTCTTTTTTAATAAGCTTCTTAGATTTCTGGATTATGTGATTGATGCAGACAGCAAGGCGATATATTTATAATCTATTCACAATATTTTACTTTGTATGCTCATGGTTCTATTGTTCGAACCGCTTTTGCCAATTCCAAATAATAATTTCGCAAAGAGTTGATACTTAATTATTATACAAAATGGTGTGATTTTCGAATTTAAATTTCCAATTTATTACGAATATCTCGAATTTTATCTTACGAACCGATTTTTAAGAGGTGTCAATCGATGGGGAAATGTACGTAAAAGAAAGCTGTTGATTATAGGATAATATAAACAATTTTGTTTATATTATCAATAAAACAATAAACAAACACTTTAATGGGAGAATCCCGGGAAGTTGTAAAATACGAAATGTTGCCCAATTTTGACACGTCAGGCGGTAAGTTTTAAGTAGAATATACTTGAAATTATACAATTATATATTTTTAAAATAATTTGTGTTTTAAGTAATTTGTTAACATATTCTAACCTACTTATAGCGAATGAGCCATTACCAGTGGTTTAACCCGGGTATGGAATGTAGAATTCGTAGCAAAAAGAAATAGTTTATGAAATATGTGGGCTATCTTATATATCAGTTGTTTCTAACTTTTTTTAACAACCCTACATAACTATAAAACTACCAACCCGAATATATTTCACGCAAGCTCCAAGTGCTTGTAGGCTACCCCATAGAGTTTTATTCAAGTCCTTTGCAACAAAAAAATCAGCAAAAGCAGTTCAGTAGTTCTTACGTTATACCCGAACAAACAAACAGACAACTACAATTTTAAAATAATAATAGAATAGAACATATAGATATGAGCCCAAAAATCCGTCACCAATATCAAAAAAGTGAAATGTATTACTTGTTGGAGGATCTTCTCACAAAGAAAAACAAATGAAGAAAAAAAGTTGAAAGCATGGATCCCAAATTTTTAATTGTTCATAGAAAATAATTTTAAGTTTGCTTCTAACGTCTTTGTAGCACATGATTTTTTTAATATAATTTTTGGTAGATGTGCTATTGGGAGATCGAACTGACTGAAAAAAAGTTCAACGGGACGAATCCGTAGACGTTACGTATATGGACCTGTCTTTTTGAAGTTTTGTTTCACTCAGTGTCAATCATTCGCATACAAAAGCAAATTTTCATAATTTTTTAATCTCAAATTAATCGAAATGTCATTTTTAGAAGCAATTTTTGAACTGAAAAGGCCACATTAGTTATTCAAAATATTGGCCACTCAGGCACATATCACAGCGTACAATAAAGAAGTAGTATGT
This sequence comes from Octodonta nipae, assembly GCA_034190945.1. Lineage (NCBI taxonomy): Eukaryota > Metazoa > Arthropoda > Insecta > Coleoptera > Chrysomelidae > Octodonta > Octodonta nipae. The sequence continues at coordinate 94,401,760 of CM067216.1, read as the reverse complement.
ATTTTTAAAACTAGTTGTCAGATCAGTGCAACATGTGCCTAAGTTCAATAAATAAGTAGTATGTATATACTACTACTTTATTGGACTTGCTTGTTTATAAACAGTTTATAAAGAGTAATACTACAGCAGACTTCTTCTGTCGATTTTAGCAAACGAATATAAACTAAAACTAAACTAAACTACTCAACTTGGCGTTTTAAATAGCGGGCGTAGACGATACCCGAATGCCATGATTATTTCTTTGTTGTCGGAGCGTTTTCAAGAACCTTCTCGAGGCCGCCCCTTTTTTATATACCCAACGAAATTTCGCGATAGCCATTGTTGTTTTTTTTATTATTTCAGCCGGTGTTATGTTTACGTTGTTATTATCGAAACGATTAATTTACAATGTTTCTTAATTTTTCTCTTTAGTGGCATAAAATGAATTTTGTAACACTGCCCACCCTTTAATTTTGATCGGCCCGATCGTAATCATTCTATCCATTGTAAAGAGCGAGTCGATCCAAATGATGCATTTTCATCTTAGTTCTTGGATTCCGGCGAATAAGATAAACAATGTCATTGATTCTCTTGACTATCTCGTATGGACCAACCCAGGCTCGGGGGAGCTTTGGAGATTTGCCTTTGCTCCTCTGGGGTTGTGCAGCGAGACCTTGTCCCTATCTTGGAATCCAACTGAATTTGCCTTGAGGTCATATCGAGTCTTCATCCGATCGCTGGTGGCCAACATCTGTGTTCGGGCTATTTCATGTATTGCCAGCCTGTTCTGTCGGAGTTGGTCGGCATAATCGTTGACTTCTTGGGGCGGTTCTTCTGGTGAGTCAAAAGCCAAATCACAAGGTAATCTCAGGTTTTTTCCGAACAGTGCCCTGGCTGGAGTCAGTCCTGTGCTGTTATGTACAGCTGAGCGATATGCCAACAGCAATAGGGGAATATGCTTATCCCATGCTGGTTATTACTGACGACCTTGGATAGATTTTGTTCCAAGGCCCTGTTGAATCTTTCCACCATTCCGTCTGACTGTTGATGCAAAGGTGTGGCTCTCGTTTTCTTGATTCCCACCATAGTGGTTGCTTCCTGTTTGAGTAGAGCATATGCCTCAGACCATTTGCTGTAGTAATCTATTGCGACCAAAATGTATTTGTTCCCACTCTCAGACTCGAGGAATGGACCGACGACACCAATGGCAATTCTCTCAAATGGGACGTCCACATTATATTGCTGCATTCTGCCCTTGGTGCTAGTTTTTTTTCTTACTGGCTGAACTTGTGTCACAATTGTACCGTTGGCGAATTTTATCCGTTTTGTTCATGCCCAGATGACTCCTGGTAATCCCATTATGTACTTCGGTCAGGACTGCGGGTACCTTTTTTTGGGACTATCTCGGGTTTTTCGGCCGTCATGGCTCCCAAATTCTCTTTAACAATCTACTCTCTGCTCTTAGTTCCATTGGGCCCATAACCCATAGCTACTGCGTCCCATCGTGGCCTGGATGCCCCTTTCTTCTTGAGTGACATGATTGGTTCAATGTCTGAGTCAGCCATTTGGTTCTCGATACATTGTTCCGTTGTCCAGTCTTCATTCATCTATACGCGAATCTGTCGGATGAAAATACCTCCTCACGGTTCCGTCTTCAGACAATGTCCGCATTCTACCCCACAGGGTCTTCTTGACAGGGCATCGGCATTATTATGCAAACAACTGTACGGTGTTCAACCTCGCAATCGTATTGCAGTAATTTCTCCATCCACCTGGCCAGTTGTCCTTTCGGAGTCTTCATGTACAACAGCCATTTCAGGGCGGCATGATCGGTGCAGATTAGAAAATGAGATATTTGTGGTAATGGTCTGCAGCCCTGGTTATTGCAAGAAATTATTTTCTGGTGACGCAATAAATCCTTTCCGGTTTCAAGAATCCACGGCTGTAATACTCGATCACCCACTCTTCACCATCTTGCATTTGGGAAAGAACGGCCCCGAAACCTGAGTTGCTGGCGTTGGCGTCTAAGATGATCTTGCCGGAGTGTGTAGGAAACGCTAGGATTGGGCTGGAAAAGAGTGCCGCCTTCAGTTGTCTGAACGACATTTCTCAATCCTGATTCCGGAAGGTCTCTTTTTCAGTGGTCTGTAATGTAGCCGTGCGGCAATGGTGGCAAATCTTTCAAAAAAAATCGCCTGTAGTACGAACAGAAACCCAAAAGCTTCTTAGTTAATGCTTGTCTCGCGGGATCGGCCAATCACGAATGGCTTCTATCTTGCCTTCATTTGTGAGGATTCCTGTCTCACAAACGATGTGTGTGACCCATGACCAGAATGTCGTCGAGGTATACTAAGCATGTTCTGCATGTCAACCCGCTCAATACATACTCCATTAACTCCTCAAATGTAGCGGGAGCATTACATGTCCCAAAAGACATGGCCGTGAACTGACAAAACCTTTTACTAGTGGGGAACGGTTTGTTTTCCCTATCGTTTTCATGTAGTCCAGCCTGCCAATATACAATCTTTAGGTCTATTGTGAAGAACCAACGGGACTTTGTTAGTGTGCTCAGTCAGTGTGTCTTCGATTCGGGGGAGTGGATAGCTGTCTTTCTTCGTAACATCGTTCAATGTTCTGTAGTGAACGCAAAAACGATTGGTTTCATCCTTCTTTTTCACTAAAACAACGGAAACAGACCATGGGCTGATGGATGGTTCAATAACTCCATTTTGTAACATGGACTCAATTTTTTCCTCGACTGCCTGTTGTTGCCCCAATGATAGTCGCCTTGGTGGTATGCCAATGGGTTGAGCCTTCCCAGTAGCTATACGGTGCTGTATGATGTTTGTACGACCAGTAGTACCATCTTGACTATCAAAAATTTGCCAGTAATTTGAGATAAATTGCTTAGGTTTCTGCTGTTTCTCTGGTGTAAGGTGTGTCAAATGGTCGGTGAATTATTTTAGAAACTCTTTACTGGGCCTTGTCTCCTTCACCGATCTCTGATACGCTATACAAGCTATTTCTTGACCATTGTTAATTCGGATGTCGTTGTTGGACATATTCAGGACTCTAATTGGTCTGACCCGTCCTGTTTTAACTATAGGCCGTCCCACTAAGTAGTCATGAGCTGAATGTAAGGGCTCCACCATTCCTACGCAACTTCCAGGATTGCTCTCTAGCTGTAATTCTGGTCGAGGACTTTGCTATAATTTTTATGGAAGTCGCTTTTAACGGGCCGTGTCAATACAAATTCCTCATTAAGGAATCGAAGAACATCATATCTCGGATTGAACATGTACCCATGCTGGCTGATTAGGTACATACCCAGTATACAATCGTTCTCAATCTCTGCTACTAGGACCCTATGCCGGATTCTGTTGTCCCCTATCTGTAGCACCAAATCTACCTCACCCTGTATTGACATGGACTCGCCGGTGACTGTTCTTAAATGGATGTGGTTATTAGCTGGCTGAATTTCCAATGACCTCAAAGCTCTGGAACTGACAATGGACACAGCGGCGCCATTGTCAAAGGTGATGGTGATTTCTCTGCCATTGATGGTGCTATCTCGGCTTTCACACTCCCTTCTGCTGACAGAAGTTTGCCTGATTGGTGAGGTTGTTTTGTTGGCTACACTGACGCGACGCTGACTCCTCTTGGCTAAAGGAAACTGCTCGTACCCTCGGCTTGGACATGTTTAGGACAGCCTCTACCTAGAAAGCCCGGAGCAAAGCTTCATTACTTTTCTTGATGCCACTAAGTCTTAGATTTGTTTGTTCTTCAACATCTCTGATACCGTTTATGAAACTCTGTTTGGCAAATTGATCTTTAGTTTGTTCTGGTAGGTCTGGGTAGGACAAGTGAACTAAACGTTTAATCTCTGCTTTGAATTCTTGAAGACTCTCTCCAGATTTTTGTTGTTGTTTTTTACCACTAAGTTGCATTTGTTAAACTTGACTCAAGGATTGATTGTCGTATCTTTTGCCTAGGATTGCGATGATCTTGTCGAAGTTACCTTGTTCATCCACTGGAATGATTAGGAAGAGCTCTAACGCCGGACCTCTGAAAGAAATTACCAGAAAGGTAAATTTTTCTTGGTTGTCAAATTGCAGTTTGTACATGGGTGGTTTGTTAAAGGAACCTTTGGTACTCACGGTGTTCTGGTATTTCCCTCCCTGCAAGTCTTGTTGCATTTTTTAATTTCCACTTTTTTTGCATGGTATTGATTTAATCTTGTACTTTACTTTGAACTGTTTTTTTTTTTAATTGAACTGATTTCAACTCTTACCTGGTTTGGATGGAATCGATGTCTACTACATTGGTTTCAAGAGTATCCACGGTATTTTTTAGGATATTAATGTATCGTTTGTCCCTTTTAATTCTCTATTTGCATTGTCTGACTAACTGCTTTATTGACCTGCGTTACGATTTGCATTAATTGTTCAAATTGCTGTTGTCTTTTTAATTCATCCGTCTATCTCTTTAATTCACTTTGTTTTTGTTTTTCTTCAAATATTTCAAATTTATTCTGTCTCTTAAATTTGGTATGTTTTTGTTGTTCCTCAGTTACTTTAAATTCGTTCTGTCTCCTCGCTTCAGTTTGTTCTTGTTTTTCTTCAAATTTTGAAAATAACCCACAATTAAATTCTGTTGTTCACTTTTCATCGTAGAAACAAGGTTTTGTTGGTTTTCATCTATATTAGTTACAAGGTTCTCTAATTCTGTTTTACGTTTTTCATCAAAAGATTTCACTAATCTTTTTTGGATTTCCTCTTGAAGTAGTTTCTCCTTTTTGTCATGTTTTTCCAGGATGTGAGTTATTTTTTCGTCTAGTTTATCAGTAACCTGTTTGAAGATGTGTTGCTAGTCTCTTCCATTTCCGCTATACTTCGAGTTGTAGCCATAAATCAATTTAGGATATTAACTTCAGTTAATCCCACACGCTGGCACCAAATTGCAATAGATTATGTGGGTTCAAATCAAATGTACACAAATATTCACTTTCACTTTCGACGTCTTTATTTACCAAATAACTTCACTGTTTATAAACAATGAGTAATACTATAGCTGACTTCTTCTGTCGATTGAGTCACATGAATATAAATTAACTAAAGTAAACTATTTAACTTGTCCATTTAAATAGCGATTGCAGAACATAAATGAATGCCATGATTATTTCTTTGTTGTCGGAGCGTTTACAAGACCCTTCTCGAGACTCATTTTTTAGATACCCATTGAAATATAAGGAGAGCCATTGTTGTTTTTTTATTATTTCAGCCAGTTTTATGTTTACCTTGTTTTTATCGAAACGATTAATTTAGAAGGTGTCTTAATTTTACTCTTTAGCGGTGCAAAATAAATTTTATAACACTATCATAATTGGATAACGGCAATCGTTCCCTTTAAGGCTTCTGTTTTTTTTAGATGGGCTAATATTTTTTGAGAGGCTAAGCTTCCTTGTCTTCCCATAGCCGCGTCTATAATAACGAATGGCTTTAAATGGTCTATTTCAGTTCAGTCATACAAAATATGCCTTAAACATATAAATTACTTTGTTTTGTTTTTGTTTCCCTTTAAATGGTCTATTTCAGTTCAGTCATACAAAATATGCCTTAAAAATATAAATTACTTTGTTTTGTTTTTGTTTCCAGGTAACAAGGTTAGAGGCGTTGCTATAGTTGGAAATAAGAAAACATATGTTTAACCAATAAGTTATTTAACCTTCGATCTGGCAACACTGCGGACGCCGAAAACATGTAATCTGTAAAAAAATATACTTCTAGACGCAGAAAAAATAGGGAAATGGATATGTATACCGGACGCTCAATTATTATAAAAATGAAAGGATGCAGAATCATAGCAAAATGTAAAAACCTTATTTCACAGACAACATGAAGTTCAAAAATTATATACTCTTTAGTTTCGGATATAAAAACGTGTCTTTTACGCTAGCATCATCTAATCGTTCGATATACTCGTGTGGACGCAGAACCGTAGGAAAATGAAAAGATGCAGAAAAGATAGTAAGATGTATATATATATATATATATATATATATATATATATATATATATATATAATAGTTGAAATATATTGCGAAGTAGAATTATAGTTACAGAGGGTAGTTGAAAGATTTTAGAAAAAAATGTTTGTAGAATGGCCAAAAGCGGTCGCATATACAATGTTGTTGGAATATGGAATCGAGTGGAATTGTAGCGTTTTTAAAAAAAATTTAGAAAAAAATGTTTAAATGGGTTTTTCATAAGAAGTTGCATATGTAGAATTGCAGTAACACCATGTAAATAAAAAATTTAAGAAAAAAATATTATGTTAGCGAGTTTAAATTAGTTTACATAGCCAATGTCCGATTATCTGGATATATGTACGTTTATGATAAAACTTTGAATTTACGAGTGAAGCTCGGTCACCCAGGTACTTAATTCTTATGTTGTAAGTATGAGGAAGATTCATGGAACGTCAACCGCATGGTGGCGCCACTGCATACAAGGGTACAATGGCCGCCACATATACAAAATTCTCATGCATGGCGGCAATTGTACCCTTGTATGCAGTGGCTCCACCATGCGGTTGACGTTCCGTGAATCTTCCTCATAAATTTATGGAAAATAAGGGTTTGGTTATTATATATTTAATTAATAGTTAATGTTATAACTGTATGTATTTGATTAGAAAATGCTTAATCAAGTAGAATTTAAATTGTTAATTCAGGCAAATAAAAGCCATAAGCAGTGAAAAATAATATTTAAAAAATCTTACGTAAAACTCATTTCAAACACCCACCTACCCCCATATAAGATTTCCTAAGATATTAGCAGACACCCCTCCACCCTAAAATATCTTAGGTAATTTATGGATGGTCCCTTAATCGGCTGAAACAAAAGCAGAACTCTACAACTGTTGACAGAGAAAGCGTCATAACAACTCGTGAATGGGGCCAAGACACGGCGATGTGTCACAAAATATCTGGTTTTATTCGAAATTTTTTAACATTGATCTAGCAATCCTCTTCGGTCCATGGCCCATCCACCCTCGACCTTAGATCATTTACCATCTAGATATAGCCTGTCAAGCATAAAATCGTGGCAATGCTAGAAAGAGAGGGCAATAGAAACAGTAAGAGGCTATTTCACTTAGTGGGTGGAAGCAGCCAATGAACAACATGCTGAACGTATTTCATTGGAAGCAGCTCCCAACGAGTGAAATAGCCTCTTGCCCTCTCTATTGCCCTCTCTCTTCTTAGTCTTACCACGCCATTTGTGCACTGCAGGCAATCTCTAGAAAGTAAATGCTCTAAGCCCTCGACATGTTGTGGCTGTTTTCCAGTTAGCAGAGCACAAGTGATTTTGTGCCGCACAGTGCGGCAATTTTTAGGACGTTAATTGGAACATGGTTGTTTTAAAACCAACCGGTAGAGTACACTGATCACCATAAGGTTAAAAGTGTATTACTCATAGGTTATCAATTGACGTTTATGTGTACGTAAATTATTTACAGAATAATTCAGTAATGGCTGTTTTCCAATTATTGGAACTCAAAGTGTTTTTGTGTCGCCCTGTACGGTAATTTTTGGGCGTTATTTGGAACATACTTCATGTTTTATGATAAAGTTTTATGTTTACTTGGTAAACCTACATAAAACATCCCAAAGGCACAGTTATTTATTGTGCTCATTTGTGCGAGCTAGTGCTGTAAATTGAATCTGTAAAACATGTGGTAAAACAAATTCGCTCTTAATGGATAATAAATGGACAAAATGAAAAGGAACAGATCGGCTATTTTTTCGAGTGACGAGAAATTGCTAATACTGAGTTTAATTCAAAACCGGAAGGATGTTATAGAAAATAAAAGAACGGATGCAGTGTCTTGGAAAGATAAAGAGGAGGTTTGGAGAAATAAGTTTCACTTAAGGAAATTTTATGAAAACCAAAAAAAAATCACGAGAAAAAAGGCTGCTGCAACATGTCATTATTTTACTGGAACTGGTGGTGGCCTCCTGAAGGTAACGATCCAACATTTGATTTAACTTTATCATGAATAAAAAGACTGTCTTTGGTTTGCAAAATGTGACGATGATAGCAATACAAATCAAGACTGTTGTCACACAGGTAAAATATGTATAAAAAAAAATATTAGTCTACAAATTACATTTTTTGGAAATGCAAAATATGGAAGATACTGAAAATATTGCTTCAAAATGGAGAAAAAGCTCATAAATCTACCCCAACTGAACAGAAGTTAAAAAAGACTGAACCAATAACAAAGGAGCTGCTGAAAGAAACCAACCCTACTTCAAAAGTAATAAGTTCAGAATCGTTTCCAGAAAATATGAAGATTTGATAGCTATAAAAAAAGAATTGGCCCAAAGACAAATTGAGTTAGTGGAGTTAGAACTGCAACATAAAATGGAAACAAGAGATATGGAACAAAATTCTCATAACTTAAAACTGAAGTGGATAGAAGATATGCATGAGCCGCAGAAACAAAATTTAGAAGCAGACATGAAATTAAAAAAGCTACAAATTGAAAGACTGAAAAATTTATAAAGATTTTGATTTAATGTTTTCTAGTTATATGTGCTATTTTTTTGTTGTTAATTTTGTTGTGGGATTGAGTTTATTTAATATTAAAATACTGTTTTTTGCAGAATATTTTTATTAATGCCATATATATTTTTAAGTTATCAAAACAGAATTTTACAAATTTGCAAAATATTCATTAATGAATATTTCCCTCAATTGTGGGCCATTAATGTCATTTTGAATAGCATTTGGAATCTGACCATTGTTAATTAATTGATTTAATTCATGCATATTCAATTCTTCAGGAATGGGGGGAGGATCTGCATCACCTTCAGCTATGCAAACATTGTGTAGAACAAAAGTTGCCACAATTAATGGTAGTACTCTGTCAAGTTTTAGTCTACATCCTTATGCTAAAATGGGGAATCGTCTTTTTATGACTCCAAAGCAGTGCTCAATAACATTTCTAGTCCTTATATGAGCTTCATTGTATTGCTGTTCAGGCCTTGTTGTGGGATTTAATAGTGGTGTAAATAAGTAGCTTTTATTTGGATATGCACTGTCTCCTAAAAAAATCAAAATATGAAATCAATTTAAAAAAGTCTATACTAAATTTACCTAAAAGAAGACAATTTGGGTAGTTCTGCTGTTCAAAGTCTCTGTAAACGGAAGAGTTACTAAAAATGGTTGAGTCATGAACTGAGCCAGGCCAACGTGCAACAACATTGAGTATTCTCAAGTCTGTGTCACAAATAGCTTGAACATTAATTGAAAAGTACCCTTTTCGATTTCTAAACACCTCAGCATCCTGACCTCCTGGAGCTCCAATAACTCTTGGAAATGATGCTATATTATAAAATTTTTGCTGGAGGTGTTGTAATTGGTTATGAGCAGGCATTTTAATATAAATAGTTTTCAACCTAGCAAGGCTTTCTGTCACCCTTTTGACTATTCTGCAAACTGTTGACACATGCATGCCACTAAAATCAGCTACTGTCTGGAGATGTCCATCTGTAGCATACAATCGTAAGTAGCTGATTTACTGGTGAAACCACATTATTGCTGAAAAAAAAATGTAAACCATGTGATCTAGACTAAATTTGCAATTAAGTACCCAGCAAAAGGAAATTCTAACATGTGTTCTATTTGTCCCAAAATTTGCAGAACTGACTGCTTTGAAAGACGAAATCTTCTAAAAGAAACATCGTCTAGATTATAGAAATGATTGCTTCTCTCATATAGCTGTCGGGGTAAACCATTATCTATGAAATCTAAGATTTCATCATCTTCATCATAATCTTCATACACTATTTGATTATTCATTTTAATTTGTTAATTATATGCCCAGTTAAAACCACTTCAAAGAATAAATCAATCCAAATTGTTCAACAAAGAAATATAGTTAGTTTTTACCAGTGGATGTATTTACTCACTGGTTTTTACAATCATGAAGAAATAAATATATATATTTCTTTCATCATTGGTTTTTTAGAAATACACAACGGTCGTAACTGTCAATTGTCCATCACCTTTAACGTATTGTTTTGTGGCTAATTTACCACTCCATGCCATTTAAGCCGGGGTTTGGGTTTGGTTTAAATTATAGGGTGCGTTCAGCAGATACAAACTGTTGTCAACGTTTGCTTACATGAAACGTTAGCAAACGTTCACAACAATTTGTATCTGCTGAACTCACCCATCGTGAGCTAAAGGCAAATTTAAGTGAGCTTAAAGTGTGGTGCAACGGAAAATTCAAAATAAGCCAAGTTTAAACTTTAAGCGGAACTGGTGCAATCGACCATCAGTCACTGTGCCACTGTGCCGCACTGTGCTCAACACAGTGCTCAATTGTGCGCTAATTGGAAAACAGGGAGTTTGACAGTTTATTTAATGTTTTATGGATCTAACGTTTCTTGTGTATGATTTGTGGCTACCGGTGGCGTTTATGGACTTTGTGGTTGTCAAGGGTTTGCAATAAGCGATTTTGGTTTTTGATTAAATTTACCACGAATTTACGAATCAAGTAGGTTTAACGAATTGATACTAAGTTGAAACCAGTTACATATTTGGCAAATATGTCCTACACTACTAGGAGAAGCGGTGGAGTTCCTGGTATGTTCAATCAACTTTTTACATCAAGATTTGTTTACGCATTTTTTCCAGGAAATCAACAAGCAAATAGCGTGGGAAAGATCGGACAACGTCGTCCAGTTGTTACTAATAATTTTGTCCCTGGTGAATCAGTAAGTATTACATTCATTTTAAAACTGCATTACATTGTTTAGGTACATAAACCCTATTAGAAAGCTGAATTCATGCGGAATAAAATTCACATATAACATCGATCCGATTTTATCATTGCTTCATTATAATTCTGTAAAGCACTGCAAGTGGTTTTGATAATTCAAAATAGTATTGTTACTCCTACAAAATAGGTTCCAAAGGCTATAGATGTTCCCAATTTATTTTAAAAGTTTCCAGTAAACGGCCATTCACAAGCAGGTGGAAAGGAAGGGTATTTCTTAGGGAAAGTCCAGTGAAATGTAATATGATAATTTTTTTAAGGTGTTTGGTAGAATATTGTCATTTTGAACAATAGGCACTGTTCCAATTCTTTTAAAAGAAATGATTTGTGACTATACTGTATATAATTCCTATTGCTCTTGCACACCATACTGGGATACATAATGTGCTTGTTTTCACATTAATAATTTAGCAAATAACACATTCAAAATCCGATAGACATCTTAAATGGGCCATTCCATGTGAAGAAGACAGGTAAAAAATGTTTGTTTCCGATTTTAGTAATATGTCCTCAACTCAGGTTTTCAATATTTTTACAGTGTCATATATAGTTACTTACCAAGTTAAAGGAAACTGAAGGTTTAACTAAACCAGCAGGTAGGTATGGGTTACTGCAAATCTCAGTGCCAAGTGTTAAAAATTACAATAAAAAAACAAAGCAATGAAATGTATAGTCGCTTTAATGAGCTTCTTAACTGTATTTTCAGATATTAAATAAATTTTTCAGCAAGCTTATTTTTTGCTCCACAATTTTGGCACCAAAGTGAGGATCTTAATATTTATAGGGACAGATGTATATCATTGTTGAATATAACACAGACCTTTGGATTTGGGGATTGCTGTGAAAATTGGATTGATGATTCCATTGACTGACTACTGTCGGCAATATCGTCATTGATTATTGGCACACTTCATTAGCAAGATGTTTTCTGCACTGTTTACACACATACAAGGTGCACTTGTAAATCACCACTTATTTGCTCACACTTTTGACAACTATCTTTCTTTATATCGTGACATGATCTTTAAATTTTTTTACAGCCTAACAAACTCACAAACAAATATAAAACCACTCATCATACAAAATTTGGCACCAATGTTTTCAGGAACACAACATAGTACATAAATTTATATTACTGACAGGGCTTCACAACACTTCAAAAACAGATTCAATTTCAGAAACCTCTTCCATTTCAAACAGGATTTTGGTAGAGATGCAGAATTTCATTTTCATGCCACTTTAGATGGCATAGGGCTGCTGATGATTTGATGTCAATTTAAAACGCCTAAGGGCACAGGTTGGTTTACACTCAGCATCAAACAAAGCAATCGCGACACCTGAGCAGTTGTATGAATGGGCTAAAACGTCAATGCCTTAAACAAATGTTTATTTTGTTCTAACAGAATACTTTGCTTCAGCAGTGACAATAACAGGCACAAAGGAATACCATGCCTTCATTCCGACTACTGAGAGTATTATGATAAGGCGTGCCAGTGATAGTGGCACTTAATAAATTGGTACAAATTTGTAAATAAACCTTTTCTTGCATACTATTTTTTTTATTCTAATTAAAAAGAAAATAAGTGTCTGTAGGCTGTCGCTAGTGGGCGGCAGACGCGGCTAGGCGGTGGTAGACGCGGCTAGGCGCAGGCAGTCGCACTTCAGCATTGTAGCTGATATAGCCCCTAAATGATTTACAGACCCTTTCTGAAAGTTGGCAAGACTTATCTGTACACTAGTACATATTTTGAGAGATAAAAAGAAATATTAAATTGTTCCAACTTTGAATAAGTCGCGTTTAAAAAATAAACAAAAAAATTTTCCCATTTTTTTAATATCTGAAAATAAAGTTAAGAAACTTATTAAATCAACTACACATTACATTGCTTTGTTTTTATTCCAATTTTTAACACATGGTACTGGGATTTGAAGTAGCACATACCTGCTGGTTAGTTAAATCTTCAATATTCTTCAACTCAATAACTATGTATAAATTTAAATAAAAATATAAATCAGAAACTTCAACATTTTTTACCTGTCCACTTCATGTGAAATCTCCCAAATACACTAGCACATCATATTTTTGAAGGGTGAGATAGAATGTCCAAATGCAGTTTGGGACAATAAGAGGGACAAGAGAGATGACTGGCATACCTACCTTTTTAGAAAATTAATATATTAAAATGCTTTAAAAATTTCTTGCTATCATCAACAAACATTTTATCTAGTACAGCTGTCATCAACAAATATTTTATCTAGAACACTATTTAAATATATTAGATATATGTATTAAAATGCTTTAGAGATACTTTCTGCTATGATGCAAAAATATTTTATTTGGCATACAGTAATCATTTTCTATGTGTTTATTTTGCAAATGAGGTCACAAACCTGTCTGGGCTGTAAGACCATTCAAATAATTGCAGTCTGATAAAATGGGCAGAGTTGTCCTAGTTTCAGATGTTCTTTATAATAATTGACGGTGGGGTCTAACCTAGCCTCTGAAATGTTTGGATTTGTAGAAATAATCAGAATTTTCTGCAAGAGTGGTGTTATGCCCAAGAGCTCCATAAACAGTAAAGATGTCACAACTATAATTCAAGTAACGAACTAGATCTCATGTTTTTCTTCTAATAATATGATGACATATACAAACCCCATATACACTTGAAAGCTGGAAAATCACACACAGTTGACAAAAAATTAAACTTGCCTACAGTCAGAGTTAAAAAATTGTTATGTATCATAACCAGCAAATAAAAGAGTATTACTTATATATTTGATTCATAACACTAGAAGAAGATTGTCAAGAGTTATTGTTTACTGAAAACTTGAAAACATTTCTTTAAGAGAAATAAGTTTCTGTGGATGATATTTTATTAGTAGCTCCTGATGGGACTCCGGTTATGATGAGGCATGTTAAGCGTTTTATAGTGTGTTTCGGGGGTAGTCTGCAATGCACAAATATTATGGCAAGAGTAAAAGGAGAGGGCAATATACAGACCAAGAGGCTATTATTGCACCTAGCTCATTGGATGCAGCTCCCAATCAAGTGAAATAGCCTCTTGCCCTCTCCTTCTAACATTGGCACGGTATTTGTGCATTGCTGGATATCTCCAAAGGTACAAGCTCTGTGTTTGAAACATGTAGTTACAAATGTACATGCTATGCATTGTATTACACACTATCAGTTAAGAAAATTACTTTATTAGAACCATTTATAACATTGGAAGTAATTTATACATGACATTATTTATAACTTTAAATACCTCTATGAAAATTACAATTACATCCTGCTCCGTGCAGCAAATCATTTGCTGACAAAGCCATTTTATTCACTACTCAATGTTGTGGAAAACCAAATGAAAAACCGTGTAAAAACCTAATTATCTTAAAAAACTACTGTTTGTTTAACATAAGTGGTCAACATCTTTAATGAAATTTATTTACAATTTCTACCTGATATAATGAGCCATTTTCCTAAAGGGTCAAACATTAATTAATTTCAATTGAACTACATGTAAAACTAGATACAACTTTCCAGGAGCAAATTTAAAATGTGTACATATCAAAGTTAATATTGTAGCAATATTAAAACATTAGGAGTAATTAATGAACAGGATAGTAAGTCAATCCAGATATTCTGTCACAATATTTTTGAGTTCAAATAATAGTCCTTAAAAAATTTAAAATTTATTTAGAATGAAAGTAAAACAAATTTATTTACAGTTCGCAAAACTAATGTTTTATTGGTACTTTAAGAACACAATGTTTTCATTAGTTTAATAAATTTAAATAATTCTTAAATAACACTGTAATAGAGAAGGCACAATGTTTCTCCCTGCCATAAGTGCTGTTACTTGTGATGAATTTGGAACACTACACCCAGGCTCATTAAACCAGAAAATGTGTTATATGGGAACAGTAAACAAAATCCTGACAAATTTCGAAAAAGTTAGCATTCTCTGCAAAACAAGATTTACCTACAAACGCATCAGAATGAAATCAAGGTCAAATTCAAAAATGGATATTTTTTATTGCCTTTCCTTAGTGTTATTTGGTTGAACATAGTTGAAGTGCAGTAGCTTATAAATTTATTGTGTAAGAAAAGTTAAAAAAATGGTTTGAAATAAAGACTGTATCATGGAAAATACTAATAAATATTTAATTGTCTTAATTAAGACTATCCCCCTTCTAAAGTGAATCTATGCATTCACTTAATTTGTCTAACAAATATTCTTCCATTATGAGAACATTTGCTTATACAGCTGCTGCTTTTGGCCTCTAGTTGATTGGACGAATTTCAGTGGCATGTTCCGGGCATGATGGCATAACATTATTTAACACAGCTTGAACACCTTTTTAAAGCAGCATAACGTTCAGTAATATAATTAATGCGATTCTTAAATTATTGAGCTGTTGTTAGTTGTTAAAAAACTGTAAATTAATTTACTATAATAAAAGTAGGTTTATATATGTATTTTTGTCAGTTTTGACGGACTAATCGTAGTGTATGGTTTCTGGAATCAATGATAAAATGATGGGCAGTCACATCTACCCTCTCAGATGTTTACACATTCAAGTTTCATTTGTACCGTGGCTGCGGTATTTTATTTACTGCACATTTGAGTAGTTCAGGCGAACAACATGTAAATTAATATTTTTTCGGTTTTTACAGTTTCTTTGAAACATATTAATAAGGATTTAAAATAATGTAATGTTTTTATTTTCACACTCGGATTCTGTTCAGTTCTTGGATTTATTTAAAAACACAGTCAAAGTCACTAATTTATTTCCACTATTTTAACACAATTGATATTCACAGAACTATTTACAATTTATCTTTACTATACTAACGGCAGTCGAATACTGAATGAAATGCTTCTGTCCGCTCTCCGTATTTATATATTATTCTCGGAATTGTCTAGAAGGTCAACGATCCATCAGGAAACTTCCTTCATGTGTTCTCGAAGCTTCAAGGGAATTCGACGAATTCCCATTAACGGCAGTCGCCAGCCTCGGGTTGAGAGACAAAACATTTCGGATTCCCAGAAGTATCGGATTAATTCTCGTAACAATCTAAAAGGCAGATTGATAATGTCTATGATTTTCTTAAAAGATATTTTTTCGAAATAGTCCTAGTGGGCTAAATGTGGAGAATATACTGGTTTGGGTAGACGTTCATAGCCCAATTAAAGGATGTTTGCCACAGTGACCACGCACATGTGTACCCGTGATGGTACAGTACTTTTTTTGGCCGAATGCGGTTCAATATTTCTACAGCCTCAGCCACATCACGCACTTAAATTTTCCGATCGTCTAATATCTTTTGGTCTACTTAAACTTTCGACAGCGGAATTCAGTAAACCACTTTTTTAACCAATGAAATTGATGGTACAAAGTCCCCATAGTATTTATCATGTCTTTTCTTGGCCTCAGTTATACTTTTTCACGCAAAAAAATAATGCTCAATCAGAACATGAATTCACATTTTCGGTAAAATTCACAAGGTTGTCTGCATTCAATGGCAGTCAAGCTCCAGATGCAGCTTGTTAAACTTTGGCAGTAGTTTATTGAAAGATGGCAGTTGATGGGAACAGTCTTGTATTTAATATTACTGCGGGGGAAATTCAAAAAGTCACGGACCCTCGTATATTCGTACATTTGTAGGTCATTTATTCACCAGTCAATAGAGATTTTTACGCGACATAAAATTCAACAGCAAACCGCCTATGCCATCACATTAGTAATAGACAATAATAATCTGATTTTGACAGCAAATGCGAGGAAGTAAATTATTTAAACAATAAAAATGCTTGTGAATAATGCATTGTACTTGAAATAACAATGGAATGCTCGACTATAACCCACAGAATCACCTAAACAATTAGCTTTTATAATATTAACAGTAATATTATTAAATAAGTAGATTATATAGTCAAAATTTAAATAAATACACAAATTTTAAAATATAATAGGTGATTTATTTATTACTGTATAAAAAATCGCATTTAAAATATTCTTTTCCCATAATAGCGAGCAATCAAGCTTGTACAAATCTATTCCCCTCAAATAGTTTTGTTGTCGACTGACATTGCTTCGCTCCCCACCTGCCACGTTCTTATTGGTGTAAAGCAAAATGTATGAGCGTTTTTAACCACCTTTGTGGGATTTTATCGAAAATGTAAGATATACAAATTGAAATTCATTATACACACTTTCAAAAGATCCAAGATACATTCCAAGAGAATAAGCGTGGTAAATCTTGTTCAGTTTGCAAGATATCTATCTAAATTGTTTAAATGGCAATTCTGCAAAAACTTTTTCTTTAACAATACTCATCTTGAAAATAGTTAATCGTAACATCATAAACTGTCGTTGTTCGGAGGATTAATCTTTTGGTTTTCAATAAAACAAAGTTATAAATTTTTGAAAATGAGATTTTTCCAACTTTACTCAGCGGAAAATACTCGCTATCAAGTCCTATAAACTATTCCTTCATTGTTTTTCTCAATACAAGCCAAAAATAAATAAAAGCTTTATTTTGCTAGTTTTTATTGTTTAAATAAATTATTTCTATGATTTTGTTGTTAAAATCATGTAAAATATCACCTATAAACTAATACTGAAGTCATGGCATCGGCGGTTTGCTATTGAAATGTATCTCCCAAAATGCCTTCAATTATACTCTATTGACTGATGTATTATTGTCACTAGCTCTACCCCGCCTATTTTATATACATGATAGTGCATAGGCAGGTTTTGTTAATTAAATGCCATCAGATTGTTTTGTCGAAAAACAAAAGGGCAAATCACTAAGAAATAACGACATTGACAGCAAACGTCTTCAATTTTGATGGCCATACTAAGAAATAAGACTGTTCAATCTTTACCATAAGGCAGTTTTAAACTACTGCAGCTTAAGCAGGACCAGCCGCATTTTTCAAAATTATTGAATGCGTTTGTAACATTTATGATAAGCGATAAAAAAACCTTAAGAAATTGTATACAATATAAATGGTATTTACTAGTATTTATAAGTTTTATAATAATTGGTAATAGTCTTACTATGTTTACCATTTTATTATTTTAATGTGATTTCATAATTCATATCAGTTATATTAACAGAATTATAATACACTACAAACATTTGATTCAATTTATTAATAAATATTATTCTAACAGCTAACACATGGCCAGGCAAAAATGGTTCTAAATCAACAGAGGCTAGCACAATCTGTTCAGAACAACCCAACTATCCATTTCAGAAACCAACAGGTATTTTATTATATATCAATTTTTATCTACAAAACCTAAAATAGTATACTAAAAATAAGCTACTATTCTTAAATTTGTTACCAACAACATCCACAGCAACAGCAGCCTCAAACCAAGGTAGAACCACAGCGTATTAAACAACAGCCGTATCAGAACTCTCAACAATCACAACAAAGACCACCTTATGCTCAAACTGTGGAAAAACTTGATGTAAGTACCAGGTTATTCATTAAGTTTTGTCGTTCGATAAGATATAACGCTATTAGGTTCCTCGTTTTATTATTATATTCACATAATTCTTATATTTACAGCTGTTCAAATTGACACACGGACATGAAATATATTGGTTCAACCTCTGTATATATTGCATATAATTTTAAGTCTACCATGTTTGCTTCTTTTCCTTTAAATACATAATTTTTTAGGGTCAACAACCACAACAGCAATTGCCTATTCAAGCCCAAAGTCAACAAAATCCACCTCAATTGCAAAATGTAGACAAAGTAAGTATTACCTTTTGGTATGGGAACAACTATACGGAACATTTTTATCTTTTCTGCTTATGATGTTGATCAGACATTCTAACAGAACTTGTTAAAATCACACAATGAATTTAATTTAAATACTAAATTTTGAGAAAGGCATATGTACATTATAAAAAAAACGAACTCCAAATCATCACCTAATTTCTCAGGTTGTTTCTGGGAATTCATCCGCGTAGTTGATAACTGAACCCTGGCGGGATCGATGGTAAAATGAGGACGTTTCCGCAGAGTCGCATCTGCCATCTTCAGGTCGTGTCGCATAATTCTCGTATATTTCTACTTACGCTTCTAGTTTCGAATACTAAGACGAGTATTTGAAACGCTCCACTCTTAAAATTGTAAGTATTCACTATTACGTTTTACTCTATTCTATTTATGCACATGTATCGTTCTTATCTTCAGTGACTATAAGTCCTAATTCGCCTATTGTTTTTTCGTTCTTGCTGTTCATGTCTTTTACTTTTAGGCAGCCGCAAAATGAGATGCAGCATCGTGACGTAAGTTTCGGCGAGAATTTGCAATCGACGTAAATATATGCGACTGCGATATCTGGCAATGCGACGTGACGCAGATAATACTCACGGTGACCTGCGGAACGCAATTTCCCACCGTGAGTGTATTCAAAGCGTTTAAAAGATGGCAGAAAAATTAATAGAGGCAGTGCGAATTCGTCAAGTTTTATATGATACAACCTATGAAGACTTTCTGAGGTCCGAAGACTCCGATTCTGAAATCAAGTAATCAATACATGCGGAAACCGGAAACTAGGTCTGTTTTGCGATGTTTGTCCCGTGAATCACTCTATCCGTGAGAATTCGCCTTGTCTCACGTCACGTCCAGAAGCTGCGTCTCATTTTGCGGCTGGCCTTAGAATTGCTTCTCCAATGAGGTCATTGCCATATTCGTATACCAGCGTAGTTTATGACCTTTCGCTATAGGTAGTTCGGTATTGTTTTCAGCTGTTTTCAGAGGTTTCTCTAGTACCGTATTAAAAAGTAAAGGTGACGACAGAGCGTCGCATTGTTTCAGGCCAGTATTTAATTCAAAACTTGTAAATTACTCAAACATTTGATACTCCTCGCTCCATGCACATTTTAGTCATTCGAATACGTGTTTTTGGTTCGTGTTCCAGATTTAATTTCTCTCTATACGGTCATATGCCTGTGGGAAATTAAAGAGGCTGTGTACTGTTCCATTGTACTCCTATCCTTTGTCGAGAAGTTGTCTTATGTAAAGTGGTGATCTATAAGCTCTAAATCCCGTTTGTATTTGTCCATTAGGATTTTTGACTATTGTATATACAGATTTGTTAAACAGATAACTTTGTAGTTGGAATATTTGTTGTTATGTTCAACGTAAACGCGGTGCGGGCGGTGCTTTAGGTCAGTGTGTCAGCCGCAAACTATCAAAATCAAACACATAAAAACATTCATGGCGTCCTTATTGGAAAATAAATTCGTGCGATTGTAGCGATTTTGTGTTGCCGGATCGCTCAATTGGCTTGTTTTCGTCCTAAGTCTAATACCCGCATCGCACATATCGCATAAACGTTGAACATGGGCGAATGCTTTCCTTCCATTCTGTTGGTATTTTTCTTCTCGTCATATAAGTAATTCTGCGAGTATCCCATCCGTTCAGGTGTTGGGGTTCTTAAATTTAATTAATGCTTTTTGAGTTTCCTCATGGGAGTGTTCCTTAACTGGTAGGCCCGTTGTGATGTAAGTTTCTTCCTTGTGCGACTCCTTAAGTTTGGCATTTAGAAACTTCTTCTTTACCTATAATTATATATATTTTTATTGATTAGATATGAAGTAAACAACGTTTGTCTGAAGCTGGTAGACAATGTAACTCGTTCCTCGAAGTTTCCTTGTACTTCCATCGTCTTGAAATGATTGATCTCACAACGTTTCAATAGCTTTGGATCTGCTATCGTCATCAGGTGAATGATCATTATGACGAGGAAACTTCGAGGATGAAGTAAACAGTTACAAACTGTTAGTCCAGCTATTATTAATACAATCGCATTAGTTAATATTAATTATATTGTGATACAATTCCAGCAACAGCATGAGCAAAAAGTAATGAAGTCTGAGTTTGAAAATCAAGACCAACCAATAAAGTCAGATCAACCACCAGCAGAAAATGACAATGGCACCCCGATGGACATACCGGCAGGTGAACAAACACATCCTCCGAAAAGGAGATTTTGGTTCAGAAGGAGTAAGTTTTCTTATTAAAATTAATCATAAAAAAAATAATATAATAGTTTCGAAGAGTAAAAGTAACATAGTAAACACATTCATATTTATGGAAAATTGCAGGACAAAAAAGTAGTTATAGAAGAACTTGACTAAATATCCATTTTGAATAAATGTTTCCAGGTTTTAGTTTTAAAACTACACTAAAATCAACAAACTTAACTAGTTGCAATTAAGTATAGGGTATTATACATGAATTAGTCTTAAAATTACCCGTAGAATTCAGAATTGCAATAATTTACAGGATGTTCCATTTGAAATAAGCAATGTGGTATCAACTTCCAGTATAACCGGAAATGGCACATGCTTGAAAATATTTTAGCTGGACTGCCCTCAATCGAAAAGTGATACCAGTAAAATTTCAATGAATCCGTAAATACCGTTTTCCCATTATCGACCTATATCATTCCCGGTGGGCCACCCTGTAGTATGCTCTATAATTAAAAGAAATCATTCTTTAAGTCATTTTTATGTTTTAAATATTTTGATTTAATATCAGTGTAGTAACAATAAATTTTCTGCAAATGGTGGCAAAGAAAATTGCCCCTATGACAACACCAAGAAAATGCCGTTGAAACAAGTAAAGTAACTTCAGATGCGAAATGATTACGTTCAAAATCTAATGTAAATTCATCAAACTACAAATATAAAGGTCTAAGATTATATTCAATGCACATTCTTAGCAATCTTTCAAAAGAACAACAATATAGATTTACACATCCTATTCAAATTTTGATTTTTCTATGCCAAAAATATCCCTCCATATCTCGTTGTCTTTTGAATAAATAAAAAATGGAAATTTAGTATAAACCATTAAAGCTGTAACTTAGAACAAAATTAATACCGGAATTGAACCCCAATTGAATTCTCTTTTAACCAAAACTAAGCTATGTTGTTAAAGTGCACGAAGTTATAAAAACAAAACGCTTATTAAGAATACCAGTACTTTATAAAAGAAAGTGAAACATGTTTAATTTTCGATAACTTACTTTCATTGGGTCAGTAATTAGTATGACTGAAAGAACTGAAAGTAAGAATTGTCTACATTTTAGCCAGACTGCAGTGTAGTTCAAGCAATTATATAATTCATCATAGACATTTGTAGACTTAAACAGTTCTCACACAATAAGACGAAATAAAAATATATTTTATTGCCTAAGAACTATTGCTGTAGCAGTTTTAGACTCAGATTTGGTATTTGGGTTTTTTATTTTGATAGAGAAATATGAATCCGTCGTTACTTTGGTCAGTCTTTTAGAAGAACGCCACATACTACACTATTTCAGTAAATAATCCGTCATACAAGTTTTGTACCAATCTCTATAAAATCACTGAATAAAACATCTCAACTTGTCAGATATGTGTAAAGTTAATAGTTTTCGAGGTATTTTTTTTCTGAATATTTCAATGCATTATTATGAATAAACAGAAACATTTTTGTTACAAAGTGGAAGTTAAAAGAAAAAAAAATGTAACCAATAATAGCTATAAGAATGATGCTTTGGATCTCTGAAACTACCCTGTTTTTATGAATTCATTTTTGCTTAATCCATTGAAATGTTTAATACCATTGACCACGAACTCATAATAAGACATTAAAACGTTTGGATTTTTT
The DNA here is from genome assembly GCA_034190945.1 of Octodonta nipae. Classification (NCBI taxonomy): domain Eukaryota; kingdom Metazoa; phylum Arthropoda; class Insecta; order Coleoptera; family Chrysomelidae; genus Octodonta; species Octodonta nipae. The sequence goes on along the minus strand of CM067216.1, from coordinate 94,379,237 downwards.
AAATATACAGCCTTAATTTCTTATGTCTGGTGTTATTTCCCAATAAAACAATTAAATAAACTAGAAAATTCAACAAGTAAGTTGTGAAGGATATTTGTGGCATATTATTTCAATGTTTAAGCAGGTTCTGGGTTCACGAAATTTCTGTATATTTCCAAACGGTCTAGTTCAGACTCCGCTGTCAACGGCCTTTTTTCATAGTTTCTTTACCATTGACAACGGAGTCTGACTTAGACTCCGAAACGTTTGTAAATGTACAGAAATTTCGTGACTTGTGTGCTTGTGTTATTTCCCAGAAAGTGCTTAAACATTCAACAATTAAGTAAGCTTCAGAAACCAGTTATTTAATTTCTTTCCATTATTCCGATGTTTCTTTCTTTTAATGTGATTACTTTTCCACATTATTGCTTTTTAGCGTTCCTATAACACTCAATTTTTAATTGAAATTTGTTTTTTTGGGCAATAACACCACAATCGAAATAACACGACGTATATTGAAGGAAAACCAAACGTTTGGTTTTCCTTCATTCCTTGATTGTGGTGTTATTGCCAAAAAAAAACATGAAAGTAATCAAGAATATGCCACAAACAACGTTTAGAAGACAGCTCAATTTATTTGCAATATTTGATATCTGCTGCAATCTTCTCTCTAAACTTTGGTATGCTACACTAACACTACGGGTGTTTTTGGCCCTTTTCGAAGCGTTTTAAATGCTCTTTTATTATCATATGCAGTTTATTCAAAACCTTTCAGGTATAAATTAGCAATTAATTATTCAACTTTCAGAATTATAAAAACATTTTAATTTAACAATAATATCGAGGAGGAGGGTAGTGATGATGCATTGATGGACCGATCTACATCAGTTAATTAAGAGTGCAATATGCCACCAAGATATCCCAGATATATCCGTTCTGTCCCGAGACTGAGTACGGTCATTATAGCTTAATGTTGAAATTGTCATAGTTTTTCGAAAAAGGCTGCAGCGATAATTTATTTGTGAATTAAAATTCCAAAAAATGGGTTGTCCCATTTGTTCATAATGTACCATGGCAGCTTAATAGAGTTCATAATGAAGATGTCCTATTTTCTGTTTTATTTCGTTGTTGTTTTAAAATAATTGTTTTATTTAATATTGTAGTATAATTATATATTTTGTTTTTGTTATTATTCCACCAAAAACGTTTTTAGATTTACCCAGAAGGGAAATGATTCGACGACGCAACTTCAAACTGAGTAAACTTTTGAAACCGAAAAATGCTGTTGCAATTTTGAATGAGTTAGTCAAGAACATAACATATGAGGTCGAAAATACCTCAAATAGGCCTGATGGTCGTACATTCAAAGCATCCGTCTTTTACGATGATATTGTACATGAAGGTTTTGGTAAGTACCATAATCAGGCCCATTGTAAAATACTTGGACGATTCTTTCAAGCCTCATTTGTATTCCCTTTTATTTTAATTTGTTAGTTTTAAGTTTGCAGTTTAAAGATGTACATAACAACAATAGCAAATAAAGCTAGGTGTTCGATGATGATTTGCTCATGCGTTCCTTAAAAAGTATCAAACTACACAGGACACGATTTATTTCACATGTTTCATTTTCAATTATAAATGAATTTCAAGTTACTATATAGTAATTAAGCTTTTTTATTTGGGTTTATTACTAGTTGTGCCACGCAACTTCGTCGTCCTGGAATTTGAAAAAAAAAATCTTAACAGATTACTATATATCTTTTGTTTATGTATCCGTGAAAACATCATAAATAATCTAAAGATTCTGAATATAGAGAAATAATTTTATGTTTAGTTCATTGAATTTAATCTCTGGATATTTTCATTTCCTAACATCTAGAAGAATTTTACTGAACTTCCAATTTGCTGTTTTCATGTTATCTCTCTGAAATTTCAAAAGCCCAATAATTTTATCTGATTGCGTGCCTTTAGTAATAATCTGTAGACATTTGTCTAAAATGTAACACCCCTAAATTATTAAATATCCTGCCAATATTTATAAGAAACATGAAATTTAAAATTTTAACGTAATTACTATGATAATTTTATATGTTGCCATTATATAGACATGACTGTCTTATGACAAAATTACTCGTTGACCTATGTGATTTGGCAACCGTTGTGTCTCCAAATATTTACAAATGTCTGAGAAGAAAACTAGCAAACACTCCTTTCATTACGGACTACATGTCTGAAAAAGCTCCGTCAGTCAGTGAAACGGGCAGACTGGCAAAAAATTACATATTGTTTTCACACATAACAGATCTGCACTTAATTTTTTTATATTAGGTACTGTTAAGAAGTATCAGTGTGTAAGATGTTTCTGCCTATAGTTTTGGGTATCCCATAGCAATGTAAAACAATTGAAAGGAGATTGCAAAGTATAGTAGAGTACATGTTTAATTCATAATATTAATGTTATTATGAATTATACATGTAATGTAATGTTAATGCTTTTCTTCAACTTAGTCTTTTTATTTAATATTCACATATGAACAGTTCTGTTATACTATTTATAAACTTATACCTTAACACTTAACTTTCTTAATTTGCATGAACATCAAATATGCCAACTTTATAATATGGTCGCACGCAGGGTTTTTATCCCCTCTTAAGTCTAATCTTCCCAGGTCAACATCTTTCCCTGCATTTCGATGGTCGAGTACCTTCCAAATCAATTCCTTTTGGTTGTGTCTACAGATGCAGTATTTAAGCTTTATATTTAAAGACCAGTTACAAGAGAACTGTTTAATCTTTAGAGACATGTTGCGCGTAAATTCACACTGAATTATGCTTCTCAAGTCTTATTCTATTGTAGACTCTTAAGTTGTGGTTCACTGACTTTTTTAGGAATAGTTTAAATGTGTGATTCATCAAACATCGTTTGGTCTTCACTGCATTTTTTAGTGTTCTTCTTGGGGATCGTGATAAAAGTTGGCATTACCAGTATTTAAGTATTATTTGTGTCCAGTTTCAATTTCTATTTCATTCATTCCTTTCTTTTTTGCCAGATTTTTATCTTTCTTTATGTTTGTTCTTTATTTCTCTGCACCATAAAATCTTCCATCCAACTATCCATTTATCTTGTATTCCCGTGAAGATTTCAATTTAATTAACAACATTAGAAATTATGCTATATTAATAAACATAATATATAGATACGCCAGGCAAGCTTTATTACATAGCCATGCGCCGTATCGACAAGTCTGGACATTCGTAAATATTGGGAAAGGCAATAGTTATCCTACTATCCAGGTCACGAAATAATTTTCAATTCAGAACAGAAACTCATCACAAAAGTTGATACTAACATCATAAAAATCATTGAGTGAAAGCATAGTAATTACGTTAACATTTTGAATGCAGTAGATTGTTTGATGATATCTGGCAATTCGTAGTTTAGTAACATAACCCAAAAGCACAAACATGAGATTCACAGGTCAGTATAATTTTTCTAGACGTTGGGGAAAAAATTATCCAACTCAAGTTTTTATTGCACAAAAAGTGGACGAGTCGCGGGTTACAGCTAGTTGTCAATATGAGGATATTAAAGATGACTTATTTTATATATATTTTTAGCATTGAAAAAAAAATCACATTCTTAAATATTATTTATGCAAATATGATTGACGCTACTCATGGCACAAACTAATTGAATAATTCATTCTTTAGGATTTACTGAAGATCAAGCCAAAAATGGTGTTGCAGAAGTGGTACTAAAGCACTACATTAAATCAAACAAAATAGGCGAAACAAAAAAGAGTGAAGATGGTACTGAGCCAATGGAATTGGGTCAGGAAGATGAAAATGCTCACGTTCCGCTTCCTTGGCAACATGTGGCTTCATTTGCCATTTATAAATTGTTCTCTCAATGGGACGAAGATCCCAGTTTAGTAGGTGTAAGTATACATTATCTTTCTTTAAATTAGTTTTTGTAATCAATAAATTTTCTTTAATGTAATTATTTGAGCCTAATGAAAAAATAATTTTGAGGAATAAAAAAATAATATCAAATCATGTTTCATCTAATGTAATGTTTCAGTAAGTTTCCACCAAAATTAATCTTGCTTGCTGGTAACTTTGCAGATTAGTTAATATTAAATAATTCAAATTTAATACATTTTTAAAATTTTCTAGATAAAATGCAACAACTGTTTGTATAAACAATGCAATATTAGAGTGATTTGTATATATTTGGATTATAAATATTTTATCAAAAAATATATCCAATACAGAAGGATACTATAGTAAACTATTTTGATAAAGTTTGTTAGTGGTAGGAGAATTTGTTTTGTTTCATAATTCTTTATTATGTAGCCCAAGTAATAAAGCAAGCACGCACTCATGGAGATCATCAAGCCAAACTGTTTAGTTTGTCTATATATTTACATCATTTCAAAATGGAATTTTATTTCCTCAATTCAAATTGTTTTATCACATAAACCCATATTCATTATGATTATTCAATTGAAAATGTTCTAAATGAAAATAAAGAAGTTGCCAAAGACCTATGTATATATTTTGAGTTTTAAATTCCATGTGAACCATATAACCAATAGGACATTAAAATTATTAGACTTTATTAAGAGAACTGTACTAGAGTTTAGTAACAGCTTGCTTCAAAAGTTTATTCCGCTCCTATATAAGATCAATTCTAGAATATGTATACATTTTATTATATCCGTTGTTTTTTTGTTAGTGTAAATTTATATTTCTAAATTTTGAATGTATTGTAAATGGCTGGTCCGTAAATAAACATTCAATTAATTGGGACAAAATGTAGGGCATTTTCAAATTAAAGTCTCTAAAAAAACAACCTTAATTGACATAGCAATCCTTAACATTGCAGTATTGATATGAATTTGTGTTGACATTTGTTTATCAGAATTTAAGAATATGGTTAAACAATTCGAAAAATTACAAACCAACAATTTTAATTATGACAAAATTTTCATGAGGTAACTGACTGCCAAATCAGTTGAGAAATTGTATTTAAAAATTATGAAAGGTTTATTAAGAATACTACAATTTTTGAGTATTATGACAAAGGCGTACTTCGTAATAATAAACTAATCGGTTTTCTTTGTAATAAATTAACATATTTTTTTATTAACTACAACTCTGCATATGTTCACACTGAGTACATCATTTTGCGCAGATCTCAGCTTCATACCTAAACGTCAAACAAGAGATAAAGTCACCTAAAAAGATGCCACCTAATCCGGAAACGATAAATCCTCTTATGCTGTTGAATCAAATGGTACCAAATGCAAAATTTGAAGAGATTGGGAGAAGTGGAAACCCACCCCAGATAATGTTCTCATTCCGTTGCACAATTGACGATCAGTTTTTCATCGGTTCAGGTATGTTATTAATCATTAATTAAAACAATAAAATCGGACTAAAAGTGATAATTACTTTTAGTAATGATATATTCACTGACAAATATTGTTTTCATAAAACATAGATCCTGTATTAAGGAGTAAGTGATTAAAATTTTAATAAAAAATATCAAGGATTTAAATTTATTATTTTATTTCTTAGACCGCCAAAGTCCGTGGGGGCAGGGGTAAATTTCCTAGTCTTCTAGCCATTATATCAGAACATGTTCTATGTGCGAAAAATTGAGGGATCTGGGACCCATGACAACTGATTCACGTGGCTCTCTTCAAAAACGTTTAAATTAATTGGAGCAACAAGAGACCGAGCATTAAGGTGACGGAGTACATACGGCTCCACTACCTCCTTAAGGTAACGTTTCGCTGTCGTGTTGCCTCGAACAAAGAATGTGTGTTATTTCCATGTGCAATAGCACCCAATACCATAACGTCCACTGTTGGGTGTACTTGTCGCTCAACATTAAATTAAGGTAGGCGTCTTTTTCCTCGACGTTGTCCTCATTCCAATGATGTCGTTCTCTGCACTAGTGTAGTCATTGCCGTCAATGCTCCGCGGTCAGAGACAGCACAACATGGGGTCGATAATGCTGCAGTCCAAAAGACCTTATACGGCGGTAAACCGTTCGTCACTTACAAGATGTCCTTGTTCTCCTAACCAGTCATAAACTAAATATCGAGTTGTCGAAAGTCAGTTTCTAAAGGTCATAGGTCTTAGACGTCGATATTGAACTTCAGTTGTGCCTTTTCGACGTCCGGTGCCTACTCTTCTCCGATTTTGTCAAACCCCGCTTGACAATATCTCAGTAGCTGGATCTGTTAGTGGGATTAACGATTTATCGGAATGATAAACCCGCCTCCCGTAAACCAATAAATTCGACCTCTTTCAAATTCACTTAGCTGGCGATACATGCAGCGTACATGTACTCTAAGCGTTTTAAAATTACTAAACATCGATTTTGGATCCCATCAAACAGTTCGTTTTTGGTAATTTAAAAAAAAGTGTAAAAACCAGTACAATATTAATTAAAAAAAAAGTTTACTTGAGAAAACATTCACAAAACTATCAAATTTTTATCAGTTACTCCTTACTATAGTATCTATGTTTTACCAAAACAAGATTAAATGTAAACATCTCCTCCTAGGTGATGCAATTCAAAACCTTCGGAAGCCTTTAACTTGGCTTTTGCTCATTCTTCAGAATTTCCAGTTATTGTACATGTTTTGACAATTATGTTTCTCTCCCGTTGTTTAACCATTTTATTAGTTTATATCGCACACTGCTAAACACTCTTGTCGCGCGTTTTAAGCGTTAATACCACGTTTTTCGCAGCAATAAGAAAGAGAAAGTAAAACCCGCACTTTCAGACTTCACTCCATATTTTGGTACATGTATTGTATATGAAATATTTTGTGAATGTGAGTTTTGGTACTTTTTAATTTGAAATTCCCCTGTGAGTCCTCTTTGTGCACCCTCTTCTCGAGAGCGCTTTCAAACATCCTTAAAATTATGCCACAAGAATCATTCTAAAAACTAGTTTAAACATAAATTTAATCGAGTCCTATAATTAGTAATAATTAAGTATTTTTTTAATTATAGAATTTAGCGAATAAGAAACTTCAAAATTACCTTCAGATAACATTGTGCAACGTTCAAGCTTCGGTTGTTTTAACTTGGTTTTGAAGTGGAATATAGTTTAAAATTTTCGTCAAACTGTATCCTTGACCTCGACACATATTATGGAGAATAGAGATAAGGGTTAGTCTATGGAGGGTAGGTATGATGGAGTCTCCGTAAATACATAGTGCCCATGTAATCCAGTATAAAGGCAAACTAATGCTAACAAAATATTAGAATAAGTTGACAAGTTCTTGTGGTATAATTTCAAAGTTTGTAATTTAATGTATTCGTATTCATTCCAATTAAGAAGGTACATGTAGACTTGCACATTTTTATTATCGGCAACTAGAAGGCTTTTGAAGTCATTTCCGGTTCTTGATCTCGTTGTTCAATACCATATTATCGATAACTCCATTCCAATTATTTTCTTGTACTATATATAGTACTATCAAGTTTGATAAAGTAGTAGATAAGTTCACAATGCAGGATTTTAGATTTGCTTGACACCGACTTCAAAAATATACTAGATTGGTAGGTAATTAATTTGTACAGAATGAGCACCTTTTAATGTTTACATTTTTTACTTTCTGGGCAGGTACCTAAGAACATTGAATGGAGGAGTGTTTTATTTATTTGCTAGAGTTGTATTATGTTATAATTATTTTCAGCTTTTTAGTTATAGGTGGAAGTCGGTTATATTTTTTTAAAAAATGTTTTATTTTTCTTAAAGTTCATATTTATCAAGATATTCTTAGTAGACTGGTCGTTTATATTTCAGGGAAAATTACTATTTTAGGTCTCAAAATTTTGATTGTACATAACTGATGAGTTTATTATTGAGAATATCCTGACAAATATGAACCTTTGAAAAAAATTGAATGTCACCTTTTTTGTAAAGAATTTAATTTCCTAAAATGACCATATATTTTTTTCTCAAACACAAATACTATAAGGTATTTTAAAAAACTACAATTCTAGCCAAAAATCTAATTAAGTTGTTTTGAGGTATGTGTTGTTTTGAAAAAAATGTCTAGTGTCTCATCAAAAGGAAGCTTTTTAGGGGGAGCCTCAAGAAATTTAATTTTGAACGAGCAGTCTAATATTGGCAACAATGATTACAAATAAAATTTCTTTATGTCTAAAAACTCAAAGTGTAAGATATTGAGTGAATAAAAACTTCATACTGAGCCAGGTTAATATTATTTATATAATTTAAATTTAATGTTTATTTTTTTTTAGGAAGTACTTATATTTGTTGGTACAAATATTTAGTTTTTAAAAAACTTTTATTTTCTACTAAGAACAAAGTCTTTCTACTTCAAAGTTAAAATATTTGAATATAATTAAGAATACAAAAATACGTCTTATCTAGTTGAATGTTCATATCAGAATAACTTTAAAATAACAAAACAATATGCACAAAGATGATTAAACAATATTAAATTACGTATCTGAAAATAAGGGAATACTGCATCATCACAATATGATGTTATAGAATAAGCAATTTTATTTATATTAAAAATGCTGGAGCTGCTGCTGGCTGCTCTTCGGTGTACGTTGGGGTTCGTCTCTGTTGTCTTCTGTTGAAGTACCTGTAGGCGACTACGATTCCTACAGTTAATATGATGAACCATGTTGGAATTGACCAATAATGAGGGCTCGTTTGTCCAACGGGTTGAAGTTGAACTTCTTTTATTAATTTCTGTTTTGCTTGAAGTTCATGGATTTTTTCAAGTTGTGGTTCTTCAATCTTGATTTCATTTTCTTGTTTTAGAGTTTGATGTGGTAGAATCTGGATTTTTGTTAGCATCATGGGCGTATCAACAGAAATTTGTTTCTCATTGATAAACGTTTGATCTGAGGTTTTGAATTTGCATTTGAACGGGAGTTGTATCAAATAATTTCCTTGTAGCGTGGTGATGTCTGATTCTCCACAATCAGTTTCTAATTTCGTCTGATTAGGGATGATTGTTATATAATTGGCATCGTCCATTTGTTGGATTATGTTCTTAGATATTTTCACTGGTAAAGGGCAGCAGGTTTTTGGGGTGCTCTCGAGTTTCAGCAACTGGAAGATACAATCTTCTTCCTGTCTTCCATTTATTAGATTTCCTTCTGGACAGTATTCTGGGTGTAGTTTTACACAAGGCAAGGATGTAATGTAATGTATTGGAAGTAATCTTCATTCATATCAGAAAGGTGTTTCTGGGAATGATTATCGTGGGGTTTTGGGTTGGAACCGAGTATAGGTGGTAGTAGGTGTAAGTTTCGGGGAAAACAATTGGAAAATGAATAACAAAATTTATTCTTGTTCCCGAATAATAAGCTTCTATTTTTAGCAAGTCATAATATTTATATAAATTTTCTTCTGTTGAGTCAAAAATTAAACTTTCAATACCATAATATTTAATTATTGATTGTATCATTAATTCGAACTGGTTAATTTTCAAAATACTGCTGTGAAAGGTAAGAGAAGGCTTTTAAGAAATTATCAAGTTCCCAAAAGTAAGGGTGGCTTAAACCTTCTGAAATTACTTGTGTTAGATTTTTATCAATTTCAATAAAATATTCAATTTCGTTTTTTAAGGGTTCAATGTTTAAATAGTGTATGAACGTGTGCGTTTGAGCATTAACTTTGGCATGACCTAGTTTGTGTGGTATTATGCCAGGGTTATTTTTTAAATCATTAATCGTTATTTTCTGAGTGATCAGTTCTTGTGGAACTAGGATCAGGAGGGTCTGGAGTGTCCTGTAAAAGAGTATCAGTGTTACTTTTTGGTCTCTTCAAATTTTGTTTATGGAGGACTTTATTTTTAGTTCGGACTTTTATTTGTTCATTTTCTAGAACTTTTTCTTTTGAAAATTTGGGATTTACTTTGCTTCTACTGGTGGTTGTCAGTTTTTTATAAACATCTGTGTCACGTGGATAAGTTAAGTGTTCTTGTCTGTTTTTGTTATGATAAGTAATTGTTTTTTCTTTACTTGATATTAATTTATCGTTTAGTTGTCTATAGATTTCTTTTGTTAAGTCTCTGTGTTCTTGAATGTAGTTAGACATTAATTGATGATTAAGATCTAAGTCAAAAGGGTCTTTAGTATCAAGATGTCCATTTATTATGTCAATTGGTTTTTGTTTCGTTACGGAATGAATTATGTTATTATAAGCTAGAATTGCTTGGGGCATATGATTTAAAGTGTCAAGTTTGTTCTTATTTTGGGCTTTAATAATATTTAGTTGTTCGATGAGGGTTGAATGTAGCCTTTCTATAGCTCCATTTGATTGGGGGTTGTTCACTGTGGTAAAGTGCATTTTTACTTTATGGGTTTTAAAAAATTCCTGAACAACTGTATTTTTAAATTCAGTTCCTTGATCTGTAATTATGATATCGGGTAAACCATGGTGTGACATAAATATTACAAAAGATTTTACAATTTCTAGTCCTGAGGGATTAGTTAAAGGATAAGCTTGTGCGTATTTTGAAAAGGTGTCGATTATAGTCAAGAATTTTTGAGATTGTACTTGGAATGTATCGGCATGTATTATCTCAAAGGGTTTTGAGGGTGTTGGAGTTATCATTAATTTTTGATTAGGTGGATTTCTATCATATTTATTAGTTTGGCAAATTTCGCAAACATTAATATATCTTGTTTTAATTTGGGCCAGTAATAAGCTCTCTTGATTCTTGTTTCAGTTTCCAAAATTCCTCGGTGATTTGCTGTACTTTTGAGTTTTCTTTTTATTAGTTCTTGTTGAATTTCATCATCTATGTCTTGAAGTATGAGTCTGGAATTTGGGTTTTTTAATGACATAAGCCATTTTAAAGGCATGTGATCACAAAAAACTGTAAACTTTCTTCCATAAAGGTAACATCTCAGCTTGGTAATTGACCATACTATTGCCAATAATTCTTTCTCGATTGTACTATAGTTTTGTTCTGATTCGTTTAGGGTTCTGGAAATATAAGCTATAGGTTTATCACTTCCTACTGGACCTTGTGATAAGATTCCTGCGATGCTAACATTACTTGCATCTGTTGTTAAATTAAAGGGTTTTGAGAAATCGGGATACTGTAATATTGGTTCATTTGTTAATATTTGTTTACAATTTTCAAAACAGTTTATGAATTCAGAATTATGAATAATTTTTGCATTTTTCTTTAAACATGAAGTTAATGGTTTTGTTAATTTTGCAAAGTCTTTTATAAACTTCCTATAATATCCTAGCAAACCTAAGAATGCTTTTATTTCTTTAGTGGTTTTTGGGATAGGGTACTTTTTTATTGCATGAATTTTTTCGGGATTTGGTTTTACACCGTCCGGAGTGACAACATGACCTAAGTATGCCACTTCTTTTTTTAAGGATTCTGATTTATCTAACTGGATTTTAAATTTCGTCTCGCGAAGTCTCTGAAAAATTTTGGTTAAATGAACTAGGTGTTCTTGTAATGAGGCTGACATGATTATTATATCATCAAGATAACATAAGCAAAATTCATTTTGGATTCCTCTTAACACGTTGTCCATCACTCTCTGAAATGTTGCCGGAGCATTTTTCAGTCCAAAGGGCATTCTGATATACTCATAATGTCCGTTTTCAACGTTAAACGCAGTTTTTGGGATGTCCTGTGGATCCATTTCAATCTGGTGAAATCCACTTGCCAAATCTAGTGTTGTGAAATAATTACAACGTCCTAGTTTGTCTAAAACATCAGTGATATTCGGTAGGGGGTAGGTCATCGATGGTTTTTTCATTTAATTTTCTGAAATCAACCACTATGCGCCATTTCTTTTTCCCTGATGCATCTGCTTTTTTCGGAACAATCCAAATTGGTGAGGACCATGGTGAATCACTATGTCTTATTATTCCTTAATCTAGCATTGATTTTACTTGTTTTTGAACTTCCTGTTTATGAATAAAAGGGTACCGATAGGATTTAGTATATATCGGGATTTCGTCTTTAGTTTTTATTGAATGTTTAATTTGGTTGGTGAAAGTTAAAGGTTGGTTTTCTGTGTAAAATATGTCAGAGTATTTTCTACATATTTTGAGTATTTCAGGTTTTTCTTCTTCGTTCATGTGAGAAGTTCGTATTAGTTTGTCAACATTGGGTTTTTGAACATTTTTTGGATTTGAGTCAAAGTCAATATTATAGATTTCATAATTATTTTCGGTAAATGTAATAGTTCGAATAGGTTCTGTAAGGGTGAAAGTTGCGTCCTTTTCAGTTTTGTTGAGAATTTCTACTAAAGCCATTCCATTTTCAGATTTCGAAAGTGTTTCAGGAATTTCACAATTTTGAATTGTCTGGTGTGGGATGATAATATCTCCATTTTGTTTATCAACTGGAATCTTCGTAATTAAACGACTGTGTGGGTGAAGAGTTAATTTAAAAAGTAATTTTTGATTTGACTGTTGGTAGAAAATTGGAATTGCACAATTAGGGGTAAAAAGTTTAGAATTTGCAAAATCTAATTGAGCATTTAATAATTTAAGATTGTCTAGTCCAATGAGACCATCAAATATATTAGGAAATTTGAACACATAGAATTTCAAGTTATTTTTGGTATTAAATTCGCGGAAAATGGGAATTTCAGCAGAGTAATCCTGAGTTGACGATTGAAAAACTGTTGAAACAACGAAAGGATCATGTGATATTTTATTAGGATAATATTTTGAAGCAATTTCTGGGGAGATAAAGGATTTAGTTGATCCTGTGTCAATTAGTAGTTTTAATGGTGGGTTGGGAATTTTGATATAAGGCAATTCTTTCTTGTCCGTTGATAAGTGAAATTCGATTAAGTTGTTTCGTCCTGAGTCGAGACATCGTCAAAATTTTGATCATCTTCTAGATAATCATCAAAATCATAGTTATTTTCATTTTGAGTCGGGTCTGGTATTTCATTTACTATATTTTGGGAATTTTCTTCAAATTCTGTGTTAAAAACTTCCTCTATGATAATATCGGGTCTGTTATTACCACGGTTAGCGAAGTGATCGCGGTTATTATTGAATTGAGGTCGCGGTTATATGTTTCTTGTGTTAGACGTTCTAGCACATACGCTCATTGGTGTCGGTCTTTGTAAGGGTGCATTAAACTTTTTTGGTTTCCACACATTTTGTGGTTTTCCAAAAACTCGGGTATTTGTAAAGAATTTTTGTTTTGGTGGATTCGGGTGTGGTCTAATGTGAACTGGGCCTGTTGGAAATTGATTCGACACTTGTGGAGGTTGATTGAAAAATGGTGTTACTTGATTTTGGGGAGTAGGCATCAATGGCCTTGCCCGGATCGGCTGAAATCTTGGAAAATTCTGATTAGGGTTGTTTTGGATTTGAGGGAACCTATTTTGAGGTTTTGGTACGACTATGTTTGAATGTTGGTAGTACTTTATATTGTTCTCTTCAGTGATAAATTGCATAGCCTGTGCAATGGTAGTGGGTCTCATGGCTCTGATAATAGGGCCTAAGGGTTCACGTAACCCTGATAAAAATGACTTAAGGGCTTGTTTAGTAAAGAAGTCCCTTTTGAATAATTTTTCATGATCGTTTGGACTATGTAAATCGATATAGTTACATATGGTGTTTAATAAATGAATTATTCGTTCATGGAATTGATTTGGAGTTTCACTGTTTTTTTGTTTCATGTTTACTAAATCTAGGTTTAAACAATTTTCGTCACGCTGATCCCCAAAATTGGTTATCAGAGTGTTCTTAATGTCTACCCAACTTGTGGCACCTGTAATGCCCACAACTTCCTCAGCTCTTCTTTCTAAATTATTTAGGATACCATTTAACAACAATGTATTTTGAAAACTAGCAGGGTCCTGCCTATCATAGTAATGAGTTAAAATGGATTCCGAAGCACTTATAAATCGATGTAATTTGTTTGGATTACCATCGAATGATGGTATTATTGACAAATTTTTTGTCTAATACTGGTACTGACATTTTTATTTTATTCTCTTTATTAGAAATACGACAAAATTTATTGAAATATTGTGAAATGTCTTTATCCAATTCACTAAACTCACTACTATTTTCCCGTATGGATGAAATAGGTGAGGATTCTGACATGAACTTTTGAAAAACTTACCAAAACATCTACGCCTTGTTTGTCTGGCTTGGATCTGCAAAGTAGTTGTCCACAATGGATTCTGTACTCAGCTTCTGACCTGCCCTGGTTGCGTGGTTTCTTCGTGGTTGGAGCTGCGGGATTCTCTATGAATTCGCCGAAATTTTCGTTTCCGTGCCCCAAAAACGAAATCTGAAGGACTGCGCCACTTAAATTTAATGTTTATTTTTTTTAGGAAGTACTTATATTTGTTGGTACAAATATTTAGTTTTTAAAAAACTTTTATTTTCTACTAAGAACAAAGTCTTTCTACTTCAAAGTTAAAATATTTGAATATAATTAAGAATACAAAAATACGTCTTATCTAGTTGAATGTTCATATCAGAATAACTTTAGAATAACAAAACAATATTCACAAAGATGATTAAACAATATTAAATTACGTATCTGAAAATAAGCGAATACTGCATCATCACAATATGATGTTATAGCATAAGCAATTTTATTTATATTATGTAGGTCGGTGAGGTGACCTTAAATAAGTTAATTTATTTCATATATTTACTAATTTAGAACCTAATGCTATTCCTTTTTTGTAAATATTGTTTTAAGACACAAATTACTTATTTTCAGTCATTTATATAACCTTATGACTGTGTTGTGCAAAATGAATCTGTAAAAACTAACAAACAAGAAGCCCCTATCTGAATGATAACAAAACTTCTACAGATACTAAAATTAGTCACCCATTTCAAGGATTTACTAGACGCAATTGAAGTTAATTACAAGTGTTTGTTGCAGGTACAAACAAGAGAGTTGCCAAAAGGGCAGCTGCTTTCGAAGCATGCCATAAAGTGTTGGGCATAACATATCCTCCAGAAATTTTCGTTCCTTCTGAGTCTACCATAGAACAACATTAAAATAAATACATATTAATTCATTTACGTTAGTAGAAACATGTGATTTTTTTATTTTTTTGAAAATTATTAGCATATTATATAATTTGCTTAAATTGTATATGCTAACTTTATTAAAGAATTATTCAGTTTGTTTAATGGCATACACTATTTAATTGAATTGATGGATTTTTTTATTTCGTGTATAAATATATAATTGACATATTTATATATGTAACATATGATTAAAAATATAGATCTGTACTTGATATAGTTTTATTGATTTAATACAATTAGAATATTAATCATCATTAAATAAACAAATATTATGTAGATACTATATACAAGAAATTTTAGTGTAGAAAATTATTATGACAAATACTTGTCTGGAAATAACACTGATAAAGAGCAAATTCTAGAAATGATTTCATGCAGATTTGACATAGTCTTGTCCAATAATACTTCCTATGGGATCAAACTTATGTCTTATAGGAAGGATATTTTGATGTAAAAATGGTATTTCAACTGTATTTTTTTCTTTTTGAGTTTTTTTGTATTTTTAATGTCAAAAGTAAAAATCTACGAGTATTCTAAATTAACCCCGGCCGTGAAAGCCTACACACTTATGTTTGATATTTGCAGAATTATGAAATTACAAAATCTGCTAAATTTAGTAGTTGGCTTTGGAAAACAGACAACATAGAAGTAACTTCATCAACTGAGCTTAAAATCCATATGATCCATGAGATGCTTAACCATTAACGTAGCACAGCTAATTGCTCCTATTTGAACCCGTACATGTCCATGACTCGCACGGTTTTTCATCTCAACAACAAAATATTTAGCAGTTGGTTGTTTTCACGCACAGAGTTCACTAAGTGTTTAAGTGTGTTGTAAAAAAATAGCTATATTTCGAATTTTCTTAATACTTTTAAGTAAATATGCCATCTAGTGATAGTGAACGAGTTATTTTAAATAGTACTGAAAGCAGAAAAAGGAATATCATTAGTTGGAAATAAAACGCAGTAAAAACATCACGTTTGCAACCTAAGCATATATTTCTAAGAAAGGAAAATACGTTAATGCAAAGACTGTAGGACTTGCGTGTCGTTAAGTTAATTAGTTTAAACTATAAGTTTGGCTTGAATTTTAAAATAGCTGTTTTATTTCTTAGTTGTACAAAATGCATGCAACAGTTTACGTAGGAAGAGAAAAGATGTTTTATCTAAACTACTCAACCGCACATCGAAAAATGAGCAAGACACTTATTTACAAGAACTCGTGGAAGAAAAACCAATCCAGAGACGTCGCTTAAGAAATGTGGAAAACAATCAAGAAGGAAAACTTCTTGTACTTTGTTTTGAAAGGCTCAAATCGAATTTCCGTGTGCAAATAGGCTTTTAAGTCTTCATACCATTTCGCACTGGGAAATACAGCGCCTGAACACCCTAGTTTTGGCAGCTAAATCATCACAGGATCTTAAAGGTAAACATAATAGTAGACGTCGTACATTATGCGAAATTTAACGAAATGTATCAAATACATAAAGAAGTGTTCGAGAGGACATTCAATTGTGGGAAGCGCAACTGATGAAGGTTTCCTGACCAGAAACAATATGTTATATATAATATTTATTGTCTTGCGTACAAAGGAATGACACCTCGAAGAGAGTATTCAATATCTCTGACAGGTGAAGTAACCTAAAAATTTTATCGTGACATTCTGTCCTAGGAGTTAAGGGAGAACAGCAATTACACGGAACGGCTCCAGATTCGGAACCTCTGTGTGCTAATTCTCTCGAAAATCCTAGATGTCGGTCTTACATCTCGCGTCTTCAAATTTAACGAAATGTATCAAATACATAAAGAAGTGTTCGAGAGGTCATTCAATTGTGGGAAGCGCAACTGATGAAGGTTCCCTGACCAGAAACAATATATGTTATATATAATATATATTGTCTTGCGTACAAAGGAATGACACCTCGAAGAGAGTATTTAATATCTCTGACAGGTGAAGTAACCTGAAAATTTTATCGTGACATTCTGTCCTAGGAGTTAAGGGAGAACAGCAATTACATGGAACGGCTCCAGATTCGGAACCTCTGTGTGCTAATTCTCTCGAAAATCCTAGATGTCGGTCTTACATCTCGCGTCTTCAAATTAATGTAAATGTCAAATTTTCATCATAAGTATCTAGCTTAAATGTCAATATGTGCCATGAAAGTATATCGTACAGGGTGTTTGTAACGATTTTCATTGCGTGAAATGGCACAAAAGATTCCATTAGTGTATCGAAAAGAAATTTTTTTAGGTGAGAGATGTTTTCTATATGGTATACGGTGTGTGCGTGCATCGAAATTCAAGCAGCAAGTAATGTGGGCAGTTGAAATAATGGGCGTAGTTAAATTACAGGTAGATAGGTGGGTTCAAAAAATCTTCCAAATAAATGTGATATTGCGTGGTACATAAACAGTTTCATATATAGGATGATTGAAATATAAGGTAAAATAGAATTAAAGTTATACAGTACAAGTAGTTGCATATACAAGGTGGTTGAAATAAGAGTGAAGTAAAACTACAGTTATACAGAGTGGATAAAAAACTTTAAAAAATGGTTAAATAAGGTTATTCGAATTATAGGGCGGATGATTAAAAAAATGTTAAAAGCAGGTGCATATACAGAATGATTGAAATATAAGGTGGAGTGGACTTATAGTTATACAGGGTGGTTAAAAAAATGTTGTATAGTGTGGAACATAAGTAGTTGCTTATACTTGGCATATTGGGAGAATTAAAATGGTAAGTATACAGAGTGATTTATTCAATAAAAAATAGAAACAGTCAATAGGGTGGAGAGGATTAATATGTATACAGGGTGGTTGCAACATCGTGTAGAGTTGAATTATAGTTGTAAAGAATGATTCAGAAAATTCTAGACAAATATTTTATATTGGGTGACCAAATCGCAGAAATGGGTAAATTAGAGTTACACTTATCGAAAGTGGGCCAGATAATAAAACAAATAAAAAAGTTAAATATGTGGATAGTATGAAAAAATACAAATTAGAGAGATAAGAATACACTAAAATGAACAATAAAATTGCACCTTAAATCAGATAAAAAAATATGTCAGAAAATAGTTATTAATTGCACACGGTTTCAAACTGTTTTTATTTTAAGCCAGTTGAAGTCATACCTACCATGAAGATCAAGGACAGATGGGACCTAATAAAGTGTGCACATTCCTTAATAAGTACATATTGAAACATATACCTCCGGAAATCACTGAATTGGAGGGATGGTTGTGTAGGGCAGAACTGAAACCAAACTATAGTTCGTTTCCATTTAGCATTACAGGCAACCAAGAGATTCAACAAAATCACTCATTACTTTCCAATAAGAGAAAATATTATAAACTCTGTGGGTTCAATTAATTAAAATTTGAAAACTAATATTCACTCTCACTTTCAAGAAACTTGTATTTACATCAAATATACACAACAGCTGATTCGAATATCACAATAATAACACAACATAAGCTCTTCGCCGTCTAACTAACTCCTGTGATGATGGGCCGCTCCTTTTAAAATCGAATTCTCTCGCACAATCGAGTGCTAATTTTACAGTTGTCCGAACCTTCTATATCTTCTTTTTTTCTATCCCAGCGATTGATGTCTCATCGGAATGAAATCAGGGAAACAATATATTCGAATTTATACCCCAGAAGAATATGAGGACTTAATATTAGCTTCGAGAAAAAGGCAGCCATTTACTGTGAAGCAAATCCGGTTCACTGATATTACTGATTTTAAGAACTGGTGGCCTGATTACTATAAAAAAAAACTTGTAGCACTTGAGGTAACGGGACCAAGAAAGAAACGTATGCTGTGCCAAACTATAGGCAGTTCCTGTATTAAAGTTCATTTCTGGGATATGTTAAAACGTGGGAATTTTTAGACGGTTTATACTCCCATACTTTTAACTTGGTCAAAGAACATAAGAACAGCCCACCTCTTCCCAAAAGTAAGGTAATGACTTATACCGAAGGCGACGATTTGGAATTATATTACCATGGAATACCACAAATGCTGAAAATGATGATTGAGATAACTGTTTTTATATTATATTGTTCGTCTGTTCTGAATAAATATTAAATAAATAAAAAAATCATTTATTTTATTTTTATATACAAGTTCGAAAACCGTACTTTTTTTGTCTGTCATTGTTATTCCATTTTATGCTCCGAAAACCTACTATTAAAGATAAATTGCAAACCTAGAGATCTAAAACTTTTCTATGCTCCAATGACCGGTACTTTTCGGTTTCATCGGAAGCAACGTTATTTGTTGCTTTGTGCCATTTTGATTTTACAAGTATTAGGAAATAGTGTAAACGATAAAAAATATATAAGTAATCAAATAAATCAAGCATTCAAAAAATATATATCAAATAGTCAAAATAAAAATCAAATTATTCAAATAATCAATTCTTTAAACCTTAAATGTAAACGAATCACTACTACTCACATCAACAGGAGCATTGAAAGATCCGTGATCAACTTGCTATCGCAGTTGGGACTTCTTCCAAGTTATTGCTCCGATGATGAATAGAAACCGCGGCTACCAGTTAGAATTATGCTTCTGTTTTAATAACGTTAGACAGATCCTACTATTTGCGCCAATTTGTTATATCACCCTTCTCAATTTAAACTTTAAAAAATATTTTTTATTAAAACAAATACAATTATAGCTTTTAAATAAAAATGAAAAATAACAATATAACTAACAAAAGTTCTGAGTAATAATGAATAATGAGCATACAACATTTTACAATTTATAACATTAAAGATGCTGAGTTGGCATAGCTGACACGGCATGTCTCACGGATGTCCGCCTCGCCTAATATGAGACTGCACGTGTCGCTGAGTCAGCTGGGAATGTTGAATAGTTGTTGCGATATAAGTTCGTGCTAAGTTCATAGTATAAACTATAAACTTATATAACATACATATATTTGTATTCCACATAATGAGTTACATAACACTTTTGAAACAGCGTTAACTTTATACTTTCCATTTAATTCTGTAATTTGCCCCCAAAAATAATATTAGCGGTTTTCCCCCAATTTTCCTGTAAAGTTTAGGTGAGGCCCTATATCTGTAAGTTTTTTCATAATTTTCTACCTTATAGCTTCGAAGATAAAGGAGGGGAATGTGTACATTTTTGTATATCTCGGCAGGGATCGCTTATCAACTACGCGGATGAGTTCCCTGAAACCACCTAACATAGTTAGTGCCGGCGAAAACTTAAAAAGACAAATATTTTATTATATATATAATATATTAAGTCCCGGGATGGCTGAATATTTGCTAAAGTACTTCATTTCTGGAAAAGGTCATTCCTTTAGTAGCTTTGACCAAGAAATCCGATGGTGACCTTGGATTTAACCTTGAACCTCATTTTTGAGGTTATTTTGAGGTCAACCTCATTTTTTTAAATGAAAACCCCTTTTTATTGCGGAAGCGGAAAGAGATTGAGTTCGAATCAACTAACGAAATTTTATTTGTTTTTCAATCCAAGATGGCGGATGAAAATCATTGAAATAACACATTTTTGCCTAGAAATTTTTTACTTGGAGTTCTAATCCACACGTAAAATTTTCGGCTCCTTTCGAATCCGGTATCAAAAATAAGGGTTTCTACATGAAAAAATGAGGTTGCCCTTCAAATGACCTTAAATATGAGATGTTAGGTCACCATTGAGTTCATCTTTAAGACTTCTCTAGGATATGACCACTGAACTCGCGAGATTTTTAAGAAGTCATTATTTGAGCTCTATTTGACCTCCAGGGGTTACCTCAACCTCATACCTCAATACATGTCCGGACTTAATATTTCCCGCTCTTTCCGATTCCGGAATAAAAAATAGTGGTTCTCATTAAAAAAATAGGTTGACCTCAAAATAACTTTAAAAATGAGGTTCAAGGTTAAATCCAAGGTCACCATTGGATTCCTTGATCAAAGTTATTAAAGGAATGACCTTGACTCTTTCCAGAAATGAAGTACTTTTGCAAATATTCAGCCGTCCCGGGACTTAATTGACACCCTGTATATAGTTAATATCTTTTAAACAAATTATTTTTTAAAACATCAAAAAAATATATTTGTTTTTCCCATAATGAGCCCTTTCATTTTATATATTACATTAATCATTTGAAAAAAGTTAATTTATTTATTTTCCGTTTAATTCCATAATTTGCCCCCCGAAATTAATAGCAGGGTTTTCCCCTTATTTTTCCGTAAACTTTAGGTGAGGCCCTATTCTTTTCATTTTTTTCGGAAATAAAGAGAAAGAGATAGGTATTTTTTATACTTCTGTTAATATCTTTTGAACACCTTATTTTAAAAATATGAAACATAGAGTTGTGTTCCTCATAATGAGTCCTTTAATTTGATATATTATTTGATGCATTTGAAAAAAGTTTAACTTTTTATTTTCCATTTAATTCTATAATTTGTCCCTAAAAATTAAAAAAAATTAAGTCCTTAAAGTTTTAGAAATAAAGGGGTGGAATAGATTTTGTTAATATCTTATAAGCAATTTGTTCTAAAAATATGATGAGCCCCTTATCAGATATATTACATGATGCATAAAAAAAATTTAGTTCCGTTTAATAAACTTTATATTAGCGTTTTCTTCTTATTTTTCCTATAAAGTTCTTGCGGAACCCTATATATCTAATTTTTTTCCAAATTGTAGGCCTTATAATTTCGGTAATAAAGGGGGTATGGGTAAATTTTTAATATTATTGTTAATATAGTTTAAAACGGTACATATCTTTCTCGTTTTTTATTTTTCACAAGTTTAATACAACTTCTAAAGTATTGTCCTGAGATCATTCTTGAGATATTCCACCAAAAAAATAAGTGTATGTGAAACAACTAATCCTAAGCTTCCAATGGGTGTTTCAAACTACTACACTTCTCTATTGTATGATCTGTGACTTCAACCATGAATAATTTGAAGCTCCTAATCAATATTGGCGCTTGTATGTCCAAGCTCAACCGCATGGTGGCGTCATTCGTCCGTAAGTGATGTCATGGCCGCAAAAATTTTAAATTAAATATAAATTTTTATTATCAAATTTAATGAAATAATAACCTATTATAAACAAAGCTAACTTTCTATTCAAAAAGTTTTTCTAACAACCTACTTTAGCTCTTTAGTTTTCTTTCATACGTTTTTTAAGCTCCTCCGCATAGTAGAATGCATTTGATATATTTTTTTAAAGTTACCGCTTATACATCTTGATCCTCTATTCCACACCGTACATAACACAGTGCTGCCAGATTTCTTGGGCACATAATTGTAGGATGGAGAGACAAAAGCGTAGGAAATCGTCAGTTGTTTAAATAGAGTATAGATTTGGGGGGTGCTTAATAATATTTAATTCTGAGGAAAGTATTAATTTAAAATCTACACTTCATATAAATTAGTATTTCATAAATTATTTAATTTAATGATTATAATCGTCATCAGGAAATGCTGTGTTTGGGGTAAATAATTGTACTATTTAAATGTTTCTACATTTACACTAGAGTGTGGAAGATGCTGAAGCTTAGTAAAAATTGAGAAAAAATAATTTAATTTATGACGGTAGACATGTAACCTATTAACTCATTAAAAACAGTCAAATATAAATAACTGCAGTCATTCTAGATTGGGCGATGTAAGCGAAAGCTTCTTACAATATAATAATATACTTCTACTCTCTTGTTATCTCCGTCTCTGTTTCTCACTCTTAGGGACATAAATTTGAGAAAAATTAAAATAATTAATCCTAATGTGTAATTTAGTACTTAATTTAAATATAATTGCAAAGAGGCATATGGCGTGAAAGTTAATTTTTAATTACAATAAAAAATACGTTGAATTATAAGAATTCAAAGTTTCAAACCTACTTCACCTTTCGTTAAAATTTGGCAATAAATATCGATGTCACTTTAATTATATCAGAATAAATTACACTGGTCTGCAAAAAATGTTTTTTTCTCTCCTTGTTTCCATGCATGATAACTTTATATTTGCTGCTCTAAACACGGAATTTAACATGCAAATAAATACAACACATAGATTTTAAATATAATTTAATAATTTAATTAAAAAACGATATTATCAAAGTAACAACAATTACAAAAAAGTGAAAAAAGACTACGATCTAAGTTTTATAGCAAAAAATACTAATTTTACAGTCACAAGTGGTTGAAATATCAGTAATGTATCTCATGATGGTAATATAATTTAAGTTATTTTTTTCTTTTCATTGTTTCCATCGAAACAACCAAGAAAAATCAGCAAGCATTGCTTCTGCCCATTTTCCATTGTAGGGTCTTTCAACATGCTTAATATCCTGATGAAGCCTTTCACCATGCTCATCTGATATGGCACCGAGATTTTCCGTACCAACATTAGTATAAAAATAAAATAAGTTTTATTAGAAAAGATTATTAAATATTTGCAAGATTCAGTGAAACATATATTACATTAAGATAGGTTAAAATGAATTAAAAACTCAAAATATGAAAGTGAGGAAAACAAATGTTAAATTAAGTGTGATGTTGTTGGTCCATTTGTATCATTAATCATTACTGGCTGCTAATTAACTAATAGAGATAGGTTTCCAATTACCAGAGCACAGGGTGACTTTGTGCGGCAGTTTTGCAGGCGTTAATAGGCCTATTTTTTTTCGAAAAATTTCTGTTCGCATGCGTCAACTTCTGTCGTTTTTTTGGGATAGTTTTCACACCATTGGCATGTAAATACAATGTTTTTTTTCTTACAAAAAATAACCGAAGTTGAAGTATGCCCTCTTAAAATTTTCGAATATGAAAAGAGCAATTGTTTGGAGTTTACTCAAAACTCCATACCCAGTTGGAACATACTTTACGTTTTATGATAACTTAGAAAACATACATTAAACATCCAAACGCATTGTTATTTCTTGTGTCCTTTTGTATGAGACAGTGCTGTAATTGGAACACTTAGTGGTTGGCACTGTGCGCAGTTGTGAGGTAATTGGAAAATAGTTGCAGTTATCACATGTACAATGATATAAAATAGGTATAATCTGTATAATAAACCAAATTAGGATTCTTACTTTTTTTTGTTGGATAATTTTTTTGATTGGTGAAGAGCTGAGTAGGACTGCAAAATTTATATTTGTCTTCATATATTTCCAGGATGTATAAAATTTATTCTTATGAAAAACATGATTAATTGGTTAAAAATGAGTCTTGAAACCCAAAATTTCTGGGATTTGAACTCCCAGACCCCCCCGCTGGTACGTCCTTGTCGCAAACAGAGAATTGGAATGACTATTATTAGAATGAAAAGTAAATTTTGTGGAGTTATTGTATATTAATAGGATGTTATATTTGTTTATTCACTATAGTTTATTGATTTTCTATAAAATAAGACAATATTAGGTAATATATAAACTGGTTCCTGATTGTGTTGCAGAAAACTAAGTTGGGTATGGGTATTTGTGGTGTCGGTCCGAATAAAGTTTCGAAACACATCATTACCACTTACCAAACTTATCTATTTTCATATGTGTAAGTGTGAGTTTCCGTTAAGAAGCTTCCGCTCAAAATGTTAAAAAAGTATATACCTGTTGAAGATATCCAACAAAGTCCCAAACAGAATTACAGAAACGGTTATAGTTTGTATGAAATCTGGAAAGATAAAGATAAGTTTTGAACCTAACCTAACCTAACCGACAATAGTTAAAATTTTTGACATTTTGGTTGGTTGGTTTGTGGCCTTCGCCAATAAGCATTTAGCCAGCCTCGAGTTGTCTGAGTGTACACGTATTGGATGAGAGGGTGCCGTCAGCACGTCTGGGTCGTACCCATCTCCCTTCCAAAATATTCCACAACTACTTCCGTTGGTTCTGCTTGGTCGATTTCACTTTTCTTTCGCTGCGAACAGACTGCGAAAAACGGTTTGTTAGCTTCTTTCGTTTGAGGATTTACGTACTTGCGTGTTACACTGAGTTAATTGCACTACACTAATTGCTATTAAATCTATAGTCCTAGCGAAAGCATGCCATAACCACTAATATTAATATCCTATCCTAATGAGCTTACTATCTATACAATAAAAATTACAAGAGAGCTAGGGAAGTTGTGACTGTGACTAGTTTAATAGACATTGCTCCAACAAACCAGCTATTCTTTAAGGGTTTTAAATTTTCATATCATTCTCCTTTATGAATCTCCCTATCAGGGATATAGTTTTCTCATTTATATTTCTTAACATATCAATCAGTGAAATTGGTCCTGTTATTTTCCTGTGTCTTAATATTTCCTTATATAAATCAAAATTCTAAATACGGTTTAGAGGGCATTCCCATAGCACATGCGTCAGTGTACCCAGTATACCGCATTCACATAAGGGATCCCGCTTCACGTTGATACGATGCAGATGAACTGGGAAAAGGCCATGCCCAGTCCTCATTCTGATTAAGGTGGTAATATGCCGCCTATCCTTAAAAGGAAATTTACTATACCAAGGAATCATGGGAAAATCCTCTTGTATATGCTTATAATGTGATCCCCCCCGTTTATCCTTATCCTCCATGTTCCTTTAAAGCCGCTTTCTATTTTTTTAAATAGATGTGCCATGAATTCATACCCGTCAACCTGGCAGTCATATGGTATCCTTAACGATCTTCCAATCTTGGCCAACAGGTCTGCTGTTTCGTTGCCCTCTATGCCTCTGTGCCCCGGACACCATAGCAGCGCCACTCTTCTCCCCTGTCCCTTCAAATCTCCTATTAGTCTTCTAATACTTGCCGTGAACCAATTTAGTTTGCTACTTTTCCGACTTCCTATCTTCTCTATTACGCTCTTGGAATCCGATACTACCAAAATGTCCCTTGCTCCCTTCTGTACAGCTTGTAATATGCCTTCATATATAGCAATAGTTTCCACAGTACTAATATTTAGCCAATCGTGACTTCTAGACATATATTTAGAATCCGCCTCTGGTATGTATATACCAAAACCCGTCCTCCCTGTGTCTGGGTCTCGGGAACCATCTGTGAATACTGTTGTGTATCCTTTAAAGTCCACATTGCATTTCTCTTGTAACTCTCGACTTACCTCTGCTATGCTTGAGTTTATCTCATCCACTTTTATTGGATTAACTAAATATTCCCATTCTAATTCATAGTAAGGAGGTTTTTCACTTGTTCGAATTCTGTTCTTAAAAGGACCAATCTCCTCCATGGCCTTAACCCATACAGGTTCGCTCCCCCTTTTCCAAAAACTTCCGGTTTTACACAGGTTAAAAGTTTCAAACATAACTTCTCGAAATGGATTTCCCAGATCTGCCATAATCTTACACACAAATTTGGTCGCCTGTTTTTGCCTACGCGCTTCCAATGACCACTCTCCACATTCCGCTAACAGAGCTGCTATCGGTGTTGACCTCATACAGCCTGTTACAATTCTCAAGGCTTTATATTGCATTTTATCTAGATTTGCTAGATGTTGTTTCGCTGTCGGTTGCAATAATAAGCTCCCATGTTCCAGATGTGATCTAACAAGCCCTTTATAAAGGGTAAGCAAGGTTACCGGGTCCGCCCCCCACCATGTGCCACAGACCGCTCTCAATATGTTTAGGCCTTTCTGCGCTCTAGCCAGTATCTCCCCAATCCATCCTTTCCAATTCATATTGTAACTCAGATTAAACCCTAAGTACTTATATTGTTGGGTCCATTCCAGTTTCCTTTATAAATCACTCTATGTGTACTTCTATTCCACAATCCTTTGCCCTTTTGAAATACCATGCTTCTGCATTTGTTGATAAATAACTGAAAGTTATGCTGATCAAACCAGTTCTCTAATGCTGCCAGTTGGCTGTTGGCTTGCGCCACCAGCTTACCCACATCTTTTCCTATAAAATAAATTGCCAAATCATCAGCATACTGTATGCATCTGGCCTCTTGAGCGAAAATCTTATGCATAGAAGCTGTATATATGTTGAATAATAATGGACTGAGTGGGGAGCCTTGGGCTAATCCTTGTGTCACAGATTGCGGGCCTACCAACCTGCCCGAGTTGCATCTTACCGAAATGCTCTTCCGTTTAAGCAAACTCACCATCAAATTTATATAATTACTTGGTATTTGGTACTCTGCTAAGTAAGATGCCAGCTTATCAATGTCAACGCAGTCATATGCTGCCCTGATATCTAGGAAAATTGCTAATACTAGCTGGTTTTGGCTAAAGGCGTTCATGATTGATGCCACTAAGGTAGCCACTCCATCAACTACCCCCTCCCCTTTCTGAAACCGCACTGATATGTAGGCAAAAGATTCCGATTCTCTACCCACCACTCAATCCTGTTCTTGATTAGATATTCCACTACTTTCCGGATGCAACATATCAATGCAATAGGTCTGAATTCGTTGGGTGAATTCCCTCTTCCTCCTTTTTTTAAAATGGGATGTACGATAATCTCGTTCCATTGTTTAGGGTATCGATTTTCCCGTACTATTTGGTTAATGAAGTTGATCAGCCATACCTTACCTTCCCCTGGTAAGTTTCTTAACATAGAGTATGGTACTCCGTCCCTTCCTGGAGCTGAGTCTTTTTTTTCCTGTAGCACCATAAGCAGTTCTTCCATTTCAAAATCCTTGTTTTCAATATGGCTGAGTGTTGCTGCGCCAATGCCCGGAATTCCTGGTGCTGTCATGTTGTAGAGGATCTCTTCAGCGATCTCCTCCGTCGGGAGTCTGGCAGCATTGTTGACCCTAGCCCGTCTGTTACTCATCTTGTTAATGGTTCTCCAAATGGACTCGAGTGGCGTATTTCGATTTATCGACTTACAAAAAGTTTTAAAGTGATTCTTCCTTTTGGACTTCATTTTTTTCCTAGTGAAGGCTATAATATTTTTTGCTTCCAGGTAATTATTCCAGCAACTATCTACCCGGTATTTACGTAACGCTGCTCTTCTATAGGCTATCCATTTTGAACATTCCTTATCCCACCAAATTGGAGAGCTTCTGAATTCTTTGCGATATGAAGTTGATGGTATGCTTCCCTCTGCCGCCTCTTCCAGTATCTCTAAAAACTCCTCATACCCTCCTACTTTTTGAATATGTTCAAATATCCTTCCTGCTTTGTCGCTATAAAGTTCCCAATCAGCCCTTTTAAAAATTTCCTCCCCCTAGATGTCTTATGTGTAACCCTGTCCTCTGTGAGAAACAGAGTGCATAGCGAAGGAAAGTGATCGCTGTTACCACAATCTGGTATAATCTGCCATGAGCATCTGGCTGCCAAGCTTTGCGATACAATCGTAAGGTCTAGAACCGATTTCCTTATTGTTGGCCTTGTCAGTCTAGTTGGCTCCCCATTGTTTAATATCACCAGCTCGTGTTCCTCTACTGATCTTGCAATAACCCCACCCCTAAAATTATTGTGTTCGCTACCCCATGAAACATGATGTGCATTGAAATCGCCCATTAGAATAAAAGGAGTGAGCAGCTCCTCCATAAGCACTTCCCAGTTGTTATCATTTATCCTGGCATTTGGATGTATGTAACAGTGATAGAGGTATAGTCCTACCTCTTTTATACGTACCCCCTGGATGTAACAATTCTCTGGAAGCGTCCATGTACCCTCTTCTAAGTTTTGATATACGTAGTCCTCCCTGATGAACATAATAACTCCACCGTACCCATTCCCCCCATCCTTTCTGATTGTGCTATATCCATTGTGGTGGATTTGGTCTGTGTTTTTAAGCCACGTTTCACTAATACAAAATGCAACCGGTCTTATACTGTCCAGTAAGAATCTTAAGTTTTCTAAGTTGCTAAAAATTCCGTGAATGTTCCATTGTATAAATCTTAAATCTTTCTTGTTATAATTCGTCATCTCCACTTGATACCCACTTAACACTAATACTATAGAGCTTCGTCATGTAATCAAGGACCCTTGTGCTTTCTTGGATTGATAATAGGCTGGCCACCTTGTATATATCCTCCAGGCTTTTAACATTCATGTCCGCATGCATAGATTGTGTATCTGACTTACCCTTTTCCTTTTCTCTAAGCCCTTTGTAGCCCACCCCTGAAGTGCTAGGCTTCTCCATTCTTCCATTAGGGGCCACTAAACACGCTTCATGTTCCTTTGAGTATCCTGATCTTGGTGACTCCAAATCCATCGCCCTCCTTTTCTTTGGCGAAGCGGTAACCATACTATAGCTGGGCCGCGGTTTAGCATAATTATATACCTTTCTTCTTTCTCCTACTTGGATAAAAACTTCCTCTTCTGGTTCCCTTCTCACTGCTGGAAAGTCATTGCTTCTTAGGTTGTATCCTTTTGCTCTCCTACCTTTATTGGGTAGTGGTGGAACCCTTTCTCTAGCCTCGAAGTATGATTTGTTCTCGAAAGACATAATTTCCTTGATCTGCTTCTGTCGAATGAATTCCGGGCATGCTTTGGAAATACTATTATGTTCTACACTATCACAATGCCAGCATCTCGTGCTACATACAGTTTCTCCATGTAACTTTTCGCCGCAATTAGCACATTTGTTTTCCCCCTGCACATCTTCTTTGTATGGCCATACCTCAAACATTTATAACATTGGATTATAGGTAACATATAAGGTAACACCTCAAAATGCAACCCCAGAATAGAGATGTCTCTTGGAATCAATGTCCCAGTGAAAGTCAGACAGACTGTACTTGTAGGTTCCAAAGCGTAATTCCCGTCAGAGGAATTAACTTTTCGCTTAAAGCGTCTAGCTTCTACAATTCTAACTTCCCCATCTCTCTTGCTACAGTATTTAATAATATCCTCTTCACTGAAATCAAGGTCTACATTTTGAATAATACCCTTGCAACTGGTTTTGTTGAAGGGTATGAAAAAATTATATTGAACATTATTCTGATTTTCGATATAAAAGTTATTAGCGGCTTTATAATTACTAAAAACTATACCTACACGACTACTACCTTTTCGGTTAATCTTGCATACATCATTTACTTTCATATCATGAATTATTCTGGCTAATTTAAGGCAATGAACGTTGCCTACATTCTGGTTTGTATCTTTTGATTCCATGCAAACCTCGAAAGGTCCCGCACAGGAATAGTTATATAGAATTTGTTCTCTTTTTTTAAGTATTTTTTCTGAAACTTCCTTAATTTCTATATCATCAAATTCTATATCAACTTGCGGGACCTTTTGAGTCTGTTCTGGTTGTGAATCATGCCTTACAATTTCGTAACTAATTTTAGGAGGGGGGGTCTCGCCCCCCTGAGATTGTCCATCTTTCCTAAAGACTTAACCTATTTGCACAAGCACGTGCTCAAGCTCAATTATCTATTCACAAAAGCCAAGCAGATATAAAAATATAAAAGTAAGTCTAACTTATTCACAGTTTATTCACTAACAACCGTTGAAGCTCACTTCTACAGCCGATTAGTCAAAATTTCGCTTCACAGCACCAGATTCGTGTACACTCTTCGAGCGCAACCCACAGATCATACAATAAAGATAGATGGGCAACTCAATGTTATAAAATGTGTTCACATTTCGTCCCATGCTAGGTTAGAATATGCATAAAAAGCATCTTCAGAACTCCTTCAAGTACTAAATTTGACGTTTGTTGAATTTGACAGATCATCACCAACTAAAAAGAAGGAATCTGCAGTTTCTGGTCCCAAATGTCACCAATAGAGGGCTGTACCATCGAATTATTTTTATGCGTTCTTCGGAAATAACACCACAATAGAAACAAAAATCTGTATATTCAAGGAAAAACCAAACGTTTCCAGGTCTATTCTGACTTCGTTTTTAATGGCTTTACAGCATGTATTGAAAATATAAAATGCAAAATGAAAGTTTGATTAAATGTCATATCAAACTTTCATTTTGCATGTTATATTTTCAATAAATTTTAGTCATTGAAAACGAGGTCAGAATAGACCTGGAAACATTTGATTTATCCTTGAATACAGATGTCTGTTTCGATTGTGATGTTATTTCCTAAGAACACAAAAATAATCAAGAATATGCCACAAATAAGATTTAGAAGACAACGTACCACCAAAATAAATTAAACTAATATTGAAATTAAATTTATTTATTTACAAAAGATAAATTAACAAATACAGTTGAAAATGGCACTACTTATTTATGTATTAAAATGATTCATAGTTAAAACTAACAAAAACAGTATAAATATCAATATTATATATACAGTGAGGGATGTGTTGGTAGAAATAATTAAATCATTTTATAAAAAAATGCACAAATGGTTGGAGTTTTCAATTTTTAATTTTGCTTGTGTTGTGACTGTTAGAGAAAAACTAATCATACCATTATTACTTAACACAATTTCAAATTTTCATATATACTTCCATAAACATTCTTTCAACATAAAAACTAATGCATGGACTGCAAAGTGCATGTGCCGATCACCATTACCAAAATCTACAATTCCAACCATATGATCTTTTGAAAAACTATAAGTAACTTTAAGACACTTCATCAAACATTAGAATACAATATTTCTCTTTTTCTGTTAGTTTATCAACAATTCTATTTAAATATTGGAAGATATGTTCATTATAGCTGCAATTAAAAAGTACAGTACTTACAAGATTACTAAGATTCTTAAGAGATGACAAACTAAAACTTTTGATAGAAATCTATAACATTTGGCACTTTGTTTATACAGAGATAATGCAAATATTTTATCATCTACTGAAAAACGTCTTCCTTTTGGTTTTAATTATTGATTCCTCATTTGACTCAAAAAGAAATTTGTAGTTGAGCTATTATTCAAATACCTTATTTCACATTTCTTCTGATGTAATAGCGGTAAACGATTTTTTGTGTTCATTTTAGTAGCCCTTCTTGCTATTCTCTTTCACTTCAATAGTTGTTTTCAAAGGTTCTGGGCATTGTGGCTATTTGCAGTTGAAGACTTCTTTCTTATCATCCACTCTGTTGGCGTCCTGTCAAATACATCAAAAGTTATAAATTATTAAACAATCACTAAAAAATGCTTACCCTTGTGTACTTGTTTCTTATAATATTCTATTACTGCTACAAATTATTCAATACCTTAAAACAATGTATAAATACTCCAAGAATAGGATTTAATACAAAATTCCACTCGAAATAAGAAAAATTACAGAGATTAATGGCTTCACAGTCAAAAATCACATTAGTAATGGCCGACAAAAACAATTAATCAAGCTTGATTCCTTGCCTTGCAGCTCGGTGTCGATAAAGAAGATCACATTGTGTCACCTGGATATATTCGATTACCTGTCAAGAAATAGTACTTGAAGGAGTTCTGAAGGGGGCTACGTTTACAATTCACCGACAGCTGGACCAACATTGCCTATCTGAGTTACCACCCCCTGGCGCAACCAACCAAGTCTCTTTTGACTTTGACATTTTACTTCATATATAGCCTTAGATCATGATACAACAAATATAAAGGTATGATACTAACCCATGTTAATATCACAGATCATACAATAAATATCGCCCATGACGTCACGTGGCGAGTTCGTACAGCGATTGCCCATAAGAAATACATTGCAATGGACTGTGCAGTGGACATAATTTTATGTTTGAAATTGGTTATTGTTTGACTGTAGTAGATTTCGGTAAATGTTTATAGTTTATTAAATAGTTAAAAGCAGTAAAAACCGTATTTAAAACGCAGAACTACGGTTATATAATTATTTTGGTTGATATTTTGTATTGTCGATTGTGAGTATTCCGAAAAAACCACCTATTACACAGTCATTTTAAAGAAGTTATAAAATTAACCTCAAAAATGAGTTGTACATCGTGTAAACAAATTAAAGTGAAAACATACACATTTTTTCGTGGCAAGGATGTTATAAAACCATATGAAAAATGTGGAAAACTCAACAGCTTCAGCGATATATGTAGTACAACTATCAATAGCGAAAGTGTTATGCCCTCAAAATTCATTGAAAACTTCTTTCTTTGCTGGAAATGAATAATATAAGATAAAATGCCCATTATGTGTCTACTTAAGAAGAAATAGTAACACTTAAAAAAGTAACTTTATGCAGCAGTAAAGATAGGTATAAAAAGGACAATTGAAGACACTCAAGAAAAGAGATGTGTGTGTGTGTGTGTGATATTAAAGATCTAAACATAAAGTATCCACTCTACTATAATTTGTTGATCTAAAGTTATGATGTAGATTCCAAAGAAAGAATTCCATGAATTGAATAGATTTAGAGAGAATATACAGAATTTTGAAATTGATTCAAAAACTCATGAGCATGTTGAAAATAAATTAATTTCATTTCAACTGAAGATATTTCAAATGCAGTGTTAACATCAAAAGGTATTCTAACAGCTGGAAATGTGGGTGTTTTGCAAGAGATTGCAGGAAGGAATTATCAGCATGTCGAAAATGTGTAGGAGATGTGACTGCCAATCAGTTGAACTGTATTGTGTAAATTGTAAATATGATTTACAAATGTGTTTTGTCACCTGCTTTGTAAACGGGAACAACTTCATTTTGTTAGAGTTTTGAACCAAACACTCACATTACTTCAACTATAAAATATCTTAATATTGGACCAATATCTCAGCTAATTCACTTTAACAACCTTTAATGAATGTTATCAATACACCACCACCCTATAAGTAAGGCTATAGATGTGCCAGTGTTGTTATTAACTTATTATTTGTTATAATTTTAATAATAAAAAATTCCTTTAGCTTTATTCAAGATATTTTTCAACATGATAACATTTTTAAGGGATACTTATATAACACCATTAGTCATCCAAGATGCTGAGTCTATTAATAATTTATTGTCAGTAATTAATCTATCAGTTGATAGATCAGCACAGGAGATTGTATTGTATTTATTCAAATTCATTTGACAATACAATTTTAAATTTTGTCATATGTAATTGTGTGTATATTTAAATGCATTAATGTTCAGTGTACACACATCTCTACACGTGCCTCGTCTTTCATTAGGCTTAGTAACTGCCTGGAACAGAAGTGCTTAAAACCTCATATAGTTAAATTTTTACCAATTATATGCCAGTACATTTTAACTGCATCATTTTGAATAGGTACATTTACTAGTTTAACTGGTACCACCTCACATAAACACAATAAGCGACTGAAATACAAAAAAGAACAGCATTTACAATACCTACAGAATATTTTAATAGACTGCCAAGTGAGCTGAAAGTTTGACAAGACTTTGTAAAAAATATATTAAGAAAAAAATGATTTGATATATAAAATAAACTTTATAATCACTTGAACATGTTTTCTTGAAAATTCGCTAAGTTTTACTCTACCAGTCACAGATACATAGTTAAATTAGACTATACCACTTGTTTAGTTGTTTACTTAAGCTATCTTTTATGAATGATTTTCTAAATAATTTATATAAGTATATATATATATATATATATATATATATATATATATATATATATAATGTTATTTTTGTAATATATTTATAATATTTAGAAAAGTTTAAGGTTTATTTTAAACCTGATATTTAAAAGAATGTATAACTTCAATTTTTTTATTAACATTTATATTAAAATTCAAATTGTTACATAATAGTTCTTATTTCTAATAAATATAGCTTTAGTTTTATTTACATTTAGATGAAGAGCATTATTGTTCAACTCTGATAAAGGTTATTAAGTTCCAAATTTATAGCAAGTAATATTTTTACGAAGGAACTATTCCAGTTCTTTTTTATGTGTACCCAATCCCTCTTTAAATACTAGATATGCATTTTTTCCCTGAACTTGATCCATCACACCTTTGTAAGTTTCACAGTTTCATTCATAGGCATCTATAGTACAGTATTCTTAAAATTTTTAAATCATACTTACAATTTACACAACACAGTTCAACTGATTGGCTGTCAGATCTCCTAGGTACACATTTTTGACATGTTGATAATTCCTTCCTGCAATCTCTTGCAAAAACACCCATATTTCCAGCTGTTAGAATACCTTTTGATGTTAATACTGCATTTGTAATAATCTCCAGTTGAAATGAAATTAATTTATTTTCAACATGCTCATAAGTTTTTGAATCCATTTCATTTATGACATTCACAAAATTCTGTTTATTCACACTCTAAATCTATTCAATTCATGGAATCCTTTCTTCGGAATGTACATCATAACTTTAGATCCACAAATTATAGTAGAGTGGATACTTTATGTTTAGATCTTTAATATCACACATACATACATCTCTTTTCTTGAGTGACTTCAATTGCCCTTTTTATACCTATCTTTACTGCTGCATAAAGTTACTTTTTTAAGTGTTACTATTTCTTCTTAAGTAGACAAATAATGGGCATTTTATCTTCTATTATTCACCCCCAGCCAAGATAACTTTTCAATTAATTTTGAGGATTAATCATTGATACTGCGAGGGCATAACACTTCGACTATTGATAGTTGTATTACATATATCGCTGAAGCTGTTGAGTTTTCCACATTTTCGTATGGTTTTATAACATCCTTGCCACGAAAAAATGTGTGTGTTTTCACTTTAATTTGTTTACACGATGTACAACTCATTTTTGAGGTTAATTTTATAACTTCTTTAAAATGACTGTGTAATAGGTGCTTTTTTCGGAATACTCACAATCGACAATACTAAATATCAACCAAAATAATTATATAACCGTAGTTCTGCGTTTTAAATACGGTTTTTACTGCTTTTAACTATTTAATAAACTATAAACATTTACCGAAATCTACTACAGTCAAACAATAATCAATTTCAAATATAAAATTATGTCCACTGCAATGCATTTCTTATGGGCAATCGCTGTACGAACTCGTCACGTGACGTCATGCGCGAAATTAACATGGGTTAATATCATACATTTATATTAATTATATCATGGCCTTAGATCATGAAAGTACAAGTATATAGCATATATATCTTTGACAAGGGAAGGGAGAAGACGCGTAAAAGTGTGCCGTGCACCAATTTAGTATAAATTAAATCATTCTATGATTCCCGTTTAAGCCGTCGGGGTAGCCGCACGTGTGTGTTCGTCTTAGGTTAAGTAAGCAGGCCCAGCGCCTGATATCCACAGTATAAGCCATCAACTGACTGTAAATGAAGTGAATTTGATTTTCTCAATCCCTTGTTTTCCATAAAGACGCTTTGATAGTGAAAATGACGCTCTAAGAGTGATTAGTGATAATTGGTGTTATGTGCGTGTAAAACGGAAATCTAAGGCTACCCCGACTATGTAAATAGTTTTCTAGATTTATCTACTTAATCATAACCACTAGCTATATATGGGGAAGAATTACTAATCATTTTATTTCAAGAAATCGTTTATTTTCAATATTTTTGTATTCGACACATGTGCAAGTTTTTGGTAATTCCACAAGTGAAAAACAGTAAAGTGAAATCTATCTTTAACTGGAAAAAAGGAAAAGAAATCCAAGGAAATACATGAATGTATGATTTCAAAGTTGACATTTTAAGTCCTGTTACAATATATCTCCAAAGATGCACATTATTTTAAAGATATAAATCAAGTAAAAACAGCTAAAAGAAAAAACAGGTTTACAGTAAACGACGGTATTTATCGAAAATTATATTAACTGGAACAATTTTTTTTTATATTTTTTATCTATATTATAAAAACACTTGTTTATGGTCAATAAGATCGAAAGATCAAGACCACCACCGGCCGTAAGGCCAACCTTGGAAGAAGAAATCATTCTATACTTTCCCGTAAAAAATCGCGGCACTTCACTTGGTGTAGCGTTTTCGTATATTTGCTATATTTGTCCAAAAACGGCGATGTGTGGAGAGGTTTTTTGCTATTTTTGCTTTATTTGAACAAATAAGTGGAATACCGCTAAGAGCAAATACGCCTTACCGTCCAGTTGTCGGTTTTCAATGCACTTCAAAGGAGTCAAATAAGCCAAATATTTGCTGTAGCCGTCCACACTTGGTTCATACAGTTGCACGCGGCGCTTCGATCGTGATCAACTAGTGTTGTTTTTAATGGCAAAGTAGTGTTTGTGGCAAAATTGAGTGGTCGAACAATAACATCATGAAGTTTCTCGAGTTGTACCAAATGCATCCTTGCATTTGGGTCCCCAAACATACCAGCCACAAAAATAAAATAAATGATGCCTGGATAGATAACCAAAACAATAACCTAACCTAACCATGCACAATTGCTGATTTAAAGAAAAAGAGGGAATCTTTGATGTCTGCGTTCAGGGATTATAACACAAAAATTAAGAAACATCAGGAGCAGGCACGTCTAGCGTAAACAAACTTAAATGGTTTGCTTACAAATATATGAATAGTTTTCTGGGAGCCATCTATAAATGCAACCCATCTACGAATACTTAGGTAGGTAAAAAATAAATAAGAAACATTTTTGAATAATTTTGTTTATTTATCTTTACGGTAAGGCATGTGTTACATTTACAATTTATATTAAAGCAAATCAATGCTGAAAGTTGCTGGTATTCAAACATATTTGGCATGTTTGAGTGTTTTGCGATATGAGTGGATGGCACGTTTGGAATATTTGCGAATACATCAAATATTTGGACGAATATACGCTAGTAAAGTATCTTTGACAATAGGCATTTGCGCCATCTCGTGTTTTATTTGTGGAACGCTAGTTCTGTCAAAGCCGTAATTTATGTTTGCTGTGTTATAGATTAAAATTTAGTTATCCGATAAAATGGAAAGAAAAACATCAAACCGAAAGTGTGGTGTAGTTGATTTTGAAAATGCATCATGTGTCATGTGTCACATTTACAATTTATGTTAAAGCAAATCAATGCTGAAAGTTGCTGGTATTCAAACATATTTGGCATGTTTGAGTGTTTTGCGATATGTGTGGATGGCACGTTTGGAATATTTGCGAATACATCAAATATTTGGACGAATATAGCGATACAAAACAAAAATACGCTAACACCAGGTGAAGTGCCGCCATTCGTAATTTATGGTTGTTACTTTTGCACTTGTATGCCACACAATAAACTATTATGAGTACGATTCCGCCTAAAAACCGGCACACTTTCATCTTATTGCTCAAGATCTACATTAGGCTGCGGTTACGGACGTTTATCTTTATTTTTCCGATTGGCTGAACTATAGTATGTGTACGCATTCCATTTTCTACCTTTACGGAGTCCCATTGGACTCAGGACGCCCGAGTAGCTAGCTATCTCGTTCCATCGCCGCCTGGGTGCCCCTTTCTTCTTGAATACAAGGATATGTTCAATGTCGGGGTCGGCCGTTTGATTCTGAATACTTAAAAGGCTGCGGTTACAGAAAAATATAACAGTATTTATGAAGTTTACTTTCTGCAGCTTTTAATATGTAATTGAACGTAGATTATTGTTCTAATACATTCAAACATTATTCCAAAGTTCTTCATATGATTTCAATTTCCCGTTTCCAGTTGTAGATAAAAAATTATCAAGTACCCAAAAGCTTTTTCTTTTTTCAGTAAAACAAATTTTATTAAAAGCGTTTCCAACGAGTAAGATTCAGCACTTCAACACAAATTAAGAACTATATGCACAAAGCTGCACTACTTTGCGCCTCTAATGTAACCACCCTGTTCGTACGTATCACGTACGTAATGGGTGAGTTCAGCAGATACAAACTGTTGTTAACGTTTGCTAACGTTTCATGTTTTGTGCTGCACGTTTCATGTTTTGTGCAGCACAAAACATAAAACGTAAGCAAACGTTAACAACAGTTTGTATCTGCTGAACGCACCCATTGTTATGGCGGCATTGGTGTTAGTGTATTTTTGTTTTGTATCGCTATACGCTAGTAAAGTATCTTTGACAATAGACATTTGCGCCATCTCGTGTTTTATTTGTGGAACGCTGGTTCTGTCAAGGCCTTAATTTATGTTCGTTGTGTTATAGATTAAAATTTCGTTATCCCATAAAATGGAAAGAAAATCATCAAACCGAAAGTGCGGTGTGGTTGATTGTGAAAATACACCAAGAAAAAAACCCAAAATTACAATTATACCACTTTCATGGATTTCCATATCAATTAGAGATGAAGAAAAAATGAATTGCAGCAGTTCGACATCATGGGTAAATAAACTTGATTTCCACGTTGTAAGTCATTATTGTATCTATAAAATTAATCATAATAAATATTAACAAAACTGAGATTTTTTAATTACAGCAGTGGGGCAATCCATCTCAACCAGAAACAAATTCAATGATTTGAAGTGGTCAAGATCTTTGGGAAAAAAGTAAACAATGCACATAACAAGAGTTACAATCCAACTATATTTCCTGCAATATGTATATAAAAAAGCAAAATCTTCATGCTGGTTTGTGGGCTGAAACATTACGAGTACCTACTACAAGAAAAAATTGCATCTTAAGGAGTCGATGAAGCTCCAATTGAGATTAACAATAGTAAGTAAATATATATGTAAGAAAAAAACAAATTTTTATTCATTATATATAATTTATTGGTAGATTTCACTGACGATGAAGCTTTAATGGATCAAGATAAAAATTTTGAAGTTGAAACAAGGACAATAAAGCAACAACAGATGCAAATATACATGTTAATTCACAAAGAAATGAATATTGATTATATATTATTCATAGCTTTGGTAATAACTAATAATAAAGAAGCGCTCATAAAAAAATAAAAATAATGAGAATAAAAAGTGTTATTTATTTAAGAGAGTAAAAATATTGATATATTACAGGAAAGATAGTTGAATTGTAAACTTTGTTATGTATCTACATTGTTTGATTTTTCTGCTCCATCGAAATGAGCACAGCAAATGCTTGATATGTTCCTGGTTGCCATGGCTTTTCATCCCTCCTGTAACTAAAAAGTTACTTTTTTTCTTTAGAAGAAAATATTTATTAAAAAATTAAAAATTATGTTATCCTTAAATTTCAATTTATTTTGGAAAAAAAAATTATTTACATGATTAACTTTTCTGATTACAAGAGTTATTGAATCTTATTTATGTTAACAGAACAAAAATTGTGATAAATTTAATGTATTTAGTAATGAAAAACTTGGAAATTTAATTTATTTGCCCTTAATGAGGACTGCTGTAGTCCCTTTTTTCCTTTCTCTCCGATTGGTATAGAAATCCAGAAAAACGGTAGAATTGTAATTTTTGATTTTCCTTGATGCATTTTCAAAATCAACTACACCACACTTTCGGTTTGATGTTTTTCTTTCCATTTTATCGGATAACTAAATTTTAATCTATAACACAGCAAACATAAATTACGGCTTTGACAGAACTAGCGTTCCACAAATAAAACACGAGATGGCGCAAATGCCTATTGTCAAAGATACTTTACTAGCGTATATTCGTCCAAATATTTGATGTATTCGCAAATATTCCAAACGTGCCATCCACACATATCGCAAAACACTCAAACATGCCAAATATGTTTGAATACCAGCAACTTTCAGCATTGATTTGCTTTAATATAAATTGTAAATGTGACACATGCCTTACCGTAAAGATAAATAAACAAAATTATTGAAAAATGTTTCTTATTCATTTTTTACCTACCTAAGTATTCGTAGATGGGTTGCATTTATAGATGGCTCCCAGAAAACTATTAATATATTTGTAAGCAAACCATGTGGGTTTGTTTAAGCTAGACGTGCCTGCTCCTGATGTTTCTTAATTTTTGTGTTATAACCCCTGAACGCAGACATCAAAGATTCCCTCTTTTTCTTTAAATCAGCAATTGTGCATGGTTAGGTTAGGTTATTGTTTTGGATATCTATCCAGGCATCATTTATTTTATTTATGTGGCTGGTATGTTTGGGGCCCAAATGCAAGGATGCATTTGGTACAACTCGATAAACTTCATGATGTTATTTTTCGACCACTCCATTTTGCCACAAACACTACTTTGCCAATAAAAATAACACCAGTTGATCACGATCGAAGCGCCGCGTGCAACTGTATGAACCACGGTGTAATAAAAAGGTGATACAACGGAGTCAGTTGAAGTGGTTAAGAATGTCGCCTCCAACTGGCTGGTCCCGTTCCTTAGCAACAGCGGAATGACGCCGGGATCAAAATTTTTCATGTTGAAATAGTATTACATGACTCTTAATAAATTTGTGTTTAGAATATTAAGAAATAAAAAATAACTTCATATAAATATGTATGAGTATGTATAAAAACTATTTTTCCATTAAATGATAAAAAATAGCGACATCACGTCAGATCAGATGCCTAAATTTGACCCCATTCCCAGCCAGGTATGATGATGGAGTGGTATTCTTTGATATAATTATCCCGATTGGTTGGTGGAAATTTCCTCACAAAAATGGGAACATAAAAACAAGCGCATGATCTGCCTGCTTGTCTTTTAAATTTTGCAGTGTATCGTGAGTGTATCCTCCGAGGAAATCAATGCACTAGTTTCGTTTTCACATGTTCTTTTGTGGGAGGAAATGTCCTTCCCAAAGTCCAGCAGTCTCATTGCTTCAACATTAACGCTTAAGCCTCGGCGGACCTGTTTTTCATCAAAAGCTAAAATTCCATACCCAGCTGCTGGAGTGTCCTAGGAAAATTATATCTAATTGTTTTTTAAATAACCAAAAAAAAATTGTCAACAAATCCTACTCCAACATTAGAATTTTTTAAGTATTTTTTATTGTGGATTGACAAGGGAGAGGGATATTTTGATTTCTTAATAGGTGGTAAGTAGTAGGACTTTTAGTATGCAACAATAAACAATTAAGAAGCCATTCGGAACTGTATCTACGTCTTGTTCATAGTTTGAGTTTACTCGTGCGCAGCATCTCATCTGTGACCATTCTCTATCAGGTGACATAAAAGTGATATAAAATAAAGCAAGAAATTATTGAGACAAATTTATTAACCATTAGCAAAGCACTCATTAACATTTGCTACTAGACTTATTTGTAGGTATGCACAGTGTGACCCATTTCAACTAATTCCATCCCTTCAAAATCTGTGTTGGTTTACCGATTTTTATGTAACTTTTTTTAAATGATGAAGATATGAATGTTTAAATCTGAAATGAAAAGGCTTACTAGATACAAGTTCTTACAGAAATGTTTAAAAAACAGATACAATTGCTTCATAAAATGTTAAATAATAACGGAGTAACCAACAATGATATGCAGAATGATTAATGTTACTTATTCTAGTGCTGGTGAAAAGTCAGTGGGAATATATTATTTTATAATTGATGTTAAAGTGAATAACTAGTTTAAAAATCTCAATATCTATTTACTGAAATCAAATAAATAAATGAAATAAAAAACAGCTGTTCAGGTTTGAACCCTGAGTATTCTGATTGGATGCTGGGATTAGCCATACACTACATGGATGTGCAAAACAGTGTTTTATTTACTGATTATTGATTTTTGTTATCATGAGAATGAAATTTTTAAAGAAATACAGTTTATATAAAGTTAATTTATATTCAAATATTTGTTTTAAGTCTTTTGGTTTGAATGGTTGATTCAGTTTTTGAATTAAAAATTGACCAAAATTTAAAAAGTAATATCGTTTTAATATTTTATTATTTAACACTTCTATACAATTTGGTGCCAAGCATGGTCATATCCCCCATTTGGCACGGGAAGTAAATGGCCAGATTTTGACTTCTGGGCTGAGATATTAAATGCCGAGCACAAAAATAATTTAAATGTACGTGTTCCTGCTTTTATTATTCCGATTTTCTGAAAAACAATTGTTTTAGAAAAAGGAATGGAATCATCTCTGATGCTAACTTAAATATATTACAATTTAAAATAATAAAATTGATAAAGTCGTTTCAGATAAATGAGTGGAAATTCATTCCCTTAATAACAGCTTTTACCTGATTTTCTAGAAAATTATAAATTGTATGTTATGTGTTGTTATAATACAGAGCAGTTAAAATTACCAAAATTGGTTAAACTGTTTTAATGTAAATGATTAGCATGCATAAAAAATAAATCCCCATGAAATGATAACCTACTCCTTTTTATTCTATTTCTGAAAAGGAGGATGTTATTAATTTGTAGGTATCTGTTTTTATTTATGCTCATTGATTCCTCAATGGCCTACTCAATTTTGATGATTTGAACTACGTTGTATTAAACAAAATTACAGGAAATATAATTTTCTATAATGCACGATTTATCGTGTTCGATGGCATAAGCAGTTTGCTGTTGAATGTTATGTCATTTAAAAATACATACATGCACAATGCACATATACCAGGGTATATGTACTTTGCAAGCTTATGGTTATACAAAGAAAATAGTTATGTCCAATTTCAAATTAGAACTAAAAGGCTAAACATGAAAATAAAAAAATAACAAACTGCACAATAACCATACAACTGAAATACTGAAAACTGTAAACATAACACTATGCAATGAATGAATCACATATTCACATTGTCAGATACATATATATATATATATATATATATATATATATATATATAAAGTCAAAAAAGTACCAAGCCCCAATCAAGATGAAGTAGTTGATAAGTGTCTTAAACAATACAGGATTTTAAGTTTACTTGGTACCGACTTCTGGAATATACAAGACTGGTAGGTAATTAATTTGTGCAGAATGTGGACCTTTTATTGTTTACTTTCATTACGTTGTGTGCAGGTACTTATCTATCAACTGAGCCTATCAACTTTAAATGTGCTATGTACATACAATATTGT
The DNA here is from genome assembly GCA_034190945.1 of Octodonta nipae. Lineage (NCBI taxonomy): Eukaryota > Metazoa > Arthropoda > Insecta > Coleoptera > Chrysomelidae > Octodonta > Octodonta nipae. The sequence goes on along the minus strand of CM067216.1, from coordinate 94,335,433 downwards.
ATATGTATAGTATAATAGCAACTTGAAAACAAACTTGATATGTCATGTTTTAAAACATGAAACAAAATGCAAGATCACAGAAACATTACTACAAACTTCATCCTTAAATAAACAAAGTTGCATACTTGCAGTGATATTGTCTCATCCCTATCTTGTCATATATGATATAACAATTTAAAATCAAAGATAAATCGTGATACAAACTTAGAACTAATAATTTTGCATGCAAGGTTTGGACAACTGTACACACAGAAAATTATTTGATTCTTACTAATTAATCATGGTTTTGTATATGTGTCAATAAATCCCATCATTACATAGTTGATGGTGGATGACATTACTTTGATATATTATCATTATGATTGTAGAAAAACAAATTACTTTGTTTTATATCACTAATTTATTTATTAATTAAATAAACATAAAAAACCCTAGCCAGTATCAAGAACACTATGCCATTTTCAAGTGGAAACAAATTAATGAATGACAACAAAACATTTTGAAACAGACCAGAGGGTCTTGTCTATAACACTAGGTACATATTGATTTCTTGAAAGGATTACATATATATCAGAGTTTTGTGTACAAGACTATTGAAATAGAAATAAAGTGGGAAATCCATTGAGAAACTTTAAATATATCATTGACGATTAATTAATTAAAAATTTCAAATGGAATGCACTCTTGAAACTCTATCTGCTTGTTAAGTAGTAAATTACAAGACACGGAATTAGAGCATCAAAAGAGCACCCTATTTGAAATTTTTAAGTAACTAAAAGTAAAAAATGATATTTTTAAATTTTCTTAACTGGTTTCTCACTTTGTTTCTATTTCAATAATTTTGTATACAAAAATCCGATATTTATATAATCCTTCCAATAATTCAACATGTACCTACTGTTAAGACCCTCAGGTCTGTTTCAAAAAGTTTGTTGGCATTCAAGAATTTTTTTCTGTTTGAAAATGACATACTGTTCCTGATACTAGTAATGTTTTTTATGTTTATTTTATTAATAAATAAATAAATTGGTGATATAAAACTAAATCATTTTTCTACAACCCATCATTAGAATCCACAAAGTCCAATAAACAACATTTTGTTCAAATTTTGAATAAAAAAATTTTTGGCCAGCTTTTTAAATTATTTGTTCAAAAATGCAATCCTGTGGGCATTTATTTTCATAAGGAAACATTCAAATCAAGCTGTCATCATCATGGAGTAAACCAAAACTTGGTGATGATGACAGCTTCACTCTTGAAACATGCATCAAGTGCAAAAACAAAAGCTTGGTGTTAAGGTACAAAACTTTGTGTTTATACATCTATAAAAGTCACATCAAAAATTAATCAATATGTAAAGATTTAAGATGAGTGGCACCAATCACAATGAGTCACAGTCTATAAGTATATTGAAATAGTATTTAGTCAATAGATTTAATGATTTTGATATAAAAATGTGTTCGACCTTAATTATAATTTTCAGATTTCAATCTTGATAAAGCTGATTTAGCTCTTGGGCTTAAGGGCAAGAAGCCAAATTGTTCTTTTTTATTTCTTACATATTTCCCCCAAACTAAAATATACAGAATCCTTTCAATTCTGTATATTTTGACACAATTAATGCACACATTCCTGTTTTCTAGAAATATTGCACACTTTCTATGTCTCCAAACATATTTATCCTTAACAGCAGCATGTACAATTGTATCTGCTTATACAGTAACAGGTGGTCCTCCAGCACAAATAATGTAAGTATCTACTTTGCCCAAGATCTGTTCCAATTATTCAATACGGCTTGGTTTTACATTACATCCCAGCTGACCATTTTTCTCTTGGAACCAAACAATTAATTTATCATCTCTTCATTGTACCTACAAATTAAATACTGTAATATCTATAATGCATTAAGCAACAAAAATTGTATTAGTATGTAATATTTTTAAGCTTACTATTTTAGTTGCAAAACCCTTTAACTTATTATCGTCAAAAGGATTTGTTAGTTCCTCTGCATACAAGAGAAAGAGAGCACCTGACTTACCCTGCAATATTTGCTAACTCAATAGTTGCACTATCTTCCATAAGATTTGTTCTTAAAATTTTGTATAAATCTTATTCATTAACAGAGTTCATATGTTCATTATCTCTAGTTTCTGAAGTGCTTTGATACATATCTTCATTAATGAGACTGAAATTTTTATTAACTGTAATATCTAAACCTCTCTCATCCATATCATAACTTTCTTCAGTACTGTTTGTTTCCTAATGAAATATTAATCTATTAGGTGTAAATAATCTTTTGTCACTTTAGTGTTTCTATTAAATTGAAAGAGTATTTGGTTTTGGAACATTTTGTTACTGAATTTAAAGCTACAGGAATATGAATACATTTACATGACACCAGGAATTTGGAATGAATGAAGTGAAATTGGATTATAAAATAACATACCTCAATACTGTCTTGCATCCTAACATCAACATCTGTACTGCTGCATTTAACTCATTTAAGTAATTTCATGTAGGACTTTATTCTGTATATTGCTTTCCTCACTTTAACAAGCTGGAAGTGCTCCTTTTTAAATATTTTTCTTTTGTATTGACAATGAAATAATTCAGTGGCATTTTTAAATTAATATCCAAAATGTAATCTAGTAGAGATGGGCAAAACTGATAAATTTAAATAACAGTTGCTATTGTTATTGCTATTTGCAAATAACAACTGAAAATAACAGATAACAGTTATATTGTTTACGCTGAAAATTGCTGTCGCCATCTCTTGGTAAGAAACTAAAATATGCAAAATTCATCTCGGTTGGCTACTAATATGATAGAGATCTTCGCATTTAGTACGATATAGAATATATTTGTAAGACTTATTATTCCTGCAATTTTGTATGTTTAAGAATAATATTAAACTGCAAATTCAGAACCTAAAATTAAAATACACCAAACAATCTTCTGACGTTTTATTTTTATGCTTGGTAGTGCTGTTATGGAAATATTATATATTTAATGCTGGCGTAATTCTCAATTATATTAATGAATATATCTAACTATCCAAATTGAAGGGATTATGGGAAGAGATTGTTTGGCACTGTTGCTAAGTCATTGTCTTGCAATAGGCGTTTCTCAAAAACTGGAAAACTCATGTCATAGAAGGCGGTTATCTACTGATAAAGTACAAAGAAATATATCCCACTGACCCCAATCCCATACCTAAATTATAACATACTCTCACATTCAATGGAATCTGTTTTACAGAACAGGAATATATATATATATATATATATATATATATATATACAGCCTTGATAACAAACAATACCTAGACATATAAAAAACAAAAAGATAAGAGTGACAAATTCTAACTCGTGTGTCACCAGGTTGAACTGTGGGAGTTGCCCCAACTTCTATATTGGTCACACTGGAAAATCGTTCAATTCAAGATGGCGTGAACACTCAAATGCTTTTGAAAATGAGAGCTAAATAAATTACATTTTCTGAACACTCAGAAAACCATATACCTCAAAATATATCCCAACATTTAGATTTACAAAACAAAAGTAAAAAATTATACCTTCATGAATCCCTGGAAACGAACAAAAACAAAATTCTCCGAATCCTTGAATGTTCAAACTGATACCAATTCATCTCCCTTACTTAATCTGAACCACAGATCATACATCTGAACAACCAGTTTTAAATAATATTATATTATCCACATCTGTTGTCAACAATGTTTTATAAATGTATAATTTACCTGAGGTACACCACACCCACTTCCTCAGAAATCCCCAGAATTAAGACGACACCTTTAATTACTTTATTACCCTATCTGTACTTTCTTTCTAAGAAATATAAATTTGGCATTCCTGGTATTTTCAATTTCTAATGAAGCCAGACTTGGCAAAACATATCAAATTAAAAATAAATAAAAAAGTGAAAATTTAACCAGGTGTTTGTTGTTTTTAAGTAATTTTAACAATGAAATTTCATCAAGTGGAGACTGAAACAATCAACAAAGAAATGATGATTTTAAAACATTTGTAATTATCTACTTACTTCTTACTTAGCACTATTTTTTAATTAAAGATTGGTACATCATTTTCATACCATGGTCAATATAAAGAATAGTCTTATTTGTGGCTTATGTTAATATTCGTTAATTAATGTAAAGAACTAATTCACTATATGTTAATATTCTAGAAACAATTTAAATATATTTTTTTCAAGAACATAAACCATTATAATAATAATAAAATATAAACCCTTAATATAATTTCTAATACATATATTTAAAATTCGCTCATTTATAATTACATTGTCAAGATTTCAGCAATGACAACGATGAACGAAAGTATATCTGAACGCTATTATTACGTTTGCAAGATCAGACAAACTCCTGTTAAATTTTTCAATAATGTTTTTCTGCTTGGCCGTTCAGCGCGTTCAGTACGAATCAGTTAACAGCTTTTGGTATTCAGCCTACGTTTTATTTTCAACAACTGCGAACAGAAACGTTGTGTATGAAAACGGCTGTGTGCGTTATCGGTCGAAACAGAACAACTGTTTTTTCAGTCGTTTAGTTTTCGGTCGATCTGTTATTACTATTCGAAAAGGCAGTTGAGGTTAGAACTGTTTACGTTATTGTTTGATTAGCGCTAAGCTGTAATAAACTTATATCTGTTATCTGTTATTTTTAGTCGGCAATAACAGTTGCTATAGTTATCGAGTAAATAATAGTTGTTTAATAGCAGCTATGTTAATAACGCCACATCACTATAATCTAGTAATACATATTAATTCCTACAAAAAAAACTTTAATCAACTTTATACAACTTTTCAATGTTTTTCAAGACTCAAAATATATCTTATACAGTTATACATCTATTTTCAGTTATTCAGATTGTTCGATCGTCCAAATAAGCGTTTTTATTATTTATACATAATCTTGAAGGTACTTTTATGTAAAAATTACATGTATACTCACATTTAAAACGACCGCACCATTGTATTCACGATAACATCCACTTCGAATATCAAGTGGCGAAAAATGTTTTTCGCAAACGCGTGCTGCTCCTTTAAAGTCACAATTCAGTATATTTTCCACTTTTTTTTAAGTCTTTTGGGACACGAAAGCCCGCTAATTTATCTGGATTATTTTTTTTTCGAATATTACAATTCGGTACCGCACAATGCCAAACCATTTTTTAAAATGTGCTGTAAAATATATTATTATACTAACACTGCACTAAAGCAACCAAAAATGCTATCAAATATCCAAAGACAACAATTAATGACAACCACAAATTATTCAATATGCTTTGTGATGACAACAATGGCTTCTCTATTGTATGATCTGTGACAATGGCACAATGACAAGAGAGCAAATGGGACCAGACACACAGAGCCCCTGCCGGTTATTAGCGCAAGTAAAACGTCTTTTTTAACCAAGTCGCAGGCAGCATTGCGATAGGACAGGCGTTTTTATTACACCGTGGTATGAACCACAAATGAACCAAGTGTGGACGATGGCTAAAGCAAATATTTGGCTTATTTGACTCCTTTGAAGTGCATTGAAAACCGACAACTAGACGGAAAGTCGTATTTGCTCTTAGCGGTATTCGACTTATATGTTCAATTAAAGCAAAAATAGAGAATAAGCTCTCCACACATCGCCGTTTTTGGACAAATATAGCAAATATACGAAGACGCTACACCAAGTGAGTGCAGCCATTAGGTAAATGATCTAAGTATTGTTACGAACAAATTTCATACGAGTACGTACGAATAAATTTCGTACGAATTCGCAACCAGTGTAACCGCCGGCTAACCTGTCCTCCCTCTTCCCTTGTCACTATCTATTCATTTTACTCCTGTTATTAAATAAAAGATTAGGGACAAAAAAACAGATAGTTTATTTCTAGAAATATTGGTAACTTTGGCAATAACACATACCCTGCCTCTTTGCTATTGGTCGTGCTAATAATGACATCATTTCCGTTTTACGGGAATGTCCTCATGACGTAGTTGTCGCGTCAGCTTCTACTTCCATGCACACTTCCATGTTCTTTGCAGTTGCAACCTCTGGAGACGTCGGTTTTTGTTAGCTTGCAATTTGCACTTATCAAACAACAGCTATTTGTTGGTGCTGCAAAAAATTACAACTGTGAAATTGTGATTCTGTTTACTGTAAAAGAATATTCTTCCAATATGTCTTATTCTACAAGAAGAAGCGGTGGATTTGGAGGTGTGTGTTGACAACTTTCCTAATGTACATTATACCACATTTAAAGTGTCAGCATGTTATTTTTTAAATTCGAATTTGGCTGTACCGTGAATTTATTTTAGGAAACCAACAACAAAATAATGTAGGGAATGTGGGACAGCGGCGTCCAGTTGTAACAAATAATTTTGTTCCGGGAGGGCAGGTAAGCTTTTTTAATTATTGCTGTATATTTTTTAAAATTAATTGAAATTGAAGGTATCCCTCACAAGTATATCTATCTATCATTCTCTAATATATTGTGTTGTAAAATTTAAAATTTATAATTTTTCATGCTTCAGTAGAAGCCATTTTGTTCATTGTCGCGTCCCTGTAATACGCCGGAATGCCGGAAAATCAATAGAATTCGTAGTAGTAAGATTGAGGTGTTTTAGATCACAGTGGGTTAAAACTTGTATAAAACTTTGATAATATTTCATTTTATTCTTTTACCCATTGAGGACGAAATAATTATATTCTGAAAATTGATTATTTTTTGAGAAAATATCGCAAGTAAATTGCCAGACAAATTTAGGAAAATATTTTTTTCGGTCATCTTTTTGAAATATCTTTTTGGAAGCATAATCTCAAGCACAATGGATAAAATTATATTTAGAAGTTACGTGTTACATGTAGGAATGGAATTTTAAGAAATAATTGATTCTTGGGTTAGGTCCAAAGTTACAGATGCAATGAATTTACCTTTTTAATATGGGAATGAATATGTTAAAATGACAATTTCTGCTGTTTTAATTTCTAGAAGCGATTTTGTTTATCATGCTTTAAAGCTTGAATAAAAATCAATAGAAGGCATAGTGAGATTAAGATGTTCTACATCAGTGTTTTGGAAAGTTTTTGGGTTCAAGGGACATCTACTGAGTCAAGTAATTTTAGAGGTACACCACAGAAAAAAACATATTTATTTACTATTAAAATCAGTATAATATAATATATGAGTTTCACACCCATTCTTATGTTTTATTAAACGGTGTAGCAAAATTCCCCTGGGCCTCTAAAAATGTATGGGTTTCTTTTTATATCCTGTAAATATGAGAAAGGACTTTTCTGTTAAGAAGCCATTATACTTCTGTATGAAACTGATAATCTGCTTCCTTTGGTTGATACTTTTTTGGATTTAACTAACATTAATAATCCACATAGTGATTGATGTTTCAAAAGATAAACTCATGTGTGTTACCTACCCTCATAGGCTGGTCTTTCAAACTTTGAAAACGTCATGTGTCTTTTTTGGGCACTGATGGGTGTTTAGTAGTTTAATGGTGTAAAAGTTATTTGGGACCATCAAATTATTACCCAGTTTGTTCACACATGACATTTTAGGTTTGGGCTTGACTTGTCTCTGATATATATATATAAAGCCATAACTTAGATAGTTCTCATCATATTTTTGATTAATGAGCTTAGTTTTTTTTGCCTCATGGGCTCTGATTTTACTTCTGAGACTTTATTTCTAATTAAACAAGTGAATTCTGGTCATGACAACAATAAGAAATTGGTGATTTGCTTTAGTTTACACAGATTAAGAAAGTGGAGGAGTGTGTATCTTGCACAATTCTAGACATAGAGGTAATACCTCAAGATAAAGTGTATGAGATATGGGCACCTCTACAAGTGGAACTGTACCAATGGATGAGAAAGAAAGGAAACTGAGTGGATATATCTGCATCTGTTTCAGGGTGCCAATCTGAAGTAAGCTTAGACAGAGTTAGATATTAGAAGTCTAAAGTATCATTACTTTTGAGTACTCGTAAGTATTCATTACTTTTCAGTTAAGTACTCGTTACTAAATATTCGGTACTCAAGTACTCGTTCTGTGTATGCTTAGGGCACAGAGGTTTGATTATACTGTGCTTCGGGTAAAATGGTGTAAACATTGTCATTTGTCTGCCAAACAGTCTAATAGACGAATATAGTACAACTGTAAACCAACATTTTATTGTTATTATTTCCATATTATAACACATAAATAGTTATGAATTTGATTAATAATATAAATATAAAACATTTTTTTGGATCTGTTTATTTTAAATAATAAATCTGTAATTAGTTCAAAGGAGCTTCCGCAAAATATTGATCGATGGTACTATTCATTTTGCTCGCCGTCATACCGTTCGACCGGTTCGGCGACAACGGAATGATCCGAGTGCTGGCTAAAAATTAACTCCATCTATGTCAACTCAAATAACTATACCGCTGGTTTTTGTATTCATTACTTCTGATCCGGGCGAGTAACGAGTACTCCAGTAACAAATGGTTACTTTTCTTACACCTCTATAGATATGTTCACTAGGTTTTCTCTTTCTCACCGTGTGTTATGTTTATCTTAAGGGTCTGACATACTCTATCTTTAAGAATTATGTCTATGGTTCTACATCACAACTACGCAATTTACATATTGAACCACACTAGCATGGGTACTATTCTTGAATCTTCTTTATGGAGGAATGATTACTTTGAATTTGTTAGTACAAATGCATCAAAATTCAAAGAATTGAAATAAATTGTTAACTTGTAAGGCATTAAATTTTGTATTAATACATTTAAAATTATTAAGGAGATAGAAATTTAAGCCTATGATAATGTGATTTACAGTGATTAATGCTTACAACCTTGGTTCTGATATTGGGCATTTCTGTTTTTATTTGAAAGGGGAACAGTGATTGGTTTACTTGAATGCTATTTAGTTCAATTTAAAACATCATCAATTGTTCAATTGTTTTGCTTTTACATATCTAAGTATTATGGATATCAATCAATTTCTTGCTCATGTTGGTCAGTAAGTGATTTTTATCAAATTATTTAGTCAGCCCCCTGTGAAAAGTGAAAGTCTTGCTGTAAACAATTACCAAGTTTTGGTTTATTAAATTTCATTATAGATTGTCTTGTTGTAAGTAATTACCAAGTTTTGATTTGTTAAACTTCATTATAGATCTATAGATAGTAGATAATTTCTGTTTGTATTTCTGAATGTGTTATTAATATAACCAGTATATTATACTTGGCACTCACATGTCTGGTCTGTATTGTGTTATATCTTTCCCATTTTTTCTTGATATTTTGGTGGACCAAAGTTCTTTTATTCCTAATGCAAACTCTCAAATTCTTCTATGTTACTCCACATACACATACTTTTGTAGTGTAATTTCAGAATAATTATTGGGAAAGTATGATTACTTCACCTGTACATTAAAGTTTCTTTTCTGTTTTTTTCCCTAAAACAGATAAGTATTTGAAATTTGTAAATGGATACAAAGTTTAGTAAGCCAAATTTGAAAAAGTGCATGGATTACTGGTGATCTTTACATAAATTCTTCCTCATAGATATTCTGAAAGAAAGACACATCTACAATATGATCAACCAGTGTTCCTGCAAATAAAGAGATTTATTCATATATTTCACTTTGTATATTTTTCTTGTATGGGTCATTCTTAGATAAGAGGTTTTATATCCATAGAGGATGCGGCGAAGGGAAAATCTTGGAGTTTCTTGATTAAACAAATATTTTACGATTTTAGTGTCTTTTATGTAAACATTTCCAAAAGGGCGACTCAATTTATACATATTAAGTTACTTTTTAGAAGGCCAAGGTAAATATATTAGACAGGGTAGAGACATCAACATCAGGGGAGAGACTTTCTTCTTCTTCAAGGGTGCCTGCAGGTTACAGGCGGATAATGGTCTTGAACCAAGGGTCCTTATTGACCAGCTACAAGTATGGGAGTCTTTCTTCCCTCTACTTCTTTATTGGGCAAGTAGGTGGTTGGACTTAATTTTCAATATCATTATGCAGTTGCAATTATTGGGAACATGATAGGAAAAAAGGAAAAGCCAGGACTTCCCCTTTCTTTTCTCCTCCAAAAGTTCACAGTATACTATAGTTTTAAGTTGTTATTTTTCAAAAATTTATATATTTCCCAGTGGGATTCTAAATTAAAGGTTGAAAGAATGCTTATCACGGAAAACGGTTGCTGGTGCCCTGCCAATGACAGGGAGTTAAAGAGGGTTTGTCTATAGTTGGAGTAGTTGATACATTCAAAGATAATATGATTGATATCACCAGTTTTGCCACATGAGCATAGCGCGGTTTGGAGAATGCCGATTCTATTCAGGTGTTGGGGAGAACTGCAGTGTCCCAGTCTAATTCTGATCAGGGTTGTGATACTTTCTCTGTGAACATATTTTAGATTATGGAACCACGGTATTTTCCATACTCTGTTTTGATCTATCGCGTAATTTTTACCTTTAATTTTTGATGATTCCTCCCAGTCTTTTTTCCAGTTTGAATTTAAAGTATGTGTCGCTAGAGTTAAAAAGTCCTGCACCGGTATTTTAATGGATTCTATTATATTGTTCCTTGCTACTTTAGTTAGTGAGTCTACTTTCTCATTACCGATAATACCTCTATGAGAAGGAATCCAGCAAAAGGCAGTTACCAGACCTCTTTGGGAATTTTGTTTGTAGGTTTCTGCAATATCTAGCAAGATTGGGTTCGCGTTATTCGAGAGATAGTAATTCTTAATGCTGTGTATGCAAGATTTTGAGTCTGTGAAAATGACAGATTGCTTGATATTCTTGGCGCCTATTATGTGTAGGGCTTCCCGGATCGCTGAAAGCTCCGCGGTTTAAATTGAGGCCTGTTTGTATATTTTATATGACTTTTCTATATTTACTCTCGGAATATATATCGCACAGGTTACTGCAGTTTCTTCACCTTTTTTTACGGACCCATCTGTAAATATATGAGTGTATTCCGGGAATAGGTTATCAGCCTCTTCCACAAATATAGAGTTGATAAGGGAAACATGGTAATGTTGATTTTTGAATATATGTAAATGTTCATATGTAGTAAATTTGGTTAGTTGTAATCCGTATTCTTTCGAGAATGGTATAACATTTGAATCACTGATGACATATTTAAATTGGTCCCTGTATTTCTCTAATGAGGTGATCAAGTTAAATTTGGACCGGGGAATATTATTTGCTATTAGAACGGTTTTTAGAGCAAAGAGCGCATTTAAGGTGGGGTTATTTTCTAATGTAGCGGCTTTCAGCACAAACCTATCTGCTAGATATTGTCTTCTTAGGTAGAGCGGGGCTCCCCAGCTTCGATAAGCAGGGCATTGGTGGGGGATGATTTCATGGCTCCTAAGCATGTCCTTATGGCTGCATATTGTAATTTATTTATATTGGTTAGCGATTTTTTGATGCCACATCCATAAAAGATGCTTCCTTGATTCATTCTGGATCTAATTAGACTTTTGTAAAGTAACATAAGTGTTTTGGGGTCCCCACTCCACCAAACTCTGGTTAAATATTTCAAAATGTTCAAGTATTTTCCGCAAGAATTAGTTATTTTCTCTGTGTGCATTTTCCAGTTAAGTTTGTTATCCAAGATTAGGCCTAGGAAGGCGATGTGTTCCACTACCTGCAGAAGCTTATTATCCAGGATTATCCTTGGGGGTAATTGCGGGCGTTTGGCAAAGTACAGAGACTTACTCTTCATGCTACTTAAGTTCAGGCCTTTGTCAGCCAGCCAGCGGGATAGAGTTTCCAGGGAGGAATTGAGCAAGGATTGTGAAAGATTAGCATCTTTGTGTGTATGATACAGAACCAAGTCGTCCGCGTACTGTATGACTTTTATTCCTATTCTCAGAGGGTCTTCAATCTGCCTCAGAAATATGTTAAAGAGAAGTGGGCTAAGGGTGGAGCCTTGGGGTAATCCTTTGAGAAGGTGGTTTTTGAGATGGGTATGTTTTCGTGTAGCATGCGTAGAGTTTTATTATTTATTAACCGGTAAATAAGCCTTAGGACTTTGTCCGGGACCTGTAGATTCTTAAGGTCATTGATTAAGAGTTCTGGGTATATATTGTCAAAAGCAGACTCTATATCTAGAAAAACTGCTAGCTTATTATTTTTTTGGATAAAGCCAGATAGTATATTTGAGGTCAATATACTGTGGCTATCAGTTACGCTTCTCCCTTTTCTGAAGCCAAATTGGTGGGGAGGTAACAAATTATTAGATTCCACATACCATTCTAACCTGTTTTTTATTAAAAATTGAAATGTCTTTCTTACACATGAAGAGAGGACAATAGGTCTGAAATTATTCAGTGAGTCAGCATTTTTGCCAGATTTTAAGATTGTCAGAACCAAGTAGTGTTCCATTCCACCGGTGGGTTTATGCTGTCCGTCCATATGCCGTTATAAAAATTTAACAATAGGATTTTAGCGGAGTAAGGAAGGTTCAGTAGCATTTTGTATGAAATTTTATCTATTCCAGGCGCTGAGTTTTTGGCTTTGTTAAGAAAGCCATTTATTTCTCTTACGGTGAACGGGTTGTCGAAAACAGAAGAGGGACAATTAGACCTGGTGTCCAAGGTTGGGGGTTCTAGTGGACATGAAGCTGGAGCTAGGTATACAATGTATTTGGATTTCCAGTCAGCATTTGATGTGTAATGTTTCGAGTGACTCATTAATCCCGGTTTAACATAGTAGTTAATACTGGACCACATTTTGGAAGGGTTTTGATATCTGTTCAAACTTGTGGAAAATTTAATAAAAGATATTTTCTTTTTAATTTTTAGTTTTCTCTTTACTAGGGAATTTATGTTTTTTGCAAAAAGGAACGCTTGTACCTCACCAGTTCTGTAGAAGTTTTTGTAAGCACTTTTGCGTAGCTTTACAAGAGATGTGCATTCCAAATCCCACCAAATAACAAATTTTTTGCTGAAATCAAATTTTTTATATGGGATGTGCTTGTCTGCTGCAGAAATTATGGCATCTGTGAATTTACTATAGAAGAGAGGATCTGCCAGATGTAGGTCAGTGTTTTCTATATTTTGGGCGAATTTAGGCCAATTTGCCAGTTTATAGTTTCTCTTGTTTGAGACGAATATTTTAGTGTTCTGCGGCTTAGGTACTGCATTACCTAGGGTGATGAATATGGGGAAGTGGTCACTACTGAAAGTGTCATCCAGTGTAATCGCCCTGATCTTGGAGGCCAAATTCGGGGAGCAAAGTACCAGGTCTATTATGCTTTTGCCGTTCAAGTGGAAGTGGGTAGGGTTATTATCATTGCAGATCACTATATTATTGTATATAATGTAATTGTAGAGGATTGAGCCATTGTAATTAATGGTGTAGCTATTCCAATATCCGTGATGACAGTTAAAATCCCCTGTAATGACAAAATTGTTGCCTAAGCTGTTAAAAATTTGATTTAGAAAATTGTCATCAATTTTGCAATTGGGTGGGATGTAGATAAATAAATAAATAAATAAATAAATAAATGCTTTATTTAGCTTTAAGCTAGGATATAACATCTTTTTTACATATTACATTTTTAACAAGTGTATACAAAACATTTAAATTAAATTAAAATACATATTTCTCAATTTATTCCTAAAAATATTTACATTATGAGATGTTTTAATAATTTCTGGAAGAGAATTGTATACCCGTAACCCTTCCACAAACAATGTTTTTTCTAACACATTAGTGTGAAACCTCCCTATAAAATTAGATAGAGGCAATGTTCAATCCGTCTGTGCTTATGGAAGCGATCTGTGCATTATATTGTGCTATGTCTATGATTATTGTATCATATTTTAAATGCTTCTTTATTAGCAAGGCAGATCCTGCTTTACCGTCCTGTCTATTTTCTGCTATAATGTTGAAATTTTTGAAAAAATACTGTGTGTTGTTCTTGAACCATGTCTCTGATAGTGCAATAATATCTGGTTTGTATAGCATTACTAAGTGTTCTAAATTTACTTTATTGGCCAAAAAGTTATGTATATTCCAATTTAATATTTTGATGTAATTGTTGAATGTTAGGCATTAAAGTCTGAGGGGGCCTTCCTCAGGTCCTTTAGTGGTAGATATTGGTTGATAAAGCTTACGATAAAGTCAGGTTTCTTGTTTAGGATGTCGATGAATAGCTGTTTAAAGATGCTGAAGTCCATTTTATCTTCAGCGTTCAGGTTTTCTTGGGAGTCCAGGGTGTGACTGATTTTAAAGTTAAAAGCCACCCCGTTTCCAGCTGCACTGGGGCCAGGTCTACCATTCGGGTTGATTAACATCTTTGAGCTGTATGGGGAGTTATTGTCAGTATTGTTTGTGTGTGTGGCTCTGCGTTTGGCGGGAGATTTGGTTGCCTTTGAGTAGGAAGTTGATGTATTTTTTTGTTGGGGGATAGGTTCTCTGGATTTTATGAGGCTGGGGAAGCCTTCTGCCAATGTGTTTATTTTGCCAGCAGTGTTTGTTCTACTAGCAAAGGGGGTGCTACTGTTATTGACTGAAGGTCTTTGAATTTGAGAGTAAGTATCTGGGAAGTCAGAGTCCGACTGAGAGGCTCCTGCATTATAGTCTCTCGGGATTCTTTGTTTGGCGTCAAATAGGGAAAGGTTATAAATAGAAGAAATTTCCTTGATTTTCTTCTGATACTGAAATTCGGGGCAGATTCTGTTCTTAAATGTAGTGCCCTTTTCCGTTGCGGAGTGGGGGCCCTTACAGTAAATATACGTTATGTTACATATGGAGTCATCGTGCGCTTCATTGTTGCCACATCTGTGGCATCTGTCTGAGCTCTTACATTGCGACAAGGTGTGACCGTATCTCAGGCATTTGAAATATTGAATAACCGGGTTAATAAAAATTTCTGTACGGAATACGCACAAAAATAATTCTAACTTTTCCGGGAATGAGGTACCTTTTATTGTGAATACAACTAGGGGAGCGTTCTCGAGGAAGGACTTCCCTTCCTTATCGCTAAGTTTTTTTTTATTCTCCTGACGTTGACGATACTCTTGTGGCAGTTGGGAAATTTAGTATTTTCCAAAATTTCTTCTTCTGTGAAATTCGGATCCACATTTCTAATTAGGAATTTTGAAGTAATAGCATGCCTCGGGATGAATGCTATTAAGTTGTTGTTTGTTAAGAAAGTGTTATTATCTCGAAACTCGTTGGCTTTTTTGTAGCTGTTAAAATGCAGGGCGGCTCTGTTTATCCCTTTCTTTTCAATTCTGAATACCCCTAAGTCCCTGTTACAGGAAAGTTTTTTGCCTAATAGTTGGTAATTTAGTTTGTCTGTGGTATGTTCTATGAACACGGTAAAAGGGCCGGTGTCATAAATGTCATACCTTAGATTGTCATCCTCATAATTTTTCCTGATATTAGTGTTACCCGTGACGTTATTAGAGGTACTGTTGTCGATATCTGGACAGGAATCGTCAACAACGCTTATGGAATCCAAATTTTTTGTTACAGAAGGTTTGTCTAAAAAGTGTTTCTTAACCAAATTTTTTAGTGTATCCCCTTTTTTATATATCATGTTTACTGTTTTTTTACTAATGGATATTTTTTTTACATAATCCGAATTAGTCTGTGACACCGAAGACCCCGCTGGGTTCCCGCTTGTAATATCCATTGTAATTGTATTAGAATTTTCTGTAAATTCCGCATCAGAAATATCATCGAAAGTCATTTCCCTCCCCGGATTGTCCGGGGAGCTATTTACACTCATATTATCTAGTTGTAATCAACCACTCCGGTATAGAAAAAATTATTAAAGAACAAAAAATGATTTAAATTTCTGAAATTCGTAACAGTAAACTCACTTAAAATGCAATAATGGGTGAAGTTAATAAGTACAAAATGAATCTCCAGAAGGAGAAAAAATCAAAGAGAGGAAAAAATGATATAAAGAAATATAGGATTAAAAACTCACAGGTTAGGATGAACTGCTCACTTCAAACGCCAACCACCGAATCCGGGAGAGACTTTGATGTAATAAAACAATGAATACCTACAATGAACTTTAATCTAACATTGTACATCTTATAACTGCAATATTGCGATATGTGAATCATTCATCTGACGCCGATAGCAGATCCAAAGCTATTGAAACGTTGTGAAATCAATAATTTCAAGAAGATGGAAATCCAATGAAACTTCGATGAATGAGTTACATTGTCTACCAGCTTCAGGAGACCTCTCTTTAATTGTGATCTCTTTTCTTTGTTATACAGTCTCTTTAACTGGAACATAATCTTATATTAGAATCATCTTCAAGAAAATTGATAAGTTTCCTCTTAATTATTTCATAGCTTCCTTTGACTTTTTGGGTAGTTTCCATCAATTGTACTTTTCCAAATTTTCTCAAAGATTTAATATATTTTTCGTTATGTAAAATGACATACTTATATAACCAATTTCCCACTTATAATTCTTTTAAAAACTAGTTTTTGCATTTCATATGGTAGAGCAGAACAATTCTGCAGTTTTTTCTTTATTCTGTCTCTAGCACTTGGAGTTTTTGAGGCTTTTGTAATCTTTGTAATATTTTTTTTGTAACGCGCTAATTTAGCCTTTAGATTATTTATTTTTTCACCTTTTTTTTATTAATTAAATATCTTCTATCTGGGTCTGATTTAATTTTAGCAGCTACAACTCTTCTATCAAAATTCGCTTTCGGTATTTGAACATCATCATCCTAAATAGGTGGCTTCACCAGGACATTAGTAACATTTCAAAGGGCAAGTCGATGCCTACGCCCTCTTGCTATCTTTTTTATATCTTTTGTGTTTTTCGTTGCTATCTGGGGGTCATTTAGTCGATCGTTTTTATTACTCCTTATCTTTCTTTTTGTATTTGCAGTTCATATTTTTCAGGATAATTTTTAATCCTGATATTCCTCTAGTAACATTTCAAAGGGCAAGTCGATGCCTACGCCCTCTTGCTATCTTTTTTATATCTTTTGTGTCTTTCGTTGCTATCTGGGGGTCATTTAGTCGATCGTTTTTATTACTCCTTATCTTTCTTTTTGTATTTGCAGTTCATATTTTTCAGGATAATTTTTAATCCTGATATTCCTCGTCTCACTACTGGTACCACACCTTTACCTTTGTGAGTCTATTTAGTGGCTTTACGAGATTGGCAAATCCTGCTGCATACCGACTGTATAACCCTAGGAAACTTTTAGCTATTGGATATCTTTAGGTCGGCTTTGATTTTCTGTTCATCCACAGTTTTTTCGTCTATGGAAACTACATGTCCAAGATAAGATATTGCACTAATTTTTGGAACAGTTAACACTTCTTCGGGCTTAAGATTGCTCCGGAAGTTCAAGGTCGCTAATCTTAAAAATTAAAAAATATATCATATTGATCATATCATCATTTCTGGGATGACGATAGCAGATTTAAAGCCATTGAAAGGTTATTAGATTAACCATTTCAAGACAATGTAAGTCCAAGGAAACTTGGAGGAATATCACATTGATTTAGAATGTTTCTTGAGAACGTTGGTAGAAGTTTAGCTATATCAGAATTAGTTTGCACAAATATCATATAAGTCCACATTATCTTCCCTGGTCAGTGAGTATCTCCCCTGATAGTTATCTTGTCAGGGGAAATACGGCAGGGGAGAGACGTTTTTATGACAAATTCATAATTTTTAACCGACTTAAGTTAATATTGAGTTCATAATATCTCACACCTCAACCAACACAGTTTTATTAAGATTAGGCAGTACGTGCAAATAAATTAACTGAATTTTATAATTTTTACGAATTACCAGTGGAGAGACATAATGACCTTGCGAAACCAGTGCAACTCACAGTTGCATCGCATCAACTAACAAATGGCAACAATCAAACGGCTCTTATGTTTAGTGTTACTAACTTCACGTTGATGCACTTCCTTGAGCACTATTTAGAATATGGCCGTCCAATATTTTTGTTAGTATTAACGAACAAAAATTCGCCAGGGGAGATACGCAAAAAAGCGGGATAAAAATCAATTGTAAAAATTATTGAAAATAAACAAATATTGTTGCATTTCACCTTAATAATACTTAAGTATACTTGTTTAAATTCCTGCTAAATATACTTTAGTTGGCAACTGTGCTAAAGAAGGTAAGTACTGTCTGCCGTTTTAATTAAAAACGTGAACGGGACAGGCGAGGGTAGAGACTTTTTCACTCTTAAATATGGAATTACAGGAAAATGTACTTTAATTGGTGATTAAATTATAATGCTATTTATAAAATACATTGAGGTGCTGTGATTTATTGCATAAAATCGCAACATTATGTAATAAAAAAGCTATTTTAAATGTACATATTACCTCTTATCTGAGAATGACCCGTATGTCAAATTTGGGCAATTTTTTGCCTTATCATCATTTTTAGAGTTCTTTCATAGCTTTTATAGTGTGAAATTCCCATATATAAGAATGTTCTCTCTAAAGGTATATAAAAAGTAGATCGGTTTCTCTATTGGTCTACTGTCGTGGAATCCGATTTGTTCTTCTGCTTCCTTCATATTAACTTACAATTTATGTGGAATATTTATTAATTTTTTTTTGTAATCATTTAATGCAACTTAGATTTGTCAGGTCAGTTATTAATGCCAGTGTTTTAATAGCTGCACAGTTTATGACTAGGTTTTTTAAATTTTCAATCAACATTTCCATTTTGAATTAAATATCTGAATACCACATAATAATATTTATACAAGATTTTGAAGAATCTTTATTCTTTCAGTATGTGTGGGGGTACTTTCAATTATGCTATACTATTTAGGTACGTCAGGTGAAATGTTTTAAGAAAACTTCAATGCTTTGGGTGTAAAAACATCACAAATTTCACCTGTCATGCAATTAATTAATTTGAATTAGTAAATATTAACCAATTTTTTGATATATATGTAGGTACTACCATCAACTATGCAGAGCCGTGGTAGTAGCACTTATATAGGCAAAAATGGCTTCATGTTTATGGGTGAATTTTATGAAATTTCTTTTGGCCAAAATTAAATTTATTAGTATGTACTGTCACAATGTGTCCAGTATGTGCAAATATGTTAATTGGCAGTTAAATCATGTCATTCTCATAATTTTTGCCTTGTAAACAGTCGTATTGTATCTTGACTTCCTTGTTTGTGTTTATTTGGTTTTTAATGTCTCAGGCATATTTTAGGATTAAAAAAACAGCTTAAAATGTGTAACCTGAAGATGCATTTAAAACCACATTTATCCTAAATAGAGTTACTGTTGTGAGTTACCAACATTGCATATTCTTAATAAGGGTCATGGTTTAATGGTTTTGTTATTTAAATATATTAAATAACAAAACTGCTACAATAACTTCATACAAACCTTAAGAAAACTTGACAATGTTGTTAATGTGCAACTTAACTTCTATTTCTATATTTGACCCAACTTGAGTCAAGATATAAAAATAGATAAGATATCTTTAGCCGTATGATGTGATGTAAGCATCTCGGTTAAAGATGCACCTATATTGGTGCTTCGCACCTTTTTCCAAACCTGCTCACGTAGCTAAGTCCACAGCAGAAAGGGCCCGGACAAAATCAACAGCAACAGGCTCAGAGAGGACAACAAGCTGCTGTCCAGAACAATCCAAAAACTCCGCAGGTTGGTTTAGTTTTGTAATTGGCATAATTAATTAACCATTTTGTAGTTTTTTTTTTTCAATGATGAGTAATGTTTAAGTGTTAAGTCCTTATTAATTAATTTTACGAACTATTTTCATTTTTCAATTCACATAAAATGAATAAAACTCATTTTGAAATCACATAAAACAAGAACTTAAATTTTGAACGTTATGTCTGTAATGTTATAGCAATTACAAAATACTAAATATTATATAAGGCATATTTTCATAAAAGCAATTATTTTATAAATTAAAAAATATGTTTTGAAAAAAAGAGAAAAAAGGATTTTAACTTTGGCTAATAAGTTTACAAAAAGTGTAGTATTTTAATTAAATTTGAAATTAATTTCATGATTACCTAATCATTAATGATGAACTATGTAAACTTATACTACTTCATGGAAAGCAAGCTGTTAATTATTCGTAGAAACAAATAATACTAATATTACCAAATTAAATGTACAAATATTGAGGGATCCTTTGGAAAACGATTGAAACTCAAGCAAGGATTTTTCGCCCTATTATTTTCTCACCCCATAAGAACACAACGAACGTTTCTTCGGCATTCTTCTAATATTTATTCAGGTGAACAAAACTATTTACAAGCACTTATTCAATATCTACACTTGAATTAAATAAATATTAAATCTCTATTTTAAAGTTTTACAATATATATACTGTAATGATATGCAGTTTTGTTAACTGTCAATAAAAAACTAATTATTGGCGCGATTTTGCGCTCGCATTTAAAGACTACCAACTTGCATCTATTAAATACTTCATATGATCTTTTTGTCAATATTAAAGGAATAAGTTAATGCAAATAATGAAAATCGTACATAAAATTAATTAATAACGACATATACTTAAAAACTAAAAAAATATTTTTGTTCTGGGGTCTTGACACCGGGAAAACATCAGATTAGTGATATTTATTTAATAGTGTATATACCTGTCACATAAAATGAAACACCAGCACCTCTAGCGAGTACCTTGATGTAAACAAAGGACAGTATCTCTAAAAGACCTGCGCTTCTATAAGAGTCTGTATTCGTTGCTACTACTTATTAGAGTTAGTTTACAGGTTATGTTTAAAATTTATTCTGTGCTTATGGATAAATATTTGTTAAGGATAATTTAAAACAAGAATGAAACTTTCAACAAAGTGATCTTAACACAAAAACATTTGAATGAGGAACTCTTTGGATCTCTTCATACTAATACAACTCTTGCCATATTTTAGGATAATTATAGATCTATTTATAATTTATGCCACTGCATAGTACCTCTTTATTTTAACAGTGATTTTGATCGAAAATACAGCAGATCTCTTAGAATTGAGTGAATAGTAAACGATTTACAATAATTGCTTAATCTTGTCAGGTACCCTATTGTTATGCAGCTAGAAACCCTATCATAATTTGTTTCTGTAGATACCTAAATGAGTACAGTTCTAATATATACACACCAGAAATTGAGTTGTCATATGAAGTAATTGAAATATATAAAATACCAAAATTTATTAAGCATATTTTCATTACTGTCAATTGGTTTGTTAGATAGTAATAATTATGAGACCATCTTGATAGGTTTGTTTGTAGAACCCAGTTACCCAATAACTCCAATTGCTGCCAACAATTATTGGCAATTAGGCACGAACAAACCTCAAAGAATGTCTCCTTTATAGTACTTGAAGTAAAGTTTCTGTTTCATAAATCAGGTAATTCAACTTTTCATATCAGCTAAAGCTATTTACCTTTTAAGCAACCAGTAAAGCCACAGCAGAACATGCAACAGCAGCAACAACAAAACCAACAGGCCCAACAACAGCAAGTAGTTCAACAACAGCAACTAACTCAACAACAACCTCAGCAAGAAATGCTTAAAAGCGAAAATGCAGAAAATGGCAATGAACAAATGGAGACTTCTGGAGAACCTAAGAAGCCATGGATGAAATCAGGAGTGAACAGTATGTTATTTTGTAATATAAAGAAAAGAAAATTTTTTATTACACTTTTGATATCTTGATAAATGCTCCTTGGGGTTAGCACACATGCCCATGGCATTTATTTTTAACTTCAAGATGTTCAATGTTGTTTGTTTTCTGTGCTACTGTCAATATCATCAGATTTTCTAATACTAAATAAAGGTTTGATCATAATTATTTTTGAGGCTTCGCTTGAGGTAGTAGGCACATTGAATTTGGCATACCTATACCACTTCCATTATATTTATAACAGTTTTGTTTTAACTGGCAGGCGATTTTCGTTCATTCTGTCTAAATCCTATTCCCATTTAAACAATTTTTTTCAGATCCCATATTTTCGATTTAATTCTAGTATCTACATGATTTGTCTTTTCAGTCTTTGGAACAACCTCTACTCAGAAAAAAATGTTGTAAAATTTGAACTAGTATTAATTCTAAAGGGTTTTATTTATTGTTCCTCAAATTCTGGAGAATTAATTTTTAATTTCACATCATTGCTTTAAGCATCCAAGATATCCTGTTTTTTCGGTCTTTGTTCTTACAGCATGTTTTTTCGATAAGCCTTCATTTTCATCTTTGGATTATGTTTTGAACTAATATGTCCCTTTTAAAAGTTATCAAAAAATTATCATCTGCATACAAAAATTAGGGAGCATCAGATTTTCAGTTTTAAATAATGAATGTCCGTGTATATTTTGTATGCTTTGTTCAATAACCTTATTCCTCTGCATTTATGACATTCATTTTTCTTTCCTTTTTGTTTATGTTTGCTTTTATGTTGCTTATAAACAGATCCAATGATAGTTTATGATTTTTTCTCACATTTGATTGGGCCCTTCTAGTCAGAAGGTAATTAATAATCAGCGCTCACATAACTTTAATGTATCTGCAGACTCCATAAAACCTTTTATTAGTCATCATATTTAATAAGTTTAGTAAAGTTTGAATAGTTTATACTATTAACTTTTGACAATTCATCAGTTGCCAGTGAATATATAGATTTGTAAAAATCAACGTGAAAAAGCAAATGATTAAATATTAACATTTGAATATAAATTTAAATCCAAATTCACATAATCTCAATTTCTTCCTCATGTCGGTTGTATATGAAGAACCTGCAGTCAGTTACGGAAGTGAAGCAACATATAAAAACATAAGAAATGAATTTTTTAAGTGTAGAAGCTGTTTCAAAGGATGATAAGATAAATCATGAAGAATTACACCTTGAAGAGAGTAACTCTCTATAAGCCTGCTTTGTCCAAAATTATTTGTGTTATACTGATGACAAATCACTGCGCAAATCTGATATACTTTGTCGACATTCAAGTTTGGCATAGACATAAATGATTTGAATTGTTCTGAAGATAGTTTTATCCACTCCCCATAATCGTGGTAGTTACAGTTTATTCTAATGTCATACATTTTCAGAGATTTCACGGCGAGAGAAGATTCGAAGACGGAACGTTAGATTGAGTAAAATTCTTCAACCGAAAAATGCCGTTATGATATTCAATGAATTAACCAAAAATTCCGCATACAGTATTGAAGATTTACCAGCAAAACCAAATGGATTTCAGTTCAGAGCAACAATTGTGTATGACGATGTTCAACATGAAGGATATGGTAATTTGAATTTTTTTAAACTGATTAATTCCCACATGGAGTCAACAGAGTAATTGTGTTATCTAAAATTACTCAGTGTTACACCTGTGGAATATAAGGTTTTGTGAAATATGTAAGTTTGCTCGTTTTGACCAACTTACATTACTTTCACATTAACCAAGCACCTCAGAGAGTTGGCATTATTTTTCATTTTTAAATAAAGCCGTAGTGAAGTTGCATACAATGAATTTGCTTAGGTAGATTGTCTATTGAAAATGGTTTTGAATTACTATCACAAAAAATATTTTAGGTGTAAGCAAAATTCAGGCCAAAAATAGTGCTGCTGAAGCTGCCCTTCGACATTTTGTGAAATCTAAAAAAATGAATGAAATGAAAAAAGATGATGAAGGAAATGAAAAGATGGATGTGAGAGAAGATGAGTCTACACCAGCGCCACTTCCGTGGCAACATGTTGCCTCATTTGCTATTTTCAAGTTGTTTTCTTCTTGGGGAGAAGATCCAAATACTATTAAGGTGAGTGAAGGAACATCTGAAATAAATAAAACATATATTTTTTGAGTTTTGTAGATAACACCCTCAACTGTTGGTGCCATTTCAAAAGGCGAAAACCAACCTTCCAAAAAAATGCCTGAAAATGCTGACACCATTAACCCTCTGATGTTAATCAATCAAATGCTGCCACAAGCAAAATTCGAAGAGGTTGGCAAAAGTGGTGAACCACCACATGTTACTTTTTCATTTAGATGCACTGTTGAAGACCAGTCTTTTGTTGGAACAGGTAAGCTTTAGTATTTTTGCATAATCTCCCAAAATAAAATATCGTAAGTGGCAACATTATTACTTTTATATACATATATAAAATATTAAAGTCTTTTTATCATTATTTACAAACAATCACCTTGCAAAGATATATATCTTCACTGTATTCTCGTGTTCATGTGATGTCTGTACCAACTATTTCGATACCAGTTCTGATAAAATTGAGACGCTTCATAACCTTATGCTACCTGTAGACTGTATGAGTCTTAACAAAGTGTGTAGGTTTTTACGGGAAGTGTCACTGCATAAACCGTGGTTATCTAGGATATTTTCCATAATATATTGGACTTTATACAACTTGTGCAGATAAACTGTTAGGAAGAAACTTTTAATAGACGAGGGCAAAACTGCTCCTAAAATCATAGGTTGTCCATAAAAGGGCTAAATTCAGTCGAAACCGGAAAAAAATTATAATAGACACAAAACATTTTCATTAAATATGTATATGGGTATCAACAAAATTAACATTGTGGGTTCATGTTTTCCAAGTTTAATTAATGTATAAACATATTTTGCACTAGGTCTTAATGTTGCTGAAGGAAGCTTCATTGGCTACAAAAAGAGACATAATCTTACAAATTATCAATAAGGCGCTGTAGTTCTATCTTCTGGCCAGCGAGGATTTCGGATATACGAGTTACATTTTATGATGTTCCTTATTTAAATATACTTCATGCACAAGTGTCTTTCTAGTTTCTGTAAGATTTCAATCTGTGTTTTCCAATTATCGTACAACTGCTCACAAAGCGGCCCAGTGCTCACCACTAACTGTTACAATTAATAGTATTGGCTCACACCAGTGTTGGGCATTAATCAATTAAGTTTTCAATCAACTAATTAATCGATTGAAAAATTAATTGCTATTAATTCAATTGCAATTAAAATTAATTGCGATTAATTTAATCGGAATTGAATTGTTAACTGCATGTTGCAGTTAATTATATCAAATTAAGTCAATAGCAATTAACTTTGTCCATTGTTCTAATAAACAATTAAAACTAACAATTATTTCGCTTTGATACAGACGGAAATTTTCTTTTTGAGCGATGTTTGAAGATTAATATTCTTAATTTATCTGCATATATAGTTATTCTCCATAAATAAAATCTCAAAGTCTGAAACCTAAAGATAAATAGAAATTATTACACTTATAACAATAATTGTATACGAGGTTTGTCAAAAAAGATTAATTTTCCTTAATAATGAAGTAGAACCAACTATTGCTTTTGGCAACATCGAAACTGGTTATAAATTAAAATAAAAGTTTTGAAAGAAAAAAGTGGCATGTTGGCGATTTGTGCATGTGTAAAACTTACAAATTCGCATGTTAATTTGAGGCATACTTTAGAAGTGAGTTCTGTGTGTAATTATTATTTCGTGGCAATACATATCGTTCTTGTTTTAACAGTATGATTCCAGAAATGTAGCCATTAAACAGTTACATATGCATATACAAATTGGTTAAAATATGAGCCGTCCCAGAATTATAATTATACAGGGTGGTTCAAAATATGTTAGAAATTAAATGTTTCATTGGGTTGCCCATAAGCAGTTGCATATACAAGGTTGTTAAAAAATAGAGTGGAGTGAAGTGAAATTATAATTATATAGGGTGGTGAAAAAACAAATATTATATTGGGTAACCCATGAGCAGTTGAATACTTATGATAGTTGGAAGATAGGACGGAACAGAACAATTGTTATACAGGGTGGTTAAAAAATTATGAAAGAATGTTGCAGGGTAGTCCCTTTGTAGTGACATTTACAGAGTTTTACAATTAAGTAATTGTTAATTTTTTAGTCCCCAACAATTTAATTTTGCCCAACACTGGCTCGCACAAATGGGCACAAGAAATAACTGTGCCTTCTGATGATTTATATAAGTTTACCAAGTTAACAATAAAACTTTATCATAAAACATGAAAATTGCGGGACAGTCATTTTGTGCTCTGGAAATTGGAAAATTACCACTAGTTGTCACGTAATATGTTGGTTGCATTTAGAATAAAACAATTTTTGTTAACGTTTTATTTGTTCCAAACAAATATCTTAAATTTTGCATACTGTCATCAGGTTTCAATAACTCTTTTTTATTTTTCCTGAGTTCTTTGGGAATAACACCACATTTGAAAGCCTATATATTTCAAAAGGCCCAACTGTCGAGGTCTAAATCAAAAAAAGGTGAACATAAATTAAAAATTTAAAAGGATTCGCAATGACAAATATCGTAATCATAATTTGACATTCTCAAATTGTGATTATGATATTTGTGATATGGTCTATTTTTTCATTGGTTTTTTAAGTTAATAGTTACCTGTATACAGTTTACTGATATTAATTAAATGACTTTTTTTCACTGACTGGATCCGCCACTGTCAAAACATCGGAGGTTCCAAATTTCAAAAGCAGTATTAATACATTTTACGGCACTATGATAAAACTCCCAAGATATACGAAGTGAAGTGCTTTCAAGCTTGCAAAAGATATTTTGCATATCGCTACGAGCTATCGTGGTTAATACGATGGGTCCTGCAAAATATTTCTACAGATTTAGTCTGAATTTGGTAGACAATGTCCCTCGTTCCTCGAAGTTTCCTTGGACTTCCATCGTCTTGAAAAGGTTGATCTCACAACGTTTCAATAGCTTCACCGGCCTTTTAAGACGATGGAAGTCCAAGGAAACTTCGAGGAATTTCTACAAATTGTTTAAATTGCAATTGTGCAAGATCTACTTAACGTACAATATCTATCTTCAGCGTTATTAATCTCAAAGTTATATGCTTTCAAAGAAGGCAAATTAAGGTTCCAGCTGTTATTACAACCAAGTTATGATTTTTTTTAAATCAGTCACTTTACATCGATTTTTCCAGCTTTTCTTTATGAAAAGTGCTGCCTGCGATCAAAATTTGTAAACATTCATTTTGAAGATTTTCTGATTTTCTACAATTTTTCTATTGAAGGCATTACTCTACACTATTAGCAAAAAAATACCCCATATGTTTTGGGGTTTTTAACTCTTAAATTATTTACTTCTACGAGTTTGCTGTTAAAATTATGTCAGTTATGACTTATAAACTATTGTTTACGTGATGGCTTATGCGATTTGCTGTTGAATTTTATGTCACAAAAATTCCTATCTGAAATCTGTTTAGAAGGTAATGAGATTTGAGGCAGTTGAATTCCCTACACAATTAGCTGTCCTGGCAGATATTATGCCACTTCCGGCTTGTGAAAAATAAAATGCCATAAAACCTAAAAAGCTGTGTAAAACGTAAACCTAAATAAGATCTTGGAGATCCGGGGGAACATGCAGACATGAGAGGAATCTTAAGATAGGTTAGTGAAAACTTTTGACGAGAAATTAGAAAATCTTGTGGCCACTATGAAACATGAGCAACAAAATCTTGTTACCTCCATAAAACGTAAACAAGAACTGTTAAACTAAATCGGCAAGCTGAATTAAAAATGCAAAGGTAACAATTTGAACAAGTATTACAATTAGCAGTGCAAAACAAGGTAGTTAATCAAAAAATTAGAGATTGCAGAATCATATATAAAGACAATAAACGATGAAATTGACATTGTAAAAAGTGCTATGGATAGTCTCGGAAATAAGGTCAAATATAACATCAATTCAATTCAAAGTAAAATGTGAACTTAGCAAGATATAAACATTGAACTAGTATTCTCATTTCATTCTTTTCAACTGTCAAAATTGTGCAGATTACATGTAGATAGATGCCTTTTAACTAGTAGTTATTGTCCCCCGTTAAAGAGTTGCAAAATTTCTCCCCGTTTAATATATTTAGTAGCGGATTGAAATATTTGTTAGAAAGCATTGTGGTATTCTTTCAATGCCCTGTAAATCCAGTAAACAGTCTAATAATTTTTGAGCAAATATGTATTCCAAAGTTTCAAGTTTCACATAATTCGTTTACATAATCACAGTTTGTACGAGGTGTTTTAACTAATAGAATTTCTTCCCGACTTGTACAAAGTAAGCGAAAAACCAGTCCTATACCTATTACAAACGCATTGATAAAAAAATTATCTAATCCCAATTTTTGCTGTAAATATGGTTCAAGTTTGTAGGTATCAAATTTAGAAATTGTTTAAAATAAAAAAAATACTCTTGATTTTTTCATACTTACATATTAAAAGTTGTAAAGTAGCCCCTCAGTTAAAACACCGTTCTTCAAATTTATAAACATTGTTTTAAAAGCTGATACTGCGAAATTGTAATATTACTTCATAATTTACTACATCTCGATAAATTCATAATTATGGCTTAATTAACACAACTACAAGTTTGAAGAGAAACATTCTGTCTTAATACACAAATGAAAAAAGTTGAAGTGTGCTGTAAATAAAACCAATTTTAATGTTTTTAGGCTGTTCCAATATCAGTTTTATAGATTCTATATGTCAAAATCCATATTTTATTGCAGTACTCTATATCCACAAAGAGCAGTACTCTTGTTCAACAATTGAACAATGGTTTTACAATTTGTGGTAAATAAATTTTAGATTTAAAGGGAAGGTTTTTACTTACATGGTTATAAAAACTGTTCTGTCAAATCTTACAGGTATTCGGCGCTTGTGCATAGTTTTTAATCATAAAATAGTTAACATAGGATTTATCTTGTCCTTAGTTACTAATTAATATATTGTTTCAGGACCCAATAAGAAAGCTGCCAAAAAAATGGCAGCATTTGCAGTTTGCCACAAGGTCTTGGGTGTACAATACCCTACTGATGTTTATGTATCTAGTTATTAGGACAAGTTAAGATAGTATTTAAATATCTTTTATGTATTATCTTTTAAGTTGAAAATAATTATTTGCGACAATTTTTTGTCGAGATTAATTTGTATATTTTGTTTTATACATATTCTTTGATCTAGAAGTTGTAATAGTTCAACTTAGATATATTGTAAATGCAATGTTAGTAATGACGTGAAAATAGAATCTTCAATTTTGGAGTATTATTATGATATAAATATAATTTTATTTAAATTATATATGATTTTCTATGTGAATTAGATTAAATATATGGTAGCATTTTTGTAGGTGTTTTATTTTCATCAAATAAGAATTATATATAGTTAGTACATATTTATAGTTGTAATTCAGAGAAGAATAGTCTGTCTGCTATTTCATTTATTTTAATTTCTTTGGCAACATTTAGTAAGGCCATATCAATTAGTCCATCGGACAACCTGAAAATAAAGTTGACGTCAGTTGAGAAATATATTGGTACACAAAGTCAAGGCATTGAATACAAATATGAATTGTAAAACATTGATTGTAATTACTAAAGAAAAGACTAAAAGTAAATATTCAAAAGAAAAGTGTAAAAGTAATTATTAAATAAATTGGTTCAACTTGCTTTTTTTATATTTATTTTTTAAATTTTGGGACGAAAGCCTGAGTTGCTAATTTTTGATTTCATTTACTTCTGTACTACTACCTACTATTGGCTGGTTGACATCTGTTTAGAAGATAATGAGATTTAAGGCAGTTAAATTCCCTACACAATTAGCTGCCTTGGCAGATGTTATGCCAGTTCCGGCTTGTGAAAATGCCATAAGACCTAAAAAGTTGTGCAAAACACGATGCAGAGTCACAAAACATTTAAAAACTGCGTTCTATCATATCGTTATATTATAAATGCGTTAAAGAAGCTGGACGTAAAACTAAATAAGATCTTGGAGATCCGGGGGGAAATGCAGATATGACAGGAATCTTAAGATAGGTTAGTGAAAACTTTTGACGAGAAATTAGAAAATTTTGTGCCCACTATGAAACATGATCAACAAAATCTTGTTACCTCCATAAAATGTAAACAAGAACTGTTTAAACTAAACAGGCAAGCTGAATTAAAAATGCAAAGGAAACAATTTGAACAACTAGTACAATTAGCAGTGCAAAACAAGGTAGTTAATCAAAAACATAGAGATTGTAGAATCAGATATAAAGACAATAAACGATGAAATTGACATTGTAAAAAGTGCTATGGATAGTCTCGAAAATAAGGTCAAATATGACATCAAATCAATTCAAAGTACAATATGAACTTAGCACTATTCAAAATCAAGTGAAAATTATGATTAAATATATCCAAATAGACTTGCAAACTGGAAGTACCAAAGGTTACCTTAAACATATTGGCCTTTGCACTAAGGACAATTTGAAGTTTGAAAAGTCTAGTATAATTTAATTTATTTAAGAGGTCCAGGAATAGAACTTCTTCAGGGCATTTCAGTGGATGAACAGGACAACTTCAAGAAGATGATTTCAGTGTTAGGCATATTTGACAAAAAGAAGAACATCTGGAAGAGCCTTATTATACATAAACACTTCAACATTAATTTTCATAGTTCATTAGAAACAAGTGGAGATTAATTTTCGAATCAGAAACATATGGAATATCAACGGTTCCTAGTGATTTTTTTAAAACGAACGGTCTGCAAAATGTCTGCCCTTTGTATTGTCTTGTTGCTGTTATACAATTTCAATTCCGATGGCTAACATGTAATAAAACTTAACGTAATATACGAAAAGTCTTACTTTGCCATTAACTTCCACGGCACAATGGAAGTTGTTTTCCTGTACCTGTTGTTGTTCTTACAGTACTTATGAAAATGCAGTTTGTACTGAATTACGTTAACAACATAGTCTTTTGGTAAACTTTCCAATTTTTTACATGACTTAGATATTCTTTTTAATGATGTCGACTGTCTTTGGGTTCCTTTAGTTTTCTTCTGATGTTGACCAGTTTCTGTTTGAGTGTTAGAAGTAGTATATTTAACATCTAGCTTTTTCTCCGATTTAGTATCCTTTTGTTCTTCATCTGATTCTCTTACTGAATTCTCGTCTGTGATGCAAATTAGTTTAGCGTTTCTGGCACCAGTCACAGTAACTATTGGTCTAGAAATAAAACGACAGTAAT
This sequence comes from Octodonta nipae, assembly GCA_034190945.1. Taxonomy (NCBI): domain Eukaryota; kingdom Metazoa; phylum Arthropoda; class Insecta; order Coleoptera; family Chrysomelidae; genus Octodonta; species Octodonta nipae. The sequence goes on along the minus strand of CM067216.1, from coordinate 94,304,315 downwards.
TAAATCAATATAATGATAAAATAAACAAAGTTGAAAGAGACATCTTAAAAGTTTATAACTAGAAAGAAAATTGTAGTTTTGAGTAAATGTTTAAAATATTAACTTTTGTTATAACCCAGTCAATAGAGATTTATAAATGACAAGAATGTAACAGTAAATCGCTTATGCCAGCATTTGAGTAATAAGTATCATTTTTGATTAGAAAAATCAACTGTTTTTCCAGCACTTCTCGATGAAAAAAATCAGGACGCTTATTTTGAAGGTTCTCTGATTCTCTACTACCTTTTCATTGATGACAATACTTTCCATTCAGCAGCGTTTACATCAACAAAAAAAATCTAAAATTGTGTTTAATTTTTTTCTATGCATGTCGGGATTTATTATATGGTAATGTTTTTATTTTGAAATCGGGTTCTTGGATTTATTTAAAAACACAGTCAAACTAAGTCTAATTTATTTCCACGAATTCTATGTACACACAACTATTTACAATTTATATTGAACACCTGCGTTTACTATACGACAGTCGAACACTGAATGAATCTTCCTCAGCTCTCCGTATTTATATATTTCTTCTCGGAATTCTCTAGAACGTCAAAGAGCCGCCGAGACTAGACTAGAATTCTTCGAGAACTTATCAAAGCAAGCCGCCGACCTCGTTTACTCAGAAGAACATTTCGGATTCCCCGAAATATCGGATGAATGCCGATTCCACGAATTATCAGAGGAATTCCCGTCACATTGCCTCCTCTTTAAGACCATTTCCTCCCGGAACGTCCCAGAATCCTTCTTGGTGTGGCGATATCTGCAGGACTCTCCATTTCGACAACGGTAAGTTTGGTGGAAGTAGCAGTTAACGATCTTCGAATCTGGGCTGCGATCAATAATTGCAGGGAAGACAGCATATAAGAATGTCAATGGCACTTAATCGAAAGATAGTTTCCATCATACTTCTCACCACCCTCCAATTCACTCTATCCAACCCACAGGCTATCTTTGGGACCGCCAATTTCATTAAGTTCTTCTCCATCATCACGATACCTCAATTCTACCAGAGTCTTCCAAAGATCGCTATATGTTGGCTTGTTCTGCGAGAATGTTTCCGTCACCAAATAGAATATGTCTCTGGTACCCACTGGTTGTTTATCTTCGAGATGAAGGATCTTCCCTACCATTGGATCTTGCTCCCTTAGCTTCTGGAACTGGCCTTACTTCTTAGCAAACAACTTGGCTATTCCTCTGGACATCCGAAGATCTCGAGCCACACAATGAGCCAGGGAATATTCAATTGGGCACTTCAAATTGGTCTCGGTGTTCCTCTCTGGCCACGTCGTGTTGGTGGGTGCTGAGGACTTGGGCTTGATCAACTTGGCCGTTATGACATCCGGCATAAGGGGCTGTCCTGTTGAAATGTACTACCTTTGGTTTTCCTCGAAATAGCTTCCTTATTCTTTAGACAACATGGTTGATCTTTAATATTTGGTAAGGCCACTCCCAAGATCTTTGTAGTTTGGGCGAATATCCTCGGCGTCGTTGCGGGTTATACAACCACACAAGATCATCAACTTGGAATTCCCCGCCTTTGGCATTGATGTCGTAGGCTACCTTCATCCGGGCACTGGCATTCTCGATATTTAATCGGACTCGTTGATGGATGTCGTTCATCTTTTGACGTAACTGGCTGACATACTTCTTAACCTGCGGTCTCTTCTCCTGGGGGACATCCAAACTTCAGGTCACACAGTAGTGGTAATTCTCGTCCCATAATAACACCTGGCGGTGTCTGACCCGTTGACTCGTGCACAGACGAACGATATGCCATTAGAAACTATCTTTGGTGGTCAGAGACTACCTTTGGCGGTTAATAGTTTTATTCAGCCGCATTACTATTCCATCGGATTGCGGGTGTAATGCTGCCATCCGTGTTTCATTGACCTTCAAGAGCTTGCAGACGTCTTGGAAAAGAGTAGACTCGAAATTTCTACCCTGGTCTTAGTGCAACTCCAAGGGAACACCGAAACGACTGATCCATTCCATGATAAGGACATCAGCAAGGGTCAAGGCTTCTTGATTCGGTAAGGTATAAGCTTCTGCCCATTTACTGAAATAGTCCATCACCACCACAATGTACTCATTTTCGGAGTCAGATTCAGGAAATAGGCCGGCAACATCAATGGCTACTCTTTCGAATGGACTGCCCACGTTATATTGCTTCATGGGAGCTTTTGCTCGCTTTTTAGTCCCATTACTTGCTGCACAAACCGTACATTTCCGGCACGAATCCTTGACATCTGCTTGGCAGTTTACCCAATAGAAACGTTGTCTTAACTTCGCCAGGGTTTTCGTCATTCCCAGATGTCCTCCGCTTGTACCGTCATGTAGTTCTCGCAAAACCTCCTGGTCTGCTATTTCTGGGGACTTCAATCTGTTTTCTGTCTTTGCCTTCCTCTGGAGTTTCCAGGGCGCGCTTCAGAAGTCCATTCTCCAGGATGAGGGAGTTCCACTGAGCCCATTATGACTTTATGGTGGGCGAGATAACCTCTTTTAGCTCTGGATCTCATTTCTAGTCTTTTTGGATCTCTTTAGATTGTAAATGGTCATCTATGGCGGTAGTTATACAGAAAATAGCCCCTTTTCTTTCAGCTCGCTAACCATGTTTACAATTATCATAGCCTGGTCTCTTTCGTTAATGCATCAGCATTCTTAAAGCTCGTTCCAACGCGATTGTTTCGACGAGGAAGTCGGTACTCCGTTGCTACCCTTGCAACACCACACTTACGACCTCTCCGCTGACATTTTTCGGTAAGGACTTCTTGTACTATCTTCCTTACAGAGACTTTAACATTTCCTGCCACGTAGGTTTGCGGTTTTCTTCCTTCCACCGGATAACCTCTTTTAACTCCGAATCTAATTTCTGGTCTTTCAGCTTGCTGACAATGTTTCCAATCATCAGGGCATGGTCTCCTCGATAAAGCATCAGCATTCTTATGACTTGTCCCAGCGCGATGTTCAGTCTCGAAGTCAAATTCTTGCAACCGCTCAATCCACCTTGCCACTTGCCCTACAAGATTTTTAAACTATAGAAGCTACTTCAGTGCTGCGTGATCAGTCCACAGCAGGAATCTTTTACCATAGAGGTACTTGTAGAAATGTTCCACTCCCTTTACCACAGCCAAAAGTTCCCTGCGAGTAACGCAGTAATTCTGTTCTGGCTTACTTAAGGTCTTGCTGAAATAGCCGATGACTTTCTCCTGACCGTCTTGGATCTGCGAAAGAACAGCACCAATTCCAACATTGCTCGCGTCGGTATTCAAGACGAAGTTCTCATCGGGTAACAGATAACTTAAAATGGGGGCACTGGTCAATGCTGTTTTCAGTGTCTCGAATGATCGCTTGCATTCCTTGTCCCACTGGTACTGCACCTTTCCCTCTGTGAGTCTAGTGAGTGGCTTGGCGATATTGGCAAATCCCGCTACATAGCGACGATAGCACGTGCATAACCCCAGGAAACTTGTTAGCTGGTGGAAGAATTTGAGTTTCTGTTTATCAACATCTACTCCTTCTACGGAAACCACATGTCCAAGGTATTGCACCTCATGTTTAACTCATTTTTAACCCCTAAAAAACATTACAACCGCTGCAAACGACCCCTAAATTAAAAAAAAGACTTTTATATAACTTAAAAACTTTTAATTATAGAGTAAATATTGTTTTACATTACCTACCTTATTTGTCATAATTATTTGCGAGAATTTAAAGGCCACGTTCTCTAAAACGACTTTTATATGTTTAAGATTTTCAACCCTTAAAACTACCCCTAAATTAAAACTTTGAAAACATAAGCTTATACAATTAAAAATAATTTGATTATAGGTAAAAAATCACACTTTTTAATAGAAAATAAAATATAAACTTGGAAATTATCTGTAAATGCACTAAATCAAATTAGTAATTAATTATAAAGAATTTAGCATTACAATACATAAAAAATACATTACAAAGAGCATTACAATACATAAAAAAATACATTACAAAGAGCATTAAAAAATATAAAAAAGTATCGTCAAGAAAAATAATTATTTATGACTCAACATCAGAGTCGTTTGATCTGCTGTCGTCAAGATCTACTTCCGGATCAATTGGAGGGCTATTCTGGCAGTTATCCTCACCGCAGGTTCCACAAGTTACATTGCATGGTTAATACGGTACGTCCTCTGAAATATTTCTACAAATTACTTAAATTGCATTTCTGCAAGATCTACTTAACGTACAACATCGATCTTCAGCGATACTGATCTCAAATGTTATAAGCTATCACTAGGAGGCATATTAACGTTCCAGTTGTTATTACAGTCAAGTTATGAATTTTTTAAAATCGGTTTTTACGGATTTTCTTTATGAAAAATGCTGCGATCAAAATTTATAAGCATTCATTTTGAACATTTTCTGTTCCTCTACAATTTTTCTATTGAAGGCATTACTTTTAACACTATAAGCAAAAAAAAACCCATATGTTTTGGGGTTTTTAACTCAAATAATTTACTTCTACGAGTTTTCTGTTAAAATGACTCACTCTACATTGGTTTTTAGGGATTTTCTTTATGACAAATGCTGCGATCAAAATTTATAAACATTCATTTTGAAGATTTACTGATTCTCTACAATTTTTCTATTGACGGCATTATGAACAGATCATTACTTTTTACACTATAAGCAAAAAACAAAAATACCCCATATTTTTTGGGGTTTTTAACTCAAATAATTTACTTCTACGAGTTTTCTGTTAAAATTATGTCAGTTATGACTTATAAACTATTATTTACGTGATGGCCAATGCGGTTTGCTGGTGAATTTTATGTCACCTAAAAATCTCAATTGACTGGTGTATGGGGTTATGATCGTACTATGCAAAATGTTTTAGTGGCGAAAGAAACAGCAGTTAAAACATCATCGAGAGAGTTTTCAATGAATATGTAACTCTCCATCTGTTGCGTCTAAATTTCCTGAAATAGCTTTCCAAACTTATCCCACTCCGTTGATAAATCCGCGTTTTCTTCTGTTAGTAGGGTAAGTTTGAGTGTCAGCGAAAATGTATATTTAGAGTTAAATGATTTAGAAATTTGTTTCATGAGGCTTACATGTGTTTATATTTGTGGTTTAAATGATTTTGAATTCGTTGTGTTTTCGTTAATAGTCTCTACCATTCGGTTTAATACAGCGTCATTGTTTGAGATAGCATTTCTGAAAGGGCTGAGGTCACAGAATTTGAAAAGAAGGGATTCATTCAAAATATGTTTTTAGCCTGTCAAAGTTAACTTTACTGATTTGGTTAGTCTATAAGTTTCTAACGGTGGCAGAGTTTTTTCTTATCGCGGTAATTTCAAAAAGTCCATTGAATTTGTTTTCGGATTTGCTTTTAATCTGAGACTCTTTCACGTAAACTTTGTCGCCTACTTTTTATTCTGGTTGGTTAGTCGAGAGATGTTTGTCAAACCTAACTTTCGATTTTTGTTTTTGTTGATCTGTTTTAGCCAAAGAGGTTTATACGTAGAGTGAATTAGGTATGGGCGTTATTGTAAGTGGCAGTGTAATAATAGTAGAAAGAGAAAGACAATATCAGGGAGCGCTTGCTATGTCTCTACCCTACCATAGTAGGCGTCACCACTGACACTGACCAATCAGGAACGACACGCTTATTCTCTCTCTCTTTCTATTGATATTACATGAATTTCGCTACTTCACGTGCTCTACAGTATTAACCTCTTTGGTTTTAGCACGGGCAAGTCTGTAATAGTAGTTAGTTCTGTTGTTAAGGTCCCTAATATATTTGGAAATGAGTTTTTCCTGATCGTAAATTGTTTCTGAATGTGCCCAAAAATAAGTTCACAGGGCGTAAAACTGGTGGTCTTATTTTTAGTGTTATTGTACTAGATAACTGCGTAAGGGAGGACGTTGAATGGAAGTTCGTCCGGATGTTCAGCTGTATTTGCCATTATCATTTCCGGCAAACTTGCGTGAAATCTTTCCATAGAACCGTTTGATTCGGGATGGTGGGCGCTTGAAGAGGATAGTTTAAGTCATATAGTTCGCACAGGTCCCTTATTAGAGTGTTATCACATTTATGTCCATAGTCACAATGCATGCGAAGAGGTGTACCATAATGTTGGGAGAATATTAGGATTAGGGTGTTTACTACAGTTTTAGCTGTTTTGTCACTAATAGGGCAGGCCTGAGTAAATTTGGTGAGTTCATCCTCAATAGTCAGTGCGTAATTTCTAGTTGGATATTCGAAAATATCAATGTTGATACGTTCGAATGGTGTTTCTGGTATTTCGGTTATGACAAAAGTAGCACTTAAGTTTTTTCTACAGAACTTTACCTATTACCTTTACCAAGTTTCGCATGACTTAATAAATTGCTCTACACTTTTGGTTAGTCCAGACCAATTATACTTTTTCTTGATACGACGGTTGGTCTCATTAATTCCACGATGGAGGTTATTTTTGCCGCAGTGGTACTGTTGCCGTATAAGGGGAATTTCGTCTTGTGAAGGGGCTGTCACAATATTTTGACAAATTTTAAGTTTTAAGAATAGGTAGTTCTACGTTGTTTTCAATACAGAAAGTTTCGGATTGATCTTGGTTGTTATAGAGGATGTTAAAAAGATGTGAGACAACTGTTGAAGTATCAAAGGGTAAAGGGACAATTAAATATTTTCTATGCCTTACAATTTTACAGGCTAGAATGTTTAGTATCAGTAGTGAAATTTGGGTCTTCTTCGAAAATGTCTTCGATGATTTTGTGAGGCAAATCATTGAGTTTATTTTGCCAGATGAAATTAACTATTCTTTTGTGAGATTTGTCTAAAAGTTGGGCGTTAGAGATTTCAATTTTTGAAAATCGATTATCGACTAGGTTTTATACAGTTGAACAAATCGATTAAATTCTGTTGTCATTCTTTCGTTATGATCATCGCGTTCTTGGTCGTTATCGGAGTTGTTGGAGTTATCGCGACTGGTACCTGGATCGGGTTGTTCTGGGTCGGTTTCGTTATTTGCGAAAATTTTGAAAGAAAATCTATGCATTGTTTGAAATGATTAATTGTGATTCAGGTAAGTGCGTCTGCGTTCAAGTTTACCTTGCCAGCCTTGTATTCGATTTTATAATCCTCTAGCTTAAGGCGCCATCTGGCTAGACGACTGCCAGGATATTTGATAGAGAAGAGTCAAGTGGACGGGCGGTGATCGCAGCGTAAAGACTTTCTCTCAAAAAGATGCGGCCTGTAGTGTTTAACTGCCCAAACAATGGCTACCAGTTCCCGTTCGATGGTGGAGTATCGTGTTTCTGCAGCGCGGAGAGTACGGGAAGCATATGCTATAGGAGGATATTTTCCAATGGGGCCTTCTGAGAGAACCGCTCCGATTGCAAAAGCACTAGCATCAGTAGTCAGCAGGAATGGTTCTTCGAAGTTTGGATAGATCGAGATAGGGTCAGATACAAGCGCTTGCTTCAGTTGATTGAAGGAAGACAGCAGTCGATTAAATTCTGTTGTCATTCGTTCGTCATGATCATCGGGTTCTTGATCATTATCGGAGTCTGGTTGTTCTGGGTCGGTTTCGTTATTTGCAAAAATGTTGATTTTTGAAATAAAGTCGGTGCATTGTTTGAAGTGATTAATTTTGATGCGGTAAAGAGCGCATGCGTTCAAGTTTACCTTGCCGGGCTTGTATTCGATTTTATAGTTATACTCCTCTAGCTTGAGGCGCCATCTGGCTAGACGACTACCAGGATCTTTGATAGAGAAGAGCCAAGTAAGTGGTCGGTGATCGCAGAGTAAAGTAAACTTTTTCCCAAAAAGATAAGGTCTGTAGTGCTTAACTGCCCAAACAATGCAGTTCCCGTTCGATAGTGGAGTATCGAGTTTCTGCAGCGCAGAGAGTACGGGAAGCATATGCTATGGGAAGATCTTTTCCTTCTTCTTCCCGGGGCTTTGTGAGAGAACCGCTCCAATTGCAAAAGCACTAGCATCAGTAGTGAGCAGGAATGGTTCTTCGAAATTTGAGTAGATCAAGGTAGGGTCAGATACAAGAGCTTGCTTCAATTCGTTGAAGGAAGACTTGCAATCTGCGTCGAAGATGAATTTGACGTTTTTCTGTGGGAGTTTTGTTAGAGGTTTCGAAATCTTGGCGAATTTGGGATGGATCGTCGGTAATATCCGGCGAGACCAAGAAAAGATTTAACGTCTTTAGGAGTTTGGGGTTGAGGAAAGTTTTGACCTTTGAAGGGTTCGGTTTTACTCATTCTTGAGTAATAAGATGACCAAGGTAAGACAGTCAAGTTGAATTTTTAAGTTTGACTGTCTAAGTCGCTTAAAGACTTCTGCCAGACGGGACATATGCTCATGGATGGTTGGTGAATAGACTATTATGTCATTCACGTACACAAGGCAACGTTCATTTTGGATACCCAAAAGGAGTAGAAGGTGCATTTTTTGGCATTGTCAATAGAAAAACCGGTCTTGGGAATGTCTTCCTCAAGGATTTCCAACTGATGGAACCCGGAGGCGAGATCCAGTGTCGAAAAGTACTGACACTTACCAGTGTCGAAAAGTACTGACACTTACCAAGAAATGTTGGGGAGAGGATATTTATCGTCTACAATTAGTTAATTTAATTTTCTATAGTCGATAAATACTCACCACTTTTGCTTATCAGAAGCATCGAGTTTCTTAGGGATGCCCCATACGGGGGTCGACCAAAGAGAAGAAGGGTGCCGGATAATGCCTTGATCAAGAATTATGGTAATTTGAGTTTTCACTTCCTGCTTATGGACTTGAGGATATATGTAAGATTTTGTGAAAACGGGCTTAGCATTATTGGTGTCAATAGAGTGTTTGACGGCGTTAGTAAAAGTCAAAATATCGCCTTCGAGATAGAAAATATCTTCGAATTCTAAGCAGAGGTTTGTGATAAGTTCTCGCTCTTCGTCGTTCAGGTGTTCTGTACGAATTTGTTCCCTGATAGTAAAGTTTCTGTCTAAGTTTAGAGAGTCTGTGTGTATGGTCAAGGGGTTCTAAATGAAGATCGGAAAAATTAACCGTTTCGGCCATTGCGTTTGCGTTTATTATTGAAGTCAGAAATTCTCCATTTGAATAAATATGTACAATTGCGTTGGGGAGTCGTATTTTCTCAATTTCTTGTGTAGGTAAAATTGTGTCATTGTTATAAGATCGCATTTGAGTTTGAAAATTTGTTCAGTTCGTGCCTGGATAGTTATTTGATTGTTAGGAGTACAAGTTTGTTTGTTAGTACTGCCTGTGTTAGTTGGTTGTATATTAGACTGATCGTGATCAGGCACTTTATGTAGGGGAATAGTTTTAAAGTTCGTAATTAATTGCTTTGATTTAAGTCAACAATAAATTCGAAATGTTCAAGAAAATCAAGGCCTAATATTCCATCAAACTCAATAACTAGATTGTAGATAAAAGCCTTATGGGGATTACCTATGGCAAATGGAATAAGGGTAAATTCTGAAATAGGAATTTTCTCTTGCGTGATGACTTAGATTGACACTTTTTCGGGAAATCTTGGATGAAATTTTTTTACGGTGTTTTCTTTAAAAATCTGTGAGAAATTTGGACTTTACGGAAGAGTCGTTCGTGTAGTATAAATTTTTGGAGTTAACTGTTAGGAGAGGACTTAGAGAAATGTTTGTTCCGGGAAATTCTCATTCGGGTCGAAATCTTTCAGATTTTAATTCTGCATTTGGGTCTGATTCGGGATGGTGGAAGTTTGAAAAGGATAATTTTATGTCATATAGTTCTTACAGATCCCTTATTAGAGCGTTATTTGTATTTTTTATGTCGACTATTTTCATCTGATACACGCACTTTTAAAAATAATATTTTAATTTCAATTTAAGTTTATAAAATAATATTACAATTTTGAGATATTCTCATTTTTTTGCCAAAGTTTAGGCTCAGTAGTTCACAGATATAAAAGGGAATGGGTCGAATTTTATATATTTTTTCAACAACAGTTAAATAATTTAGAAAATATAAAAAAATATGCTTGTATTATTATATGAATGAGCCCTAAAATTTGATATATTACAGGAAAAAAGTTTTTAATTCTTTATTTAATTCTGTAATTTGTCCAAAACCTATTATTAGGGTTTTCTACTTCTTTTTCCTGTAAAGCTCAAGTGATGATCTATTTCTATTATTTTCAAAATTTTAGGTTCTATAGTTTCGGAGATAAAGGGGAGATTAGGATGAGCGGAACCAGGGGGGAGCAATCGCCCCCTCCTAGAGCGTTACAATTAATAAATTTAATTTTAAAACCAGGTAATATTAACTCCAAGAGCCTAGAAGAAAGTAACTTCTAGGGATTTGAACGTCAGAAATTTTATTTTTAATGTAGTAGCCCAATAAATCTGGGTTTAAAATTATATTTAGGTATTTAGGTATGGAAGAGCCCCCCCCCCCTACCGGAAGCTGGTGTCTGGATCCGCCCCTGGGGAATAGGTTGATTTTTTAAATTTTTGTAAATATTTTTTAAACAAAATTTTTTGAGAATATGAAATATATATATTTGTATTCCTCTTAATGAGCCCTTTCATTTGAATTACATGATTTGTTTGAAAACAAAGTTTTTATTTTAGCGGACTTTTCATCAAGGATTTGTTATAGTATTTAAAAACCTTCTTCAAGAGAAAATCCTTAGTATGTTTATTTTAGATTTTTGTTCTTTCTAAATTGCGGGAGCAGATCAGCATGGACAACGGACACATAAACATAAGTTTGCTTTTTTCCTACCAAATGCTACTGCATCAGTTAATAGAGATTTGTAGGTGACATAGAATTTAACAGCAATCCGCATAAGCCATCAAGTAATTAAAAGTTTATAAGTCATAACTGACATAATTTTAACAGCAAACTCGTAGAAGTAAATTATTTGTGCCTTAAAAACCCCAAAAAATATGGGGTATTTTTGTTTTTTGCTTATAGTGTAAAAAGTAATGATCTGTTCATAATGCCGTCAATAGAAAAATTGTAGAGAATCAGTAAATCTTCAAAATGAATGTTTATAAATTTTGATCGCAGCATTTGTCATAAAGAAAATCCCTAAAAACCAATGTAGAGTGAGTGATTTTAAAAAATGCATAATATTATAATATGCACTTCACTTCTTATATTTTGGATTTTTGTCATACTGCCGTAAAATGTATTAATACTGCTTTTGAAATTTGGCTTAAACGATGGATCCTCCGATGTTTTGACAGTGGTGGATAGTCAGTGGAGAAAAGTCATTTAATTAATATCAGTATCCTGTATACAGGTACAGATTAACTTAAAAACCAATATGGAGTGTAGAGCTACTTATTTGGGCATGTCCAGCGGGCGCTTTCAAATAAGAAGTTCAAGAAATGGCCAGAATAGCGCAAGTGTGACGACATTTTATACTAGAATAATTTCTTTTTCAAGAATTCTAACATTTTCATACACTAGTTTTCCATATATTTTTTCTTGTCTAGTTGGACAAAAAACATGGAGCTACCATTAAATGACTATTTTTGGCATCTGTCTGCTGTAGTTGTATTTTAAATATGTCCAAAGGTACGCCTGGGAAAATATCTTCAGAAGTTTGTTGAAAAGTAATTCATGTAGGAAATCTTGATCTTGTGTGCATAAGTCATAACTATATGTATTTCAATCACAACACTTTATTAACTAACTTTTCCAGCAGCTGATTGCATTATTAACACTCAATTTTCTTTTGAAACGTCTTGAATGTGACAGCGTATGTTGTTAGATATTTTTGTAGTGGGATATGGTGTGATAACTCATCTTGTTTTAGATTCGTTTCTATTTTAACTTCTTTGCCAGCAGAAGGTGATGAGAACATTAAATCCAAAGAGAAAATAAAGATACTACATATAAAAAAATGTTAATATTAAAAAGTTATATATTCATATACTTTTCGTGATCTTTATTGCTCAACTATGAATTCTAAATGATTATAATACCAAAGGTGCGTTGTTTCTACCTGTTACTCTCTTGCTCCAGTTGTTTTGGGATTTTTAACTACTCGGAAACTGCACCGAATCAAATCAGTTCTACTTTTTGTACTCTGAACTGTTGAATCTCGTTCTGCTTGTTTAAAATTTTCAATCAAAGTAGCTTAAGCATTGTTTTTATTGTTCTTGTCTTTGTCTTCATCGGATTTTATTCTCCGTAAATAGGGTAAACTGCGATATTACACTATAAATTCTACTATAAATTGTTTATTCATAATTGATTAGTAATTTATTAGAATAAATATAAACTGACGAAGGTGCGTTCCTACTGAAGAAATAACCGATTCGCTAACGGTAATTTCCACGGTATTTTAGTTGTATCGTGGGTGACAAGTTATCGTTTACAATAATGTTATGCGCACGTCGATTATCGGTTGCTTATCCGTTATTCGCCTTGTAGCAACACAAGATGAAAATTGAGAGGAATCATATTATAATATTACGATAGAACGCAAAGTTATCCGTGGTGACTCCGAACAGCTTTATGCACGGCTTTTTGCTTTATAGTAAATTAATCTTCCGTTCCATCTCGACCGATGTATTTAGTACCTAGGACAAGTAACAGATTTTAAGATTATAACAAAACAGAAAAGACGTAAGTTTGGAAGTGGGGTATGGACTGGGTACTGTGTGTATGTTCGCCAACATGCCATTACCCAGTTCACTTTTACGTTCATAATAATCTTCGAAACCAGGATTTTAAACCAGAATTGTAAAGACAATCTATCCGTTTTTAATTACTCACTGTTGTGATAATGTTCTGCACAAAATTCATAAATCGGATTGTTTTTTCGAGAAACACTATATTTGTCAAAGTAATGACGTCTTCGAATTTCGTTTCAAGTAGTAACCAATAATTTCGTTTGCGCCATTAGATAGAGTTCCAGTAGAAGATGAAGTAATACCAAAATTATTTTAAAATTATAATCAGTTTTGGAGAACATTAGGTTTCCAGAGGTGTGATATTGGTTAGAAGAGAAAACGAATAATAATAACAATATTACTGATATCGTCGGAAAAAACGACTTAGAAATACAAAAGAACCGAGAAAGCTAAATTTTTGATATGACGTGGGGGTGCCTGGAACAACTTAACTTAAAATTGTCGAGCAAGATTTCCTATGTTGGTTTTCTGCCACCTTGAAAAAATGGGTAAAATTGGTTTTTTGACAATAACTCCACTATCCGACGAGATACGATAATTTTGATAGAATACTGTAGCTTTTTTCATGCTCTGCAATTTATGTCTTATACATTTTTCGCGTATGCATCGTTCTCGAGATATCGATCGAAAAAGTAAAAAATTTAGGACATAAAATTTGTTTTGTGCTATTATTTTTTTCTGGTAATAAATATCCAAACACACGTCGAGATAAAACCTGTAGTGTATTCAGACCTACAATCTCTTTTTTTTTAATTTTTTTTTTCGCCAAAAATTATGACCTCTAACACGCTGCAAAGAGCGCGTATTTTCATTTCGTACAAATCTAAAGGAAATTGTGAGGCTTTTAGTGGGTGCAGGAAAGTAGGAATTATTTGCTACGTTTTCTAGGCACCCCACACGTTATATAAAAAATTTAGCTTTCTCGGTTCATTTGCATTTCCAAATATATATATAATGACTAGTAATATCTAAGTACACGTACATGAGAGAATATTCAAGTGCCACAGAACTCGTAGCATTACTGTCGATATTCTTGGTTTAAACTGTATTTGGAGACCACAGTACAGACACAGGTTCCAATATAATAAATGCAGACAATTCAGAATCATACGATGAACTTCAAGAAATTGAAGACGTCCGAGCTGAAGAAACTTTAGCTAAACAAGATGTTCATAACAAGTTATCGTTCACAAAGCAGAAATATATTAGGCTAAAGAAAATGACTAGAGTGGATCTTTTAGTACTTAAATTGCGTTTTGCTTTCTTAATGACAGTTATATAAAATAGAGCGCCATCTTTTATTATACAACTATGGAAATAATGCATTAACCCAGTATTAAGTTAAACTGACTTTTTGTGACTTAAAATCCATAACGTATGCATCATTTTTCGAGGACTGTCAGTTGTAAAAAAATGTTTTTGAAGCTATCACATAAACTCTCTCGTTTTTGAATGATTCAGATTAGGTATGTAACGAAATGTATATGAAGCTTTGGAACCGATTTTATTTAATATACTTATAAAAAATACGAAATATGGCATGTTATAGTGTTATTGGGAATCACATGTAGGTGTTCAAACTGCCAGCAATTTCTTTGTCCGATGCCCTGAAAGCAGACTGTTCGGGATATGTTACTGATTTCGTGCAAATGACAACGTACTTGAATCAGCGATCAGAGGAGAATGCAAGTCTTTTCCGTACGCACCTTGTATATAGCCTGTTTTATTTATTTCAAGAATTTGTTTTCATCGATTTCTTGGTCTAATTAGAACTAAGTAATTTCAATTTTTTATTCATCATTATTCTGTACTACCAGAAAGTAAAGGTACTGATACCTTCTTGATTAACAATTACTTACTAATTATTTTCTGTCTATTTTTTCTAAGTAGCTGCTTTGAGTCTTATACATTTGATATTTATACTACATCCTTTTTTATTTGACATTGCCTAATATTACTGTTCATAATTTATACTGAAAAAAGAACTACCACTCTCTCTCTTCTCTCTCTCTCTCTCTCTCTCTCTCTCTCTCTCTCTAATTTCCACATATTTGTTAACTTTTTATATTTTTTTAATGTTTTATTATTTTGACCACTGTCTATAAGTGTAACTGTAATTCACTTTATATTGCACCCACACTGTATATGCTTCTTTGTATTGTGTATCATTTTCTCAACCACCCTGTAGTACAACTATATATAACTATAATTCAACTCCACACAATATTTTGCAACGGCCCGTACGAAACCACCTTGTAAAAATCCTCTCCACATAGCGACTGTTTTATTGTTTAAATTTCACCTAGAACTTCGCCTCATTGTCTAGTTTCTATTTATGCTGGTCGTCAACCCTATATAATAAAATTCACATTGAACTCATTTTTGACTATAATTTTGTTCTGCCATTTATTTCAACCACCCGGTTAGAACTGTTTCTAAAAAATTTTACTCATGTCGATAATTATATTATATCCTAACTGCTTTCTTAAATAAATTTTTTTTACCCTGAATCAATAATTTTATCACCCTTTCAAACATCTTGTAAGCAACTCTTTTATGTCCACACTAAGTTTTCGCGGGCACTAAATGTATTACATGGTTTCCGGGAATTCATCCGCGTAGTTGATGACTAATCCCTGCCGGGATCGATGGTAAAATGACGACGTTTCGGCAGAGTCACATCTGCCCTCTTCAGGTCGGTTCGCATAATTCTCGTAGCCTTCTGCTTTCGTCTCTAGTTACTCGAATACTGTATTCGAGTCACCTTGAATATCTTGGTTATTTTCAAAACTATTGCAATAAGAAAAACAGGTCGATTTTTTTCGAGGGGGAAATTTTTTGAGGTGAATTAGCGCTTAACCGCATTCAACATAAACAGGGCAATTCAATGACCTTGATATTTGAGATAGGGAAAAAATGTGTTGTCGTAAATCATTTGAAAGCCCTTTTTACGGACTATACCGTTGTTATAATAATTTTTTTATTGCAATTCCTGTACATGTAATAATAAAAGAGTACTAAAAAAAACGAATTTACATTACAATACAATGCCTCTAAAGCAAATTTTCAAAGTGTCTTCCATTGAATTCCATACAATAGTACAACCTTGACTGAAAGCTTGTCTCTGACATGGTTCGGTGTTATCTGACGACAATCCACTATAATTCGTTGACGTAGTTCGTCCAAATTCTTAGGTACGTCAGTAAATGCGCTAATTCTATCCCATTTTGTTTCTATTGATTCTAAAGCTAGCTTATTAGGAATGCTAGTGTATAACGACATCACATCTAAGGACAGAAGGACATAATTCTTTGGCATTTTAATGTTTTTTATCTTACCTTTTAAATCAAAAGAATTCTTAATGTAGTGTTTATTCTGATATGCTACATTTTTAAGCACTGTTTTCTGAAAAGGAACAAGTTCATCGAATGGTGACTGGATACATACATACAATTGGTCTTAATGTAACTTTGTGTAACTGATAGTTCATATATTTTAGACGGGTTCGCCTTATTGGCCAAATTTAGAGTGATATAATTATTTTTCTGCCACTTTTTTACTAATTCATTATTATTTTTTTCGTATGTGTTATCACTTAAAATATTATTCATCTTTTGTTCATATTCAGTTGCGTACATAACTACAATTTTGTTTGTTTTGTCCGCTTTCAAAATTTTTATATTAGGACGTTGTTTTAAATATTGTTTCATTTTTTGAATATTTTTTGTAATATTAGATTCTATTTTATTTCTATTATTATTGAGATTATTTAACTTTTGTTTGAAATTTGTTAAAATATTTGTTTTAGCCCTTAAGACGTCTTTTTCATTAGTTGGAAGATGATTAATACCCATCTCTATATTACATAATATGTCGTCGGTCCGTAATTCTTTACTGTTATTAATTTGTACGGCAGAATTTGGCCCTAGACTTAAAACCTGCCAGACACTATCCGGTAGATTATAATCTGTTAAATTTTCTATCCAGTTTTGCTGCGATTTTAATAGATTTTTTTCATTTTTATGATGATTTTCTATAAGCCTCGCTATTTTATTTTGGTTTTTGTATTTTAATTTTTTGAACAAGGTTTCAGTTTTATTTTCGATTTGTTCTTTAAACTCTACAAAAATATTAATTGGAATTTTTTCGTTAGGTATCTTAATTTTAATTCAAACCACCCACTTTCACATAAAAAGGCAGTAATAATAACTCTTGCCAACAGGACTATAAAATTATCAGAAATAGAATACCGACAAAGTGCAATAAATTAAGCCAAAGAGGCACTACTGTCTAATGGCTACCCAAAAAAAATCATAAATCAAATTTTTACCCAACAACTAAAACGACAGCACAGTCAGGAAGGAAAAAACTCATTAGCTGCCATATGTAAAAGGGTTATCTACACAATTTCAGCGGTGGTTCAAAAAGCACGAGATTACTAATAAGTCATAAAGGACATAATTTGTTAGCCAAAAAACAAAAACGCCAAAGAACAAAAAAAGTAATATTGTTTATGAAATACCCTGTAGAGATTGCAATTGTTACGAGAATTCATCCGATAGCTGGTGCAATCGGCCATCAACCAATTCCTGGAAGCGACATTCTTCCGATGCTTCTGGGAATCCGAAATGTTTTGTCTCTCACCCCGAGGTTGGCGGCTGCCGTTAATAGGAATTCGTCGAATTCCCTTGAAGCTTCCAGAACACACGAAAGAAGTTTACCGATGGTTCGTTGACTTACCAGGCAATTCCGAGAGAAATATATAAATACGGACAGCTCGCTATGGAATTCATTCAGTATTCGACAGCCGTATATTTAGGCAGACATAAATTGTAAATAGTTCGGTGAATATAAATTGTGTTAAAGTAGTGGAAATAAATTAGAGTGAGTTGGACTGTGTTTTTAAATAAATCCAAGAACTGAACTGAACCCGAGTGTGAAAATAAAGTCATTAGACAATGGTGTGTACAGTGCATCCTATTTTGGTTGAGATTGCCAGATTACTCGGTTGTTATTGAAGATAGAGTCTTGCGGTTTTCACATACCTGTTCTACTTTTTTGTGAAACTCAGGATGGCCATATCAGATTTTGCATAAGTGTTTCCATTTATAAGATACAGGGCGATTTTGATAATTTATACTTTTTGGACCCCTTCTATATCTACGAAGTTATTAGAAATACTCTTGCGCTAAGAACTACGTCTAATAGAAAATTTTGCATATAATCCAGTGGAGTACTCATTTTTTTTTCCGAGTATGGTTTTGAAGATACTACACAACATTTTATATTTTTAAATGGAACACCCTGTATTTTATTATTTCATTGAATTCGTTATTTTTTTCCCTTTAAAATAATGTATAATACAAAACACATGGTATTATTAGAAATGCTAAAAAACACTAAAAAGCTGAGTTTTTTGCTAGTAGGCCATGTATTTTCCATTTAAAAGGAGAATCAAACAAATAATTCCATTTGAGATTTTTTATAGGAGTTTATTAGCAAAGAAAAATAATGTTAACAATAATTCAATAACATGAAACACGAAATTTAGGTACCTAAAAGCAACTAATGAATAGTTATACATCTTTCATTATGTATAACAAACAGAACAAGTATTACAAATGAAATATCTATCTTAAAATTAATTTTGGACATTATTTATTACCTTATTGATTTAACTGTTCAAATTGTTGTCCATTTTCCCTAACACATAATTGGCAAAGCTTTTCAATACGCCTGAGAGCATTTAAAATTATAACAGGTCGCCTTTGTAAATCCCGAAAAGCTGCCTCCGTTGCGGCACGAAGTTCTTCGCGACTGTTGTGTCTGTTGCTATATATTTTATTTTTCAAATAACCCCACAAAAAAAGTCCAATATAGATAAATCGGGTGATCTTGGAGGCCACCTAATTGGTCCATGTGTTCCTATCCAACATCCTTGAAAATTATTTTCTAAAAAGCGCCCAATTAATCTAGAATTGTAGGCAGGGGCGCCATCTTGTTGAAAGTGTATAGAATTGCGAAAGGCGAGGGGAACATCTTCCAATATTTCGGGTAATAAGTCTTCCGGGATTGTCAACTACCTATTGGCGGTAAGGGTTCCTTCAAAAATGCGGTACTTTATTTTTGTCCCCAGTATGAAACAGGCTACATTAAAACCAAATCGATCCTGCTGTTGTCGCTCAAAAATTAAGTGCGGGTTCTCATCATACCAGTATCTTGTATTCTGCCTGTTAAATATACGGGCACTGCTTATATGAGATTCGTCTGACCAAATAACTTTTCTTACAAAATCATTGTCCCTTCGGGTTTTGTCTAAAAACCAATTGCAAAAATTTAACCGTCTTGTTGCATTACCAGGATATAAGTGGTGGGCAATATTGACTTTGTAAGGTTTAAATTTATATTTTTTTAAAATTATATATATGAATGGTCAAAGAATCTTCAGACATAACATATATATATATATATATATATATATATATATATATATATAAATATAAATAATATAAAATGGTACACGGTTGTAGGTGAGTGCGTGAGTGATATTAGGTGGTAAATAAGCAGTTGCGTACATAGGTTGGTTAAAACATAAGTTGGAATTGAATTAGTTATACAGGGTGGTTCAAAAAATATTGTATTGGGTGGCACATAAGTAGTTGCGTATACAATGTGGTTGAAATAAGAATGGAGCAAAACTATAGTTATACAGAGTGGATATTTGCGTTATAGGACGGGGTATAATCACGTTATACAGAAGGCTTCAAAAAATGTTAGAAGCAGTTAAATATATAGGATGGTTGAAATATAAGGTGGAGTAGAATTACAGTTATACAGGGCCATAGAAATATATATATATATATATATATATATATATATATATATATATATATATAAGGTCGAAGTTTTCTTTCGGCGGGTAAAGAAAATACATTTAATTCTCACAGAGTTGCAGGTATAAATTAAGAAACAGAAATAGAAACACTTCAGTTAGATAATAACTTTTGAAAATGATAAAATTTTGGCGAAACGTCAAGTAAGTGTTCAGCCGAATTCAACAGACGAACGGATGTACACCGGTAAAAAACTTCGACCACATACCTCCATCCGTGAAACAATACGAACAAACATTTATATATATATATATATATATATATATATATAATATAGTAGTCCTTCACGGATGGAACAATGTGATTTTCTTTGTTGTATCCGGTGTACATCCGTTTCTCGGTTTGCGCTCTGAAAAGAACATTTTACCTGACGTTTCGCCAAAATCTCATTTGGCATTTTCAAAAGTTGAAATGCCAAATGAGATATTTTGGTGTTTTTCGAAGAAAAGGCATTTGCCCGAGTTATGAATTTTGTGCAGAATCATAATTTTCAGCATATACACTTGCATATTGTCGTGCCCTGGTAATAAATGATTGACTAAGATCTTTTATAGATTATACATAAAAATTCAAAACATGTTTTATAAAAATATCAAAATGTTTATTGAGTAATAGCAATTGGTTAATAATGCGACCATAATTTAACAAACATAATAAAAGTATAATTGGGTAATGAGATCTTATTCGTAAGAATTCTATGCATGCACGTTCATAACGAATTCGAATCAACAGAAAATTGCAACTGCATATCCTAAATAGTGAATGTGATTGTAAAATAATTTAACAGAATGCATTCTCATCACGCAAAATATTATTAATAATATTATAAATTGTTAATCAGTATTCGAAAAAGAAATGTACCGATTACCAATACACTATTTTTAAACAGTGACATCGTTTGCTTCAAACCTATTAAGTGTTTAGTACCATTGTCAATAACACTATCGCGGTAAATATAGTGCATTTTATTGGGTACAGCGGGTGTTTCAGTTTGTTAGTGACTAATCACGGAAAAAAAATATTTGTGGTTTTATTTCCTCATTTGATAGCTCCCACATAATCCGCTGCATTCTGTTCAGAATGGTAAGTTTTTAACTGAAAAATTGCTTACGTACTATAAATATGTATTCAAAATGAGAAAGAGTTTACAATATAAATGTTATTGCATAAAATTTAAATTCAGTTAGCAATACATTTATAATCAATAAATGTTTCGCTAAACTAAAGAGAAAAAACTCAAAAATGGTAAAATTCGACTTTTTGTATATGGAGAGCAGGAATCACCAATTAAACGAGGTTTAATCTACAATTATTGACGTATAGGGTAATCTAGATTGACCCCAGACCCTGTTTTCCGTATAAATTATACACTTTGTCCACAGATGGACCAAGAGGAGAAATTTTTATTTTTGGTGAAAATTGTGATTGTTGACTAAAATGTTTGTTAGTTCTAAAACCCAATAAAATGAAGTATAATTCAAGTTTTTAAAAACCTTAATCATTTTGTAGTCCATTTTATGTAAATATCATGAACTTTTGCACTATGTTCGGAAATGTAATAATAATTTATCTAAACAAAAATATTTCAAATTGTCATACAACACTAAATTTCATTTATAATCAATAACCGAAATAATAATAAAGTAAGAATGCACAAAAACCAACAGTAAATAAAAATATTTTGGTCAAATGCGAGTTGGGCTCGCATACTACTAGGGTTCCCTACCACCTTTGACATTTGATACAATATAGGTAAATCAAGGTATATATTTTTCGAATGTTTCAGTTTCTGACACGAATGGAATGATTGGATTTTCTTATATTTTTTGTAATATGTTTTAAACTAAGCGTTTTAAATTTATAAAAAATATTCACTTTTATTTTTCACAAGGAGCTTTTTTATTTTATATGCTAACTGATGCGCTTGATTATTATGAAACTTTATTTTTCTAATTTGGCCTCCCAAAATTAATATTAGGATATTCGCTCTATTTTACCAATAAATTTCCAGTGAAGCCCTATATAATCTTTTATCTGAATTTTAAGCTCAAAAGTTTGGAAGATAAAGGGGAGAGCTAAATTTTGAATAATAAATTATTAAATTTTTTTAAACAACTAAATTTAAAAATAAAAATAAAATATATTTATATTTTTATGACAAGTCTATATTTTGCTCTTTCACCTTAATATTATTAATCGACTATAAGCAATGACTATCTTGTCTTATTTTATATGACATACGTCTACTAGACGATGATAAGCCTACTAGACAACGAAAAAGTATTAAAAACGTTTTGCTAAAAACTAATAAACATGAATTTTCAGACCCAACACAATTTATATCATTGAAATCATTAAAAATAGTTAAAACCAAGGATCCTATTCATTAAAAAATGCAATTCTATTTTATGCTACAACTCGAAATTTTTTAATATTTTTGAAAATGCAGTGAGATTTTCAACTGGATTTCTATAAAAAAGTGTCTTAAAAACTTTTTCTGTTTATTTTCATAAATAAGCAAGATATTCCCAAAGAACGATAATTCGAAAAATCAAACTTTTGTTTATATTTCAAAAACCAAAGGGGACAACCAATTCTGGATTGAGATTTTCTTAACAAAGAGATCGAGAGTGGGAAGTTCGTTTTTATTTTAGTTAGAGAAAATACCTATTAAAACATCGAATTCTGGTCAGTCTGTACATATATTTCAACAATTCCAAATGTTTCGCTGTCTAGGTCAGACTCCGTTGTCAATGCAATGAAGAGATTTAATGAAAATGTTCTGAGAGGCTTCCGCGGTCATTACTATGAACAAGGCTAGGTTCCGGGTGAGAACCGCGTCTGAATTTATTATATACTCGACGTTTCTACTCCTGCTTAGGAGCCATTATCAAGAGACAAAAGTAAAAAAGATTTTCGGAGTCTAGACCGAACTCGGGACCTCAATCTGCCTACTCCCCAAGAGTCACTAGGTAACTGAACTGAATTTGAGTCTGCTATGCTTCTTTTATTTATAGTTAGAAGGGGATGTCACGTGATGAAGAGGCTGTGTTGTGATTGGTTGGGTGTTGGTGGGCGTGTCTGCTTTGTTTAATCTGGCAATTACGGAGGTCCATGCTGTGGGAAGGCGAGAGCTGTCATCGCGCCGGTTTAGACAGAAGGGTCTTTTCTCTTTTTCTATAGCTTCGCGAATAGTAGATGCCCTAAGGGAGTTAAGAGATACGATAGTCCTACTGTCCCCGAACTTGATAGAGTATCCTGTTTGGATATTATGATGCGCGAGAGCTGAAGTCGAATCTTTTTTGCGAACTAACAAAGAATGTTCATATTCTCGATGGTACGCGCCTATTTGACCGATGTAGCTTTGTGGGCAATCGCGACATGGAATTTCGTAAACTCCTTGATCCTCGTTAGGTACTTTATCTTTAGGGTTCCCGGTTAAGTTGGCTATAGTTTGACTGGTGTTCAGACTGTCTTTTTTTGATGTCGGTGTAGGATTCGCGCTATTTTGTCAGTGAATGTACGGAAGGAAGGCTTTCCGGTGTTGTTGGTCTGTTTCTCTTGTTTCTTTCTTGTACTCCGGGGTTGTTGCGATTGACGAAATATGCGTGCAATGTGGTCTGGATGATAACCGTTTTGTCGAAGGATATGTTGAAGATTATTAAGTTCGTTTTGTCTATTGTCAATGTCTGTTAAGCGAAAAGATCTAAGGGACAGAGATTTCATTACAGAACTTAATTGGGCAGGGTGATGATGTGATTGGGCATTTAGGTATCGATTGGGGTGGGTTGGTTTCCTATAGACTGTATGTGAGAATGTGCCATTGCTGGTTTTTGTTATGAGGACATCAAGAAACGGGAGCGAAGAATCGGATTCGATTTCTATCGTAAATTGAATGTTAGAATGTATACCATTGAGGTGTTGTAGAAAGAAGTCTAACGAATCTCTGACATGAGGCCAAATGACAAAAGTATCATCAACATATCTAAGCCGGCAGGAAGGTTTTAAATTAGACGAGTTTGAACCCATCGGGGCCCCACGTACTTGTTTGAACATAGTGTCTTGAAATGAAAAATATGTGTTAGAAGAACAGTGCTGTACCAGTTTGATGATGTCAGAAGAGATATTGTGTTGTGTTTTAAGAATATCTAACGTTAATGAAATGGGGACATTGGTGAAAAGAGATACAATATCGAACCTAACCAGGATATCATTTTCTATAAGCGCCTAACATATCTAGAAAGGAAGAAGAGTTCTTTACGTACGAGGATGCTTGCTCGGCTAGAGTTTGAAGGGTTTTGGCTAAGTACCGGGCTAATTCTTGGGTCGGGGATTGTACCGAACTGACAATGGGCCTAAGAGGAATGTCCGGCTTATGAATTTTGGGTAATCCGTAAATTTTGGGAATTTTAGAAGATTTTTCACGAGGAATGATGGTCTTTTTGAAGAGGAAGATGTGTTGTGTTGATGATTTCCTTGGTCGTTTTCTCTAAGTAGTTGGATTATTGTTAATTATTTTGTAGTCTGGAGTGTGAAGTAGAGATTTCATCTTGCGAATATAGTCCTTAGTTTTGAGAAGAACAGTCGCGTTACTTTTGTCGGCAGGAAGAATAGTTATGTCACCGTTGTCACGTAGTTGTTTTAATACATGTCTTTCGTTGGAAGTTAGGTTTGATTTTGGTGGCTTTGATGTTTTGATGTGCGGAGTACTCTAGCAATGTCAGATACTCGTCAAGACAACTTACTGTAGGTAAGGTTTAAATATTAGAACCAACATTTCAGAGGAAAGAATATAATATATAATATAATTTAAAAACGATCTTGAGGAAGACACATTTACATCAAACTTGACAATCATTTGATAGGCAAGTTAACTGAACAATTTTTTATGATTTGGAAGATGTGTTGATTTTATAGAATATTTTTATACGATGATAGTATTCCAAATAGCTATATGTAATGAGAAACAAATTGAATTAAAGAGAGTTAAGAATAAGTATATTCCTCAATAACGTTTTCTTTACATATATATATATATATATATATATATATATATATATATATATATATATATATATATATATTATATCACTTCTTTTCAAAATGACTTAAAAAAAATTATTTATTAAATAACAAACATTAAAACTTGAGTACAATAATATTAACACTAGGAGTAAAGGAAATCATCTGCTGGACTGAAGGTCGTGAATAACAATTTATAATAAATAATGTGCTGACTCTATATAAACTTAAACAATGAAAGGAAAGAAATTCTGTGAAGTCAAAAACAGCAGATGAGCAGATTTTATCTATACGAGACGAAAGTAATATAATATGAATGATTAAAATGTGAAATGAGATATACTACGTGACGATTTGGAAGAAAAGTATAATATTACATTATGAGAAAAAAGGTGTTATGCGTTATGAATTACAATGTTATAAAATATAATATTAGAACTTATTATTTTAAAGAGTCTATTAAATTCCTATATAACATATATATATATATATATGAGCAATTCCAATACTTTTCGATGAATTTTGTGGGGGCCGGTCATGGATTTACACCAAATTTTAGTATCTTGTTTGACATCAAAAGATAATACCTTTTGCCAATTTTCAGCTTTCTTGGTGTCCCTGGGCCCGAGTAAACGCCCTTAGAAGGGCCAAAATAGGCCATTTTTACCTTGTTTTTAAAATTCTGTAACTGGACTATTTCTTATCCGATTTCAATTCTGAAAGCGCTCGTTTACTTGTTATAAGCTCTAGTATTTACAAAACAACATTCAGAACCGTTAGTGTTTAGGCATGTTTTTAGGTAGTTCATTTTGAAAATTTTGCTATTTTCTGATAGCCGTCAAAATTGCACCAGTATACTTAGGTTTTTTAATAGCGCGTGTTTGAAACGTGTTTTGGTCCCGTTCAAACTACAAGTTATAAAATTTAATTCTATTTAGTGGGTTCGGAGATACAGTCGTTTGAATATAGTGAGTTTCATAAAAATCTCGTTTTTTCAAATTTTCGAACTAACGGTAGTCATTTCTCGTTAAATAGAATAAGGTAAAAATTTAGCACAAGGTAGCTCTGTGCAAATATAACACCCTGCTTATAGACATTTTCTTGGCCCGAGCCTTTGTATACCCTATATGCCCGTCAGAAAATGGAGTATTTTGCCCAAGTTGGCCAACTCACCTTGTTGTCATGGGTCCCGTCCCTTTCATCATTTTTAGAGCACTAAGGTAGTTGGTGTGCTAGAGACGAAGAAAGTAGATAGTAAAACCTTCAATATGTGTGGTAAGAATGGAATTTAGGTAGCATATAACCAAACTTATGGAAGTTTAGAAGCTCTTTAAAATATCAGCTATCAAATATATGAATGGTAGGTTTGGTGACTTTGATATTCAAAGCGTAATATCATCCATTCTAAAGAGTAAAAAAGCTTGTTAAAAACATTAAACTAAAGGTCCGTACTAGTTTAATAATTTTTGAAGAACTAAAGGTTTTTTTAAATTTTAATTTTTGAATTTTCACTGTCGCATTAAGTACGTACTAACGTCATTATTAATAATGATACGCTATGCATATATTAAGCCCAACCTCTCATTTTCTACAACAGTTTCTAAGTGCATGTTTATCACAGTACTCAATATCGTTAAGATGAAAATAAAGGTGAATATGACAGATAAAAGTTTATCCTATATATGTTGATTCGCAATAGCACATAGGCAACAACAAACGGCCATAGGTCAGAATTTGCTACGCCAAACAGAACAACGTTTAGCGGCAGACTCTTCGTGTGCTGTGCTTACTACATATATAATATATAACAAAATATTATATATATAGCGATAATATAATTTTAGGCTAATTTTGTTTTTAGTCTATAAAAAAATAGCTAAACGGCAACGGACATGCTAAATAAATTTATATCTAGTAACGTTACATATGTTTATAATTTGAAAACCCCGCGCAATGGGCTCATCAAAAAATATCATTCAAGAAATCAGCCATTGATATTAAAACTTAATATTAAAATTCGTTTCATGCAAAGTATAAAAATTAGGTAATAATCAATTTCATGTACCTACTAAAAAAAAATAAAATATTGATAATAGTTTTATTTAAAATTTTCTGAAAACTAATTGGGGTATATAGTTCAATTTTTTAAATTCCACCACTATCGTAGTTACGCAACAGTAACTCTCAACACTGTGTAATTTGTAGATTATCAACTAAAATCAGGTTGATGCTGTAATTGACCTATTTTCTTCTGATAATTATTGAATACTGATGAGAGCATTTTATAATTCACATGTTTTTGTATTTTTACGGCTTAAATTTAATTAACTTTTTAAAATAGCAAATGTTGAAATTATATAGATATGGTGAGATTTACTTTAAATCGTCAGATTTGGCAACTCTGGGACAAACACTAAACATCTGTTCTCCGCTTTCTATAGTAAACCGGAAATCAGTGCAAAAAATGGCGGAACCAATCAGCATTTAGCCTCTACCTTGGCAAAACTCTTCTTATACGCACTCTGGATTTTACGGTCTATACCCTTCGGATTGGAACGAAACTTTCAGGGCACCATATTTGAGGTCTAAAATATCCCAAATTGCTATTATAAATCTTAGGACTACCGAAAAAATATAAATATAGCAACTAACATGGAAACTATAAGTAAGTAGACAAAAGGCAGAAGAAGAAAAAGAAGAAAAATTAAGCTGAGATGTGAATAAACACATACCTTAACTACTACGTAGCTTGATATGCAAACTTGATAGCTTCAAGTAGCTCTGTGAAGGGGTCCTTTCCGGTTTGATAATGATTAAGTTTGCGAAATTTTTGGTGATTTCAATTGTCTTTGCGGAAAAACTTTTTGACCACCCACCACTGCGCTTCCATCCGTGTGTGCATTCCATCAAGCGCAACAAAAGGATTGTCAGGATCCGAATGGTCCCCCTCTTTGTGGATGTACGGACGCGGCGCGGGGGCTCATTTTTCCTGATGTTATGTCTTGATCTCGTGAAGCATCGATGCTCCCTAAAGCACAACTTGGATTTTTTTTCGCATAGTTGTCGCAAAGCAAAAAAACAACAAGAATAACAAGTGTCGAGTGATTGGGTTCATCGAAGATGTGAGTGAGGACCTGAGCCTTGGGTATGCCCAGAGAATGTAAGATCTGCTGAAGTTCTGCTGCCGCTAATAGAGAAGCATGTGGAGAAATGGACGACGGTGCACACTGATTGCTGGCGGGCATATGACAGCCTTCCAAATCATGGGTACTTAAAGTACGAAAAGTGTTTTTTCATATGTATACAAGAGGTTGGGGTTAATATATGCATACCGTATCATTATGAATAAGGACGTTAGTACGTACTTATGCGACATCGAAAATACCAAAATAAAAAGTTCAAAAAAAACTTTAGTTCATCAAAAATTATTAAACTATAAAATAAGTACGAACCTTTAGGTTAATGTTTTTAACAAGATTTTTACTCTCTAGAATGGAAGATATTACGCTTTGAATATCAAAGTCAGCAAACCTACTGTTCATATAAAGAGTGTTCCAATTTGGGGTTGATTTTTAAATATTTTTTGTACTAGAATATCATATGTTATTTGACAGATGACAAGTAGAAATATTCCGTTTATTAAAAATGGAGAGATATTCGATTGAGCAACGTGTGCTTTTTATAAAAATTATTTTAAATTTGGTGAAAGTTGTGCAGAAGTTGGAAGAAGATTTCCTTCAACACTCAACCAAAAACCCAATTCGTCATCGTGCACTGCAACTGAACATTCCAAAAACCACTTTATTCTGAATTTTGCACAAAGATCTTCATTTAAAGGCTTACAAGGTTCAGATAACGCAAGAAATAAAGCCAACAGACTTTGGTTTACGTCGTTAATTGGGCCATGCAACAGAAACTTGAAAATGTGTTTTTTTTTAACAAAATCATCTTCAGCTATGAAGCACATTTTGAATTGGGTGGATTTGTTAACAAGCAAAATTGTCGAATCTTGGATGAAGCAAATCCGTGAGAAATAATGGGAAGACCGATGCATCCACAAAAAGTAATTGTTTGGTGTGGTTTTTGGGCTGGTGGAGTGATTGGTCCATAGTTTTCTGAAGATGACAATGGATATGCTGTCACTGGGAATGGTGATCGATATCGAACGATGATTACCAACTTTTTGTGGGATGAATTGGAGCATATTGATGTGCAAAATATTTGGTTTCAACAGGACGGTGCAACATTTCATTCAGCAGCAGAAACTCAATCTCTCTCTCAATCTTTTGACACAGAAATTTGGTAATCGAATAATTGCTCGAAGAGGAAACATTAATTGGGCCCTTAGTTCTTGCGCTCTAGATTTCTTCCTATGAAGCTATTTGAAAGAAAAGGTCTATGCCAACGATATATAAACAATTGATAACCTAAAGGAGAACATTTTTGACTGTTTTTAAGTAATTGAACCGCTGTTATGCCAAAGAGTTATCGAAAATATGGCAAAAAAATAGAAGCTTGTAGTACAGCAGCAGGTGGTCACTTAGAAGATATTGTTTTCCATTACTAAACCGAAACTATTGTACTATCATTTGAAATAAAAGATTTGAACATTCTCAAATAATTTGTGTATTGTATTAAAAATTTAAAAATTAACCTCAAATTGGAACAGCCTTTATTTGATAGCTGATATTTTAAAGAGCTTTTAAATTTCCATAAGTTTGGTTATATGCTATCTAAATTCCTTTATTACCACACATATTGAAGGTGTACTATCTACTTTCTTCGTCTCTGGCACGCCAAATACCTTAGTGCTCTAAAAATGATGAAAGGGACGGGACCCATGACAACAAGGTGAGTTGGCCACCTTGGTCAAAATACTCGATTTTCTGACGGGCATATAGGGTGTATAAAGACTCGGGCCAAGAAAATCTCTATAAGAAGGGTGTTATATTTGTACAGAGCTACCTTGTGCTAATTTTTTACCTTATTCTATTTAACGAGAAATGACTACCGTTAGTTCGAAAACTTGAAAAAAACGAGATTTTTATGAAACTCACTATATTCAAACGACTGTATCTCCGAATCCACTAAATAGAATTAAATTTTATAACTTGTAGTTTGAACGGAATCGAAAAACCTGTCAGGCACGCACTATTAAAAAACCTAAGTATACTGGTGCAATTTTGACGGCTATCAGAAAATAGCAAAATTTTCAAAATTTCGTCCTTACTTAATTAGTCCCCAAAAACTTGCCTAAACACTACCGGTTCTGAATACTGTTTTATAAATACTAGAGGTTATGACACATAAACGGGCGCTTTTAGAATTGAAATCGGATAAGAAATAGTCCAGTTACAGAATTTTAAATACAAGGTAAAATTGGCTTATTTTGGCCCTTCTAAGGGTGTTTACTCGGGCCCAGGGACACCAAGAAAGCTGAAAATTGGCAAAAAGGTTTACCTTTTGATGTCAAACAAGAAACTAAAATTTGGTGTCAATCCGTGACCGGCCCCCACAAAATTCATCGAAAAGTATTGGAATTGCCCATATATATATATATATATATATATATATATATATATATATATATATATATATATATATATATATATATGGTTTAAATTAAATTGAAATATATGAATTCGTTAGGTTAACTGTGGTAGATATTATTGATATCTATTTGTACCTGAGGTATTTTATTAACGCCTATGAGATATAGTGTGTATTTACATATTCAACTACTATTTCAATTTAATTTAAACCATATATATGTAAATAAAACGTTATTGAGGAATAAATTTATTCTTAAATCTCTTTAATTCGATTTGTTTCTCATTACATATAGCTATTTGAAATACTATCATCATATAAAAATATTATATAAAATCAACACATCTTTCATATCATAAAAAATTGTTCAGTCAACTTGCCTATCAAATAATTGTTAAGTTTGATGTAAATGTGTCTTCCTCAAGATCGTTTTTAAATTATATTATATATTATATTCTTTCCTCAGAAATGTTGGTTCTAATATTTAAACCTCACCTACACTAAGTTGTCATTTATATTTTATTATATATTATTTGGAATTGTGTGTAACTTTTAGAATGAACTGACGAAGAAATAAATTTTATTTCGAAAGCTCTTCATACGTAAAAAGAGTGTTTATTTCCCACCATTTTGACTGCTTCCCGTTAACCACTTCCTGATATACAGTATTCCAGCCGTTAATACCCCTACTATATATATATATATATATATATATATATATATATATATATATATATATATATATATATATATATATATATATATATATATATATATATAGTAGTGAACTATGCAAGACAATAAGAAAGAAAATTGCAGAGGACATCAAAAAATACAACGAAAAATTGGTAGAAACTGCAACTGAAAATCGGAAAAGTTATAAAAACGCTAAGAAAGCATTGATAATTGGGAAAAGACAAGTAATCGCATTGACAGAAGAAAATATCAGAATAACGGATAGACACAAAATAATGGAGCATGTCACGAAATTCTACAAGGATCTATACAAAGCCCCCGAATCTCTGGAAATACAGCTGACGAAAGAAGAAATACCGGAAATACTTCTGGAGGAAGTGGAATCAGCGGTCAACAAAATGAAAAATGGCAAGACAGCAGGTAACGACGCAGTAACGGCTGAACTACTAAAATACGCTGGTAGAGAAGCATGGAAACGCCTAGCCAAAATATATACGAATTGCCTAAGAACCAGACACATCCCAGAAAAATGGAATAGCGCCCTCATAGTATTAATCCATAAGAAAGGCCATAAAGAAGACATTCGGAACTACAGACCGATAAGTCTCCTGCCGGTAGTGTACAAAATATTCACTAAAATCATACAAAACAGAATACAGAGTACACTAGATTCCGTTCAACCCCGAGAACAAGCCGGATTTCGTAGTGGCTTCAGCACAATCGATCACATACACACTATAAGGGAAGTTATCAGTCGAACTAGAGAATATCAAATACCACTTGCCTTGGCCTTCATTGACTTCGAAAAAGCGTTCGACACTATATATCCGAAGGCGGTAATCAACGCCCTAAGTGAACAAGGTGTAGATATGCCATACATAGAAACGTTGGCTAATATATACAAGGAAGCCAAAGCCAAAATCAGAATATACGAAGGCAGCCCTGAATTTCCTACTAACAGAGGAGTCAGACAAGGTGACTCAATATCACCGAAGCTATTCACAGCGGCATTAGAGAGTATCTTTCGACGATTAGACTGGGACCACAAAGGACTGAACCTAGATGGAGAATATCTATCTGAGATTCGCCGATGACATTGTCCTAATTGCCAATAATGCAGGAGAACTACAAAATCAAATCAATGAACTTAGCAGAGTAAGCAAGGAAATATGCCTAAAAATAAATATCGGAAAAACAAAGATAATGTACAACGAACTAATAGACACACAAGACATCACAATAGATAACACAGTTCTGGAAATAGTAGAACAATATATATACCTAGGTCAATTAATACACATATCAGGTTCGCTACTACCAGAAATAAACAGAAGGATCAAACTTGCATGGATGACGTTTGGAAGAAACTCCATAATCTTCAAGTCACGAATGACATTCCGCCTTAAGAAGAAAGTATTTGATCAGTGTGTTCTACCAGTACTGACATACGGTTGTGAAACCTGAATTCTGAAAACCGAACTCACAAGAAAACTACAAGTAGCACAAAGGTCTATGGAAAGATGCATGATTGGAATAACGAGAAGAGATCGGAAGAGAATAGAGTGGATAAGGAACAAAACCCAGGTAATAGATGTTATCCACAGAGTGAAATCTCTGAAGTGGCAATGGGAAGGGCATTTGGCAAGAAGACAAGATAATAGGTGGTCAACAAAAATCACACAATGGTATCCTAGGGGTGTTAAAAGACCAAGGAAACGCCCCAATGTAAGATGGGACTATGACATCAAGAAAATAGCAGGCATAACCTGGTCCCAAAAAGCTTACAACAGAACAACATGGAGAGATTTGCGAAACGAATATGTAAGAGAGGCTACACCATAACATAATGGTCGAAATTAGCTGCATATGATGATATATATATATATATATATATATATATATATATATATATATATATATTATTCACTTTGATTCAAATCACTTTTTAAAAGATTATTTATTTAAAACATACAAAATCAAAATTTAAACAATTAATTACTTGAAATACTTAATACTATAAGTGATAATATTTGAATGACAACACGAGATCGTTTCCAGTTGCTTTTATAACATCGACAAAAGTGCTGATGCAAGTCAGCGATTTTACTGGGTAAACGGACTCGTGTAGTTTTCCGGGAAGTTGTTTGCATATAATTCGAGATGAAATTTGATATCCCTGAGAAGTCACGTACGCGTTAAATTCCGTTGACTTCTCGACTGTGTGAACTAAGTGCTGATATATTTTGCATATAACAACTCCCCTTACATATCAAAAGTTGATACTATAACATCAACTTTTAGGAACAGAAACATAAAATAATATAAAATGATGTTTGAATGGTATGCATAATAAGTAATAAGTGTATAAAACGAAATATGATTAAAATAAAGTAATAGGTAAAAATCAAAAATCAATTTGTAAAATAAAGTCAAAACATGTTAAAATAAATGAGCAATAAAATAATACGAGTAATAATTAAATGCTTAACCTAAACATGTCAAAATAAAATATAAAGTAAAAGGAAATGTGAATAAAAATATTGTGGAAAAAAAATAAAAAGGTTAATAATATAAATCAATATTAAAAATAGGTGTTTTTAGAGAACATAAAGGGTATACCTAAACTTGCGTCTCTAAGTTTTGTTCTGTTTTCAAAACAGGCCTAAGCTTGGGGAAGAATTTGAGTCTTGGCTGAGGCACTGAAGTCTGGTCAGGATTGCGGTCATTTGGAGGTTTTACCATCCTCTTTTTAACAGCTTGGAAAGTGATGAGAGCCGCTATGATCATGAGAGCAGCTATGGTTGTATAGGTAAACCAAGAAATGTTTTTGGTTACAAACGGCTGGTTTGTGAGACCATCGAGGTCTCTGGAATATTGTTCCAATTTGTGATTTGCTACGTCTAATTCTTCTACATTAAGTGTGTTCAGCTTTAGGGGATTATGGAATTATGATTTTTTCTGGCACTGCATCGCAACAGTTGAATGGCACTGTTACTGGTTGAAATGTTTCTAGAATATTGGTTTGTTTACCAGATTCGGCTTGAACTTTTGTAATTCCTATAAACGCACTACACTCTGATTGAAGAGTTAATATGGAGTTGAGGGAGATTGTAAGAGTTTTTGGGTTTGTTTGAGCGCAATTCACTGTAACACTTATGGGTTCAGAAGTAATTATGAGCCATGTATTGGGTTCTAGTTTTTGAACGTTGTATCCTTGAATGAATATTAGTGAGCTTTTACAGTTTTCGGGTACCTTCTGGACGTTCTTTAGAAGTTGAGCTTCACATAACGCGTTTGTGTCAATAGGATATGCGTAAAGTTCAGAACACAGTTTCTTACGAGTGGCTAACGGTTTACACGCACTTAAGTCTTTGATCGGAATAAACATTAAAGAATCATCATTCTTTGCAAGATATTCTTGAGTGAAGGATAGCATATGATGTAAACCTGTTCTTTCATCGTATATAGGGATAGGATATAACTTCTTAACATAAATATAAGATCGGTATATGTTTGAAATGCCTCTACTTCAGTGATTTCCAGATATTGTGCGATGCTCGAGTACTTTACAGCCAATGGAAGGTTACTTTTGACTAAATTTTGCGATATTTCCTGTAATGAGGTAATAAGATGTTCTGGTGTTAAAATTGAAGAGTGAATTATTTTCAAACGCCCGAATGTGATAGAATTTAAAACATCATTTAGATTATCTTCTAAGTAGAGATAATTCTCCATAAGTATTTCACAAATTTCAAGTAATGCGAGTTTTGATTCGACGTAGGCGACCTTATCATTAATTTTTCCGATAGTGTTTTCCAGCTTTTTCATGTTATCGTTAAATAGTTTTTCGTCGATTCTAAGATTTTGGATAGTTTCGCTGAAGTTTTTAATTACAGATGTGGTGACACTTATTTGGTTTTTTTTGGTAAGTTATCAATTTGAAGTTGGCCTTGATTTAAGCGGTTTATGCTTTCGGTAAAGTATTTTCCGTCGGCGGCGTCTAAATTGCCGGTGATTGCCTTAAAAAGGGTGTCAGCCCCATCAAGTATACCTCGTTTGTGTCTTTTAGTGTCCATGTGAATGTCAGTAAATATCTGTTTGATTGAGTTAGAAATTTGACTGAGAAGGTTAATGTGGGTTTGTATGTCTGCGCGAAAGTAGTTCATAGCAAAAGAATTGAAGTTATCAGTTTTTACAAGAGTTTGTAATATTCTGTTATTTGTTGTAAATACTTGTTCTAGTGTAGAAATGTTTCTGTGTACTAAAAGTGTCCATTTATCATTGGATACAGTTATTTCTGCTTCGTTATGGAAGTAAATACCTAAAGTATTGTTTATTGGTTGTATTTGAAATTGGGCTACTGCTGACCCGAACAGCAGGCAAAAATTGAAACAGAAATTAACTTTCTGAGAACGGTTTCATTCGGTCGAGATTTACTTTTGATTTTTGGTTGGTTTTAGGGTTTAGTAATGTTGCGGAGTTTCTGTGAATCTCCAGGATTTCGAAAGGACCATTGAATTTATTTTGGAGTTTGTCCTTGATCTGGGATTCTTTAATATATACTTTATCGCCTATTTGATAGTTAGGGAGATTTTCAGAAACGTGTTCATCAAATCTGACTTTCGCTTTATGTTTTTAGATTTCCGTTCTTTCGCGAGCAATTTTATAATAGTGAGAGATACGATTATTGAGATCTCTGATGTACTTAGTTATCAGGGCTTGTTGGTTGTAGAGAGTTTCTGGAGTCCTACTCGAAGTATGTCCATAATCAAGTTCGTAAGGGGTGAATCCATGAGTTTTGTTTACAGAATTGTTATATGCAATGATTGCATAAGAGAGGATGTTAAAAGGGTGTTCGTCAGGATTTTCTAGTTTATGGATTCTAATCATCTCGAATAAGGTCGAGTGGAATCGTTCTTCTAATGAACCATTTGACTGGGGATGTCCCACACTAGAATAGGATAGTTTGATGTCAAATAGTTTACACAAGTCTCTCATTAGTGCGTTGTCGAATTCCCTGCCATAATCACAATGTATCCGTAATGGGGTACCGAAGTGTTGGAAATAGTACTAACAACGGTTTTTGCGGATTTTTCGGTTATGGGGTAGGCCTGAGAAAATTTTGTTGGATCGTCCCGGATAGTTAATGCGTAGTTTTTTGTCGGGACTTCTAGAATATCGATGTTGACACGTTCAAAGGGTGTCCGTGGGCTGTCGAGATTTTCCCGGTAAACCTTTGCTCTCTGGCAAGTTTGACAGTTTTTGATAAAATTGTCAACGTCCTTAGTCAGTCATTGCCAATTGTATTTTTCTTTTATTCTGCGGATAGTTTCATTGGTACCTCGATTTATATTATTTTAGCCGTTATGGAATTGGTCGAGAATGATAGGTATTTGGTCTTTCTTAACCATTTGGACGATATTTTGGCAAACTTTCCATTTGATATCGATTTCGGAAAAGATAAACGAAAGCATTTCCAAAGTGGGCAGTTCAATGTTATTCTCAACACAGAATACTTCATTTTCAGTGAACACATCTCTACTATTATACAAAGATGCGAAAAGAATCTCGTTGACTACTTCTGGGTCAGAAGGGAGAGGGACGATGTAATAGCGTCTTTTTCTGACACTTTTGCTTGCAAAGACATTTACACTAGGGGTACGGAAATCAGCATTTTCCTCAAAAATGTCTTCGATGATGTCGTGGTGAAAATCTTTCATGAGAGACCCTTGGGGAAATACTAGGATGTCTTTGTTTCCTCGGTCTAACAGTTGGCAATTAGAAAATTGAATTTTGTCGTAATCTATGAGTGAGACGGTTTGATATCGCTCGACAAAAGTTCTAAATTCTTCAGAGATTTGTTGGAGATTAATGGGACTTCTTGTCTGGGGTTCTTGTGACTCATCGTCAGTTTCGTTTGTTGGCAGTACTGTAAATGGTGTTAGATGATTGTTTGCTTGAAATAATATGTATTCATTAAAGTTGTTAACTTTAATGCGAGAGAGAGCGTCGGCGTTTTTATTTACTTTGCCGGGTTTGTAAATTATTTGATAGTCGTACTCCTCGAGCTTAAGGCGCCTTCTTGCAAGTCTACTTCCAGGATCCTTTATAGAAAACAGCCAAGTTAACGGGCGGTGATCGGTCAGAAGTAAAAACTTACGACCAAAAATTATTGGACGAAAGTGTTTAACCGCCCACACTATTGCAAGGAGTTCTCGTTCTATGGTTGAATACTTAGTTTCAGCATTGCAGAGAGTTCTGGAAGCATAGGCTACGGGTAAATCTTTACCTACGGGGCCTTGAGAGAGCAAATGAACTGGCGTCGGTTGTAAGAATAAATGGCTCTTCAAAATTAGGGTATATGAGTATGGGTGTAGAAGTAAAGGCTCTTTTTAATTCGTCAAAAGATTTGACGCATTCTGAATCGAACTGGAAAGGTATGTCTTTTGAAGTAATCTTGTCAAAGGTTTCGCAATCTTGGCGAAATTGGGGATGAATCCCCTGTAATAACCAGCTAACCTTAAGAAGGACTTGATATCTTTTGGGTTTTTTTTGGTTGGGGAAAATTTAAGATACAATCTACCTTTGAGGGGTTAGGCTTCACGCCTTCGGGAGTTATAAGGTGGCCAAGATACGCGACCTCTTTACGAAGAAACTCGCATTTGTCGGGTTGAATTTTTAGATTGGCTTTTCGCAATCGTTTGAAAACTTCAGAAAGTCCGGCTATGTGCTCATGTATAGTTGGAGAATAAACGATAATGTCGTCCATATAGACTAAACATCTCTCGTTTTGAACACCTAATAGAATATTGTCCATTACCCTTTGGAAGGGGGATGGAGCGTTTTTAAGACCGAAGGGCATTCTAACGAATTCAAAATGACCATTATCAACTGTGAATGCTGTTTTTTGGATGTCTTTTATATCGATTTCGATTTGGTGAAACCCTGAAGCTAAGTCGAGAGTGGTGAAGTATTGGCATTTGCCAAGTTGGTCAAGTAAATCCCAAATGTTCGCTAGGGGGTATTTGTCGTCAACAGTAATTTCATTTAGTTTACGATAATCGACGAGACACGCCATTTTTGGGTACCAGATGCGTCTAGTTTTTTGGGAATTACCCAAACCGGGGATGACCATGGCGAATTAGACGGACGTATAATGCCTTGGTCAAGCATCTTTGATATCTGAAATTTTACCTCTTGTTTGTGTATTTGGGGGGACCGATATGACTTTGTGAAAGAGGGTTTCGCGTAATTAGTGTCTATTGAGTGTTTGATTTCGTTTGTAAAGGTCAGTTGGTCACCTTCTAAATAGAATATATCGGAATATTCGAGGCAAAGTTGAGAAATAAGTTCGGCTTCCTCATCATTCAGGTATTGTCTATCAGGCTGGGTTAAGTTTAGTGAATAATTTTCGGAAAGAATGTTTACGGAAAAATTGTTTATCGGTTCGAGTTCCAAATTGTCGAAATTAACAGTTCTGGGGATAGCATTTGCCCTTAAAATTGAAGTAAGAAATTCATCTTTTTCATTAATTTTAACAAGGGCACGGGGAAGATAAACCTTTTATATTTCGGCAGATGATAGGAAAGCCTCAGTGTTAGTGAGGTTACATTTTAATTTACATATCTGTTCTGTTCGGGGTTCTAAAGAGATTGTATTAATTGGGATGCAGTTATTGAAACTTGAAGGGTTCTGAGTACGCATGGCAGTATCATCCGTAACTTTGTAGAGTGGTAAGGTTTTAAAATTAGTGACAAGTTGTTTGCTGTTAAAGTCTATAACGCAGTTATAGTGTTCTAAGATATCTGAACCCAGTAATCCGTCGAATTCAATGACGACGTTGCAAATATACACCTTGTGTGGGTCGGCGACATTCAAAGGTACAAGGGTGGATTCGTTGATTAAGATTTTCTGATCAGTGATTCCTTGGATGACTACGTTTTCGGGAAATCGTTGTTTGAAGCGTTGGCAGGTTTCAGGTTTAAAAATTGAAAGTCCTGCACCCGTATCGATAAGAAGTTTATAGGTGTTTGAAGAATCAGTAATATAATAAAGATTCTTGGAGTTGACGGAAAGAAGGGGTCTTACAGAAAGTTCTGTTCTGGGAAGTTGACATTCGGGCTGAAGTCGTCCAGATTCATTGTCTGAATTTGGGTTTGAATTTCTGAAATTTCTTGGTCTGGGGGTTCTGACTGAGTGGGGGTCAAATGAAAATTTACTTGAGAAGAATCAGGTTCGTCAGAATAATATTCGTTAAACTGTTCAGTGTTGAAATATTTTGGTTCATCGTTTTGTTCGAAATCATTAGGGTAATATTGTTGTACGTTTCCGTACTCGTTGGGTAAAGGGTTGCATTGATTTTCGTTTTGAGAATAGTTATAGTCATTGTGATATGGTCCGAATTGCAGATTGTTCAAGTGATGAGTCTTTGGTTGTTGGCTTTGTTGATGTTTAAAGAAACTCGGGTTCGGTCTGTAATTGCCAGACATTTGGGGTTGTCTACTGGTAGATGGACGAAATTGTTGCTGTGAAAATTGTTGACTGGGATTAACATTTGTAGATTGATTAGCAGGTTGATTGGAAAAATGAAGGCGATAATTGGAATAATTCTGATTGGAATTCGGGGTGTGTTGAAATTGTCTCATCCTCAATAAGCATTCATTGCTTAGATGGCCCATTCGTTTACAAAATGTGCATTGTTTTGGAGGTGGGACGTTATTTGGTTTACGAGAGGGTTGTTGGAAACTTCTATTACCTGAAAATTTCTGGATTTCTAAATGTGATAGTTGTAGTTTTCGTTTAATTCTCTGGAAATGGCAGTGAGAATACTGCAGGAGTCACTAGCGCGAACGAGTTGACCAATTTTAGGCTCTAAACCCGTGAGGAGGCTATTAAGAGCCATTGACTCTATCAAGTCATTCTGTGCTTGTTTTTCTTTAACAGTTAGGTTTTGTTTGTTTATGGCTGCTAGCATTTTCGCCTGATGCGTCTGAAGTCTAGCAGAAATTGTAAGAGGGGATTCATTAGGAGTTTGCCGCATTCTTTGCAAGTCCTGTATAAGAGCCGAGAGATCCCTAGGATCTCCAAAATGATTTTCTAGGAGGGTTTGAGTTTCAGCTAGTTGACTAGGGTTTCGTGAATTAATTAACTCAGCAGCTCTACCGCGTAACTTATTTTTGATATGGAGAATTAGCAATACTTGCTGATTATCCGTTGCCATGCTGTAAGCAGTATTACAGGAGCATATGAAAGTATTAAAAAATTTCGGATTACCATCATACTCAGGAATTATGGCAAATATTTCCGATAGCTTATAGGGTCCTACGGTTGGTGTAGCTGCTTGTCTAGTGGTGGCCATTTTTATAATTGTATAAAATCGCACAATAAATAAAAATTAAATGTGAGGTTTTAAATGTAAATGGTAAATATCTAGTTTATCTAAATCCAACATCGAGCAATGTTTAAT
The DNA here is from genome assembly GCA_034190945.1 of Octodonta nipae. Classification (NCBI taxonomy): domain Eukaryota; kingdom Metazoa; phylum Arthropoda; class Insecta; order Coleoptera; family Chrysomelidae; genus Octodonta; species Octodonta nipae. The sequence goes on along the minus strand of CM067216.1, from coordinate 94,263,947 downwards.
AGAGTAATAACAAATTTGAAATAGGAATGTATAAATGGTAAATTAATAATAAACTTGAAATAATGTTTCAAATACTTCGAAATATGTAAGTCAAAGTAAAGGAAATAAAATAATATGATTATGTAAAATATATAGTTTCAAAATTATTTAGGAAGGGTAAGGTTATGAGGAATAAAATATTATATAAATGAAAGAACTGGTGGTCATTCAAAATAAAATCAAAATAAAATAGTTACTTTATGTGATTCTTACGTTATTATTCCTCGCATCGGACTGTTCTCCGCGTCACTTAGCACTGGTTAGCCTGGTTGCGTGTTCCCTTGCTAGTACTTGGTAGTTGTTGTCCTTTTCAAATAGGTTATATTCTGCAAAGGCTTCGAAAACACCACAACTAGTTAGAAATTTTCGTGTTCTAGCTGTGTCTGGAATATCCTACTGACTGCGCCAATTTTATATTAACTTTGATTTACTTTTTAAAAAAGATTATTTATTTAAAACATACACAATCAGAATTTAAACAATTAATTACTTGAAATACTTAATACTATAAGTGATAATATTTGAATGACTTAATACTAAAAGTGATAATATTTGAATGACAACACGAGATCGTTTCCAGTTGCTTTTATAACATCGACAAAAGTGCTGATGCAAGTCAGCGATTTTATTGGGTAAACGGACTCGAGTAGGTTTTCGGGAAGTTGTTTGCATATAATTCGAGATGAAATTTGAATGAGAAGTCACGTACGCGATTCCGTTATCCCTGTGTGAACTAAGTGCTGAATTTTGCATATAACAACTCCCCTTCACAAAAGTTGATACTATAACATCAACTTTTAGGAACAGAAACATAAAATAATATAAAATGATATTTGAATGGTATGCTTTAAATTCCGTTGACTTCTCGACTTTGTGAACAAGTGCTGATATATTTTGTATATAACATATATATATATATATATATATATATATATATGTTTTAGGTGGTTTCCGGGAATTCATCCGCGTAGTTGATAACTGATCCCTGCCGGGATCGATGGTAAAATGCCAACGTTTCGGCAGAGTCACATCTGCCCTCTTCAGGTCGGTTCGCATAATTCTCGTAGCCTTCTGCTTTCGTTTCTTTTACTCGAATACTAAGATTTTCAGGAGCGCGCGCGCCGTTATATAGTCGCGGCTCGGGTCCTATCGGCTGAACGGCTGCGCTCAGTGGCCACGCCTCCCGTTTGCTGATTTGTTATTTCCGGTTGAGTTGTTATAGGACGGGTCCGGGCCGGAGGAAATCTCCAACTGCAACTCATTCCACGTGAAAAGCATCGAGATCTCCGAAATTCTGTGGGTTGTTAAAAGTACATAAAGAAGGTGCGACTTTGAGGGCAATAGTAAGCTCATTTGGATCCCCAACACAACAGCTAGCCAAATACCTAGCCCAACAACTTTAACCGTTTGCAGAGGGGGCAGAATAATATGTGAAAAATTCGACACATTTCATGGAAATACTTAGAAAAACGGTCTTACAACCAGAGTGTCTCCTTGTAAGTTTTGACGTAGTGTCCCTTTTCACCAACATCCCTATCGACGACGAAGCCTTGGATATCATAATAGAAAAATACAAACCACCTCAACATCTTGTAGGCTTAACAAGGCACTGTCTGACGAACACCTATTTTGTTTACGAGAACCAACGATACAAACAAGTGGAAGGAGCTCCAATGGGATCACCACTTTCCCTAGTAATAGCGAACCTTTTTATGGAGAACAGCAACCCTTAAACCCAGTTTATGGTTGCGATATGTGGATGATATATTTGTGATCTGGCCTCATGGGGGGAACACCTCAACACATTTTTAGACCACCTTAATGGCATCCATCACAAAATAAAATTTACCATGGAGGTTGAAGCCAACAATCAACTGCCATTCCTTGACGTTCTCATAAATAGGAAGGAAGATGGAACCCTTGGCCATACAGTATATAGGAAAGCAACTCACACCAATAGATACCTTCATGCTAATTCTCATCACCACCCAGCCCAACTACAAGCCGTCGTCAAGACTTTAGTAACCAGATCACAAAGGCTAGCTGACCAGGATAACATCAAACAGGAAATGGACAGTTTAAAAACAGCTCTGAGACAAAACGGATTTACAGACCGAAATATTTAAAGAGCCCTAAACTCAAAACCTAGACAAACAGACGAGGAGCATGAGTCACCAATAACCAAGGCTTATTTACCGTATGTCAAGGCGACCACAGGCAGTATTGCAAGAATTCTACGGAGACACAATATCGATACTATCTATTTTCAATACAGACAGAAAAATAAGCACGGTGTTGAGGACTCCGAAGACGAGGATCCCTTTAGAACAACAGGGAGTGTACGAGATTCCATGTGCAGACTGTCATAAAACCTATGTGGAGCAAACTCATAGAAGAATTCAAGCTAGACGTGATGAACACCAGAACGCTGCAAGAATGCTTACAAGAAGACACTCTGATTGTAAGACCGTTTTTCTAAGTATTTCGATGAAATGTGTCGAATTTTTCACATATGAGTTTGCCCCCTCTGCAAACGGTTGAAGTTGTTGGGCTAGGTATTTGGCTAGCTGTTGTGTTGGGGAACCAATTTAGCTTACTAACGTCGTCATTTTACCATCGATCCCGGCAGGGATCAGTTATCAACTACGCGGATCAATTCCCGGAAACCACCTAAAACATTTAGTGCCTGCGAAAAATTAAAAGCAAATATAGTGAATCTCTACGGGGAGAATACTTTTCATTTGTGTAAAACATTTGAGAAATTACGCGCGAAAAGAAGCAAACTTTTGTGCGATCTACATTTTTTACAACGATGCCGCGATGAAGGAGTTATTCAGAAAAACATGACGGTAAAGTTCTGGAAGAACAACAGAAAGACACAATATCTTATGGAAAGCTAGTTGTGCCCTACTTAGGGAAGCCATACGGGATGTCAGAAGAGATTTGGATGTTCTTAATACTAAACTCCTAGATATCCACCTACAGGTAAGCAACACACTCCACCCAATAATATGGGATAAATTCGATGAGATTAGTGAATTTAGGGCCGAAACGAATGCAGAGTTGACAACAATGCAACAACAGACAAAATTTAACAATTTGAAGCTCCAACAGAAGCCCAAAAACGAGAAAATTTTCTCGGAAAATAACTGTCACAGTCTAACTTCACGGCAATTGGAAACGAATAAAACCGTTTATAACTTATCTTCGGTCCAATTGAACTCTTCCTCGATTGGCGTGTTGGCTAAGGGATTCAATTATGCTATTGCTCCCTCTCACATGACAACAGAGAGTATAATATGTGGCGTGGAAACAGCAGTTTCAAAATTAGATGCGAACACCCCTGAAATAATTAGACAAGATGTGTCACATGTTCTAAGAAAGTCTAAACCACCCAAAAGGAACCTATCTATAGAAGAAAATGAGGCCTTGAAACAACTTCGCCTCAACAAGGACATTGTCATTCTACCTGCTGATAAATGAAATGCGACTGTAATTTTAGATACAGCGGATTATTCAAACAAAATTCAAACATTGCTACAAGACCCAGCATATAAACAAATTACTACTGACCCAACAACTTATTCGGAGAAAACAACCAAGGCCAAAATCCAAGCAAGTAGGATCGATAAAAATCTCCAAATGCAACTCATTCCGCGTGAAAAGTCATCGAGATGTCCGAAATTCTATGGGTTGCCAAAAGTACATAAAGAAGGTGCACCGTTGAGGCCAATTGGATCCCCAACACAACAGCTAGGCAAATACCTAGCCCAACAACTTCAACCGTTTGCAGAGGGGGCAGACTCATATGTGAAAAATTCGACACATTTCATCGAAATACTTAAAAAAACGGTCTTACAACCAGAGTGTCTTCTTGTAAGCTTTGACGTAGTGTCCCTTTTCACCAACATCCCTATCGACGAAGCCTTGGATATCATAATAGAAAAATACAATCCACCTCAACACCTTGTAGACTTAACAAGACACTGTCTGATGAACACCTATTTTGTTTACGAGAACCAACGATACAAACAAGTGGAAGGAGCTCCAATGGGATCGCCATTCTCACCAGTTATAGCGAACCTTTTTATGGAGAACTTTGAGGAGTTGGCACTAAGAACAACAACTCTTAAACCCAGTTTATGGTTGCGATATGTGGATGATACATTTGTGATTTGGCCTCATGGGAGGGAACATCTCAATACTTTTTTAGACCACCTTAATGGCATCCATCACAAAATAAAATTTACCATGGAGGTTGAACCCAACGATCAACGGCCATTCCTTGATCTTCTGATAAATAGGAAGGAAGATGGAATCCTTGTCCATACAGTATATAAGAAAGCAACTCACACCAACAGATACCTTCATGCTAATTCTCATCACCACCCAGCCCAACTACAAGCCGTCGTCAAAACTTTAGTAACCAGATCACAAAGACTACCTGACCAGGATAACATCAAACAGGAAATGGACAGTTTTAAAACAGCTCTGAGACAAAACGGATTTACAGACCGAAATATTCAAAGAGCCCTAAAGTCAAAACCGAGACAAACGGACGAGGAGCATGAGACATCAATAACCAAGGCTTATTTACCATATCAAGGGTACCACGGGCAGTATTGCAAGAATTCTATGGAGACACAATATCGATACTATTTTCAATACAGACAGAATAATAAGCACGGTGTTGAGGACTCCGAAGATGAGGATCCCTTTAGAACAACAGGGAGTGTACGAGATTCCAGGTGCAGACTGTCATAAAACCTATGTGGGGCAAACTAACAGAAGAAGTCAAACTAGACGTGACGAATACCAGAACGCCATAAGAAAGCACGAAAAAACAACTCCCATTGAGGAACACGCTACCACGACGTCACACCGAATAGACTTTGAGAACACCAGAGTACTGGCAAATATAGAACACCTGAAATCGACTCGTAAGAGAGACAATTGAAATAGCGAAGAGGCTTCACAGTCTAAACACACGCAATGAAATCCAGAACTTATGGAATTGTTTGGAAAATTCTATTAAACACCTTACCGGCCCGGACCCGTCCTATAACAACTCAACCGGAAATAACCAATCAGCAAGCGCGAGGCGTGGCCACTGAGCGCCAAGGGCCAATCACACTCAGCCGTTCACGGTGCCAACCGATAGACGCCAAACCGCGACTATATAACACCGCGCGCACTCCTGAAAAATCTTAGTATTGAGTAACTATTGAGAAACAGATCCTGTGTAAAGGCTTCAACTTCGCAATAACTCCAACAATCATACCGGTCGAAGATATAATCTCTGGCGTAGAATCAACACTACACCACGTCGAACCGGAGAAAGCCGAAGAAATAAGGCAAGACGTAGCAAGAATCCTACGGTCTGCTAAAAAACCAGAGCCAAACGTATCCAGGGCAGAACACCAAGCACTCACTAACCTCAGGAAAAACAAAGACATCACAATCCTACCAGCGGACAAGGGAAACGCCACGGTAGTCATGAACACAAATGACTACAACTCAAAAATGAAAGAAATTCTACTGGACCAAACCTATAAACCAGTTAAGAGAGACCCGACAACCTACTTGGAAAAAACAACCAAATCCAAGATTCAGGCTCTCATACCAGATGAGGACATACGCAAAAGACTCATCCCGAGAGAAAAATCCAGTAGATGCCCCAAGCTGTACGGTCTGCCAAAAATTCACAAGGAACGAGTCCCGATGCGCCCGATAGTCAGTGCTTTCAACTCACCTCTTCAACAACTCGAGAAGTACCTCGCAGCAGCCATGCAACCTTTAGTCGAAAATGCTGCATCCTACGTAAAAAATTCCGAACATCTTCTCATAACAATAGGGGACCTAAACTTACAAGAAGAAGACCGCCTCGCAAGTCTCGACGTCAATTCACTTTTCCCAAGCATCCCCGTCGACGAAGCCTTGGACCAAATTGCCATGAATGAAGACCTTCCTGCGCACATCATACAACTCGCAGAACATTGCCTCAAAAACAGATATTTCTCCTTTGACAGGCAACTTTACAGACAGGTTGACGGTGCACCTATGGGCTCAGCGCTCTCACCAGCGGTGGCAAACCTCTTCATGTCTTATTTCGAAACGGCCCTTTTAAACACAGCCCCCCTGAAACCAAAAGTCTGGCTACGATACGTAGACGATATCTTGATAGTGTGGCCTCATGGGGATACGGAACTCAGCAATTTTCTACACCTGGCAAACTCTCTACACGAAAGGATCCAATTCACCATGGAGATGGAAGAAGATGGATGCCTTCCTTTTCTGGATATCTACTTAAAAAGAACAACAACAGGGAAGCTAGAACACACAGTCTATCGAAAGCCGACACACACCGACAGATACCTTAATGCTAAATCCCACCATCATCCCTCCCAAATACAAGCAGTAGCAAATACACTTGTATGCAGGTCACGACGCATTGCAGACGCCAAACACAAACAAGAGGAACTAAACACCATCTCACAGACCTTGAGGAGGAATGGGTACAGCAATAACACCATACGACGAGCCCTGAATCAACAAGAACTACCAAGGCACGAAGAAGACCAACAAGACCCCCCAAAGGCAGCGACCACCCTTCCGTACATACAAGGAGTGACAGATCGGATCGGAAGAATCCTTAGGAAAAGCAACATCAGGACTTCCTACAAACCTCATAAGACGATAAAAAGCATTCTAGGCAATCCCAAAGACCAACGTCCACTAGAGAGTCACGGAGTCTACAAGATACCTTGTGGCGGATGCGAGCAAGCATATTTAGGTCAAACAAACCGTAGGATCGAAGCCCGAATCGAAGAGCACAAACTCAGCATACGAAACAAGACCACAACCTCGGCCCTGTTCCAACATCAACAGCAAACAGGACATAGAATCAACTTTGAGGGCTCTAAGCATCTGGCAACAGAAAACAACTTCAAAAGAAGAACAATTGGGAAGCTATAGAAATTGAAAAGGAAGGAGAAATCAATAACCGCAACGAAGCTCTACACCTGCATCAAGCCTGGAAGAACATCTTACGGGAAAAGAAGAACAAATTAAAAAAGAGCGCAACAATACCACAACGTTGCATTCCGTCACTCGTAGCTAACTATCAGGACGCCCACCCTTCTAACGAACATCTGCGGCCACCATCGGTACAAACAGAACCACATCATCGGTACAATTTGCGACAACGCAATGGTGTCACCCAATCAAAACAAACGGCACCGCCCCCTCAACACAATCGGAGGCGGGGCAAAGAAATAGGAGGGGACTCGGGAGATCACATAAATAGCGGCGCGCACATATCGGAGCTCACTTCCACTTCAGACGCCACGGAGAGCAGACCAAGCGGAGAACGACCTAGCCGACGATCTCGGATACGAAGTAGTCCGGAAAGGTCCGAACCTGCAGCCACCCTTCGTGTTGGAAGAAGAGGAAAAGCCTTATGAAAATGCCAAGTGAGATTTTGGCGAAACGTCAGGCGACCGTTCCTTTACAGGGACAAAACTTTCAACGGACGAACACCCGGACCATCAAGAGAGCTACACATAGTTCCGTCCGTGCAAACTTGTTTTCAAACATTGTACACCTCTACGGGGAGGAGAAACTCAAATCCATCAAGCTCTACGAAAAGCTTAGGAGAAGAAAAACCACACTCCTGTGCGATCTCCATTTCCTGATAAAATGCAGAGACGAAAATCTACTTCCATTTTTCACCAAGCTTTCCTACCACACCCATAGTAAGAATGCCAGAAGAGGGCTACTGCGCGAGGAAATACACCGGACGATACTTACTCCATCCTCAACAATGCCAGACGTCAACAGAACAACTAATTTTCTTTCGAACAGAAACAGGAACTCAAAACAGCTCAAGACCTTGCTGCGATCACAAATACTAGGCAGCTAGACCACGACAAAGGAACTCTCCGCTGTCGAGAAACAGATACAACTTCGCAATAACTCCAACAATCGATATCATCTCTGGCGTAGAACACTACACCACGTCGAACCGGAGAAAGCCGAAGAAATAAGGCAAGACGTAGCAAGACGGTCTGCTAAAAAACCAGAGCCAAACGTATCCAGGGCAGAACACCAAGCACTCATCAGGAAAAACAAAGACATCACAACTACCAGCGGACAAGGGAAACGCCACGGTAGTCATGAACACAAATACTCAAAAATGAAAGAAATTCTATGGACCAAACCTATAAACCATGACAAGATTCAGGCTCTAGAGGGATCTACTGACTTCACACTTGCAACTCAGCAACACCCTCCACGGACTAATCTGGACGTCGACGTCAAATCACTTTTCCCAACAGAACAACTAATTTTGACAGGCAACTTTACAGACAGGTCGACGGTGCACCTATGGGCTCGGCGCTCTCACCAGCGAACAGAAACAGACAAAGAACTCAAAACACCTGGCCAGACTACGAGAAAGAACACACAGTCATCAAGACCTACAGAGATATATGCTAGGAAGGCCTTATGTGTCGTACAGATCACAAATTGTAAATGGTAACAGTAAACATATAAATTAAAATGACAGAAATATCAGTTTAAAAAACATAATATACAAAAATTGGGCGATTAACATTACAATACATTCTAACTAAAAATATCCAAACCGCGCTACACCGGAGGCAGCTGAGTTTACCGAGACCACGTTTGGAACCCGACTTATGGAAAATTGCGGATAACAAATGAACAGAATTTTTAAAAATAACCGTGACAGAGTTGACAATTAAGAAATTTTAATAGGACATTTATTTAAAAAGATAGAAAATAGATGAAAATGGCATAGCAACAATGTAAATGAATAAAGGGAAAATTAAAGGGAAAGATTTTCCAACTTTGTTGAAGAAGTTATGACAAGATCGATGACGCACTCAATTTAGAATAGTGAGAAGAGCCGTTATTGCTGTCAATAATAATAGGGAGACTTTAACAGTGGAATTCTTGATCATAATTTTGTGTAAAGGTTCTTCATAATACTCCTTTTTTCAACTTCGGCGAGCGCAATCCCAGAAAACAACTCCAACTTAAGGTCCCAGATACCGGTCGAAGATATCATCTCTGGCGTAGAATCAACACTACACCACGTCGAACCGGAGAAAGCCGAAGCTTTAACAAATTTCCTGACCAAAAGGGTTGGCTATCCAAGACGTAGCAAGAATCCTACGGTCTGGTTGTATGTAGATTGGTTGCTTGATTTTAATGTGGTGTTCGGTAAAATTTGGCTATAGGTGGAATGTGGGACATTTTTGACAATCTTCTGGCCATAATTTCTGGAATCTTTAACCGAAGGGGAAAACGTACCTCGTTTGGGTCATATAAGAAAGGGTTAGTTGTGGAGGAGGGGAGATGAAGGACAGTCTTGACCAGCAGAAGTCTGTCACCTTTAAGAAGTTTTTTTGTGATATAGATATTTTGTAAGCACTCACAAGATAGGAATTAAGGATAATGAATTTTGGGAAGGTTTAGGGGACCTCGGGAGATTTGGGTCTGAAGGAGATCAAGGAAAGTTCGGCACCCATCCGATTATAAAGCCCTAAATATTTTAGGGTGTCCATCCCCACATCACAATCTTTGGTTATACTAAAAAGTTTCCTTTTCTTTGGCACAGTGCGAAGAGAAAGGGCAAAGGACTTGTCGGTGTTAAGTGATATTCCTGCTTTGTTGAACCAGAAATAAGCGGACAAGCCGGACAATTACATTCGATATAAACAGGTGGATTTTCTTCCACGACAAGTAGCTCGTCATGAACAGGGACAAAGGGTCGCCCTGTTTGACATTGTTTAATTTTATTTTGATGTTACAACTCTGGATGTAAAAATGAAAGCCATAATAAATTTTATGAATAGGGTGGACTTTAAATCTTTCCAAGGCTGTTAAAATTCTCGAATGAGGAATAGAATTCGAGCGAAATGGAGGGGCTTTATACCTTTTCTGGAGTATTTGATAGTGCAAACCTAGTGTGCCATCCCGATAAACCAATAGGCAATCCTTTTAATCTCCAGCTCATAATTTTATTTAATAAACGCAAGAAAATAGAGCCAATTGTTAGCGGACGCCAATTTTTTATATTTTTCAAATCCTTACCTTGCTTGGGAAGATAGTACGCGATGTTCTCATAAATTCTGGAATATTTTGTAGTAAAATCATTGCATTAAAAAGGACTTTAGGAAGGCGTTTAACGTCACGAATATTATATCCATCAAAACCCTTAGCACGACAACCGGTGAGATAGCTCTATATAAGTTCGGCCCAACTTGGATAATGAGGAGCAAAAGACTCAAAAAGATTGCTAAAGTGAGTTTGGATTTCAACCATGGCAATCAGAATTGTCAAGATTCTATGATTTTAGGCTTTTTGGTTCTTTTTAAAGAGGATTTCATTTTTTATATAGGATACCAGAGGCTGGTTCAAAGGCGGAGGATCGGGTGGAGGGGGTTCGGGGGAAGAATTATAGAGAGGGGTAGCATACGCAGTGGTACTTGTGAAGACTCATCCCGAGAGATCGAAGCAATATGCATATTAAAATCCAGTAGATGCCCCAAGCTGTACGGTCTGCCAAAAATTCACAAGGAAGGAGTCCCGATGCGCCCGATAGTTTCTTTCTATTTGAAATTTTAAAGAAAAAAAAGTGCTTTCGCAGCACAACGCACCTCTTCAACAACTCAAGATAATTGAGAAGTATTAAACTACCTCGGTTTGAAAGTGGAAAGACTCTCCAGCAGTTATCTAACCAGTTATAAGTTAAGACCATAGTATAATATAGATTAAAATGTCCTAACGTTATAAAAACAGTGGCAAAATGCAACCTTTAGTCGACATAAGGGTTTTTTAAATGCATTCATATTTACTATATATATATGATGCTGTTATGAGTATCGGTTGATTTTGAGCTACGATAAATAAAAGAATTTTCGTTTTGTAAAAATTCGCCGACCTATTTTAGTGAACATCTTCTCATGTGCCTTATTTTTTTTTTTACAATAGGGGACCTAAACAGTAAAATATTATTTTACAAGAAGAAGACCGCCTCGCAAGTTAATTTAATCGACGTCAAATCACTTTTCCCAAGCATCCCCGTTGACGAAGCCTTGGACCAAATTGCCATGAATGAAGACCTTCTTTTAGCTGTAATGCGCACATCATACTTGTAACTCGCGGAACATTGCCTCAAAAACACATATTTCTCCTTTGACAGGCAAGGTGCGAATTTATTTACAGACAGGTCGACGGTGCACCTATGGGTATACTCGGCGCTCTCACCAGCGGTGGCAAATATATTGTTTACTCTTTTAGATTGAATGATTTTTTTTCTTATTTCGAAATTTTAATTGGCCCTCTTAAACACAGCCCCCCTGATTGTAACAATGCACTGTTGAAAGTCTGATTATGCTACGATACGTAGACGATATCTTGATAGTGTGGCCTCATGGGGATACGATAGAACTCAGCAATTTTCTTAATACACCTGGCAAACTCTCTACAGTCGCGAAAGGATCCAATTCATAAACCATGGACGGGGTGGATGGAAGCCGTGAGTTGAGATGGATGAATTAACCTTCCTTTTCTGGATATCTACTTAAAAAGGACAACAACAGGGAAGCTCACAGAGAACACACAGTCTATCGAAAGCCGACACACACCGACAGATACCTTAATGCTAAATCCCACCATCATCCCTCCCAAATACAAGCAGTAGCAAATACACTTGTATGCAGGTCACGACGCATTGCAGACGCCAAACACAAACAAGAGGAACTAAACACCATCTCACAGACCTTGAGGAGGAATGGGTCCGAACCTGCAGCCACCCTTCGTGTTGGAAGAAGAGGAAAAGCCTTATGAAAATGCCAAGTGAGATTTTGGCGAAACGTCAGGCGACCGTTCCTTTACAGGGACAAAACTTTCAACGGACGAACACCCGGACCATCAAGAGAGCTACATATATATGTTATATAAGTTTATACTATGAACTTAGCATGAACTTATATCGCAACGACAATACAACATTCCCAGCTGAGTCAGCGACACGTGGAGTATCAGATTATAGCACCACCGAGCATCCGTGGGAATCGCCGTGTCGACAGTGCCGATTCAGCAAACATTAGGTTATATATTGTAAAATCTCTCTTGTTTGTTATTCATTATTACTCAGTTACTCTGCCACTTTATATTGTTATTTTCATTTACATTTTTAAAGTTATAATTTTTGTATTGTTATTAATAAAATCTTTTTTAAAAAGTTACTATTGAGAAGTGTGATATAACAAATTGGCGCAGTCAGTAGGATCCGTCAACGTTACTAGAACACGAGCTTACTTCTAACTGGTAGCGGCGGATTCCTATCCCTCAACGGAGCAAAGAACCTGGAAGAAGTCCCAACTGCGATAACAAGGAGAACACGGATCTTCCAATGTTCCTGTTGATGTGAGTAGTAGTGAATCGTCTAACGTTTAAGTTTATTAATAATTGATTTTAATATTTGATTGATTTGATATTTTGATTATTTAATATTTTTTAATTCAGTGAATTGAATCACTGATTTATTATTTGATTACATTAATATTTTATGATTTAATTGATTATTTTGATTTTATTCATTCGATTGAGTGAACTATTTGATTTATTGATTTTTTTACATTTATTTTATTAATACCATTCTATCATCCAAATAACTTTGGTATTTCCCCATTTACAAATTTATTGTTTTTTACACCATTTATTTTATTGATACCATTTTTTCTATCCCATTTTATTATTTTGATTTGAACCTTTTTCGTTTTTGAATTCTATTAAATCAAAATGGCACAAGCACAAAACAACACTGTTGCCGAAGAAACTGAAAAATATAGGTTGTCGGAAATATTTTCAATAATTCCAGAGTTTGAAGGCGACCAAATTTCTTTGGCCACATTTATTCATGCCTGCAATTGTGCATATAACATGTCAACTGCTGAACAAAAATACTTGTTAGTAATCCACATTAAAAATAAATTAAGGGGAAAAGCGGCGCAGTTAATCAACTCGAGGAATCCTGCGTCTTATCTCGAAATAAAACAACTTCTAACTCTTCATTTTGGGGATTCTCGTGATCTTTCCTCATTAATACACGACCTTCAACGGCTAAAACAATTATCCAATGAGTCTCCCTTAACATTCTATAATAGGCTTCAAGTATTGAGTGCGAAAATGCACTCATGTATCCAAAAAGCTCCTAGTCTGAGCACCGAGCAGAAAGACGCTCAAACCACTCTCGTTGACACCATGGTTTTAAACACATTACTTACCGGTTTAGAACCTCGATTAGGCCAAATTATCCGTGCCAGTAATCCGAAGGATCTTCTTGAGGCACATTCACGGATAAGAAGAGAACTTCAACTATCCTATTTTGAGGAACAAAAGATACATAAATCTGTTCCACCTAAGCCATCTTTTCAGGCTAGAAAACCAACTTCACCTCCTAAATGCTTAAATTGTGGGCGATTAGGCCACATTGCTGCGGATTGTCGCCTGAGATATCAAAATAACCCTCAGCCTTTCAATCAAAATAACAGACCAAATTTCGTTGGGCCGAATCAATCTTCGAGGCCAAATCCAATCAATAATAATAACAATCATCAAGGTCAACAATTCCGACCAAATAATTTTCAAAGACCTCCTTTCAAGCCTAACAACTTTCGACCGTCTGTAATACAGACAAACCCAAATTATCGTTCCGAAAGAACCCACCATTTTAACAACCATCATAATGTCAACTATCCCGAATAGTCTGCAAATGACTATGATTATTATACTGATAATAAACAGCAGAATTTCGATTATAACGACCAAAACTATGAAAGCCCTGAGTTCGACCAAATAGTAGATGATACCCCTGTCGAACCTTTCAGTCCTCACGAATACCAGGATTTTCTAGCGCTTCCGAGCCTAGATCAGCCCCCGATTCGACAACTACCCTCTCAGAAGTCCAAACTCAAATACAGAACTTGAATTTGGAAGACTTCAATCCCGATCTGAACTTCCCAGAACAAACATTTCTTTAAGTCCCCTTCTGACAGTAAATTCCAAGAACCTCTATTATATCAACGACGCTTCTGGAAAATTTAAACTCCTAATTGATACCGGAGCTGGTATCTCCATTTTCAAAGAAAACACTGTCAAAAACTTCTCACAACGATCTCCCGAAAGAGTAACAATTCAAGGCATTACTCATGAGAAAATCCCGATCTCACAATCCACCCTCATTCCTTTCGCTCTAGGCAATCCACACAAGGTCTTTATCTACGATCTAGATATTGAGTTTGATGGAATATTGGGTCTTGATTTTCTCGAGCATTATGAATGTATCGTCGACTTAAAATGCAAACAATTAATCACTAACTTTAAAACTATCCCCCTACATAAAGTGCACGATCACGACCAATCTAATACACAACCAACAGACACCCCCAGTACTAACGCACAAACTCATATTTATAACAATCAAATAACAATCCAGGCACGAACCGAACAAATTTTCCAACTTAAATGTGAACTTAGAAATACTGACGCAATTTTACCGACACAAGTAATTGACAAAGTACGACTTCCCAACGCGGTTGTACGTGTTAATTCAAAGGGAGAATTTCTGACTTCGATAATAAACGCGAACGCAATGCCAAAAACTGTTAACTTTTCCAATCTTCATTTAGAACCCCTTGACAATACACACCCTCTCTTAAATCTGAATACACACGATTACTCTGAATCTACAAACTTAGACAGAAACTTTACAATCAGAGAACAAATTCGGACAGAACATCTTAACGACGAAGAGCGAGAACTTATCACGAATCTCTGCTTAGAATTCGAAGATATTTTCTATCTCGAAGGCGATGTTTTGACGTTTACTAACGCCGTCAAACACTCTATTGACACCAATAATTCCAAGCCCGTTTTCACGAAATCGTACAGATATCCTCAAGTGCATAAGGAGGAAGTGAAAACCCAAATTTCCAAAATGCTTGATCAAGGCATTATCAGGCACTCTTCTTCTCCTTGGTCCTCCCCCGTATGGGTCGTCCCTAAGAAACTCGATGCTTCTGGTAAGCAAAAGTGGCGAGTTGTTATCGACTATGGGAAGTTAAACGAACTAACTGTAGACGATAAATATCCTCTGCCCAACATTTCTGATCTCCTCGACCAACTTGGTAAGTGTCAATACTTTTCGACACTGGATCTCGCTTCCGGGTTTCACCAGTTGGAAATCCTTGAGAAAGACATTCCCAAGACCGGTTTCTCTGTTGACAATGGCCATTACGAATTCGTTCGTATGCCATTTGGTCTGAAAAATGCA
Organism: Octodonta nipae; assembly: GCA_034190945.1. NCBI lineage: Eukaryota > Metazoa > Arthropoda > Insecta > Coleoptera > Chrysomelidae > Octodonta > Octodonta nipae. The sequence goes on along the minus strand of CM067216.1, from coordinate 94,248,541 downwards.
CCTTCTACCTTTCAGAGGGTCATGGACAACATTCTTCTGGGCATCCAGAATGAACGTTGCCTTGTTTACATGGATGACATTATCGTTTATTCACCAACCATCCATGAGCATATGTCCCGTTTGACAGAAGTCTTTAAGCGTCTTAGACAGTCAAACTTGAAAATTCAACCTGACAAGTGTGAGTTTCTCCGTAAGGAAGTTGCTTACCTAGGTTATCTGATCACCCAAGAAGGAGTAAAACCAAACCCTTCAAAGGTTGAATGCATCCAGAATTTTCCTCAACCCCAAACTCCTAAAGATATTAAATCTTTTCTTGGTCTCGCCGGTTATTACCGACGTTTTATCCCCAATTTCGCCAAGATCTCAAAGCCCCTAACGAAACTCCTGCAGAAAGACGTCAAATTCATCTTCGACGCAGATTGCAAGTCTTCCTTCAAAGAACTGAAGCAAGCCCTTGTATCTGACCCTATCTTGATCTACCCAAATTTCGAAGAACCATTCCTGCTCACTACTGATGCTAGTGCTTTTGCAATTGGAGCGGTTCTCTCACAAGGCCCCGTAGGAAAAGATCTTCCTATAGCATATGCTTCCCGTACACTCTGCGCTGCAGAAACTCGATATTCCACTATCGAACGGGAACTGCTAGCCATTGTTTGGGCGGTCAAGCACTACAGACCGTATCTTTTTGGGAGAAAGTTTACACTCCTGTGTGATCACCGTCCGCTTACTTGGCTCTTTTCGATCAAAGACCCTGGCAGTCGTCTAGCCAGATGGCGCCTCAAACTAGAGGAGTATAACTATAAAATCGAATACAAGCCCGGCAAGGTAAACTTGAACGCAGACGCTCTTTCCCGTATCAAAATTAATCACTTCAAACAATGCACCGACTTTCTTTCAAAGATAAAAATTTTCGCAAATAACGAAACCGACCCAAAACAACCCGATCCAGGTACTAGTCACGATAACTCCAACGACTCCGACAGTGATCAAGAACGCGATGATCATGACGAACGCATGACAACAGAATTTAATAGATTTGTTCAATTTTATAAAACCGAGTCGATAATCGACTATTCAAAAATAGAAATTTCTAACGCCCAACTTCTAGACAAATCTCACAAACGAATAGTCACTTTCTTCTGGCAAAATAAACTCAATGACTTGCATGACAACATCATCGAAGATATTTTCGAAGAAGACCCAAACTTCACTACTGACACTCTAAACGTTCTAGCCAGCAAAACTGTAAGGCATAGAAAATATTTAATTGTCCCTTTACCCTTTGATCCTGGAACAGTTGTTGCACATCTTTTCAACATTCTCTATAACAACCAAGACCAGTTCGACGAATCCGAAACTTTTTGCATTGAAAACAACGTAGAACTACCGATTCTTGAAACACTATCCTTTATACTTGCAGACAAAGACGTAAAACTTAAAATTTGTCAAAATATTGTGACAACCCCTTCTCAAGACGAGATTCCCGTTATACTGCAGCAGTACCACAGCGGCAAAAATAACCTTCATCGTGGAAAAGTATAATTGGACTGGACTAATCAAAAGTGTAGAGCAATTTATTAAGTCTTGCGAAACTTGCCAAAAGGTAAAGTTCTGTAGAAAAAACTTAAGTGCTCCTTTTGTCATAACTGAAACACCAAAAACGCCCTTCGAACGTATCAACATTGATATTTTCGAATATCCAACCAGAAACTACGCACTGACTATTAGGGATGAACTCACCAAATTTACTCAGGCTTACCCAATTGGTGACAAAACAGCTAAAACTGTAGTAAACGCCCTCCTAATATTCTTTCAACATTACGGTACACCTCTTCGCATCCATTGTGATTATGGACGTGAATTTGATAACACTCTCATAAGGGACCTGTGCGAACTATATGACATAAAACTATCCTTTTCAAGTGTCCACCGTCCCGAATCAAATGGTTCTATCGAAAGGTTTCACGCGACTTTAGCGGAAGTGATAAGGGCAAATACATCTGAACATCCGGACGAACAACCATTCAACGTCCTCCCTTACGCAGTTATCTGTTACAACAACGCTAAAAACAAGACTACTGGTTTCACGCCCTACGAACTCATCTTTGGGCACACTTCTAGTAGACCCCCCGAAACAATATACGATCAGGAAAAACTCATTTCCAAATATGTTAGGGACCTTAACAACAGAATGAACTACTACTATAGACTTGCCCGCGCAAAAACCGACCAACAAAAACAAAAATCTAAAGTTAGATTTGACAAACATGTTTCGACTAACCAACCAGAATACAAAGTAGGCGACAAAGTTTACGTGAAAGAGTCTCAGATTAAAAGCAAATCTGAAAACAAATTCAATGGACCTTTTGAAATCACCGCGATTAGAAAAAACTGTGCCACAGTTATAAACTTACAGACTAACCAAATTAGTAAAATTAACTTTGACAGACTAAAACCATATTTTGAATGAATCCCTTCTTTTCAGATTCTGTGGACTGTTTTCAGTCGTGAACCTCCAACAATACTCTCTTACACCCGTTAACAATACAATAGGAGTTTTCTTCCATGAAGAAGGCACACTTAAAATTTCAAACGACAAATGGTCACTTCTTGTCTTCAAAGACCTCAGCCCTTTCAGAGGTGCTATTTCAAATAACGACGCCATACTAAACCGAATTTTAGAGACAATCAACGAAAACACAACTAATACGAAATCATTTAAACCAAAAATACAAACACATGTTAGCCTCTTGAAACAAATTTCTAAATCCGTTAACTCTAAATATACAGACATCTTCGCTGACACTCAAACTTACCCTACTAACAGAAGAAAACGCGGACTTATTAACGGACTGGGATCAGTTTGGAAAGCTATTTCAGGAAACTTAGACGCAACAGATGGTGAATACATAAATGACTGTATAATTAAAATTACTAAAGACCAACACCAAATTCAGGACTTAGTAAAGAAACAAATATCTGTAACAACCTCAGTCATTACGAGCCTCAACAAAACTTTACAAAAATTTCAATCCGAGGAGAAATTATTCTTGAATAACATTGAAAAAATAAGGCAGTCAATTTTATACATTTCAAATGATCTTGATTTTCATGAATTTCAAATCAATATCTTGGATCTGTGTGAAAGCCTAATGGAGAGTTACATATTTATCGAAAACACTCTCGATGATGTTTTAACTGCAGTCTCTTTCGCCCGCTTAAAAATTTTACATAGTTCGATCATAACCCCAGTAGATTTGGTCGATTCCCTTCAAAAGATTTCTCAATCACTACATGAAAATAATTTACCACTTCATATTTACAGTTCAAATGTTGCTCAGTACATTGATTTGATAGAATTGGAAGCTTTTCAAATCAACACCAAAATCATTTTTGTACTCAAAATTCCTTTAGTTGATCCTGAGATTTACACCCTTTACCACCTTTATCCGATCCCAATTTTGGATGATCGAACAGGGTTTCATCATATACTTTCGATAAAGACAAAATTTATCGCGAGAGATGACGATTCGTTATTATACACATCCTTCGAAGACCTGGGTGACTGCAAGCCCTTAACTAAACATCATAAGATTTGTTCCAAAGCTATATCACATCCAATAGACAAAGATGCCATCTGCGAAGGTCAGCTTCTCAGACAGCCAGCCACACTTCCAGACACCTGCAAAAGTTTGATATTATATGCAGCAGACTATAATATCCAAGAGATTGACGTAAACTTTTGGTTGATCTCGATTTCAAGACCACTGGCCATCACCATCAAATGCAAAGGGCAAGATGTCGTGACACAAACCATATCGACAAATTCAGTGTTGCAAATCCAACCCGACTGCAATGTCTTTATAGACAACACAAGGGTCCATGCTACAAGAACTTCTAAAAATGTCCAAAACTTCACATACAGAAACCACCCAGTGGACTTTCCTTACAACTGCTGCAACGGCATGCCAGCCGCCAATGAGATGCCAAACCTGACACCCCTACAGCTACAAGAATTAGATGTACAAGACCTAGATGTTGCCAACCATAAGCTCTCCCAATATTCTAAGGAACTGGAAAAGCTGATGGAACAACCACCCTTAGAAAAGCATACGTCCTGGCTCACAATCACAACGACCACCTTAGTAGTAATTGTGATTATACTCCTCACAATGAAGTCAATCCAGAAGAGGTTCAAGAATACCACTACACCAAGCTCCGCTGTCCAGCACACGCCACCGACAGCACCATCAAATCCTAAGCCCAAAGGAAAGCTACACACCCTCCTGAATCCAACCGACGATACAGAACTCCAGAACTTGACGTAAAAGTTGATGCTGTACCATCAACTTTTTTATATGGATGGGAGTTGTTATATAAGTTTATACTATGAACTTAGCATGAACTTATATCGCAACGACAATACAACATTCCCAGCTGTGTCAGCGACACGTGGAGTATCAGATTACAGCACCACCGAGCATCCGTGGGAATCGCCGTGTCGACAGTGCCGATTCAGCAAACATTAGGTTATATATTGTAAAATCTCTCTTGTTTGTTATTCATTATTACTCAGTTACTCTGTCACTTTATATTGTTATTTTCATTTACATTTTTAAAGTTATAATTTTTGTATTGTTATTAATAAAATCTTTTTTAAAAAGTTACTATTGAGAAGTGTGATATAACATATATATATATATATATATATATATATATATATATATATATATATATATATATATTACGGTGCGGCTGGAAAGATTTAAATAAAAACCTCATGTACTTCTGATTTTATTTTTGGTTATGTTTATAGACACTATTTAGACATATTTTGCAAAATAAACGAAATCGTACCTACCACGTTTTCTTTTTAATCGCATAAAATTAATATTTGGTGTAAATGCTTATTAATAATCAAAAAATAAATAAATAAGAATAATGACTAATATTAGTAACATAATCGAGTAATTCATTTTTGAATCGATATTTATTCAATAAAAAATAGGCCAAAAAAAATCAACAAATACCTATTATTTTAGGTTGGTGAAAATTCTAATTATTCCAGTTCTAGTTAAAATCGCAAGGAATAGTTTCCACTGACTCTACAGAAATAATTTTTATATCTCAGGAAATATTTCTGAGGTAATAATTGACAACAAATGAGAAATATTTACATAATTACATTGTATATTTGAAGCTATACAAATAACGGAGAGTTTTATAACATCAAAATGAGAAAATAATTTTTATAGTCTTTTTTTCTTTCTGAACACCAATCCTCAGATGTCTACTTAAACTTGCGATTTTCTGTTACAAAATTAATGAGTGTACTCACATTTTTACAAATTCAAATCAAAAGAAATCATCGAATTTGAAGTTAATTTTAATTTTGATATCGACGTCAGGGCTTTCTTCATATGTGCTGTTGAACAACCAGGCGATACAATTCAAGAGCGGAAATAGGCCAAATATACAAGATAATTATATAAATATTTTCCTTTTGTAGTGACAAACTGATGATCAACTCGTATACAGTGCTTTAGAGTTGAAAATTATTATTATTGTAATCTTTCTTAATCATACTGTACTTCTCCATCAAATAGTTTAGATATTTGTGAAGTCTCCAGAATAATAATTTCTTCTCAAGACTATTTCAAAAAATGATCACTACTGAAACAATTTACATCTTATGCAATCGCTGATTCTGCTTTTTCCGGATTTGGACCGCCTTATTTTTTCGAAATAATTTATTTATGTATCTGAAATCAGCATATAAACATTTTTCCGACGTTTCGCCCACACATATAAAGGGCTTTTTCAAAGATGAGAAAAAAACAATTGTTATACTCCGGCGACTCCATTCGTTTCCTCTTTTTCTCACAAAGACACTTTGAAACTTGTCACAATGACGCACAAATTGTAAATGATCTAATACTTTGGATCTAGCCAACAAAGAAATAATAATTGCCCCCCCCTCCCAGGGGGCAAAATCAGCTATGACTCTGGCAGCAAAACCTACCTTCTCATCTTATGCATTCCTTGAATTTATTTTCTGATGTAATTTAACAATTAAATTTAGAGATTTAGAAAGTTTATATGAAATGTCATATTATTATTATTAAAATTATCGAACTTGATTTTGTCGTTTCAGAGTAATCTATGGGCATGTAAAAATATCGGTGAAAAATGCCTAAAAACAACAAAATACTATAGAAATAATAAGGTTAATGCACACGTGATGCCTAAGGTTGATGACAAAATTTAGCATTACATACCCTCACCAAAATTGCAACTTTTAACAAAATGTCAGCTACCATTGGGAACACTGCCTTAAAAAATCCAAGGAAATTTAGTGTAACAAATAATATATACCCAAGGAGGAAATTATGTATTTGCAGGAAAATAGTATAATTTTTATATCGTTACAGCATATTACTGAATTTTACAAAATAAATTAACAAGGTTGATGATTGTTTTCTGAACAGGCAGTGGAAGCTGCCTATTGGGATTACAAGGAGGTCCGAACGTTTACAATACATTTCATTTGCCTAACAATTATGAGATTATTACATTTCTTGGCCTGTTTTTATAATGAGTGAATATTGCGTAAAAAAAATAATTAAAAATATATTTATACAGAACTACTATTTTATTGGATTATGTTACTAATTGTAGTCATTATTATTATTTTTATGAGTAATAATATGGCTCAAAAAATTCAAAAAAATTGTATGCAGTTAAAAAAAAGCGTGGTAGGTAAAATTTGTTTTTGTTTGTGAGAAGTCTCTAAATGGTGCTTAAAAATATTTTCTCAAGAGCACCGCTCTAGTTACTCGAATACAGTATTCGAGTAACTAGAAGCGAAAGCCCTGAAGAGGGCAGATGTGACTCTGCCGAAACGTCGTCATTTTACCATCGATCCCGCAGGGATCAGTTATCAACTACGCGGATGAATTCCCGGAAACCACCTAAAACATTTAGTGCCCGCGAAAACTTAAAAACAAATATATATATATATATATATATATATATATATATATATATATATATGTTATATCACACTTCTCAATAGTAACTTTTTAAAAAAGATTTTATTAATAACAATACAAAAATTATAACTTTAAAAATGTAAATGAAAATAACAATATAAAGTGACAGAGTAACTGAGTAATAATGAATAACAAACAAGAGAGATTTTACAATATATAACCTAATGTTTGCTGAATCGGCACTGTCGACACGGCGATTCCCACGGATGCTCGGTGGTGCTGTAATCTGATACTCCACGTGTCGCTGACTCAGCTGGGAATGTTGTATTGTCGTTGCGATATAAGTTCATGCTAAGTTCATAGTATAAACTTATATAACAACTCCCATCCATATAAAAAAGTTGATGGTACAGCATCAACTTTTACGTCAAGTTCTGGAGTTCTGTATCGGGTGTGTAGCTTTCCTTTGGGCTTAGGATTTGATGGTGCTGTCGGTGGCGTGTGCTGGACAGCGGAGCTTGGTGTAGTGGTATTCTTGAACCTCTTCTGGATTGACTTCATTGTGAGGAGTATAATCACAATTACTACTAAGGTGGTCAGGACGTATGCTTTTCTAAGGGTGGTTGTTCCATCAGCTTTTCCAGTTCCTTAGAATATTGGGAGAGCTTATGGTTGGCAACATCTAGGTCTTGTACATCTAATTCTTGTAGCTGTAGGGGTGTCAGGTTTGGCATCTCATTGGCGGCTGGCATGCCGTTGCAGCAGTTGTAAGGAATGTCCACTGGGTGGTTTCTGTATGTGAAGTTTTGGACATTTTTAGAAGTTCTTGTAGCATGGACCCTTGTGTTGTCTATAAAGACATTGCAGTCGGGTTGGATTTGCAACACTGAATTTGTCGATATGGTTTGTGTCACGACATCTTGCCCTTTGCATTTGATGGTGATGGCCAGTGGTCTTGAAATCGAGATCAACCAAAAGTTTACGTCAATCTCTTGGATATTATAGTCTGCTGCATATAATATCAAACTTTTGCAGGTGTCTGGAAGTGTGGCTGGCTGTCTGAGAAGCTGACCTTCGCAGATGGCATCTTTGTCTATTGGATGTGATATAGCTTTGGAACAAATCTTATGATGTTTAGTTAAGGGCTTGCAGTCACCCAGGTCTTCGAAGGATGTGTATAATAACGAATCGTCATCTCTCGCGATAAATTTTGTCTTTATCGAAAGTATATGATGAAACCCTGTTCGATCATCCAAAATTGGGATCGGATAAAGGTGGTAAAGGGTGTAAATCTCAGGATCAACTAAAGGAATTTTGAGTACAAAAATGATTTTGGTGTTGATTTGAAAAGCTTCCAATTCTATCAAATCAATGTACTGAGCAACATTTGAACTGTAAATATGAAGTGGTAAATTATTTTCATGTAGTGATTGAGAAATCTTTTGAAGGGAATCGACCAAATCTACTGGGGTTATGATCGAACTATGTAAAATTTTTAAGCGGGCGAAAGAGACTGCAGTTAAAACATCATCGAGAGTGTTTTCGATAAATATGTAACTCTCCATTAGGCTTTCACACAGATCCAAGATATTGATTTGAAATTCATGAAAATCAAGATCATTTGAAATGTATAAAATTGACTGCCTTATTTTTTCAATGTTATTCGAGAATAATTTCTCCTCGGATTGAAATTTTTGTAAAGTTTTGTTGAGGCTCGTAATGACTGAGGTTGTTACAGATATTTGTTTCTTTACTAAGTCCTGAATTTGGTGTTGGTCTTTAGTAATTTTAATTATACAGTCATTTATGTATTCACCATCTGTTGCGTCTAAGTTTCCTGAAATAGCTTTCCAAACTGATCCCAGTCCGTTAATAAGTCCGCGTTTTCTTCTGTTAGTAGGGTAAGTTTGAGTGTCAGCGAAGATGTCTGTATATTTAGAGTTAACGGATTTAGAAATTTGTTTCAAGAGGCTAACATGTGTTTGTATTTTTGGTTTAAATGATTTCGTATTAGTTGTGTTTTCGTTGATTGTCTCTAAAATTCGGTTTAGTATGGCGTCGTTATTTGAAATAGCACCTCTGAAAGGGCTGAGGTCTTTGAAGACAAGAAGTGACCATTTGTCGTTTGAAATTTTAAGTGTGCCTTCTTCATGGAAGAAAACTCCTATTGTATTGTTAACGGGTGTAAGAGAGTATTGTTGGAGGTTCACGACTGAAAACAGTCCACAGAATCTGAAAAGAAGGGATTCATTCAAAATATGGTTTTAGTCTGTCAAAGTTAATTTTACTAATTTGGTTAGTCTGTAAGTTTATAACTGTGGCACAGTTTTTTCTAATCGCGGTGATTTCAAAAGGTCCATTGAATTTGTTTTCAGATTTGCTTTTAATCTGAGACTCTTTCACGTAAACTTTGTCGCCTACTTTGTATTCTGGTTGGTTAGTCGAAACATGTTTGTCAAATCTAACTTTAGATTTTTGTTTTTGTTGGTCGGTTTTTGCGCGGGCAAGTCTATAGTAGTAGTTCATTCTGTTGTTAAGGTCCCTAACATATTTGGAAATGAGTTTTTCCTGATCGTATATTGTTTCGGGGGGTCTACTAGAAGTGTGCCCAAAGATGAGTTCGTAGGGCGTGAAACCAGTAGTCTTGTTTTTAGCGTTGTTGTAACAGATAACTGCGTAAGGGAGGACGTTGAATGGTTGTTCGTCCGGATGTTCAGATGTATTTGCCCTTATCACTTCCGCTAAAGTCGCGTGAAACCTTTCGATAGAACCATTTGATTCGGGACGGTGGACACTTGAAAAGGATAGTTTTATGTCATATAGTTCGCACAGGTCCCTTATGAGAGTGTTATCAAATTCACGTCCATAATCACAATGGATGCGAAGAGGTGTACCGTAATGTTGAAAGAATATTAGGAGGGCGTTTACTACAGTTTTAGCTGTTTTGTCACCAATTGGGTAAGCCTGAGTAAATTTGGTGAGTTCATCCCTAATAGTCAGTGCGTAGTTTCTGGTTGGATATTCGAAAATATCAATGTTGATACGTTCGAAGGGCGTTTTTGGTGTTTCAGTTATGACAAAAGGAGCACTTAAGTTTTTTCTACAGAACTTTACCTTTTGGCAAGTTTCGCAAGACTTAATAAATTGCTCTACACTTTTGATTAGTCCAGTCCAATTATACTTTTCCACGATGAAGGTTATTTTTGCCGCTGTGGTACTGCTGCAGTATAACGGGAATCTCGTCTTGAGAAGGGGTTGTCACAATATTTTGACAAATTTTAAGTTTTACGTCTTTGTCTGCAAGTATAAAGGATAGTGTTTCAAGAATCGGTAGTTCTACGTTGTTTTCAATGCAAAAAGTTTCGGATTCGTCGAACTGGTCTTGGTTGTTATAGAGAATGTTGAAAAGATGTGCAACAACTGTTCCAGGATCAAAGGGTAAAGGGACAATTAAATATTTTCTATGCCTTACAGTTTTGCTGGCTAGAACGTTTAGAGTGTCAGTAGTGAAGTTTGGGTCTTCTTCGAAAATATCTTCGATGATGTTGTCATGCAAGTCATTGAGTTTATTTTGCCAGAAGAAAGTGACTATTCGTTTGTGAGATTTGTCTAGAAGTTGGGCGTTAGAAATTTCTATTTTTGAATAGTCGATTATCGACTCGGTTTTATAAAATTGAACAAATCTATTAAATTCTGTTGTCATGCGTTCGTCATTATCATCGCGTTCTTGATCACTGTCGGAGTCGTTGGAGTTATCGTGACTAGTACCTGGATCGGGTTGTTTTGGGTCGGTTTCGTTATTTGCGAAAATTTTTATCTTTGAAAGAAAGTCGGTGCACTGTTTGAAGTGATTAATTTTGATACGGGAAAGAGCGTCTGCGTTCAAGTTTACCTTGCCGGGCTTGTATTCGATTTTATAGTTATACTCCTCTAGTTTGAGGCGCCATCTGGCTAGACGACTGCCAGGGTCTTTGATCGAAAAGAGCCAAGTAAGCGGACGGTGATCACAAAGGAGTGTAAACTTTCTCCCAAAAAGATACGGTCTGTATTGCTTGACCGCCCAAACAATGGCTAGCAGTTCCCGTTCGATAGTGGAATATCGAGTTTCTGCAGCGCAGAGTGTACGGGAAGCATATGCTATAGGAAGATCTTTTCCTACGGGGCCTTGTGAGAGAACCGCTCCAATTGCAAAAGCACTAGCATCAGTAGTGAGCAGGAATGGTTCTTCGAAATTTGGGTAGATCAAGATAGGGTCAGATACAAGGGCTTGCTTCAGTTCTTTGAAGGAAGACTTGCAATCTGCGTCGAAGATGAATTTGACGTCTTTCTTCAGGAGTTTCGTTAGGGGCTTTGAGATCTTGGCGAAATTGGGGATAAAACGTCGGTAATAACCGGCGAGACCAAGAAAAGATTTAACATCTTTAGGAGTTTGGGGTTGAGGAAAATTCTGGATGCATTCAACCTTTGAAGGGTTTGGTTTTACTCCTTCTTGGGTGATCAGATGACCTAGGTAAGCAACTTCCTTACGGAGAAACTCAGACTTGTCAGGTTGAATTTTCAAGTTTGACTGTCTAAGACGCTTAAAGACTTCTGTCAAACGGGACATATGCTCATGGATGGTTGGTGAATAAACGATAATGTCATCCATGTAAACAAGTCAGAAATTCTCCCTTTGAATTAACACGTACAACCGCGTTGGGAAGTCGTACTTTGTCAATTACTTGTGTCGGTAAAATTGCGTTAGTATTTCTAAGTTCACATTTAAGTTGGAAAATTTGTTCGGTTCGTGCCTGGATTGTTATTTGATTGTTATAAATATGAGTTTGTGCGTTAGTACTGGGGGTGTCTGTTGGTTGTGTATTAGATTGGTCGTGATCGGGCACTTTATGTAGGGGGATAGTTTTAAAGTTAGTGATTAATTGTTTGCATTTTAAGTCGACGATACATTCATAATGCTCGAGAAAATCAAGACCCAATATTCCACCAAACTCAATATCTAGATCGTAGATAAAGACCTTGTGTGGATTGCCTAGAGCGAAAGGAATGAGGGTGGATTGTGAGATCGGGATTTTCTCATGAGTAATGCCTTGAATTGTTACTCTTTCGGGAGATCGTTGTGAGAAGTTTTTGACAGTGTTTTCTTTTAGGAGTTTAAATTTTCCAGAAGCGTCGTTGATATAATAGAGGTTCTTGGAATTTACTGTCAGAAGGGGACTTAAAGAAATGTTTGTTCTGGGAAGTTCAGATCGGGATTGAAGTCTTCCAAATTCAAGTTCTGTATTTGAGTTTGGACTTCTGAGAGGGTAGTTGTCGAATCGGGGGGCTGATCTAGGCTCGGAAGCGCTAGAAAATCCTGGTATTCGTGAGGACTGAAAGGTTCGACAGGGGTATCATCTACTATTTGGTCGAACTCAGGGCTTTCATAGTTTTGGTCGTTATAATCGAAATTCTGCTGGTTATTATCAGTATAATAATCATAGTCATTTGCAGAATATTCGGGATAGTTGACATTATGATGGTTGTTAAAATGGTGGGTTCTTTCGGAACGATAATTTGGGTTTGTCTGTATTACAGACGGTCGAAAGTTGTTAGGCTTGAAAGGAGGTCTTTGAAAATTATTTGGTCGGAATTGTTGACCTTGATGATTGTTATTATTATTGATTGGATTTGGCCTCGAAGATTGATTCGGCCCAACGAAATTTGGTCTGTTATTTTGATTGAAAGGCTGAGGGTTATTTTGATATCTCAGGCGACAATCCGCAGCAATGTGGCCTAATCGCCCACAATTTAAGCATTTAGGAGGTGAAGTTGGTTTTCTAGCCTGAAAAGATGGCTTAGGTGGAACAGATTTATGTATCTTTTGTTCCTCAAAATAGGATAGTTGAAGTTCTCTTCTTATCCGTGAATGTGCCTCAAGAAGATCCTTCGGATTACTGGCACGGATAATTTGGCCTAATCGAGGTTCTAAACCGGTAAGTAATGTGTTTAAAACCATGGTGTCAACGAGAGTGGTTTGAGCGTCTTTCTGCTCGGTGCTCAGACTAGGAGCTTTTTGGATACATGAGTGCATTTTCGCACTCAATACTTGAAGCCTATTATAGAATGTTAAGGGAGACTCATTGGATAATTGTTTTAGCCGTTGAAGGTCGTGTATTAATGAGGAAAGATCACGAGAATCCCCAAAATGAAGAGTTAGAAGTTGTTTTATTTCGAGATAAGACGCAGGATTCCTCGAGTTGATTAACTGCGCCGCTTTTCCCCTTAATTTATTTTTAATGTGGATTACTAACAAGTATTTTTGTTCAGCAGTTGACATGTTATATGCACAATTGCAGGCATGAATAAATGTGGCCAAAGAAATTTGGTCGCCTTCAAACTCTGGAATTATTGAAAATATTTCCGACAACCTATATTTTTCCGTTTCTTCGGCAACAGTGTTGTTTTGTGCTTGTGCCATTTTGATTTAATAGAATTCAAAAACGAAAAAGGTTCAAATCAAAATAATAAAATGGGATAGAAAAAATGGTATCAATAAAATAAATGGTGTAAAAAACAATAAATTTGTAAATGGGGAAATACCAAAGTTATTTGGATGATAGAAAGGTATTAATAAAATAAATGTAAAAAAATCAATAAATCAAATAGTTCACTCAATCGAATGAATAAAATCAAAATAATCAATTAAATCATAAAATATTAATGTAATCAAATAATAAATCAGTGATTCAATTCACTGAATTAAAAAATATTAAATAATCAAAATATCAAATCAATCAAATATTAAAATCAATTATTAATAAACTTAAACGTTAGACGATTCACTACTACTCACATCAACAGGAACATTGGAAGATCCGTGTTCTCCTTGTTATCGCAGTTGGGACTTCTTCCAGGTTCTTTGCTCCGTTGAGGGATAGGAATCCGCCGCTACCAGTAAGAAGTAAGCTCGTGTTCTAGTAACGTTGACGGATCCTACTGACTGCGCCAATTTGTTATATCACACTTCTCAATAGTAACTTTTTAAAAAAGATTTTATTAATAACAATACAAAAATTATAACTTTAAAAATGTAAATGAAAATAACAATATAAAGTGGCAGAGTAACTGAGTAATAATGAATAACAAACAAGAGAGATTTTACAATATATAACCTAATGTTTGCTGAATCGGCACTGTCGACACGGCGATTCCCACGGATGCTCGGTGGTGCTGTAATCTGATACTCCACGTGTCGCTGACTCAGCTGGGAATGTTGTATTGTCGTTGCGATATAAGTTCATGCTAAGTTCATAGTATAAACTTATATAACATATATATGTAGCTCTCTTGATGGTCCGGGTGTTCGTCCGTTGAAAGTTTTGTCCCTGTAAAGGAACGGTCGCCTGACGTTTCGCCAAAATCTCACTTGGCATTTTCATAAGGCTTTTCCTCTTCTTCCAACACGAAGGGTGGCTGCAGGTTCGGACCCATTCCTCCTCAAGGTCTGTGAGATGGTGTTTAGTTCCTCTTGTTTGTGTTTGGCGTCTGCAATGCGTCGTGACCTGCATACAAGTGTATTTGCTACTGCTTGTATTTGGGAGGGATGATGGTGGGATTTAGCATTAAGGTATCTGTCGGTGTGTGTCGGCTTTCGATAGACTGTGTGTTCTAGCTTCCCTGTTGTTGTCCTTTTTAAGTAGATATCCAGAAAAGGAAGGCATCCATCTTCTTCCATCTCCATGGTGAATTGGATCCTTTCGTGTAGAGAGTTTGCCAGGTGTAGAAAATTGCTGAGTTCCGTATCCCCATGAGGCCACACTATCAAGATATCGTCTACGTATCGTAGCCAGACTTTTGGTTTCAGGGGGGCTGTGTTTAAGAGGGCCGTTTCGAAATAAGACATGAAGAGGTTTGCCACCGCTGGTGAGAGCGCCGAGCCCATAGGTGCACCGTCGACCTGTCTGTAAAGTTGCCTGTCAAAGGAGAAATATGTGTTTTTGAGGCAATGTTCCGCGAGTTGTATGATGTGCGCAGGAAGGTCTTCATTCATGGCAATTTGGTCCAAGGCTTCGTCGACGGGGATGCTTGGGAAAAGTGATTTGACGTCGAGACTTGCGAGGCGGTCTTCTTCTTGTAAGTTTAGGTCCCCTATTGTTATGAGAAGATGTTCGGAATTTTTTACGTAGGATGCAGCATTTTCGACTAAAGGTTGCATGGCTGCTGCGAGGTACTTCTCGAGTTGTTGAAGAGGTGCGTTGAAAGCACTGACTATCGGGCGCATCGGGACTCCTTCCTTGTGAATTTTTGGCAGATCGTACAGCTTGGGGCATCTACTGGATTTTTCTCTCGGGATGAGTCTTTTGCGTATGTCCTCATCTGGTATGAGAGCCTGAATCTTGGATTTGGTTGTTTTTTCCAAGTAGGTTGTCGGGTCTCTCTTAATTGGTTTATAGGTTTGGTCCAGTAGATTTTCTTTCATTTTTGAGTTGTAGTCATTTGTGTTCATGACTACCGTGGCGTTTCCCTTGTCCGCTGGTAGGATTGTGATGTCTGTTTTTCCTGAGGTTAGTGAGTGCTTGGTGTTCTGCCCTGGATACGTTGGGCTCTGGTTTTTTAGCAGACCGCAGGATTCTTGCTACGTCTTGCCTTGTTTCTTCGGCTTTCTCCGGTTCGACGTGGTGTAGTGTTGATTCTACGCCAGAGATGATATCTTCGACCGGTATGATTGTTGGAGTTATTGCGAAGTTGAAGCCTTTACACAGGATCTGTTTCTCGACAGCGGAGAGTGGATAGTTGGAAACGTTGTGGACCACTTTGTCATGGTCTAGCTGCCTAGTATTTGTGATCTGTACGGCCTTCCTAGCAAGGTCTTGATGTTTCTTGTTTAGTCTGGCTGTTTTGAGTTCTTTGTCTGTTTCTGTTCGAAAGAAAATTAGTTGTTCTGTTGACGTCCAGATTAGTCCGTGGAGGATGTTGCTGAGTTGCAAGTGTGAAGTCAGTAGATCCCTCTCGGTCATGGCTAAGTATCGTCTTGTCCGGTGTATTTCCTCGCGCAGTAGCCCTCTTCTGGCATTGTTGAGGATGGAGTCGGTTTTCTTACTATGGGTGTGGTAGGAAAGCTTGGTGAAAGATGGAAGTAGATTTTCGTCTCTGCATTTTATCAGGAAATGGAGATCGCACAGGAGTGTGGTTTTTCTTCTCCTAAGCTTGATGGATTTGAGTGTCTCCTCCCCGTAGAGGTGTACAATGTTTGAAAACAAGTTTGCACGGACGGAACTATGTGTAGAAATTGAAAAGGAAGGAGAAATCAATAACCGTAACGAAGCTCTACACCTGCATCAAGCCTGGAAGAACATCTTACGGGAAAAGAAGAACAAATTAAAAGAGAGCGCAACAATACCACAACGTTGCATTCCGTCACTCGTAGCTAACTATCAGGACGCCCACCCTTCTAACGAACATCTGCGGCCACCATCGGTACAAACAGAACCACGTCATCGGTACAATTTGCGACAACGCAATGGTGTCACCCAATCAAAACAAACGGCACCGCCCCCTCAACACAATCGGAGGCGGGGCAAAGAAATAGGAGGGGACTCGGGAGATAACATAAATAGCGGCGCGCACATATCGGAGCTCACTTCCACTTCAGACGCCACGGAGAGCAGACCAAGCGGAGAACGACCTAGCCGACGATCTCGGATACGAAGTAGTCCGGAAAGGTCCGAACCTGCAGCCACCCTTCGTGTTGGAAGAAGAGGAAAAGCCTTATGAAAATGCCAAGTGAGATTTTGGCGAAACGTCAGGCGACCGTTCCTTTACAGGGACAAAACTTTCAACGGACGAACACCCGGACCATCAAGAGAGCTACACATAGTTCCGTCCGTGCAAACTTGTTTTCAAAATATATATATATATATATATATATATATATATATATATATTTACATCCAACTACCCCCTGAGCGTCCGTACATTACCCAATCCCTATCTTCAGAGCGTCCATGAGATACAAGGCGTCCGTATACGGACGCTCTGTTGTATCCCTATTGAAAATTTTCCTGATGCTCTCTAACACGAGGGGGATTTGCCGTATATCAAATTTTGTATATTGATATTTTTCCTTTCACAACTTACTCGATTTCAAAGCGTCCGTAAAATTGGCAACATTCGTTGCGTTTATCTCCGCGGGAAGATGTTAGTTACGTTCAGACTTCATATTTTAAATCTCAGTTTTAAGAACAAAACAGCGGACGTATCTAAACTTTAGCAAACTTTAAAACATGCTCGTAATTTCTTTAAAAGAAGGATTCTGAAATCCTCAATATTTTTAAGTAAAACGAAAGAAGCCCATTTGAAGGCGACAAAAAATAAGTGGGATATAATAAGTTATAGATAGGTATTAAGTATTAGGTATGTTTTAACGTCTTGACGTCCGATTACTCTTATTTTGCAAAACTAAGAATTCGTAAATACATATTTCGCTTCGTTAGGTGCTGGTGGTGTGAATTATTTGAATCATTAAAATAAGGAAGCGGGCTGTTATTATTTGATTGATCTAATTTATGAGGTTTTAGTAAAATATTCCGTATTTAGAATTTAGCAGTTAGTCCTGAAAGAAGGCACGGAGTTTGAAAGTCATTTAAGGTCACTCTTGAAGTTTAAGGCTTGGCAGCTATTAAGGTGCAGACTCATCTATACTATTATAAAATTGTAAATTTGTCTGTTTGTTTGTTTGTTTGTTCGGGCATCACGTAAGAACTACTGAACTGATTTTGATGAATTTTTTTTAGTCGCAAAGCCTATAGTTTGATTTGAAATCTGGTAGACATTTTATCTCCCTAAATTGATAGAAACGGTAGATATACCGAAAAAACTTCTACCAAGTTTGGTAAAAGAATTTCTCAATTGGTTCCAGCGCACGCACAAAATATTAGATACTGGCATCAGCTTAGCTTTTATTCAAATTTCGGATGTGCCAATGTAACATATTTCGATTTAAAAAAAAAACAACTGATGTAACAAGCGTAAATGAAATTATACAGGGTGTTCTGGATATAGGAAACTTATTGCGGAATAGAATTTCATGGATTTAAAAAATTTAAAAATAAAGTATACTGAGTGTCCTATAAGCAGCTACATATATATACAATGTGGTTGAAATAAAGGGGGTGGAATTATTTGTACGGGGTGGTCCAAAAAAGTTATATTGAGTGGGCTATAAATAGTTGCATATACCAAGTGGTTGAAAAAGGGTAGAAATTTATAGACTTTTGATAAAAAAATCTTAGAAAAAAACGTCTTATGTAAGCAGTTAGGATCTTTGAATTATGTGCACAAGATATTATAATTATGAAATGGGTTGAAGAAATTTTAGAAGCAGTTGTTTATAGAGCGTGGTTGAAATATAAGATGAAGTGGAATATAGTTTATGGTGTGGTTAAAAACTTGTTTAATATCCACAAGTGTTTGTATATATAGGATGGCTGAACATATAGCGGAGTATAATTGGAGCTATGTAGGTGGGTTTAAAAAATATGTACTACAAAGAAACGTTATGATCTACAAGCTGTTCCATTTACAGGATGGTTGAAATATAGGGTGGAGTAGGATTCTAAGGATACCGGGTGGTATAAAAGTGTTATATTGGGTGGCAAATAAGTGGTTGCATATAAAATGTTGTTGAAATATAGGGTGATGTAGAGTTATAATTATACCGGGTGGGTAAAAAATGCTAGAAAAATTTTGTTATATAGCAGTACCTGAAATATGAGGCGCAGTAAAGTTATAATTACACATTGTGATTCAAACAAGGTTAGAAAAATTGCAAATGTAAGGTGGTTTAAATGAAGTGTGGAGAAAAATTATACTTTATAGTCTTGTTGAAAAAATATGAGGAAAAATTGTGAAATAGCGTAGTTCATAATTACTTGCAAAGATAGAATAGTTGCAATATAGGATGAAGAAGTGTTATGTTTAATTATTTAAAAAATGTTATATTGGTACCAATAAGCAGTATCGAATACAGGGTAGGTGTAATACATACAAGGTGATTCAGAAACATGTTGAACAAAATTGTTATATAGGGTGTCCAATAAGCAGTTGCAGTTTTGGTGAAATATAGTGGGCATTGGTGGATTTATAGTACAGTGTGGTACAAAAAATGTTGTACTGGGTGGCCGATAAGTAGTTGTATATAGAAGGTGGTTGAAATAGCTCCTGGAGTAGAATTATAGTTAAACAGGTTGGATAAATTTTTTTGTAGGACTGAACATGTAAAATCATACTTCATACAGTGTGATTAAAACAATGTTAGAAAAAGCTGCATATAAGGGGTGGTTGAAATATATGATTGAGACAAATTATACTTTCAAAGGTGTTTTAAAAATAGTTATATAGCGTAGTCCATAAGCCAGTGGTTTCCAACATTTTTGTACCTGCGCCCCCCTTAAAAAAATTGTCGCGCCAGTTAAATAATTTATATCCCTTACTCGTATATAATTTAATGCCGCTTCACGGACAACTTGCTTAATCATTATTTTTATATTGTCGCTTTTATTTAGTAGAGAATATCATTCTGTTAGTAGCTTTTATCCAGTTCGGATCTAATTGTAATAATTAGTTTTTCTTATTTGAAAATAAATTGTTTTTTAAAAACGTTTATAAAGAAGAAACTAATTTCACTCGCCCCCATAATTTTTCTAACAATCTAATTGCAGATTACGTATACTTATTTTGCTGATTAATTTTTTTGATACCTATTCGACTTTTTTGGTTTGTATTTCAAAATAATATTTTGGAAACAGCTTTATGCCCCCCTTGCAAAGGTCTCACGCCCCCTTAGGGGGGTCCGCCCCTCAGGTTGGGAACCACTACCAAAAGCAGTTGCGTATATAAGATAGTGAGTTATAGTTAAGTGTTTAAAAATTGTTATATTTGGTGGCCTCTAAGCAGATGCACATACAGGGTGGTTGAAATATTTTGTAGCCTAAAATTATGGTTCAAAAATAAGTTATAATATTTGACAAAATGGCAGTAGTGTATACAGGATGGTTTTAATGTAGATGGAAGTAGAATTAGTTATACAAGGCAGTTCAAAAAAAAAGTTGAATAACATTGTTATATAGGGTGGCCAATGAGCAGTTGCAATTTGTGTGAGTGTTTAAATAAAAGTTTGGTGTTAGGCTGCAAAACTGTATTTTTACATTTGTGACACATCAAGGGTTACACACGTATTTCCATTAGGGTGGATCAAAAAAAAATTTAAAAAAATTGTTTTACACGGTAGACCATAAACAGTTGCATTCTACTATATGGAATATTTGAAATATGGGGAGAAGCAAAATATAGTTTTAGAGTGTGTTTAACAAATGTTACATAAAGTTGCATATAAAGGGTGATTAAAACAT
This sequence comes from Octodonta nipae, assembly GCA_034190945.1. Classification (NCBI taxonomy): domain Eukaryota; kingdom Metazoa; phylum Arthropoda; class Insecta; order Coleoptera; family Chrysomelidae; genus Octodonta; species Octodonta nipae. The sequence continues at coordinate 94,228,161 of CM067216.1, read as the reverse complement.
AGGGTAAAGACAAATTTTACTTTAAAAGGTGGTTCAAAAAAATATCAGAAATAATTGTTATACAGCGTAGAACATAAGCAATTGCATAGCTGAAATATAGGGAAGAGAAGAGTTATAGCCAGGTGTTCAAAAAGTTATATTCAGTGAAAAATAAACAGCAGCATATACAGGATGGTTGCAATATAGGGTGAAGTAGAGTTACAGTTATTCAAATAAATGTCGAACAAAATTGTTATATAGGGTGGCCCATAACTATTTGCAGTTTGGCTGAAAAATATTCGTTATTGGTAGAGATTTCGTATGCGGGTGAAACCGCGAGTAACGGCAAGATTTTAATAAGTCCAAAAGTAGGAGACATCCAAAAAAATCGTTTACTGAAGAAAAAAATTTCATCATAAATATATTTTTATAAATATAGAAAACAATATCTTTCAAACAAAGAAAAAATTTGAAACACCACTTAACGGTTTGTTTAGAATAAGTGACAAGTAACTATGTAATGGTATCTGCAGGAATATCAGTATGAGTAATATTTCGGTACTATTTTGACATGGCGCGGCACAAAATTGTAATTGTAACGGGTTACACACTGTATGACTGTATGACTCCCGATTTGGAATCTTTGTGAGATAGTTTTTCCTGAATTAGTTGATAGGAGCGCAACTGATATAGATTCCCGAGTAGAAACAATATATTGACTTCAATGGATTGAAAGGGCAATGTCAAAATGTCAAAAATGACAAAAAAGTAATGAATATCAAAAAAATGTCACAAATGTCATAATATTACAAATGTAAAAAATGGCAAAAAGGTCAAAATCTTCAAATATGTCTAGCTCTTCATACTAAATCCCAATATTTTAAGAAGCGGCAGTTGCCATATAAATTTCGCAATTGCATGATGATGTTAAAACGGTTTTCACAAAAATAATAAAAATGTTCATCATGTGCAAATTACCAAATTAATTTTTTTTTCAAGTTTCAGCCGAGACCGGTTAGCTAGTTGTTAATAAGCCCGTAACAGTAATTAGCAACATAATTTTAAAAAAGTTTCCAAGTCTGAATTTTTCAATAAAACCTTTGTGCCAAATTTTGTAAAGAAAGACTTTTAAATTTAATAAGCTGCATGTATAAAATGTACCCATTCTCCCGCTTTATGGTGCAAACTATAAGACCTAAAACTTGAAAAAAATAGAAATATTAGGCCACACTTGCACTTCACCGGAAAATCAAGCGAAAACTCTTATATTAATTTTGTGAATCAATTTAAAACATTAAACAAAACAAAATTCATATTTTCGTTATTAGGAATACAAGTATATTTTTTCATAATTTTAGATTAATTTGTTTATAAGATATTAATGAAAATTGTTTTCCTAATGATAATTGTGGAATCTCTGGTTTTTTATTTTTTTCTGAGTTCTTTGGGAATAACACCACATAAACTTGAAAGTCTGTATATTTCAGAAGTCCAAACGTTTCAAGATCTAAATCAAACCCCGTTTTCAATGGTCTTACACTAAATAAACAAGAAATTAAAAAATTAAAAGGATTTGTAATGACAAATGTCGTAATTTAATATTTTATCGCGAAATGAAGTCCGACATCCAGGAGTTTCAGGTAAATATTATATTCAGCTATATGTACTATATACAAAAATAATTGTTCTAGAATTCAATCAGTTGACGGGAGCACAACTGATGAAGGTTCTGGACTAGAAACAATATATTGTCTTGCGTTCAATGGATTAAAGTTAGTATCAAATCACAATTTGTCATTAATGTTTGACAATAAAACTGATGTAACTAAGGGATTTACTGCAAATTTGATATAGACAAGGTAGCACAAAAACATTTTAAAGATCATGTGAAATAACAAAGCTTCTTTCAAATTGGAAGAATTTGAAAGAGTTATCATTAGAATTTCATGTGGCGTTCCTAGGTACGACTTCGCCAAAAATGAGACCAAAGAAAGCTTTGTTATTTCACATGACCTTCAAAAAAATTTTGTGCTACCCTGTATATATGAAATTTGCAGTAAATCCCTTAGTTACATCAGTTTTATTGTTAAACATTAATGTCAAATTGTTATTACGATATTTGTCATTGCGAATCCTTTTATTTTTTAATTTCTTATTCATTTTGTGTAATACCATTGAAAACGGGGTCTGATTTAGACCTTGAAAGATTTTGACTTTTGAAATATACAGACTTTCAAAATTATGTAGTGTTATTCTCAAAGAACTCAGAAAAAAATAATGAAAATATACAAAAATCGACAAATTCCCCACTTTATGACCAAAAATACTTAGCGGAAAATTTTGAAAAAAAATTGAATCTATGGTCTTACTCAAAGTTTACAGGAGAAATAAAGGGAAACTCCTGATATTAATTTTGGGAGTACATTATAAAATTAAATGGAAATTAAAAAAAGAATATTTTTTCAATCGCATCGTATATATTAGAAATGCAAGGCTTCGTTATGCGAAATACAAGTATAATTGGTGTTTTTTTAATAACTTCATATATGTAAAAAAATATACAAAATTCGACCAATTACATCCTTTTTTTAGTAGGAATAATTTGGTTATACTAATGATTCGGAGATGTGATACCATATAGATGAATCAAAGTCTTTACTGTTCTAATATTCCACTTTCAGACAAGCAGGAAATGAGTGCATTTGACTATACTTAGCTTAATATATTTAAACTAATTAAATATTAAAAAAATATACACTTTTATTTCCAACACAGAGCCTTTTTATTTTCTCTGCTCCATTATTCACTCAATTTTTATAAAAATATTTATTTTATTTTGTAATTTGGCCCTCTCAAAAATTAAGATTATGATTTTAGCTTTATTTTGCCAATCAACTTTGTGTGAAGCTCCATATAATCTTTTGTCTCAATTTTAGGCTTAGTAGTTTGGAAGATAATGGAAGAGAATGGGTCAAATTTTAAATAATAAATTATTAAGTCTAAAATAGTAAAATATAATTGTATTTTTATGATGATTCCTTTCATTTGGAAAGTTATGAGTGCACTTCAAAAAAAATTATTTAGCATTTAAGTTTATAAATTACTGTTAGAATTTGTGTTTTACTTTTTTTAGTGGGTCGAATTTTAAATATTTCTTAAATATCTTTTTAACAAATTATTTTAACAATATAAGAAACGTATTCCCGTATTTATAATAATATCAGGGTTTTCCCCTTATTTTCAAGTCAAGTGAGATCTTATATTTGTAATGTTTTTCAAAATTTTAGATCGTGTAGTTTCTCATATAAAAGGGGGAAAAAGTCGATGTTTTATATTTGTGTTAATATATTTTAAACAAATAAATTTAAAACTATTAAAAGTATATTTGTATTTCTCATAATGAGCCCTTTTATTTTATATATTAAATAATATGTTTAATTAATTTATCTTTTAATGCATTTCTATAATATGCCCCCCAAAATTAATATAAAGGTTTTCCACTTTTTTTCCTATAAAGTTCAAGTGAGGCCCTATACCCTTAATTATTTTCAAAATTCGTCGCATGGTTTCGGAAATAGAGGGGGAAGTGGATAATTTTATTATGTTTTGTTAATATCTTTTAAACAATTGATTTCAAAAATATAAAACATATATATAAATGTATTCCTCATAATGATATATCGCAAGATGCGTTTACAGAGAAGTTTAATTTTTATTTGTTGTTTAGTTCTATAGTTCACCTCCCAAAATGAATATTAGGAGTTTCTCCTTATTTTTCCTGTAAATTTTAAGTGGGGCCATATACGCCTAATTTTTCAAAATTTTAAATCTTAAAGTTTCGGAAATAAAGGGGAAATAGGTAATTTTTTATATTTTTGTTATTATCTTTTAATAATTTATTTTAAAAATAAAGAAATATATTTGTATTTGCTATAATGAGCCCTTTGCTTTGATATATTACATGATGAGTTAGACACGATTTTAATTCTATATTTTCCATTTAATTTTGTAATTTGCCTACCCAAAATTAATATTAGCGGTTTATCCTTACTTTTTCTGTGAAGTTCAGGTGAGGCCATATATCTCTATTTTTTTATTAAAAGTTAACGTCTTACAGTTTCGTATATAAGGGGGTGGGGGAATAGGTAAAATTCTTTATATTTTTGGTAATATCTGTTAAATAATTCATTTTAAAATGTGAAAAAAATATTTTGGAATTCTTCATAATGAGCCCCTTGATTTAATATTGTTATAAATTATCCACTCCGTCCCTGGAGAGTATCGTAAAACATTTCATTCCAATACTACATCAGTCGCTGGAAGGATAAAAAAACAAGGACTGGAATCTTCTAATGAGAACAAAAAATTAGTTATGATTTAGGGTTTATTTCGTATTATTATTTTGATATTCGAATCACCTGTTGTGAATATTTGATGTAAATAAAAGTTTCTAGAAAGTGATAGTGCAATATATTACATGATGCGTTAGGAACAAATTGAATTTTATATTTTTCATTAAATTCTGCTACTTGTACACAATAATTAATATTAGGGGTTTCCCCTTATTGTTCTTGTATAATTCAGGTTAGCCATCTATCAATATTTGGAAGGTTTGTTTCTTAAATATAAAGAAATTAAACCTCTCTGTTTGAGCTAATAATAACAAAGGTATAAAATGTCAGAGCTCAAATCAAATTCACTACAAGGATTATCAAGGAAAATATTGAATATTTCCTGAAATCATTGAAACAAAGTTACGTCATGGGGCGCTGGTAACCACAAGAATTTGTTTAGAACATTCAGTTTATGTTTTTTATAACTACATAATAAAAACAATATTTTTTTGGACTATCTATATAATTTATAAAGTATTAAAATGAATTTAAAAGAAAATTTATCCACATTTAGTAAATTACTTCAGTAGTAATATTAAATTATTATTTATATTTAATTGCAAATATTCTCGATTATATAATTGTAAACGCGCGATATGCAAAGACGTCTGAAATACTAATATTGAGGAATCACAAATATAAAATTTACCAAGAAAACAATCACCATTTAATGTGTTCGTGAAGTGGCAACACCACAGGACGCTCTGAAGTTGATAGAACCGATAATATATTTTACATAAGGACGCTTGGTAGTGTGCTATATGGGAGGACGCCTCCTGCTTGAAATATTGCAAATATTCTCTTATGGACGCCCAGTGATTGTTTTATGAAAGAACGCTTTGAGGATAGTTGGATGTAAATATATATTGTAGTATACTTCGTGGGTTCAATTTAAAAATGATAACAACTAATATTTACTTTCACTTTTCTAGAACTTTATTTACATTTAAAACAGCTGATTCACAATACATTTTCATATAAGCTAGTCGTCGCGGTATAACTGCCTGGCGATCGTGCCGTGCTTCTTTTATATCACCAGCGTAGAATTCTCCAGTAGAAATCCTCATCGCTCCTTCCGCTGCCGAGTCTTTTCGAGAATCGTATTTTTTATCGTAAAGCGTTTGTTGTCGTGCTGAATGACACAGGGTCGGCTTTGGGTAAATTCCGTAACACTGCTCCCCCTTTAATTCTGATCGTCCCGATCAGAAACATCCCCTCCATGGTAGGGAGCGAGTCGATCTAAGTGAACCACCTTCAATTTAGCCTTGGGGTTTCGACGGATCCGGTAGACGACGTCATTCAGCCTCTTGACCACTTCGTATGGACCAGCCCAGGCGGGCGTAAGCTTTGGGGATTTACCCTTGCTCCGTTGCGGGTTGTACAGCCAGACTTTGTCCCTCTCCTGGAACCCGACTGAATTGGCCTTGAGGTCGTATCGCGTCTTCATCCGGTCACTGGTGGCCAACATCTGCGTTCGGGCTAATTCGTGTATTGCCAGCATGTTATGTCGGAGCTGGTCGGCATAATCGTCGATGTCTTGGGGAGGTTCTTCAGGGGAGCCAAATGCCAAGTCGCATGGTAGTCGCAGCTCCTTTCCGAATAAGACCCTGGCTGGGGTCAGGCCTGTACTATTATGTACAGCAGAGCGATATGACAACAGGAATAGGGGAATATGCTCATCCCAATCACGCTGGTTATTGCTGACGACCTTGGATAGGTGTTGTTCCAAGGTCCTGTTGAATCTTTCCACCATTCCGTCTGACTGTGGGTGTAATGGTGTCGTTCTCGTTTTCCTGATCCCCAACATCGTACAGACCTTCTGGAATACATTCGATTCGAAGTTACGCCCTTGGTCTGAATGTAATTCCATCGGGACGCCAAACCGGCTGAATAGTTGTTCTACTAGCACCGTCGCTACCGTGGTTGCCTCTTGGTTGGGTATCGCATATGCCTCAGGCCATTTGCTGAAGTAATCCATTGCGACCAGAATGTATTTGTTCCCCCTCTCAGACTCGGGAAACGGACCGGCGACATCGATGGCAATTCTCTCAAATGGGACGCCCACATTGTACTGCTGCATTCTGCCCTTGGTTCGGGTTTTCGGGCCCTTACTGGCGGCACATGTGGCACATTTGCGGCACCAAGCTCTGACGTCTTCGAAGTAATTCACCCAGTAGTACCGCTGGCGAACTTTGTCTAGGGTTTTATTCATGCCCAGGTGGCCTCCGGTAATTCCATCATGTACTTCGGTCAGGATGGCTGGTACCTTTGTCTTCGGAACTACCAGTTGGGACTTGGTTTCTCGTCCATCAGCGCTTTCCCAAACTCGCTTGAGCATTCCATTGTCTACTCTTAGAGAGTCCCACTGAGCCCATAACGATTTCAGCACGCCGGAGTATCTAGCTACCTCGTCCCATCGTGGCCTGGGTGCCCCTCTCATTTTGAGTGACAAGATTGGTTCGATGTCTGGATCAGCCATTTGGTCTTGGATGCACTGTTCCGTTGTCCAGTCTTCATTGGCCTGCACTCGGATCTGCCTGATGGAGATACCCTCTCGCTGTTCCGTCTTCAGACAATGCTTGCATTCCGCTCTACAGGGTCTTCTGGATAGGGCATCGGCATTATTGTGCAACCGACCGGCACGGTGTTCCACCTTGAAGTCGTATTGCTGTAATTTCTCCATCCATCTGGCCAGTTGTCCTTCCGGTGTCTTCATGTCCAGCAGCCATTTGAGTGCGGCATGATCTGTTCGGATTAAGAAATGGCGACCATACAGGTATTTGTGGAAATGGTCTACAGCCCTTCTTATTGCAAGAAGTTCTTTTCTGGTGACGCAATAATTTCTTTCTGGCTTCGAGAATCCACGGCTGTAGTACTCGATCACCCTCTCTTCACCATCTTGCACCTGGGATAGGACGGCCCCTAAACCTGTGTTGCTGGCGTCGGTGACTAAGATGAACTTGCCGGACTGTGTAGGAAAGGCTAGGATTGGGCTGGAACATAGTGCTGCCTTCAGTCGCCTGAATGATGTTTCGCAATCCTGATTCCAATGGAAGGTCTCTTTATCAGTGGTCTGCCGATACATCGGCCCCCTCTACAGAGGGGCGGCGATGGTGGCAAATACCTCAACAAAACGCCGGTAGTATGAACATAGGCCCAAGAAGCTTCGGAGTTCATGTTTGTCTCTTGGAACTGGCCAATCGCGGATGGCTTCTATCTTGTCTTCGTTGGTGCGGATTCCTGACTCGGACACTACGTGGCCCAAAAACTCTACTTCTTTTTGAAACAAGGAACACTTCTTCGGATTGAGTCTCAGGTTGGCGTTATTAATTCTGGAGAATAATTCGCCCAGGTTCTTCAGATGGTCGTCGAATGTCTGGCCCATGACTAGAATGTCGTCGAGGTATACTAAGCACGTCCTCCATGTTAACCCGCTCAGTACATATTCCATTAGCCTCTCAAATGTAGCGCTGTCTTCTCTCTGTCGTTTGCGTGCAGACCAACCTGCCAATATCCACTTTTTAGGTCTAGTGTGGAAAACCAACGGGAGCCTGCTAGTGTGGTCAAAGTGTCATCGATTCGGGGTAGTGGATAGCTGTCTTTCTTCGTGACATCATTCAGCTTTCTGTAATCCACGCAAAATCGGGTGGTTCCATCTTTCTTTTTAACTAGCACGACGGGAGCAGACCATGGACTGATGGATGGCTCAATAACTCCATTTTGTAACATGGACTCGATGTTTTCCTCGACGGCCTGTTGTTGCCCCAATGGTAGTCGTCTAGGTGGTATTCTGATGGGTTGAGCCTTTCCGGTATCTATTCGATGCTGGATGATGTTGGTGCGACCGGAAGTTCCATTTTTACTGTTAAAAATTTGCCAGTGTTTTGTGATAAATTGCTTGGCTTTCTTCTGGTTCTCTGGTGTCAAGTGTGTCAAGTGGTCAGCAAACTGTTGTAGGAACTCTTTATCGGGCCCTGTTTCCTTCACCGACGTCTGGTACTCTTCTTCGCAATTGATGATGGTCTCTACTGGCTCGAAACAAGCTATCTCTTGACCATTGGTAATTCTGATGTCGTTGTTGGACAGATTCAGGACTCTGATTGGTATATCTCGTCCGGTTTTAACTATAGCCCGTCCAACTAAGTAGTCATGAGCTGAGTGTACTTGCTCCACCATTCCAACGCAGCTCCCAGGATTGCTGTCTAACTGCCCAAGAATAATCTGTTCCGTTCGACAGGGAATTCTAGCCGAAGACTTTGCCACAATTTTTATAGTGGTGACTGATGTGTTGACGGGCCGTGTCAATACAAATTCCTCATTTAGGAACCGAAGAACATCATATCTCGGGTCGAACATAAATCCATGCTGGCTAATTAGGTCCATTCCCAGTATAAAATCGTCCTCAATATTCGCTACCAGGACCCTATGTCGGATCATGTTGTCCCCTATCTGTAGCACGACATCTGCCTCACCCTGTATTGACATGGACTAGCCGGTGACTGTTCTGAGCTGGATGTTATTGGTAACTGGCCGAATTTCTGATGCTCTCAAAACCCTGGACTTGGCAATGGACACAGCGGCGCCGGTATCGATGGTGATGGTAACTGCTCGCCCATTGATGGAGCCTCTTATGACTAGGCTACCGCTATCTCGGCAAAATCCCCGGATGGATAACGTTTTGGGGGCTGGTGGAGGGACAGTCAGCATTCGCCCCTCTATGCTGACTGACTGACGGTCCCTGGACATCTGGCTGTTCTGTTGGTTACCCCTGGTCGGTGATCGTTCAGGTGGCCTCACTCGACAATTACGTTGGAAGTGCCCTGTCCATCCGCAGCCGTAACATGCCCCTCTGGTGCCAGTTCTTGGTGACCGTTCTAATATTTTGTTTAGATCAGCCAGCAGCGCTTGAATAGGTGACTCTGACTCTTCCTGGTTGAAGGATACTGCTCGGACCCTCGGCTTGGACATGTTCATGACGGCCTCTACTTCCAAAGCCCGAAGTAGAGCTTCATTACTTTTCTTGACGCCACTTAGTCTTAGATTTCGTTGTACTTCCACATCTCTGATGCCGTTTATGAAACTCTGTGTGGCCAACTGGTCTTTCGTTTCCTCTGGCAGGTCTGGGTAGGACAAGTGAACTAACCGTCTAATTTCTGCTTCGAATTCTTGGAGGCTTTCACCGGATCTTTGGGTTTTTCCACTCAGTTGGACTTGGTATACCTGGCTCAAGGATTGATTGTCGTAACGTTTGTCTAGGATGGCGATGATCTTGTCGAAATTGCCTTGTTCATCGACTGGAATGCTTTGGAGGAGTTCTAGGGCCGGACCTCTTAACGAAATTACCAGAGAAGTAGATTTTTCTTGATTATCCCATCCATTAGCTGTAGCCACGGCCTCAAATTGCCGTTTATACATGGGCCAAGATGAACTGCCGTCGAATGTGGGTGGTTTACTAAAGGAACCTTTGGTACTCACGGTGTTCTGGTATTTTCCTCGCTGTAAGTCCTGTTGCATTTTTTTGATTTCTGTTTCTAGTTTATTTTGGATGGCACTGATTTTATCTTGTACTTCACTGTGTATTGTTTGCTTGATGGAACTGATTTGATCTTGAACTGTGTCTTGAATTGAACTGATTTCAAATTTTACCTGGCTTTGGATGGAATCGAGATCATCTACTTTTGTTTCAAGAGTATCCACGGTATTTTTTATGGTCTTAATGTCATCATTTATCTCTTTTATATCTGATTCAACTATTTGCATTCTTTCATTAACTGTTTCATTAACTTGTCCTACTATTTGCATTAATTGTTCGAATTGCAGTTGTCTTTTCTGTTCAGTTTCGTGTCGATTTAATTCAATTTGATCTTGTTTTTGCTCAAATATTTTAAATTCATTTTGTCGTTTTTCTTCAGTTTGATCTTGTTTTTCTACAAATTTCGAGAATAATCCTTCCATGGCAGTGACAAGATTTTGTTGTTCGCTTTTCATTGTAGAAACAAGATTTTCTAATTCTATTTTACGTTTTTCATCGATATTAGTGACAAGATTTCCTAGCTCAACTTTAAGTTTATCATCAAAAGATTTCACTAACCTTTGTTGAATTTCTTCTTGATGTTGTTTCTCCTTCTTGTCACGTTTTTCTAGAATCTGTGCAATTTTTTCGTCTAACTTTTCCATACTACGAGTTTCCATAAATCAAATTACGATTTTAACGGCACTTAATCCTCTACTTCTGATCACCAAATGTAGTATACTTCGTGGGTTCAATTTAAAAATGATAACAACTAATATTTACTTTCACTTTTCTAGAACTTTATTTACATTTAAAACAGCTGATTCACAATACATTTTCATATAAGCTAGTCGTCGCGGTATAACTGCCTGGCGATCGTGCCGTGCTTCTTTTATATCACCAGCGTAGAATTCTCCAGTAGAAATCCTCATCGCTCCTTCCGCTGCCGAGTCTTTTCGAGAATCGTATTTTTTATCGTAAAGCGTTTGTTGTCGTGCTGAATGACACAGGGTCGGCTTTGGGTAAATTCCGTAACAATATATATATATATATATATATATATATATATATATATATATATATATTAGATGGTTTCCGGGAATTCATCCGCGTAGTTGATAACTGATCCCTGCCGGGATCGATGGTAAAATGACGACGTTTCGGCAGAGTCACATCTGCCCTCTTCAGGTCGGTTCGCATAATTCTCGTAGCCTGAAGCGGGCAGATGTGACTCTGCCGAAACGTCGTCATTTTACCATCGATCCCGGCAGGGATCAGTTATCAACTACGCGGATGAATTCCCGGAAACCATCTAATACATTTAGTGCCCGCGAAAACTTAAAAACAAGCGTATATATATATATATATATATATATATATATATATATATACTTTGACAAGGGAAGGGAGAGGACGCCTAATGTTTCCAGCAAAAGTGTGGCGTTTGGGCACCAATTTCTTATAAATTAAATCATTCTATACTTTCCGATAAAACGTAATTTGTGGTTGTTACTTTTGCACTTGTATGCAAATATTGAATGCTCTTTCATTCAGAAATCACAAATTATTCATTTAACAATTAAGGTAATGGGCATCATTCCGCCTAAAAAACGAAAAACTTTTCCATATATATATATATATATATATATATATATATATATATATATATATATATATATAGGAAAGGAGAGGACAAATAATGTACATCTTGATCCATGATATAAAAGTTTTTCATTTTTTAGGCGGAATGATGACCATTACCATATATATATATATATATATATATATATATATATATATATATATATATATGTAGCTCTCTTGATGGTCCGGGTGTTCGTCCGTTGAAAGTTTTGTCCCTGTAAAGGAACGGTCGCCTGACGTTTCGCCAAAATCTCACTTGGCATTTTCATGAGGCTTTTCCTCTTCTTCCAACACGAAGGGTGGCTGCAGGTTCGGACCTTTCCGGACTACTTCGTATCCGAGATCGTCGGCTAGGTCGTTCTCCGCTTGGTCTGCTCTCCGTGGCGTCTGAAGTGGAAGTGAGCTCCGATATTTGCGCACCGCTGTTTATGCTATCTCCCGAGTCCCCTTTGTTTTGATTGGGTGACACCATTGCGTTGTCGCAAATTGTACCGATGACGTGGTTCTGTTTGTACCGATGGCGGCCGCAGATGTTAGTTAGAAGGGTGGGCGTCCTGATAGTTAGCTACGAGTGACGGAATGCAACGTTGTGGTATTGTTGCGCTCTCTTTTAATTTGTTTTTCTTTTCCCGTAAAATGTTCTTCCAGGCTTGATGCAGGTGTAGAGCTTCGTTACGGTTATTGATTTCTCCTTCCTTTTCAATTTCTATAGCTTCCCTAATTGTTCTTCTTTTGAAGTTGTTTTCTGTTGCCAGATGCTTAGAGCCCTCAAAGTTGATTCTATGTCCTGTTTGCTGTTGATGTTGGAACAGGGCCGAGGTTGTGGTCTTGTTTCGTATGCTGAGTTTGTGCTCTTCGATTCGGGCTTCGATCCTACGGTTTGTTTGACCTACATATGCTTGCTCGCATCCGCCGGAAGGTATCTTGTAGACTCCGTGACTCTCTAGTGGACGTTGGTCTTTGGGATTGCCTAGAATGCTTTTTATCGTCTTATGAGGTTTGTAGGAAGTTTTGATGTTGATTTTCCTAAGGATTCTTCCAATCCGATCTGTCACTCCTTGTATGTACGGAAGGATGGTCGCTGCCTTTGGGGGGTCTTGTTGGGTTTCTTCGTGCCTTGGTAGTTCTTGTTGATTCAGGGCTCGTCGTATGGTGTTGTTGCTGTACCCATTCCTCCTCAAGGTCTGTGAGATGGTGTTTAGTTCCTCTTGTTTGTGTTTGGCGTCTGCAATGCGTCGTGACCTGCATATAAGTGTATTTGCTACTGCTTGTATTTGGGAGGGATGATGGTGGGATTTAGCATTAAGGTATCTGTCGGTGTGTGTCGGCTTTCGATAGACTGTGTGTTGTAGCTTCCCTATTGTTGTCCTTTTTAAGTAGATGTCCAGAAAAGGAAGGCATCCATCTTCTTCCGTCTCCATCGTGAATTGGATCCTTTCGTGTAGAGAGTTTGCCAGGTGTAGGAAATTGCTGAGTTCCGTATCCCCATGAGGCCACACTATCAAGATATCGTCTACGTATCGTAGCCAGACTTTTGGTTTCAGAGGGGCTGTGTTTAAAAGGGCCGTTTCGAAATAAGACATGAAGAGGTTTGCCACCGCTGGTGAGAGTGCTGAGACCATAGGTGCACTGTCGATCTGTCTGTAAAGTTGCCTGTCAAAGGAGAAATATGTGTTTTTGAGGCAATGTTCCGCGAGTTGTATGATGTGCGCAGGAAGGTCTTCATTCATGGCAATTTGGTCCAAGGCTTCGTCGGCGGGATGCTTGTGCATCAAGCCTGGAAGAACATTTTACGGGAAAAGAAAAACAAATTAAAAGGGAGGGTAACAATACCACAACGTTGCATTCCTTCACTCATAGCTAACTATCAGGACGCCCACCCTTCTAACGAACATCTGCGGCCGCCATCGGTACAAACAGAACCACGTCATCGGTACAATTTGCGACAACGCAATGGTGTCACCCAATCAAAACAAACGGCACCGCCCCCTCAACTCAATCGGAGGCGGGGCAAAGAAATTGGAGGGGACTCGGGAGATAGCATAAATAGCGGCGCGCACATATCGGAGGTCACTTCCACTTCAGACGCCACGGAGAGCAGACCAAGCGGAGAACGACCTAGCCGACGATCTCGGATACGAAGTAGTCCGGAAAGGTCCGAACCTGCAGCCACCCTTCGTGTTGGAAGAAGAGGAAAAGCCTCATGAAAATGCCAAGTGAGATTTACAGGGACAAAACTTTCAACGAACGAACACCCGGACAATCAAGAGAGCTACACATAGTTCCGTCCGTGCCAACTTGTTTTCAAACACATATATATATATATATATATATATATATATATATATATATATATATATGCTGTTACTTAATTTAACTAAATAGACCACCTGTATTTTCGGCAGCGTCTCAGATAATGTCATTCCGAAATTATATCATAGCAATTCTGGAGATTCAGGAATGTTAAGAAAAAAAGTTATTTCCAGTCACTGTGAAGTTATTGGAAAATTAAAATTATCACATGAAATTACTCAGAAATATTAATCAAAACTGACAGTAATTCATGTTAAAATGATTAATTATTATTTCCAAAAATAATACTTTATATTTAGAAGTAAATCTCATTATAAAATTTGGAGCAAACTTGTACAATGTAACAGAATTAAAATTATTATTAATACCAAACATTTTCAGAGAAGAAAAACTATTAGAAAAATATTGAGTTATTATTAACAAATTTTCTGGTAACATTGAGTTAAAATTATTTTTGTTTACAGGAATGATACACCAAATTAATGAAACTGTAAGGTTTAATCTTAACGTAAAAGAGGAGAGGATATGTAAATCTTTGATAAGCACCCATATTTTTATTTATACATTGCCTAAAAATAACATTGTAAACATCCGATGATTAATATAAAATGTTAACCAATTTGTTTTCACTAAAGACATGACAGTAACGAAAATCTCTATGGCGATAACCAGACACAATATTATATTATAATAAAAAAAATTAAAGTCGACGAACTATGTTAATTCACAAATTCTGATAAATGATTAACAATATGACCTGCCCTGTCAAAGTGATCACTAAACTAAACTCTTCTCAGAACACTTTCTTATATATTTTTTTTGTCATTAGTAAGCTAAATCAGTGTGTAGGTCTGAATGAGCTGATTTAGTATAACCCTTTAATCAGATGATGAACTGGATAAATTGGGGCTTTCCGGTTTGTTCTCTGTGACCTGTTGGAATGTTTTTGCGAACATTTCATCTGCAACTGCACGAGCATTATACGAGATATCACCTACGCCGGCGCTGCAGAGGATCTCTGCTGCAATTTAAAACGTAATTCCAGTATTCTACAAGGCAAACTAACCCGGAAAACCATAGTTTATTCATAGACACCGGCTGTGAAAACCTACGCATCACTTGGGTCAGTCTGTAATGTTGGGTTCTTCATCCAATTTATTTGAAAAGTAGCCACATATACCCTTAGTTTAAATAAATATTATAAAGCTTTAAGACCAAATAATATACAGGGTGTTTGATGAATGCGAAGCTTTAAGGTATAGGGAGTGAAGACCATTTAGAAAATTTTAAGCCATGCTTGTCTTAGACAAAGTTCGACTATTTTTTCTACCTAGTGTTTTGGGTTGGGGGAAAAAAACAAAATTTTACTGTTAATGACTAATAATCGCTAGTTTGCAATAAAGTGATGTGTGGGCAATCTAAAAAACTTGTTCTACGCAAATTTATCAAGAAGAATAGGGACTTTTTTGTTCAAACCTAACATAACCTTTTTGAAAACATACTTGGTTATTGGTTAAGCGGATACCTATCCCACAAATTGCTGAAATTAGGACATACTAATCTAATTGAGGGAGATTTTAATTTTTAGGAATATTAATAAATCAACATTTTTGTAGAAAAATAAAAATATATTTGGGTTCTAAATGATAACTGAGATCAATTCAAGAATTATTCAGCAGGTGTAAAAATCAAAATCCAAACAAAGGCTTTCTGTTAATGTGTGGGTTGGAGCAATTGGTAGGAAGTTGATTGGTAGCCACTTTTAACTGAATAATTTGAAGGGTAACAATTATTTGCAATTTGTACAAAATGATCTTCCAGTAAGAAGACTGTCCAGCGCCCGCTCAGTCACCAGACTGACACCGAAGTACTTTTTCTTGTAGGGTCTAGTCAAGTGATTAGTGTAGGTATACGAGTGTAGAAATAAACACAAAAGAATAATTAATCCACAGAATTATCTCGTTGTTTGAAACCATCAAAGTGGAAATGATATTGAAAACAACAAGAACAGAAGTTCTTGTGTAAGGAATGGCAGAAAACATTTCGAATAGCAATAATATATTCAATTAAAATGTTTTAATTAGTATGCCTAAAAACTAGATTTTTCTTATTAACCATAGAATTTTGGAAAGAATCATTAAAAAAAAACGGGGAAAAAATAGTTGGCCTTGCCAAGACTGCCTCAAAAGATTCTAAAACTTAGAACCTAACCATTTAGAATCTAAATGGTATTCTACTTTCTGCTTAAAGCTTTGTATTCATCAACCAAATACCCTGTACATATCAGACAGGAAGAAATTGCCATTTTTTAGAAACACTTTTTTCAAGTAAATTTATATAATGTCTTATTTATTCGTAAATAATTTTCTATTCTTGAGATAAACCTTCATCTTCTGTACATTTAAAACAAGCGAAGGTAATAAATTACAAAAGTTAAAACTGTTTCTTAGAGAATAGTATGAGTATAATTGGAAGGGTCCAAAATTGATTTAAACAATGCTGTAAGTATATTTTAAATTTAGCCATTGGGTATTTTTCTGAAAAAAACTAGGATTTAAGGATTGTTATTTTTGTGGTATTCTGTAATAAAATGTACAGTTTATTCCTAATATATATTTCTACCAGCTATAATTAGAAGATGACATAATTTTGAATGTAATTTATGTTAAGTCATTCTAATTATTTCCGTCACTAAATCAACACTTACAATGACAAATTATTCATGAATTAGCTGATTTGAACGTTGCGTTTGTAAATGCAAGTTCTGTATTGCCTTTTAAAGGGATTCACGCAATAAAATGTGTTATTAAATAAGTTATAAACTGAAATAGTTGAAAGATATTTAAATTTCAAAAGAAAATTGAACTCATGAGAAGGATTGTTGGGTAAAGTAAGTAAACATTAATTAGTCATCATCGTCATAAAATGTCCAAATAGTACAATGTTTAACTTCTGTAAGTAATGCAAGAGTACCACATATTCATGACAGCCTCCTACAATGCTGGTAATCACTTTTTATGTAATGGGGTGTACTATACATTCTTTTAAGAAATTGCTTTCTATTAGGTACTTTTCGCTTGACTTTTCTTGCAACTGTCAATTGACTGATTAAATAATCATCATCAATATATATATTTATACAAAGTGATTTAGAAAACAACATTGTTCGACAACTATTCCTAATAAGGAATCGAAACGCACATCACACCAGATAAGAATCCTCTACAATATACATCCAAACATATTGTAAAGAAAACTAGTTGAGAAATCCATAGAGATAGAAGATAGGGTTAGCTAACCACAGATGAATTATTTTTTAATGGATACCATAATTGTCTTCATAATTGCTAAAAAATACACAAATAAAAAAAATGTATTGTTATAAGAGGTGCACCTACACTAACAGTATTCTAGTCAAATACTACACTACGCTTTATTTTCTATATTGATATGTGATATAATTTGTAGCTCACTAATTAAGTTTTTTCTTTTACAGTCTTTGTACATCCATATAATAGTACTAACAATTTTCGTTGTCGACAATTAATCTTTGTTAATGTTTTTTATATAACGTAATTCAAAATCAAATTTCGAATACTAAAAAATTAAGATATTTGAGTTACAATTTTACAATAAAGGTCGCAGACGATAATTTGCATTTTAACTGACAAGCAATAATTCTCGTATCTTTCTGCTTGGGCTTTTAGTTACTGGAATACTGTATGTATGGAATACTGAAAGCCTAAGCAGAAAGATACGAGAATTATGTGAACGCTGCTGATGAGGGCAAATGTGACGTTGCGCCGTAACCAAGCCCGGAGCCAGCGGGGGATCTGGGGGGGTTTAAACCCCCTCCCCCGAAATTTTGGAATTTTGGGTTTCAAGATTCAATTTTATATTTATACAATTTTATATATCCTAGAAATATATGAACAAAAATATACATTTTGCAGTCCTGATCATCCCATCACTAATCAAAAAAATATATATATATATATATATATATATATATATATATATATTTGTTTTTAAGTTTTCGCGGGCACTAAATGTTTTAGGTGGTTTCCGGGAATCCATCCGCGTAGTTGATAACTGATCCCTGCCGGGATCGATGGTAAAATGACGACGTTTCGGCAGAGTCCCATCTGCCCTCTTCAGGTCAGTTATTCGAATACTAAGTATTCGAGTAACTAGAAGCGAAAGCAGAAGGCTACGAGATGCGAACCGAACCGAATACTTAGTATTCGAGTAACTAGAAGCGAAAGCAGAAGGCTACGAGATGCGAACCGACCTGAAGAGGGCAGATGGGACTCTGCCGAAACGTCGTCATTTTACCATCGATCCCGGCAGGGCTCAGTTATCAACTACGCGGATGAATTCCCGGAAACCACCTAAAACATATATATATATAAATTTGATTTGCGTATAACGCCTGATAATTTAAAACCGAAAAAGACTACAAAGAGATATATCTATAAATTTCAGAATATTTTTATAATCTTTGGCAATTCAACTAACAAACACCTCGACTGGCGTGTTGGGGTTCAGTTGGACTGAGGATGAGTTATAGACGGTTTTGTTCGTTTTCAATTGCAATGAGGTTACACTGTGACCGCTTACCCTTCTAGTTACTCAAATAGAAGCGTAAGCAGAAGGCTACGAGAATTATGCGAATCGACCTAAAGAGGGCAGATGCGATTCTGCCGAATCGTCGCCTTTTTACCATCGTTGCTTAGTAGCAAACTCCTTTTTAGTAGTAGAATTCTTGCAAATGCAAAAACTAAAGACAAGTTACTATAATTCCGTATCATTTAACATTCAAGTAATCGAAGTTCAAGGGATCATTCGATTACTAAAGATTACTAAAATCATTCGAATAGTAATCACTGAATTTTGGTATCACTCGACCATACCCATCACTAGTTATAATTATATTAACATTATAACGAACATCTAATTATTATTAACCTCACTGTAATTATTCTTTTAGGGTTCTTGTTGCCAGCCGCAAGATAAGGTATGTAAACAAATTGCATTTTTTTCCTTATACTATAAAGAGAGAAAATAGAGGGCATATGGAGAGATAAGATTGCTTAATATGAGAAACGCTGAAAAATACAAAGACGATTACATGAGAGAACATAGGGTATTGATTACGTTGTTTGATAATTTAATCGTTCAGCAAACTGATTGACGTTAGGACATGGGGAAAATAGATGTTTATACGTTCTTATTTATTGGATTCGGATTTATAATGTTCAATGATTTTAATGTTATTTTGATTTAGATATTTGGGCAAAAATCTCTTAGTCGCTTAAAGTATAATGTACATAGTGACATTCAGCCACTACAGACTTCAAACCGGAAGTCCTGTAAATATGATTTCGTCATCTTGTGACTTATAATGGTCTAAGGGCGAGCAGTGGGCAAATTTACGGTATCCTAGCGTACCCTATATTGTCTATAGTTAATTTCTCATACCTGCCGTCATCGATTAAATTGTCAGTGCAATTAAGAAATGTATGTTTAATACTCCAGGTACTAACTATAATAAATAGAGTTACAGGTTTTATTTCACATATACTTAACGCTAATGATTGGTAAGAGTGGTTTTGAGGCAACTATCACTATTAGATGAAAACATTTCTTTTATTATCCCGAAAGTTCGAACTATAAAGATTCAAATATTTTAGTACATGCAACTAAATTAAATCTCGAAAAGGTAGTCTTATCATATTTTCATTGACAGGTTTTAGTGAACCTACGAACTCTTTCTATCCTAGGAATCACAGGGAAATGCGTTATCCACAGTAGGACTCCCGATTTGCTGTAACTTTGAGCTAGTTTTTCCTTAAACTTCTAGATGTCATAATTTTTGTTGCAGTTGAGTAGTTCTGATCTTTGTCTTTAGTGCCCTCTGGACCCTTTAGGGATAGGACAAGTGTACTAAAAGTCTAATCTCTGCTTCGAATTCTTCCAGACTTACTCCAGATTTTTGAGTTTTTCCACTGAGTTGCCCCTGGTATATTTGATTCAGTGACTAGTTACCATATTTTTTCTATGATTGGAAAGATTTGTAGAAATTACCTTGTTCTTCCACAGGACTTCTCTACAGGAGATCTAATGATGGCCCTCGTAAAGAAAGGTTTGTTACCTACGATGGTGATCTGCAATTATTTATAAACTTTGAACATAACTTTGTACTGGGCTTTCAATATAATGGATGTCACTGACTTTGTTTTCAATAGTATACAACGAAATTTTTAGTAATGTTTGCATATGGGGTTTGCAAAAGCCACATTTAACATTGCAACACTAAAGAGGCAACGAAAGTAAACGTGCCGTATACCGTAAAAAGTTTATAGACCGTTTTTCTGTGCGGAAAAAAATATCACTGGAACAACGTACCTGGACATGTTGGAACAATGGCTGTTCCCTCAAGATATGGAAGATTCACAGCATTTCATTTCCCAATAGGACGGAGCTCAGTCCTATTGGCACATTCATGTATGAGGCTTCTTGAATGTAACCCTTCCTCAGCGCTGGATAGGTCGCACGGAAATGAAGACCTGAATCTAAAATTCTGGCTACCAAGGTCTTCAGATCTAACCTCTTGTGACTACTTCTTATGAAGTTATGTTAAGGATACTGTTTACGTCCCACCTTTACTAATAACTCGACTACTATCTGCGGAACCGTATCACACAGCTTGTACACTCATTAACGGTAGATCATTTGCTCGTATGTGCTGCAGACGGCGAACACATTGAATATTTATAATGTATTGCAAAAAAAACTTTGAAACTTCCACTTTCCATTGGTATAAAGATTGTTGATTTTGGATTTGTACTTTAATAAATACTGATCTTTAAAAATGGTTCCATCATTTATAATAACCCGGTAGTTTCCTTGGACTATATCAAACCTTCGATATCAGCCGTTCCACTACTTTATTATATACTGAACTCCACTGCTCCACTCTCTCTCGACATTTCCAGTAGTCATCTTGTCTTTCTAGTGTATATAATTTCTTTTTCTCGAACGTGATCATCAGTTGTGCGTTTAGTTTAGTTTTTTTTTCAGCATTTGTTTATTTCAGATAGATGTTTTTTGTTACAGATCATTTATTTCTAGAAGGATTTCTTTTTTAGTAGTGTAAAATTAAATGTTATAACAATAATAATTTATATTTAAAAAAGAACCGACTTCAACAGGCCTAAAATAAAAAACCGTTTAGAAACCGTGTGCAATCAATAACTATTTTCTGACATATTTTTTTATCTGATTTAAGGTACAATTCTATTATTTTAGCGTATTCTTATCTCTCCGTTTCTCTTTAATTTGTATTTTTTTTATATTATCCACATATTATTTAACTTTTTTATTTGTTTTATTTCTTGGCCCACTTTCTGTAAGTGTAATTCTAATTCACCCTATATTGCAACCACCCTGTACAGGTTTCTGAGTATTGGTCACCCCATATAAATTATTTGTCTATCATTTTCTGAATCACCCTGTACAACTATAATTCAACTCTAGACGACGTTGCACCCACGCTGTAAGTATTAATCCTCTCCACCCTATTGACTGTTTCTATTGTTTAAATCATCCTGTATACCTATAATTTTACTTTGCCCAATATGCCAAGTAAAAGCAACTACTTATGTTCCACACTATATAACATTTTTTTAATTACACTGTATAACTATAATTCCACTTTATATTTCAATCATCCTCTATATGCAACAGCTTCTAACATTTTTTTAACCTTGGTTGAGCCGTGTTAGAGAAAACAGCGTAGATTAATTGAAATTCACTGAAATATAGTTTCTGATTTTCTGGAAAACCGTACATCTCACGTTATAGAAAATTATATGGCCCCTTTCTATAATATTCCTTAATACAATGTCATTTAAATGATCAATTTTGCCTAAACTGATCATACATAATAAAAACGTGACGACAAATTGATAATCTCCTCCTTTTTGAAAGTTGGTTAAAAACTGGGAAATTTTAAGCAATCCACTTCACGAGGTATATAGTTTACATACCCATTATTCCACAGAAATGGTTACTAAAGTTTTCACTATTATTTTTATTAAAGATCTCTACTTAATCTTATTTAATCTCATATTTCTTTTATATGAAATTTATAGATAGGTATATACGAACTAGTTTGAAGTATTTGATCTCTTGTTATCAAATATGAGGTATTGTTAAAATTTACGTGGAACAGTTTTTCTATGTAGTGATATGAATATTGTTTCTTCAAATAAATGAAATGTTTGCTATTTGTTACTATTTAAAAAATATGAACGGTGTCAAATTGACTCTGTATTCAGGCAGACTAAGAAATATTATTCTCTTAATAAATATTATAATATAATGGTGATTCTCGATATATTTTATAATACTAAGAATATTTATTATATCACGTTTAGAATAAACAAATATTTGTTTTAGTTTACATGTACAAATTTTACTTTTATAATGATCTGCTGCCAAATTGAAATGTTTGACTTAAAGGGTGTGTACCGTCTGGATACATCTCTAGCTATTATTTATATATTTACGATCAAAGGTGTGGTTCAAATGAATTCATATATCTATTCGACCTACAACGAACTCGGCGAACCTTATTTGGTTTCGCCAATTTAATTAAATGAAAAGTTTTTAAAGGTGAGTTCATGATGTTGTTTAGATAGCAAAATCATCGACTGGAGATTCGTCAACATTATGTTGATATTTTAGTAAATTAAGGCCAAATAATTTTAGAGTAAATTTGTTTTTTAAATTTTTGTTAGTTACGTTTGTTAATAACGTGTTTGTCCACCGCGGTTATCTATACACTCCCCAACACGTCTTGGTGTTGATTCAATAAGGTGATCTACTTATTCTTGAGGAATACTATCTCAAGCTACCTGTCTTAGAACCTTAAAAGTCCTTGGGGGCTGGAGTAAATTTCCAAGCCTTCTACCCATTATATCCCAAACATGTTCTGTGGGTGAAAGATCGAGGAACCTGGGCGGCCATGGCAACACATTCACATAGGTCTCTTCAAAAAACTAAACTAACTCTAGCAATATGAGGTCGAGCATAATCTTTTTGAAATATGGGAGTACATACGGCTCCACGGCGTCCTGAAGATAATGTTGCGCTGTCATGACGTACTTCCATGTGCAATACCACCCCATAACTTAACACCTACTGTTCGGTATACATGTCGCTCACCATCAAATTGAGGTTGACGTCTTTCTCCTAGACGTCGTCTAATGCTTCTTCGGCCATCATGTCCACCCAATCAGAATTGAGATTCAAATGTCGGACTCCAGGCGTTGCCGTCGATGCTCAGCGGTCAGAGATAGCACAAGATAGAGTGGATAATGCTCAACTACAAAAGACCTTAGACAGCGGTAAACCGTTGGGACATTTACAAGATGGTCTTGTTCTCCTGACCACTCATCAGCTAAATTTCGATTTGCCGAAAATCGGTCTTTAAAGGCCATCAGTCTGAGACGTCGATCTTGAAATTTATTTCGGGGCCTTCGACGTCCGGTGTCTACTCTGTTCCGATTTTGGGTATTATTAAACCACGGTTGACAACATCTCATAACAGTAGTTGGATTTCTGTTTGTGCGGTTAGTGATTTCTCGAAATGAAAAACCCGCCTCCAGTAAACCAATAATTCCACCTCTTTCAAATTCATTTAGCTGGCCATACATTCGGCCTACACGTGCACTAGGCATTTTAACATTACTAAACATCAATTTTGGATCTCATCAAATAGAATATTTTTTGGTAAACAAAAAAACACTACAATATTAATTGATAAAAACAGTTTACATGAGAGAACATTAACCAAACTTTACCAAATTTTAATCATTTACTCCTTCCTATAGCATCTTTTACCAAAACAATATTAAATTTAAACATCTCCTTCTGCGTGTTGCCATTTTTTTGTGAGTGAGTATATATTGTCGATAAGCGAGGTATTAGTATTTTTCATCCGAGATAACATTTTTTCTAATGCTTCAAAACAATATTGTTTTACGAAAAAACACAACATTAAAGAAATTGAAGTTATATATCATCGCTAAAAATAAGTGACTCGATCATTAAATAAAATTTTTTTGAAATTGGTGACGCGTGCAAATGCGTTTTCTAAGGAACCTTGTGTAAGAAATTTGAACAGCGTAAAGACAACTTGCGGATTATTATAAAATCTATAAAGCCACTAAGTTATGAGCGAAAACAGATATATCTACTATCGATTTCGTAATACTTTATGTGTAACTAAGACTATTAAATCATAGGTTGTTTCAATTATTTTGTACCTGAAACAAGCAATAAGTTGTCATATAACGTGTATTTCTCGTAGAATTTTTTTGTTAATAAAAGCTGATTTATGTGAGAAACCAATGATTTAATTATAGTTAGAAAGGCCCTACTAGTGAAAATCCAAGGAAACAAACAATTAATGATGTTTCAAACTTTAGTTGATCTTGATCGTTTGCGAAGTATAGACTATAGGCAAGAGTTTGTCATCTATTGCTGTTCCCATATATGATATTTTCTTTTTCCAGGCACTTAGGGCTTCTTGAATATAAATTTTGAACAGCGTAAGTGACCAACTATAACATTGTTTTAAACTTATTTTTATGACTCTTCGTGCCTTTATATAAATTTCAGATGGCTCTCACATATATACCATTTCGCCCAAATTTTTCAGTGGTACAATGTTTTATGCCTTTGCAAGGTCGATAAAGTGGGGGTTTAAATGGTATGCTTTACGTTGTTCCATTATTTGTTGCAAATAAAATGTGTTATCTATACAAGATCTTCTTATTCGGAAGTCAATTTGTTTGTTTGTTTCTTTTCTATTTTTCAGTATGCAGCCGTACAACCTCCTCATTTCACTAATAATTCTTATGACTAACCCACTGTGTTAGAACTTTATCCTCTTGCTGTCACATATTAAATAATTACTCTATTAGCTCCAATAATAATTCGAGTCCATTCTTTAATAGTTTTGAGTGTTTCCAGCCTTAGAAGCTTTTTCATTTATACAATTTTGATAGTTACATAATATTACGATGTCATTACCACCTTCCTCGGCACGCAACTGCTCATTTATACAAGTCCGTCCGTTTACTAGGCTTGAGCCAAACGCCAAACCTTCGGCTGATTTTGATCGAAACCGAAGCCTTACTTCCACATACAGTATGGAACAGCCAAATGGAATAAATTCGATAACGAATAAAGGAGGGCGGGTTGGGAACGATCGTGCTGGCCATTCTATCGATCCGCGCCTCCCAATCCACCGATTTGGAAAAATTTGGTTCAGGTACTGCCGGACATTGATTTTGTAATGGGGAGGTGCTCCATCTTGCTGAAACCATATAGTATTGGCAGGAACTTGTTTTACTGGGTTTACTGGATCAGGATATAAGTTTGTCAAAGTTGGTACGACATTATTTTGGAGCAGTTTTAAATATTTATCTCTATTGAAGTTGCCATCAATGAAAAAGGGACCTACAATGTGATTACCAACACTTCCTGCCCAAACATTAACTTTTTCAGGATATTGCGTATGTTTCTCTGTCATCCAGTGAGGATTCTCATTAGACCAATAGTAGCAATTTTGACGATTAACATGACCGTGAAATTGTAAATGTGCTCCCATCAGAAAACAAAACATCTTCTAATTGCATCACATTGTTATCTAACCTTATAATCATTTGTTCACAGAAATACGTTCTCCTATCGAAATCGTCTTGCATGAGATCCTGAGTCGACATCATTTTATAGGAATGCATTTTACTTTCCTTTAATACTCGAAAAATTAAGGTGTGGCTAACGTTCATCAGTGGGGCTGCCTCAATTATGTGGGTTTTCTTGAAACTCAAGCATAATATCCAATTTCGTATTATCACTTACAGCATTGGCAGTTAATTTTTTTATCTTTCTTACATGACCAAACTCGCGAAACTGCTTTTCTATTTTGCTAATTATTCCTTGGGATACAGGCGGCAAATTTAGAAAATTTTCGTGAAATAAGCGAGAAACTTCCATTTGTATCCGTGTGTTATCTCCATAATCAATCATTTGTAGAATGGTTATTTTGTGCATTTCTGTTAAACGAACCATTTTTCTGATATTATTACGTAAAGCTGACGAAGTTCAAATGACAATAGCACTGACACTGATCACCACTGTCATGCAGGCAAACAACAACATGCTATGAGTTTTGAGGAAAATAAACAAAACTGTTTTTTTCATATCAGTTAAAAGAAATTCAGGAATGCTTTTTGCTTACTATCTCAATATCAAGAGCTAAATGGGAAGATTGTACATGAATTATGTCTAAGATTTTCTGAAAAATCCAAGAAATAAATAATATACAGGGGCCTGCATTTATAATAAGAAAGTTGGTCCAAGCGTTTTTCCCTACAAACCGTCCTGTAATCGTTATCGAATTTGGCTGTTCTACATTGTATATACCAATTTGTCATTTATTACTTCCATATCTTCACCAGTTCGTCATCTAGTAATTTTCGGAGGTGTTTAACCAGTTGTAACTATTAGCAACCAGTTGTAACTTAACAATGGGCGACTATGTGAATTGACAATAACTCAAGATGTTATTCAATTAGAAACTACAAAGTTAAGTGTTTTTGAAAGACAATGTAATGAAAAATTATAATTCAAGTGAGAATCAGTTTGTCCGGGAAAATTAAAACAATCCCTCGTATTCCACATAAATCGAGTAGCTAAAGATAATATGGGAGCAATCCCACACTTGAGAAAACGATGTATGAATATAAGTATCACTCAAAGCTCATGAGTCATTGTTTGTTTAAGTAAAATTTTTTTAACGACTAAAGTATATTTATATGCTGTTTGAAAATTCATGAATTGAGAATTATTTCAAAATTCTGCTACTCAACTTGCATTCTGAGAAACTTAATTTCACACATTGATTTGATTGTTATTTATCTTATTTAAAAAAATCTCAAGCGAGAAAATATTACTGCTCCAGAAACTGGTTTCTTCGTGTTTTTTTGTTAGATAACAAGGTACTTTTAATACTGTTTTCTTTGTCCAGTATTGCTTTAAGGTGTTTTAGCAGTTGACTAACACTGCGAAAACATTGACTCATTAATAATGTATTAATTATTAATGAGTCAATGTGTTTCCGGGAACATAATTATAGTTTGAATAACTGTAACATATTATGCTGTATCGAAATTTAAAATATCTACAGGGGTTTTCAAAATATCAACAAAAAACAAATAATTGTGAAACAAAATGCAGTACCCTATACTGACAGGCGTTTTTAGCCTGGGGCTGGTTGCCACGCTATCTCAGGGATGAAAATTTTAGATTCAATTTAATTACAGAAATTGATAGAAAAATAAAACCTAAGCAAAAGATGTTCTATATAGTTTTTCCTTAAAAAATTTAGTTATCCTGAAAAAAATAGATACCGGCTTTATTTTCCTAATAAATCGGTTAATTTTTATGCCACAGACTTAAATTAACAACAAGCCATAACTCGGTATTAGGGATGTAACGAATATTCGCATTCGCATCAGGGAATATTCGCCTGTTTTTTAATATTCGCATTCGTATTCGCGGTTATTCATGCGAATTTTTTGCGAATGTGTTTAACATTGAAAAGAGAAAATAGTTTATTATGATGTTACTCTAGGTACATTGCGCACTGTATAACTTACTTGCCATTTCAAAAGTACAGATATTAAATTCTACTTGCAACTTGTGCAACAACAGTTGTATGATGACATAAATTTATTTATAACTTTAAAGAAAAAATACACTGGTTGTGTGTCAACTACATAATTAGATTTCTTCTGGAATCCTCACATGTACATGTAATTAAGCAAAAATTTAATTGCTAAGTAAAATTAAGCAAGTTATGTCAGTTTCATAACATGATTTAGGGTTTTATGCAAAAGTGAATTTCGAGATCTAGAAGTTAGAGGGAAAACTATCTGTCATAGAACCTAAATCAGGCGTCATACTGCATATAACGCCGATTCCTTGTGATTTCTAGGACAAAGAATTCGTAGATTCACGAAAACCTGTCAAAGAAATTATGATACCAAATACTGGAGGTTCCATCAGTTGAGAGGAGCGCGACTGATGAAGGTTCTCGACTAGAAGCAAACAATTTTCAACAGTATTATATAAGGTTGTCCAAGAAAAACGAAATTTTATTTTCATTTTATAACATTTTTATTTGTGGACTGATTTTAAATAAATAAGGCTTGTTTAAAAGACAATTGATGCTGCTGCTAAATCCCCAGACACCGTTACATAGTTATTGAACTTGTCCCTTTGTTTAAAAAACTGTTAATGGTGTTTCAACTCTTTTTATGGTTGCTAGGAAGATATACAACCTATCGATTTGTGCTGTTGTTAAAACATTTGTAATAAAACATTTGTCATTAAACCGTTTCTTTTGGATATCCTTCTACTTCTGAAAATTTTTAAAAGGTTTCGGCACCTTAATAGTCTCCTAGCTTTAACTTCAGGACCAAGTTTAAATTTGACAATTTGTGGAAAGCTCAGACTAGCTCCAGGCCTTTTGTCATGGCTAACTGCTAAATTAAACAGAATATTTTCCTAAGGGTGTGTCCCAAGTAAACGAGTTTGCGCGGTTCGGGCCGTGCGTTGTGACAGGCACAAGCTGAAACTGGGGGCGAAAACAAACCACTGAGCGATCTCCGACAATATTAAATCGCTAGAAAAGCACTAATTGAATTCCCTGTAAGGACAAATGAATGCTTTGTATGTGTTCACAAGGGACAGAGACTTAGATAAATCGAAATAAAAAGTACCATAACTGTCGTACTTGCGTTCTTACACTCCTTAGGCACCTGCCTCCTTTGCGCCTGGCAATTGTGTTAGGTGAAATTTCTTAACAGAACTGTAAGTTATGCTTTTTTTATTATATCGCCTAGCAACAATTTGTAGCAGAACTCGCCATGTATCCTTTTCTAATTTACAGTATTGATGCAAATTTTATCGTCATTAAGCTAGTACCATTTTCGCAGCTGTCAATTCTAATTTGCAGCGATAGCCAACGAAGCGAAATTTGTCATTACTCCTAGTTAATTTTGCAAAATAAGAGAAATTAGCTGTCAGGATGTTAAAACGTACCTTGTCATGAGTCAATTATTTTTTGACCGATTCTCATGCACTCAATCTCATTTTACTCAGAAATAAACAAGCTGGCAGAAACTTACTTTTAAAGCTATACAAAGGTTAGACTCGTTCGTCATTTTTTTTTAAACTGATTTTAAAAATATATAGTCTGACACCATCAATTGTCTCCTAAACTAGCCAACTTTAATTTAAATGGATCCACATAACATCTCAATCAAAGCCGCTTTTTTGGCAACTCTATATAATTTTAGTTTTTATTTGGCTCATAAACATAATTATATAATTTTTCTGTTTAATTAAAAATAAATACATAGGAACTTCTTATAACTTCTCTCATAAACCAAAAAAAAAATTGTTGGTTCACTCCAATATGCTGACAGCTTAACTGTTGAAACAGCGGGTTTCGTGTTAGAAAAAAAAAACTTTTGTGTTTATACATCTGTGAGACAGCAAAGGTTTGAAAGGTATTTCAGTTTATGTATTAAAAATAGAAGAATGGCTTTATATAATAATTACTAACCACAGTTTAGTTTATTATTTTTGATTAAATCAAAATAAATAAATTTTGATCTGCTATGCGCATTCGCATTCGTATTCGCGAATCTTAGAACAGAAAATTCGCATTCGCATTCGCGAATATCGAAAATCGGACATTCGTTACATCCCTACTTAGTATGTATTGAGTGTACAACAGCAAAAAAACATACTCCTTGTTTCTTTATGAGCTACAAATTTGCTTTATACTATCATTTCGAGTTATTCGCGACAAATCGTTTAAAAACATGTTTTTTTTTTTCGATGAGAAATTGACAATTTCATTTAGAAATAACCAGAGAAGTACTAATATTAGGGAAAAACTTTATAGGACATGTTTTGCTTACAATTTATTTTTCTACGGATTTCTGTGATTAATTGGATTATAAAAGTTTTCACCCTCGTGACATGATAGTCACCACCCCATTAGGTAAAAGTGCCTATCGACAAAGATCTTTGAGCTAGTGCCAAATTGAGGAATATAAACAATATTCGGAGGTAAGGCAGTAGCCAGCAGGGGAGAGTTCTCGGGGGGTTAGAACCCCCCGAAATTTAGGATTTAATATTCACTTTTGACGAATTAACAGTTTTTTTCATAATCAATCCGTCAATCTTAAAAAAAAAGTTAGAGCAATGAACCCATCCCGAAATTTGTTCTGGCCTTGATTCGGAAGTTCTATTATTACCGTCATCTCCAGTACTATGAAAGATCATGGTTTTCTTTGTTGATTAATATTAAATGAAATGTATCCAAGGTTTCAGCCTTGTATCGTAGACGTTAATCTAATTGTCAATCTGCTTTTAGTTTTTTATTTCATTTGTACCTTACATAATGCATCTGATTTTTTAAAGGTTCTGTTTTGTTCTACAAAATTAACCAAAATGACATTAATGTTGATTTACTTTTTTCTTTCCAATAAAACTGGAGGCTGTGATAGAAGGATTGAGGAATACGAGAGTGATCATTTATAGTTTCCGTGTTCTTCCTTGGATATACCAAACCTTAATAAGTACAAGATCATTAAATCTAATGATTTATCATAATGATTATTATTAGCCTCATGTCACTTACTCCTTGGATGATAATGTTTATTAGAGTATAAATATTAGAATTTGAATTGATTATACAAGCTAAAAACACGTAAACAGGATAATAATACCTGTGATTTAATAAAGAACAATTATTCGATTTGGAAACGTAGACTTTGGCAAACTTTAGTGCAACGATGTTAAAATTTGTAGGTAAATAAATGATGACAGTTAAAAATTTCAGTCTCAGTAAGTTCTTTTTGCGACTAAATTATTTTGAAATGTGTTAATTTTTTGGCATAACTTATTTCTCACTTCAGACTACAGTTAATAGAAAATAATAATTGTTTTATTGACTGTCTTTTATGAAAGTAGTTACCGAAGATACCTACAGCAACTACAACACAACTACGCATAATAACATGTCTCTTCTACTAATTTCATATGCGAATCGTATCTCTGAAAACAGTTCATCAAGGTGACTACATTTTATGTAAAAATTATAAAATGATCGTCTACATATTATTTTCTTCTTGAGGGGGCATGTCTATTAACTCTATCGCTGTAATTTCAATTCGTTGGGATCGGCCTCCGACTTTAGAAATGGGAAGAATTACGTTTTGATACATTTTTTAATTTTTTTTAAGTGGAAAGGTTCTGTTTTGACACCGACTTCTCAAGGACATTAAATCCTTTGTAAAAGTAACTTTTCATTTTATTAGTTACATGCCTTGCAGAAAAAAATAAATTTTAAAGTAATGTAATTTAATTGTTAAGTATAACCTATTATCTTATCAAATATTGAAAATGTCTGCCAGTCACCTCCATACAGTAGTACAGCAACTGTTCAAAGTGTTCTTGGACGTTGTCTAGGACATCTGGCATAGTTTGTTTTCGTTCATTAGAGATGTGGTAACGTAAATTTTCTAAGGATTCTGACTGCCTGAGTTGCACAATTTTGATTTGTGAATTACAATACCAAATCAGCGGAAAATAAATCTTGTGATCTCCCGGGTTATTCGGTAGAAGTTAATTCATTTATCAGGAAACGTTTCATCTAAAAACTGATTCAAATGTAATTCTTGTCTTGTGCGAATGTCGGATTTTCCTCATGGAACTATTGGTCGTCTTCGCTAATTTAGATCGGTGCCAAGAAATTGGTATATGTTATCACTACAGCGATCTTAAAAGAGTGAGTATACATCATTGGTTGAGAGCATAACTATTGGAAGCCACAATTATCATTTTTTTATAGGAAAGGTTTTTTATTTACAGGTGTCTTAAATGATATTTTCCTTTTATTAGTGGATTTTTGAAAACAGCACACTTTACTTTTCTAAATCTAAATATTAACCCTTCATTGAAGACATTAAAAGATGTTGAATCGAATGTAACAAAAAACTGCGAAAGCTAAAATAAATTACTTTTGAGCTGATTTGTATCCTTTATTTTATTGCTAGTAAAAGATATTCGTTACCGTTGTTCATCTTGCTATATCAAACCACATTGTTTGATAAATTAGTGTGCAGATCTGTGGATGTAGGTTCTTGTCATGCATGTTCGACATACATTCACAAGTATATGATACATGTATAACGGGCATTTAGGAATAGTAGTCATCAAAAATCGTGAAGTTTTCTGAGTTTTTTTTTCAGTAACACGCATGTTCATAATAACATTGTTGCACTTTGTATCACGTATATGTATATGTACAAATACTATGAGAAAGTACTTTCATATAATTGATTTTGGAAAACATGTTACTTGATGAAATAATTAAGGGCTAAAACTAAAAATAAAGGAACAGAGTCTGGCAACTAAAACACTGAACTATTAAAAGGACTTTAGTTTGGGTATATTCATATGATGCAGCTTCGATAAAATATACACTGAAATATTGAAATTACCAGTATTGCTCCGTAGCTTAAAATCAAGTAATTTAAAGTTTAAATTTACTAACCGATTTCGCTTTTACAATGAATTTCTTAGACACGCCTCGTAAATACAAATAACCAAAATTTTAGGAAATTAAACGTCATATCTTGGAAAGATTAGAATTTATGAGCAAATAAGTGACTTATATGATAGGTAAATTAAATCGATAAAAAACATATTTTAAGGGAGAGCTATATATGATCACAGTTTGGAACATAGTGAACTGTACGTACATCGAAAAATAACACGAAAATGGTAAGTTATAAAACTGTTACAAAGCATTTTTTGGTCGTTACTTAAAAACAAAATATTTGTCTGAATTATTTAATTTCAATTAAAAAGTGCTTATATATAATTAAGCAATTTCAAATGTTGCAAATAATGAAGATTTTGATATATAGTTTTTAAGAATAAGGGATTTGGTACAAATCTCTTTTACTTCTAATCATCAAGAATATTTATTATAATAGACACTAATATCTAATCGACAGTAGGAATTTAGTAAAAAAATATAGGAACTAATAATGCCATAATTTGTCTTCTAAATGTTATTTGTGGCATATTCCTGATTATTTTTATGTTTTCTTGAGAAATAATACCACATTCAAAATAAAAAGCTGTATATTGAAAGAAAAACCAAAAGTCGATTCTGACTTCGTTGTCAATGGCTGTAAAATATGTATTAATAATGTAAATTGTAAATTTTTCTTATGTCAACTTAAATTTCAAAAATCAAACTTTCAGTTTGCAATTTACATTGTCACTACATATTTTAAAGCCATTGATAACGAAGTCAGAATCGACTGTGAAACGTTTGGCTTTTTATTTCGATTGTGGTGTTATTTCCCAAGAAAACATAAAAATAATGACTTTATTTATCCAACAAAACTAATTTGTGAAAAAATAGATACGTTCAGCCCAATTACAGTCAGCCAGTGTGTGTTAAATAAGAATTTAGAAATGACCTTAGTTATATTTACTATGAAACTCATTTATGTTATTAATAATATACATAACGAATTCCAATTATTTTTTAAGTATGAGTCTTAAATTATATTAGAATTCTTGAAATTTGAATTTATATTTTTTATTTTGAACACGACTTTACTTGATGGTTAATACCTAGGTCTCAAATATTATTTTAATCTACACATCCTTTTTTAATTCGTTTTTACTTTGCTTCTCTATAAGGAGAATTGGTTAAGAATTTAAATATTCCTACACTGTTGGTTGCTGTAAAATCAATGTTATATTTTACATCAGTATAACTCAATATAAGTAACATATTAAAAAAGTATTTACTTTATTTTGTGTGACTGAATGAATATGTTGTACGATTATGTAAAAACAAGTTATAAATGCAAATAAAGTTTACCTGAAAAAAAACTTGGAAAACCTGACAACTGAGCTATTCTATTTTTTTCTAAAACAGTTAATTAATTTATGAGGGTACAATTTATTTAGGATTAGCTTTTATTGCAATAGAAACTAAATATTTTTTGAATACCATCAAACTTTCATTTATTTTTGATTAATCCATCAATTATACTCCTTCGCTGACAGACACAGTGATGTGATATACCAATACGAAATTTGGCTATAAATTATGACTGAATATATTAAAAGAGGTTCCAAGTCTCTATGTGCTTGTTTTCCTCAAGAATATATATGTGGAATGTAACATACATTATATGTCATATAATTTGTTACTAAATAAAAAGATACCACTGATTTCCATTGGTCTGATAGCTGCCTGATACCTCGAAGTTTCCTTGGACTTCCATCGTCTTGAAATGATTGATCTCACAGTGAGAACGAGTTACATTGTCTACCAGCTTCAGACTAGCTGCCTGGTACTTAGGTCTTATATATATATATATATGTATATATTTCTTAGCAAATCATTTCCAAGTTCCTCTATTAGAGTATTTTAATAGTTCAGCTTTTATTCCGTCACTAAAGGTTTTTGAATGCTGACTCCATTTCTTAGACGAGTACTGTTGTTATTTCTTCTGTCTTCATTTGTATGCCACTGTTTTCGGGAGCTTAATATGTGTATTCGTAGAATTTGGGGATGTTCTCCATTATTTTATTTCTTCTTTTAGTTATTAGTTATTTTGAACCCTTATACCATCACTCCGAATTTCTCGGGCTTTCATATTACATCAATTTTCTCTGAAACTACTGGACGGAAAAGGTTGAAATTTGGTATCAGTCAATTATTTGGTGACCCGATGAGCAGTACCTATTGTAAAAAAAGAAGTTTTGATTTTAGGGATACTTCTCGGGGGAAAAATTAAAAAAAATCGACTATTCACCCTCCCAAAATTTTGAAAAAATAGGGAATATAGAACGTTGCCCGAAGTTTACAGGAAAAATAAGGAGAAACCCCTTATTTTAGTTTTGGGGGACAAATTATACAATTAAATATAACAATTTTCAAGCGCAGCATGGAATACATCAAATCATTCTGAGGAACACAAATAAGTTTTATCATATTTTAAAAATAATTAATTTAAAAGAATTCAACAAAAATATACAATAATTTACCTATTTCCCCTCGGTTATCTCCAAAACTATAAGAAGAAAAATTTTGAATTTTACCGGAAATAAATTTTGGCGGGCTAATTACAGAATTAAATTTAAAATACAAAGTTAGAATTGTTTCCTCATCATGTAAAATACCATATCAAAGGGTTCATTACAAAATATTGACCAAATTATTATAACTTTGGCGATTTTCAATTGCAGATCCTGCCAGTTTTTCGATGTAATTTTTGATGTCGTCCAAAATCTTTTTTACTGAGTTTTGCACAGTTTTGTACATTCTGCAAGCTAGATGTCTGGTTGCCTTCTCAATTTTAATCTTTTCTGTAACCATGACCTTGTTTTCGATGGATTTAGTTGTTGAGTTCGTCCTATATCTTTTCAACAGGGTAGTATTGTGTTTGTGGAATCTTGTTCCTATAGATTTGCTTCTAGTAGTGCTTAATATTTTTCGGATTTTTCTTCCAAATTGTAATTATCTACACTACTGCTAAGCTTTCTCGTGCTGAGTTTGAATTTTTCCAGTTTCGTATTAAGGATAATTCTGTCTCTGACAGTCTTATGATCGCTTCCTATCCTGAATGTGTTTAATGTGCTTACATTTTTTATGGTTCTAATCGTGTTCGGGGCTGTAATTGTGACATATAAATAGTTAATATCTTGTAATACGTGGACAACATTTCAAAAAGAAAGTAGTGTTACGGAACCATTTTAATGAGTTATTACTTGATCATCAGCTGAAGTTTGAATTATAATTTTATGGCCAAAAGATGACCCGCTTCCAAAAAAATACATGTTTAATTTTCTTTGTCATCAATATCTTTTCCTTGCCATTAAGTTTTCCGCTAAGTTTTCGATGTTTCATCCCCTATAAATACAATACAATCTTTTACGAAGATAACTCAAATTTCAATTTTCTCAACTGATCAACTGACACATTTAGGTATGGTTAGATTTGTTAGTCTTGAACAAGTATGCGTATTTGATTTATCTGAATACCAGTTAAAAATTTTGTTATAGAAGTGTTTACATAAATGTATGAGATGTTTTCAGCTAGTGGGTCCAATATTACGCGATTTTGGTGAATATTTACGATGTTTGAAAATTATTAAATATTTGCTTTGTAAACAGACGTACTTTAAATATTTACCACAATTCTATTCTCGAAATCTTCTGTAGTAAGTGTAGTAGTACGTTTAAGAGGGACGATAAAATATAAATGTATAACTGAATAACTAAAATAACTGTCATACATAAAAATCAAAAGCTGAAGATCATATCTTGAATTAAAATTTGTATAATGTACACGGTTCATACTCGAAAGTAATCGAAGTGTGCTCGGAAATTTAGAATAAATTACTACATATATATATATATATATTGCAGTGCTTATATTTTGATAGATGATATAAGAAAGTCTTACATAAAATACATTCAAAAATTGATGACTTATGAGAAAAAATAGTATTTATCATTTATTTCCAAAACTGCAACAAATTTATGAACTAAACAGAACAATAAACTAAATCCTCTACCAGAGATATTTATAATAAAAAAAATAATAATAATGAAAAGAAATCATGGCAAAATCGGATTAAATTTGCTCTTTGTAGACCCTAATAAAGAAATTATTGCGAAAAGTTATGGTTCCGTATTGCAAAAAGTAAGGTGATATTTATTTGTTTTTAATGTAATATTTTGACGAAATAGCTAAGAGAGTTAGTTTTATTTCAATTATGGTGTTTTTCCCAATAATGCATAAACAATAAGTAAAGATGCCACAACAATCATTCAGGAAACAAATGTGAAGTTTTGTTTATGTTTACGAAATATGTGTGTGGAAATGTTTAGTGTGGAATAAACAACCACTGAATTATTGGTGAGTTTCTTTTACGACAGTGCAAATTCTTGTTACTTGCAAAATTTTCAATTCTATGTTGGTAAAATATGGTATGATTCGTGTTAGGTGCTTACACTTTGATTTTTTTGTCTTTTTTTATTTCAATGTAGATCAGTAAGTTACTATTACCAAATGCTTACTCACGCAAGGGATTGTTAAAAATTAACTGTAGTTGAAAATATTTCCCTTCAGTAAATCAAACATATCATATTGCAATTGATTTTTCATTGAATGTCTTTTTTTGAAAGAATTTATTGAATTGAATTGAATTATTATTGAAAAATAGCCGTAATATTGTCTCAGAAATGAACACAATAAATACGAAAACTACATATGTTTAAAAACCACCATACATGAAAAGAAAATTTTCATTTTGTCTCTTGATAATGACTCCAAAGCAGGAGTCGAAACGTAAAGTATTTTATAAATTTAGAGGTCGTTCTCATCACGAACCATGTAAAAAAGATGCACAAACTGGAAGTTATTGTAAATTAGGTGCTGAGGCTAGTCTTAACGTAATACTTTACATTTTCAATATTCGAAGAAAACCTAAAGGTATCGCATATGCATCATTTTACTATACATAATCCCAAAGATGGTATACATTAAGTGTTAAATAATTACACTATTTGACTGTCCTAATTGTGCGTAAGCGAGCACTGAACCAAAATATGCCATGTTTCTAATGGGAAATTGCTGCGAAAAATGCATCTGCCCAAATCCCACGCCTCTTACCTAATAATAGAAACATGAAAACATAATATACCGTAAAATCTAATACTCAGTGGCCAGCCTAAAAATACGACCGTCGTTTATTTAACACATAATTCGGAAAACAAATCTAAATTTCCCAAAGATTTTCTTTCGCATTCTATCAAATCTCTCCTTCCTTCTTTTGAAATTTTTATTATTAAACGATTTACCGGTTAGTCTTCTCGAAATCTGAGCGCTGAATATTCATCCGTTGTGATCGGTCCTTATAAAATTTCATAAAGATGGTAAGTAAATATCTTTTAGTCAACTGCTTTGGAAAATTCTTGAGTATTTTAGGAGTCACTTTGACAAGACTTGCAAGCTACCATTATTTTTTTTTCTAAATTACTTAATTTAGTAAAAAATCTATTACTATGAATAATTTCAAATAATTGTAAATAAAATAAAGTAAAATCAAATTTGTTGCTACATAGTTTTTGTTAAAACTCCAAAATTTTGTGTACTTCATAAAATTCTTTAAGTTATTGTTTTATGCTATCAGTTTAAATAACACTAGATAACCTTAAACAAAATAATACCATATAATTTGTTGTTTTAGAGAAATGTTAAGAATTTTGAAGCCCCTTTCGTTAACAAGCCTCGATCCCTTATTTTTTCAAAATCATTTTTCATAAATCAGAGGGAATGTTTGTTACAAGTTTTATGTTTTATGCACTTCCAAAAATAACTGAAAATCAATAAATTAGAGAAACTCATAGATAATTACTAACCGATAACACTTATATTCGCTTTCATAATTTGTATTTGTCCTAATATGAAACATTATAATTAATTGACTGAATAAGACATTATAAACAAATACAAAAATAATCACATATGTTAGGTTAGAAAAGAAGTTATTGACATTTAAATCTTCAATTATAAGTAGACATATTATTTTAGAAAAACAAAATAACATCGATGTTGTTTTCTCAATGAGAGTTATGGCATCGCTAGGTTGTATTTTTCAATTTCTTGTGTACGATGTGACAACATTGCAATGTCAAACTGTACTCTTTATGGAATTCTTATTACCAACTTTTTATTTTTTAAGTTTCAAACTTATTTAGTTTCTGTTCTGATTTAGACCCTGAAACATTTGAAATGTTTGAAATACATAAACTCTTCCGTAAGTGTGGGTGTGGTATTATTCCCAAGCAATTGAAAAATACAAAATAACATTAAATCACATTTTTGAGCAAAATTTTGGAATTGTAAAGGTAAGTTTTTGCCACGTCTTGTTCTTAGGAGATTACCAAGATAGAAGTAGTGTACGAAAGCTCGCGTCTCTATACTTTCATTGGGCAATTCATTTAATTTATGACGTTCATATAATTTAGCCTATTTGCTGACAGTATTTTGCTGCTGTGATGCTTTCGTCTTAACTGACGAAATTATGAGTTTCTCCAAATGCACACTATCAATAAGATAGTCACTAAATTCAATTCTAATAACGCTATATCAGAAACTGATGATTCTGGAGTAAGAAAGTTCTGAACAGTGTACATCACACAGTTACCAAGAGAATGGTTACAACATTTTGAAGTTTTTCTCTTAAGTGAAAATACTATTGAACATTAAGAAAAGCTGGTTCAAAAATGGACCGGAATAAATATACATAATCAGATGGTAAAATTTATCTTTGGGTGTAAGGAAAGTTTTTAATTTTACTGGAAATAAAATGAAACTAACAAATACTTTCCTCTTAAAATTAAGTAGTTATATATTTTTGTTTTTATCAATGTTTTTGTCAATTCTGCCAAAATGACAGACCTATTTTATTACACATATTTCTTCTTCGCCTTTTAGTTAGTTCTTTCTTTATTGCAGATTCTTTTCGCTATCTTTACAACACAACTTTTTGGTAGAGGGACAGGATTCTTGGAAGAGTATAATTAAAAACAAAATTATAATAAACATAAAAAAGCCACTAATTCAGAAGTATTCCTTTTATATACCAAAGAATAATGAGCATACATATCTAAAAAATATGTTAAACTTTCCAAATGAGTTGATAAATAATGAGAAATGTCCATTTCTGAAAATATGAACTCTTTACAATTTATCTTTATCTTGAGTGTTTCGGACCCACATCACCCTGGGGCGCCCTTGGATCTTTAACTCACGTAGAGCCTTAATTTCAATAATGTGCTTTTCCATTTTTCTTCCATATATATTGAAACATGGCCGGTGGAGCTTTATTTCGGTTTAGGAATAGTTTCGGCAACATCTTTTTTTTCTTCTCCATTCATTTGTTCTGTCATCTTTAAATTTTTGGCTCTCTTTGCCCTTTCTGTTACTCTTAGTTTGTTCATAAATTGCTTTGTAAGGGTCTACGTTTGGCCTCCGTATATGAGAACTGGTATGACGTACTGATGGAACCAAGTATAATCTTCGGTAAGGTTCCGTTATTTGAATTTCTCTTCCAAGTTTTATTATGTCTTAAGTAAACATAATTGTCCATTATTCTATTTCTTTGTTTTTATGTTATTATTTTCTATTCTTGAGGTTAGAATATTTAAAGTATATATTCGGGCTGTCTGCGATAAAAACGATATCATCAAGAACTTTGAGAATATTGAGCCTGGTTCCATTTGTTTTCTGAAGTTTAATTGTGGCATTTTCTAGTTTCTGTTTATGTTGGGTAAATACAAGTATGATATCAAATATTGATTTATCGCTGGTATATTGTGACAAGAACAACATGATGTCTATAAATATTTTAAGTCATTTGGTTTTAATGTTCAATATAATATAAACAAAATTACATTTTTGATAAAATTGATAAATTGATAATAGTAAATTCCTGAATTGATTTATTAACTGCACTTAAAATTAGTAAATTTATTTGTTTATTAACCTTAAATTATTTCAAACTCTTAAAAGCAATTTTAATTTTGCAGATTTTCGTAAAATACTAAATAAGAATTTATTATCTAGATTTACTTTATGACATGTTCTTATTAATTATTTTGATACTTTAATGTTATATTTATTTTTGTCATGAAAAACAAAATAGTATGTAAAATAATATTAACTCTGAGTTACAAAAAAAGGAAATAATAACTACAATATTTGGAAGTGCATGTAATAATTCAATCTTGCGTCAATGTAAATAAAAACATTCTATCGGATTTGTAGGAAAAACTACTCACCAAATATTAATTAGCTTGATACTTATTATCCGGAAAAAACCTTTGCTCTCGTGGTTTAATAGTTTAACTGGCTTATTAAAAAATCAATTATGTTGTCTTCTAAATGTTATATGTTGGATATTCATGATTATTTTTGTTTCCTTGGGAATAACACCACAATTACATATAAAGCCATTGACAACGAAGTCAGATTCGACTTTGAAACTTTTGTTTTTTTTTTTCGTTTAATATTCAGCTTTTGATTTCAATTGTGGTGTTATTCCGAAGAAAACATAAAAATAATCAATTATTTAATAGGAAACTTTGCTTAATTAAAAAACTAGTGGTCGCCTAATGGTCGAAATTCGACCCTATTTCCTGAAATTGTAAAAAGTATATTTTTATAAGAAACAGAGTTGTGGAGAAATCGGAGAAGTAGATGTAATTACCAAAATTGTTCACTCATATTGACAAATCTATTAAAATAAAAAGAAAATAAAAATGTTATCAAATATCGGTATTCGAAATATTTTTGACAAAGGACCCCCCAAATTTTTGGCTGGAACCGCTCCTCGCAAAATATTCGATATACTAATTGTAAGATTGTTCTTGGCAACCTAAAAGTTTTCGTCATTTGCGGTTTCAATCAAGTTCAGGAATATTAAAGAAAGAGAGGACCAACAACCCTAGGAGAACTTAAATATTTAATACATTCTTTATTGTGCCCTGTCTGATATTTTTTTATACAACACCTTCGGGAAGGTTGTGATAATAATATATATTAATCAAATAATTAAATTCACATTAAAAACAGAATATTTAATATGAAAGTTACTGCAACGCGTCCGAAAAATCAATACTGATCTACTACATTGACTATTTTACCACTAAACAATAACAACGCTTGCATGCCACTTCCAGTACATGCTCTAAGAATATATCTAACGATCGCTCCCTGCATATATAATTACTCAATGTTTTGAGTTGTGACCGTCTAGGGGCGGCGACACTGTCAGTAGTTTGGCGTTGACAGTATGGACGTAAATAATGGATTTTTATTATATATTTTTTTAATAAATGAACCAATATAATAAATTAATATTAGCATTCTGCACTGAAGATCGTCAGTAGCTACTAAACAAAACAAAAATAAAGAAAATCGGTCGAGAGACAGAGGAGAAAATGGTACCTAATCGTTTTGTCTTTGCCTATTTATATATAGATTGTTTGAGACTCATTTGGATTTTGCTAATTCTACGTTTAATAATTCATTTTGTGGATAAACCTCTTATTTCTTGTCACCGGGCATGTCCTGATTTTGATTATGATTAACAAAGTAAGTTATAAATAAGACATACAGTTGCATGTAATGATATTTCCAGCATCATTTTTATTACTAACTCCTAGATGTCGATATTCAAATCGAGATAAAACATATTTATTATTATTATATACTACTACTCCTACTACTATTCCCCTCAAATATCATATATCCAAAATAAGGATATCGCTTCTTATGTCTTTATTTACGCCAAACGTTTCCTGATTTAGACTAATGTAGTGCATACTAGACGTGACAGCGAATATGTTGTCATCCACCTGCTTTAAACCGTTGCGAAATTTCTTCTGGCAAAATCTCAATTCATTCTGGAAATTATTTTAATGTGGGATAGGAGAAGAAACGTGTGCAAAATTGAATAAATATAGAATCCTCCTTTTCGGTGATCAAAATCTTCTCACAACTATTTAAAGACGAGAATATGAATGACCCAGAAAATATGATATGCATGTTTGTCAATGATACTCAATGGTTACACATATCCAACGTTTATTAGTTACTCTTTATTTCTTTATTGTATTGCCAAAGAATAATCTTATGTTGTTACATCGTTAACATATTTTTAAAAATATTTTGGGGTCTTTTACTATCTAACATGTGCGATTTTACTCAGACTTATTTAAAGCACATTAACTTAACAGTTTCAAAACATTAGTTTAAAAAAGTTCGAAGAAACATTATAATGAAATATGTTGAGTAAACCTATCGGTCTTATAATGTTAAAGAATACAACTTCAAAGATTCTCACCATTTGTTAGAAAATGAAACTGAAAATGAAAAAATTAAATATTTGGAAATATTGTCACTGACAGGGAATTATTTACTATGTCTTTATTACTTCAAACGTTTAGAGTGGAAAAGTTTAGGCCATAACCATAAAATAAATAAATAAATCATATAAAACGATGTAATCAATTTCTATAATTTAAACGGTACAGTGTTTAGGAGTATTCCGATAGGGTACCATATAATTTTAAAAATAAATTGTAAATGAACATTTTTGTGTTGAAGTAGATGACGCCAGGTACTATCCATTTTTGCAGAATGAGAAAATATTCAATTATAATATCAGGATAGTACGAGTTTCCCGCAAAATTATTTAGTTATACATTTTATTCTATTATTCTACTGTTGTCGTGGTACCTTCAAAGTTTGCTAATTTTTGGTATATGTAAGTTAAAATAATTGCCTGTACAGAAC
The DNA here is from genome assembly GCA_034190945.1 of Octodonta nipae. NCBI lineage: Eukaryota > Metazoa > Arthropoda > Insecta > Coleoptera > Chrysomelidae > Octodonta > Octodonta nipae. Next base: position 94,184,759 of record CM067216.1, on the reverse strand, counting down.
ATATGTGATATCTTAAATTTTAGTTTCATTTAGGTGTTATGGCCAGTATACACTGGTTTCTAGTCAATAAACAAACCCAATATAAACTTTTGCTAAAGGTTTTGAATTTTAAACTTTTCAAAATCAGGCAACCTGAGGAGTTTATTCCTTGCGGTTCTGTGATCAGATCAGGATTATTTTCTCTATCCTAATCGTGGATCATATTGAACAGAAAAAAAAGTTATAGCAATTACCTAAAACTGACTGGTGACATTAGTTATCTAATAAAAGTCAAACTGAAAATAGAATATGAAAACCTTTAAGATTCTCTTGATAAATTTTTGTTGTTTGCGAATATTCTGTTACGGTTAGTCCTCATAAGAAATATATCTACAAATTGATTAATGTTTACGGGTATTAGGTATTAGGAAGCAATATACACATGTTTAGGCATCAAATAACCAGAGACGCTTAATAAGAAGTACTTATTTTATTTGCATAATAGAGATTATTGTATTTATATAATAGAGATGATTGTATTTGCATTATAAGATTTCTCCACTAATATTTATAATACTAATCACTAACGGATAGTATTATAAATTAAGAAAGACTTGTAAGTACATTTAGTTTTGTTTTACACCATGAAGATGACAGCTTAGCTGTTGAAACGGCGTTGAGTTTAAAATATAAATATCTGGGGTACAAAGCATTGTATTTATACTTCTGTAGCACACCAAAGGTTCCACATCCTTTTCAGTTTCTAATTTATTTCTGTATCAACAGTATTGAATTCGTTATTTTCTTCTGCTCAACACATTGTTTCGTTTCGTTTTGATACCATGGTTAGTATTAAATTTCTTATTAAAATTTACAATATTACAATTTTATTAAATCGTGAATGGGGTCACCTCATAAAATGTGTTTATCATTTTTTCGTCAACGTATACTGTAGATGTAGTTACTGGCTTTATTTCTTTTAAGCTCTGTGGTCGCCGGGGTAATAGGGTCGCTCACACATGTGCATTTGGATACAAATGCTAGAAAATGGAGAAGTCAAGCTAATAATAACTTTTTCAAAATATGTCAATCGAATACAGATAATGTAATGTTGAAATAACGCTGATGTAAGGGCACTAAATGTCGGGCGGTAGCAGGCTTAGATACTACCGCGGTATGTAGATGATAGAGCAATTTGTCGATCTAGTTAACACTATGCGTAGATATGTAGCAAGTTCAAAAAATCGTAAACATTAATGTGTGCCATCAGATGTTCGTTCATAACTTTTATCTTTGGAAGGCTATGTTTACAGATGGAATTTACTCTTACAGACAGATTTATTCTTGTGGCAATTTCTCTAATTAAAACTTCACTTTCCCCGAGGAGGATAAATCGATGAATCGTGTCTGTTCAAATTGGGTTAGTTGACTAAATATTCTTCTGGCATGGAACATGCAGTGGTGAAGCAGGATTTCGCTTAGGATTGTTGAAGATAATTTCTTACAATATGTTTCCTTTTTTTTGAAGAGAAATTATCAGATGAGCTGGGATTGATTTTATTGCCGTTGATGGTTGAAATATATAACAAGAAAATCATAACTACACCTTATCTCAAAAATAATTCTTCAATTTAGACATGGGTAGATAAATAAAGAGATGGTGGTCTGGAGTTGCCATGCATTAAAAAAAAACGAACTGTTTGAGTCTCTGGATTGAGGTGAACTACTACTTTTCACTTTTAGAGAACGCCAGTTGCTTAAACTTCACATGGCTGCTACTTTGGGCACGGTGGTAGGTTGATAAATTAATTTATCATCAGTATATTTATTGCCGTGTTAGTTATTCTGGTCTCCACAGTTACCGCTTGAATTTAGGCTTCCATTTTCAAAGGTAGGCTTCAAAGGCTAAAATAGTCGTTGATTGAATGAATTGGGATGTTCTACTACGATAACGCTCGACTTGACTTCTATGATATCTAGTGTTGACTTCTCCTTTCACCAGATTTATCTCTATTTGAATGTATATGACATTTGATAGAAGGAATACTTTAGTTTGTTCGCCGGCGGTGAGAAACTATAATTTCTACTTTTTGTTTTTTTCGTTATAATTATGATCCCTAATTTTCATCTTATTCGTAACAGTAAAACAAGCAAGGACGATGAGATCATCCTGCTTGACGAAATACTTATTTGTTGGGAGCAATATCGACAGAGATAACAGAATTACGACTATAGAGATAACTGAGTTTACTGTTGATTACAGAAATATGGGTCATTATCAATAATAAAAGATTAAATGTGTTAAGTTTTTAGTCACTTTTTTTCAAAGAGACGTATGACGACACTTTGTTTGGCAACTTTTTAAAAAGATAATCCTGTCCGCACCTAGACAAAAGACAGACGAAACGAAGTGGATAATATGAAGGTAGGCTGAGATCTTTGAACCGGATTTGGTAAATTGCCTTTTTTTTTCACTTTGCATTATAACTAGAATTACATTTCTTAACAATTTGACATTTCCTATATTGTTTTTTTGTTATTGGCATTATATATATATATATATATATATATATATATATATATATAATTTTCACTTAAAATTGATCTTTAATAAATAGTGGGTTCTGTTTATTCTACTGTAATTCCAACAACGGATAATGCATATTTATTAATATTTATATTTATAAGATATATCGATAAAGCTTGGAAATACTCAGAAACCTAATTAAGTAACATCTTCAAAAAAGTTGTAAAAATGAAAGTTCAATGGTATAATGAAAAATTTTCAAGTTCAAGATCTTTAGAAATCAATCCGGAGTAATTTTATTGGTTACACCTTAGTTTTGGAAATTTAAATCTATAACCTTGCCAATTAAGTGGATAGAAATCGTTCCATAGAAACTAGTAATATATTTTGACTCCAAGTTAAAATTTCGATTCCACGTGGATTATGTTGTATCAAAAGTCACTAAACAAGTTAATTACATTAAGAGACTTTCAAGTAAATTTACTACATTTGAAAATTTTAGAACATTATAATATTCTTTTGAATATCCTATTTCATCTTAAAGTTCAGTTGTTATTTGGAGTACTAAATCAAATTGTAAATGTGTAGTCAGTCTATGTATTTTTCGAATCATGACGATGGTAATATTCCTTAAACTCTTAAAATTCCTAATATACGCCGCAATGACAAGAAAATATATAATTTTCGGCTATAAAATTGTTAACAAAAAATTGACTGTAGAAACATAATGAATTTAATCTACTTCATTCGCCTAAGCGATTCCACATAACTATTATTTCTATGAGACAGAATATCATTGGTTCTCGCCCATCGTGAAACTAAGGGAATTAAGGAATAACAATTCTTCTTGGCTTGACTTATATAATTGTAATGTTGCTAATGTCAGTAAATATTAAAAAAATATATTTAATTACTTTTAACATGTTTGTTAGTTTTGATTTTTGTTTTTATTTGGACAATTAATACAAAATTTACTTATTCATGTTCTGAGATTTTAATGGATGGTAATGTTTTTGTTATTAGTATTAATAGATCTAATGTACATGGAGATAATGCCCGTAAATTTTAAGTAAAGAAATATAGGTGTTGATTAGACGTTTGCTGAAATATCAAATGCAACATGTTTTGAAAAAAATACGTCTATACAATTGTTTCCTAAAATTCATATTATGATACAATTTTTAAAGTACATATATGAAGCCTTGATTATTTAATGAGATTATTCATGCTCAAAAAATGAAGATCATAGGTCCCTGTACGTAATACGTATTTGAATAAGATTTCCTAATTATTTACAAGTATTGGCTTTAATATTGGTGCAGTACGTTTATTTAAAACGGATTGAACATATGATGAAGTGAACAGAAAATGTAAACATTGCTAGTTTATATTTGTGGCTGTATTATATGCTTTTACGACCTTTTTTAATAGTAAATAATCTTACATGTTTTTAAGGACAAAAACTTACTACTAATGAATAATGATTTGGCAGTTGATTTAATTTGTAAGTGCGTTTCGTATTATTAGTATTTAAGTGTCTTAACGTAAAACTGCATTTATATTACCCATATGGTGTTTTGTGGGTCAAACACATTGAACTATTAATTATGTTATATCTGATTAGAATACTGAATTGATGTGGTTGTAACTTCATGTTTTGCACGAAGTTTTGACTTAACGTCGTTGCCGTTTGTATGAAAGAAGAATTTATTTTGCACTTACTCTTTTCTCCTGTTTGAACTGGATTCTATACTTTCGGAGGTTCTCAAAATATTTAGTTTCAATAAACTCTCATTATCTACATGTTTATTTTTTCTTAAACCATCTGCAATCTTCTGAAGCATTTCTGCGTCGACGGCACCTTGTAACTTGTTTAGAATATCCGCTATTTTTTCTTCATTGCTATTTGTTTTATTGTTTTCCTTCCTACGATTGTTGTCTAAAACGAGTTGGAGAAGTTTGAATATTAATTCTTCGTGGTTGAATTCTTCCTGAAAATATACATTACACATTTAGGTCAGGACTAAAAGTTCTTTATAATTGAATAAAGTTATCAAAATGTAACATAAATATTGAACAAATTACTCCACAAAAAGTCCATCAATTTTGTTAACACAATTCTCCAAGCGATCTTTTCTCATATTTTTGTTGATTTTTATTGTCGTAATTTACTGTAGTAATTAATTTAAATATTTTGTATATTTATAAAAGTTTGTTTATTCTACAGCTTTTTCTGGCTTTCTAGTTTAGATAGGTTGTTTTGGAAAATGAGCCAAAGCTCAGCTGTGCATTCGTTATTCAAAAATACGAAAAAAGTTCTTATAATTGCAACTGTATATGTTTTATGATTATTCACTGTACATAAAATAATTTAGGGGAGATCTGAGGTCGGAAAGGGGTAGGGGGTGGGGTTTTAAAGGTAAAAAACTATTTATCTTGATTTTCGGCAAAACTACAAGTCCTATGGCAAAAAGTTAAATAGCAAAGTTGTAGGCAAAAAAATATCTACAACTTTTGTATTTACATTTTTTTCACATAACCTCAAAATTTATGTGAAAAAATCAAAAAAAAGTTTTTGGTTTTTTATTTTTATCTTTTCCAAAAAAGAAATTTAGTGAAAAACTTACCTTTTTATGTCCTAAACACATTGCAATTTTTTCGATTGAAACTATTTATTTTTTCACCTTACTTTGACTTAATAGCGAAATAGCACCCTAATTTTCAAATATAAATTCTCACGTCAAAATATATCCTTTTTTAAACAAGTTGGTGTGTTTTTTGTTCGTTGAAAGCTCTACTTTCTGACGGTGTGAAAAATATTTACATTACTATAGTAAATGTTCTCAGAAAATGCAAAGAAAGGAAAGAAACTCGCCTCCGAAAATTAAGTAGTAGGGGCCAGACCCTTCTAGTCCCTTCCTCACTTCTCCATGAAATACCTTTTGATGGGCTAAATTTTTCTGTATGTCACTCAGGTATGTAAGTATAATCTTTAAATAACAATAAATATGCATTTACCCATATTATTTAAAGAATTCCATAAAATATTGTAGATGTCTTATTAAATATTAACTTTATTAACTTAATGTATATATTTTTTAACACGATCAGAAAGTAGAGATTTCAACGATCAAAAAGCCCACCAACTTTTTGAAAAAAGCAGATATTCTGACGTGCTAATTTTCTATTGAAAATTAGGTTTTTTTTTCGATACATATCAATAAAAAAAATAAAATAAATATTATATATAAAAAATACAGTGAGTTCGAGACATAAAAGGGGTGTTTTCATCAAAGTTCGCGAAAGAATTTTTTTTGTAAAAGATAAAAATAAAAAACCAAAAAAAAGTATTTTAAGAGACCATCTTTTTAGATGTTTCAAAACATTGAAAGCAAGACAATATGTTGTTTCTAGTCGACAACTTCATCAGTTGCACTTCCCTCAACTGACTAAAATCTCCGAATAAGTATTTTAGTATTTGAACTGAATATTAACATTTCTTCTTTAATTTTAGTCTCCTTTTTCACGAAAAGAGCATTTTTTTATTTATGTATACGGTCCTTAAAAACTTTCCCTCTAGGTTATTTTCAAGTGTTAACCATAGCGTTTGTTTTAGTATTTCTTAGTCAAATATTTTTCTGTGGAAGATTTTAATCAGTTTCCAAATGAACGAGAAATATCAAAAACTCAAATTATACTTTGATATAAACAATATAAAATTATTATGTAACTCTTAGTTGGAGTCGCACGACAAACTTTAGCTATAAATGCTATAAAAGAGTTTCAGTACCAACAAAAATTGTTTTCTTACTTTCATTAGAGGGTTGCTTTAGCGAAAAATATTTTTTCATATAGAGTTGCCAAATACAATATTTCATGCCTCATATTCGATAATATTAGAAATTACCGACATCAAAAAACTGAAAACGAAAACATTTACTAACAGCCTGTGTAATTAATAATTATCTTCTAACATATCTGCATACTTAAAATCAGAGATTTCTGTAGAAAAATTATGTGATCTTTCTTTGAAGTTCATGGTTTTAGTTCTATTTTTGCGATATTCTGAAAAACGGTATGTTTGGCGAACTAGAAAAATGTATGGAATCACTACCGAATGTACCTTTATAGAAAACAGTGTAAAATATTCATGAAGCCGTTTTAGAGTAATCCGATGAATTGATAAACTAGTCATTTTTAGAAGTGGATTAAAAATTCTTCCAAACTTTTTTCGGTAAAATTTATTTGTTTTCGTCAATTTATCACTAATTATATCTAACAGCAACTGTGGAAAAATTCATGATAAAATTTGATAAAACCTTTCACGGGAAAGTTTACTTGGATAACACATGCTATATTAATGTCGTTACGATTGGCAATTTTAACAGTTTCGGCACTATGGTACTCCTTAAACTTAAAATACTAAAGAAAACTACAAGACGTACACATATGTTAAACAAATGAATGAAAAGTATAAGTAATGTCTTTTGTTTCTATTTAGACTTTATTTGTGCATTTCATTATGTCTAAAAGTTTATTTGTATAACATCTATATAATGAATTGTTGAGTTTTCTGCAGTAAATTGTATACTTCGCAACATAATTGGAAGTTTATCAGTTTACAATACAACTATTTCTTTATTACTTTTATTTTTTTTTGGGCAATAACAAAATGAAAATTTAATTTTGCAATTTACATCAATAAATATAATGCAATTGACAACGAAATCAGAATAGACTTTGAAACGTTTGGTTTTTCTTCAATATACGTCGTTTTATTTCGATTGGGGTCTTATTGCCCAAAAAACATAAAAGTAATCAAGAATATGCCACAAACAACGTTTAGAAGACAACTATTTCTTTATTCATTCAACAAAGTACAATTTTTTATCTAGAAATGTTCGAATTATTTGAAATACTTAAAAGGTATTATTATTTAGTGGTTTATTTCCTTCCACTGTATTCTTTTAAAAGTCCTTAATCAAGTCTCAAATATACTATATTTCTAACAAATGAATTTCCGTTAAATATAACATTTTCATTATCATCAAAAGTTGTCGACGATAGAAACTTCTGGAAATGATTGGTGTATTTCAATGCAGAAGTTATCAGAGATGTTAACTTCAATCGTCTGAAGTCGTGTTATATTGTACTGGTAATATGATTACTAAAACTGTTGAATAAGTTTTTAGGCTATAAAATGAAGTTGAACACCAAATAAATTAAATTCGAAACTTATCCCTGAAAAATGATGAGATGTGTTATTTTTTAGGTTTGTAGCTACGCAACTTTTAATTTTTTTATCAATTGAAAAAATGTAGAAATTTTTGTCACAGAAAGATTTTTCATATGGGATTGTAAAAACAATATTTTCATGCCACCAATTTGATAATAAAATTAAAAATTAAAGTAGCAGTTTTAAAAAAAACTCTTCTCTCTTTTTTAAGTAATTAGGCACGCTTGTTATCAATTAAGATAAACATAGCTATTTTTTGTAAAACTTTGTTCTATAAAGTAATTCAGAATTAAGAGTAATATCGTTCAGGAAAATTGCGCAAGTTTAATTGTTTTCGTCAAAATAAATTATCACCATTTATCTAGTACCAGCTGGGGAAAATTCACGATGAAATTTTCGTGATAAACTTCTAGCTGGAAATAGAAATGATGATCGATAATGAAAATGAGTAAACGGGGAGCCGTGCAGTTTCCATGGTAGTTTACGAATAATTTTCTTGGATGACACATGCCATATTAGTGTCATTAGTGTTGGCGCTTGCAACAGTTTCGTTAGTATCGTGCCCATTAAATTCGATAGTGAAGTAAAATGGTACGCTATTTTGAACATTTATTGTAATATCGAAAATGTGTTTTGAAAAAGCTAGCTAGCATTAGTATTTATTTCCTCCAGAAATGAAGGGATATGTCATGGTGTGGGATATTGTGCGCGTAAAAAATTGGCATCGAAAAGAAATTAATTAGAGGGAGTTTTATGTTTTCTAAAATTATTTGAACGTTTCTAAAGTATTTACGCTAGTCAATATGTCTAATTTATTTCGTTATACAAAAATGAGTGTTTTTCAGTTATATCTATCTCAATTCTTCCCATAGTGGCCTAATTAATTAATGTATTCTATCAACAATTGATTAAATATTTATTGCTGTTGTTATTTATGAGTTTCTTTATCAGCACTGTAAATCTTTAAACTATGCAAATTTTTGCTTACACACTCTGTGTATGAACAGGTGTCGGTCAAAATTAATTTAGGGTGGCGCTCATGTTGAAAAAGGGCGGATTTTAACAGCGCGCCAAAAGTTATTAGGATATCTCAGAGATTTTTAAGAAAAAAAGATGTATAACCTAGACTTGAACTCGCTATTTAATGCTTTCAGCTGGCCACCCTTACACCAATTAAAGACTCTAAACCCATTAAAAAGATTTTTTGGCAGCTATTGCTTCCTAACGTTTCCGTAAGTGGTCCACATTGACAACTGGGTTCGTGAATCATTAGGGATAATACCTGTTCAACTCCTCCAACTCTTTAAGAAACTATATAACAAATATATTTACACTATCTATTCAAGCTTTTTAAACTTCTAGTCGAGAATCTTCATCAGTTGCGCTCCCTTCAACTGATTGAAATATTGAGTAATATGATGTCGAAATTACTCTCGCTATAAAATCTTAAATTCAGAATTCAGTTATATGTACAAGTACATAAATAATTATTCAAGATTTTAGTCATGTGAGGGGAGCGCAACTAATGAAGGTTCTCGAGTAGAAACAATATATCGTCTGCGTTAAATGTATTGAAAAATGTCGAAAAGATACTTTCTTGGATGGGTTTTAGTTAACCTCTGAATTTTTTCGTATGATACTTATCTTAGGAATCACAGGGAAATGGCGTTATACACACACACAGTTGCTATGAGCTAGTTTTCCCTGAAACTCCTAGATGTCGTTACCACAAAAATATCGGTAAACGAGGTATCTTCAGATGTAATTGTATTTATTAATTTTACCATAAAACAATAGAAAACAAACTTTGTAACTAATTACTGTTAAAATTGCAGGACAGGGAAAATTTTATATGGTATGAATTAAAAATTGGCGTGTGCTATCTAGGTATACTGAAAAATATATTATTGAGTCAAATATATCTTACTTAAGTTACTGACGCTGTTAGTTCAGTTATACTGAGCTATTTCTTACTATTTCAATTTCCGTTAGTGAATATTATCCCTACTAGATAAGTACAGAGACAACTTGGGATTTTTCAAATAAAGCAAACATCTGTCAAATAATTACAGTTTTTGTCACACTATTGGTTCATCTGTTAGTTTGTGGGCCATTCGAAATTTGTATTGACAGATTTATTCATTTTAAGTATTTTCAAAATTGTTCAAAACTTCTGCGTGATGCAGATGAACTCACCATGAATGGTGCTAACAAATTTACTTGTTCAAATTTTGTAATCCGCCAGTTTAAAAAAGTAATAGATAAATAGAAATAATGTCCATCATCGGAACGATAAGAAAATTGGTGATTAAATATTCTTTAGGCTTTTTGGTAGTTACTACCAGCCTATCTATCTAAAAATTTTGAGGATAAACCATTTTAAAATTTTGAATTTAGCAAATATGTAATTCACTTATGATCATTGAAATTTAGCTAATAGTAACTTTATTACACTTCCCGCAATGATTGAAATAGATTTTGACAGGATATTACATTATGTTACAATTAAACATTGGTTATCTAATTATTCTGTTTTATAATGATCGTTAATTATGGGTTACTACATTTATATACATATTCATATCTTTGGCCTAACAAAAATGGCGCGACCTTCAAACGCCTCATAATGGGAAACTCGCTACTTGCATTACACTTAAGTACCGTTTAGTACAAACCCGAATGCCCGATTTCGTTGGGGATTTTTTAACTGAATCAAAAAATAGCTAATTGGAATTTCAGTTGGGTCATTTTTTTAAGTCAAAACGAGAGTGCTATATGGGAAACCAATACATCACAAATAAAATACAAGAATAAAAAGTTACAATAACATTACTAACTAAATAATGGTTACCTAACTGGACAATGTTCATTAGTTAATCTTAAAAATATAACTATACCTATTGATAGATAGGATGAACGAATTATGTTTATTATAATAATAGTAATTCTATTCAATATTTAATAATCTAGTATTTTCTAAAAAGTTTCTGTTCTCTCATCAGTTCCGTTGCATTTTACTATTTTGACCATGACTATCATTTATTGAAGTGGTGAACATCTCAAGTACAGAAAACTACTAATTAGATAAAAAATAATTTTGTTATTTTTTCATTTCAGAGTTCTGCGTCAACTGAGCCCAAAACCTGCAACCAATGCAAAGAAGTGATCAAAGGAGGAGTAAGTAGATTGAACCATTTTGTTTTAGCTTAAATTTGCGCTTTAACTTCTAACCGGAAAAAAGTTTTTTTGTATGTGCCGCACTAACATGTAATTTTAGGTTTTAAGAGCTTTAGATAAAACATGGCATCCAGAACATTTTTGTTGCAACGAGTGCAATATGCCAATTGAGGAAGCCACATTCCATACTAATGAAGATGCGCCTTACTGTACACCTTGCTACACAAAAGTAATTGCTAAAACTTGTCATGCTTGCGATCAACCAATTATGGATGTAAGTATTATTTAATACAACATTCCAAAATATTTTAGAATCACATTTTAGAAATTATCATATAAAAGTATTATAGGTTTGTTACTCAAACGGGCGTTGAGTGTTAAAAACAAGTTCTTACATTAGGGCAAGAACATTTACTTTTATCTATCTCATAAAATTTGTAGAAAAGATTCATCATCTTGAATAATATAATAGCTTTTTAATATTTTGTTTATTTGGAACAGTGATCTGTTCTGTCAGTATTTAGATATAGTTAGTCTCTTCAATTTTATATTCTCCTTAGATCTCTATGGCTGGGTTTTGAGTTTGGTATACAGTCATATGGTACGTAGAACTAAATTCCTTGAGTTTATTAAGTTATTCCTTTCGTACCCACTGTTTAAGATCGGATAATCGGAGATCAAGAGCTACTAACACCTATAAAGAGACGCAGGGCAGCTTCTGCGGTATGCTAAAAATTATTGCTAAATTCTAGCTAGGAAAATATAAGCAACGGAGAATGAATGAGAACTGTTGAAGGGAGAAACCATTTTGTATAGGGTATTGCTAATTTACGCTAGGAGATTCTTTTAAGATTAGTTTCTTAATTATCAAACGTCGAAAATGTGAAGATATTCGTTTTTATTGTTCAAAAGTGCAGTTTTTTAATTTTTAATGTTGTTCGAAATGAACTAAAGATACACAAAAACAAAAGTCCATAAAATCCTATTCTTAGAACGTCGCAAAACCTTTTTTGTAAACGAACCGTTTTCTCCAATTCAGAGATGATATTTCTAATCTTAGACACGTTTAAACGTATTTTATAACTTAATTCCTTTATCAACTCAGAGATAATAAGTTTGACATAAGCGTTAAAAAAAGACTATTACTATTATGATGTAACAATTTTATTGTATATTGATCTTGTGTAAAAGTTTTAAGTTAATCCAGCATTACTAATCTTATTTTATTGTAACATAAATGGTTGTTTAAACTTATTTTCCAATTAGGTCAACAATTGTCTACATTTTCGAAAGTCGTCAATCTTTACAAATTTTATTTTAGTTCTTGTAACATTTCAAACTATCTAAATTCTTCCTCATTTACATGGTTTTTATATATTAATCGCCTATTTTTCTATATAATTCCTGTTTTAATAAAAATTTAACCATACCTTGTTATTGACCAGTGTATTTACATTTTCTGCACTGTAAATTTAGGATGAATTTGAAAGTTTTCAAATCGATACAAAATACTAGTAATAACTCTAACATTATCAGAAATATTCAAAATAAATATATATTGTATAATTTCGTATTAATTCACAGAAATGTGTCCAAGCCATGGGCGTCAACTGGCATGAGGACCACTTTCTGTGCCAAGACTGTAAAGCCAAATTGATTGGTACTCAGTTCATGGAAGTTGAAGGAATCCCATACTGCCAGAAGTGTTATCTTTCCAAACATGCATCCAGATGTAAGGGATGCAGCAAACCAATTGCAGATAAAGCTATTGTTGCATTGGATGCCAAATGGCACCAAATGTGCTTCAGATGCTCGGTGTGTATTATATAAATAGTTTGAAATTTATTACTGAGGTCGATTAGACCTTTATTTTTCAACTAGATTCTAGGATAAAATGTGTTGAAATCAAGTTTTTAAATTTTTAATATGGATTTAACTTTGAACAATCTTTTTTAACCATAAATAAAACTGGGAAGAGAAAAGTATACATCCGTTGCGAAATATATCAGTGTTATTTTATGAAACACACAAACAACTTTGTTTGTGTCTTAAGCTCTAAATTTAATACATACTAAGTAGTTCGCTACATCTTCTAATTACACTTTAACCACATACGAATGTTTTTAGGCTGATTGCAGCCAGATACATATTTGACTTTCACTCATAAGTGGAGGATAAAGAAAGAATATTGAAGAAGAAAAATACTTTGAATGCGATGATTAAATGCACGAGGGTCCAACATTCATACCTTAAACATTTATATTCATAAACCACCGTTGGTAAAGTTTAGCTGTCGTCCTTCGGCTACTATTTTTATCAACTACAGATTTGAAGTGCTCTGAATTTCACTAACAGCGATAGCAGGTCAAGAGCCATTGAAACTATAAAATACCAAGATAAATAAAGATGTTCCAGTGTTTTTGAAATTTAAGCTCACAATCATACAAAATTATTGAGAATAAATCAGAAGCGGTTCATGTAAACTCAAAGGAAATTTTCCGGGCCCCTCTTTTTGAAAAGATAGTATCATAATTTCTTTGATCAGTTTTAGTTAACCTAAGAATTCTTTCGTGTGCTTTCTATTGTAGGAATCACAGGGAAACGGCGTTACACACAGTATGACTCCCAATTTGGGGCCTTCGTGAGCTAGTTTTTCCTGAAACTACTAGATATGAAAATTCATTTCGTGCTAAAATATTGCATACTTTTCATCAATAATTTTCAACACTTCATGAAACCTATAGCACTTAACCATAATAATAGAATTATCCAGAAACATTGCACAAAAGACGAAATTGTTGTCGCATAATCTTTTCTGAATGTTCCTATAGAAACATCAAGGAAAGAGAAGAAAATATATTCTATTTGTGAAAATTAACAACTATAGTGAGTAGCCCCAGAACATATTTTAAATATAATTAAATTATCACAAGAAAAGCTTCAGTTGGTCTAACGACCTCAAAAAGAGAACCAACTATAAAAATGTGTTTTTACATAGGTTGGGCAGAAATATTTTCCAGAACATAAGGTCAGCGACCATAAATTGGAAAAAATAAAAAATCTGCTGATTTACCTAATTCGCATCTTGTAAGATATTGGCAGTATTTTAGAGATACACATTTTGAAATCGGTACTGACCAGAAACTAATGTTTCCTTTTTAGGTGTTTTTTTGCCGCTCTCAAATTATTTCGCAATTTCTGAATTATCAAGTCAGTAAACCAAATCAACCCACATTCTCTTATAAAAATAACTTATTTTTGTTTCCAGTGCAATTGTCATTTGTAGAAATGATTTAGTGGTATGCTCAATAAAACTATTTAATATATCAATCTAAAAGAAATAAAATCATACAACTTTATGATATTAGAATGATGTATCCAAATCTCTTGCCAATGAGCTATTTTTGCAAACGACTCATTAATAGATATTTGGTAAATTTTGCTAAACGACAGACTATTTCTCATAGTACTAATTATAAACCAGCTAATGTGGTGCAACACAGCGATTTACTATATGAAGCGTTTGTGCTTACGCGCAACATTTACATTTATTTTTCTATTCTAATAAGACAATATAAATAAAACATGTGTATGTAATCTTATTTCACAAGAGTATATGAAACTGAACCACTACAACGTAACACTGAAACGGGTTATTCAAAATTTAGATTAGTTTTAATTATTCCATATATTTTCTGCAACTCTGAAATCATTTGTAAACATACATACATAAAAATCGTAAGAAATTACTAATAACATTAAGTTTTACACAGAATTTATATGCATTTTAAATTGACTTGTATGAAATAACTGCCACTATATTTTTCGTTTGTATATTTGAAAAATTATCTGGACCCTCAAAATTCCATCTTTCTTTAAATCAAATTTACTACAGAGGACTTTGTTATTAATATTTTTACATTATTGTTTCAGAAATGCTCAAAACCCATCATGAAGGATCAATCATTCCAAGTAGATGGTGGCAAACCTCACTGTGTTAAATGTTAAACTTACTTACCATTCAAATGAAGCTTTGATTGCTATTTTGATATATAAGATATATATGTTATTGTCTACCTTACATAGATGTTATTTTTCACGATTATAAATGTTATAGTATTCCAAAATTTATGCTTTGCATAACAAACACTATTATAATAAACAGATCATTTATTAGAAAGTTGTTTTATTATTCCAATTTAAATGGATCCTATTGTAATGTTTTTATCTACACTTCCGATTCTTAGATTTATTTAAAAACTCAGTCTAATTAACTATAATTTATTTCGACTACTTTGATTTATATTCTCACAACTTTTTATCTTGAACACCTGATATTTACTAAACTGCGACTAAATACTGAATGAATCCTTTCGCCAGCTCTCCGTATTTATATCTTTCTTCTCGGAATTCTCTAGAAGGTTTCACGATCATTCGATAAAATTCAATGAATTTCCATAGCGCCAGACGCTGATCTCGTATCGCCCAACATTTTCGGATTTCAGTAAATATCGGATGAATGCCGATTTTATGAAATCTCCCAGAATCTTTCATGGTATGGCGATATTTGTGGAACTCTCCATTTCGATAATGAGAAGTAGGTGGAAGTAACAGTCGGCGGTCTTCAAATCTGGGCTACGAATATTGAGACAACATACAAGGATGTCGACACCACTGAATCGAAATATTGTTTGTACCATACGTCTCACCACCCGTCAATTCAGTCAAACCAACCTACGGGCTATCTTTCGGACTGCCAAATTCATCAGGTTCATCCATCATCACAGTCCTCAATTCCACCAGAGTCTTCCAAACATCGCTATATGTTGGCTTGTCTTACGAGAATGTTTTCGTTACCAAATAGAAGATGTCTCTGGTACCCATTGGTTGTTTATCTTCCAGATGAAGAACCTTCCCTCTTCTGAATCTTGCTCTCTTAACTTCTGGAACTGGCCGTACTTTGCAAACACATTGGCTAGTCCTCTGGACATCCGGAGATCTCGAGCCAGACACTGAGCCTGGGCTTATTCTATGGGCACCTCAAACAGGTCTCGGGGTTCCTCTCTGGTCAAGTCGTGCTGCACTTTCTGCCCATCCGAGTACAGTAACATAAACTGTTCGAAGGTCACGTCTTCATTGCTGCAGACTTGGGCTTGCTCAACTTGGCCGTCATGATTTCCGGCATAAGAGGCTAATCTTTGAAATGCCCCACGTTTGGTTTTCCTCGAGGTAACTTTCTTATCCTGTAGACAACATCGATGATTCTTTTTACAAGACCTCCGTAGCTTGGGCGAATATCCACGACGACGTTGAGGGATATATAACCAAACAAGATCATCAACTTGGAATTCCTCTCCTTTGGCTTTGATGTCATATGCTTCCTTCATACTGTCACTGGCATTCTCGATATTTAACTGGACTCGTTGGTGGATGCCGTTCATCTTTTAACGAAACTGGCTGACATAATCTTCACTTCCAGTCTCTTCTCCTGGGGGACATCCAAACTTCAAATCGCATCGTAGTTGTAGCTCTAGACAAATAATAACACTGCCCGGTGTTTGACCCGTGTATTCGTGCACAGACGATATGCCATTAGAAAAAAGTGAAGATGCTGGTCCCAGTCTCTTTGGTAGCCAGAGACTACCTTTGACAAATGATTGTTAATGGCCGTGTTTATCGATCTTCAAGAGTTTGCAGACTTTTTGGAAAAGAGTAGAATCCAAATTTGTACATTGGTCGAAGTGTAACTCCAAGGGAACACCAAAACGACTCATCCATTCCTTGATAAGGACATCAGGAACGGTCAAGGCTTCTTAATTCCCCAAGGTATAAGCTTCTGCCCATTTACGATATAGTCCATCACCACCATAATGTACTTACTTCCGGAGTCAGATTCAGGATATTTCCTGAATCTGACCGGCAACGTCAATGGCTACTCTTTCAAACGGACTGCCCACGTTATATTGCTTCATGGGAGCTTTTCCTCGCTTTGGAGGACTATTACTTGCTGCACAAACCGTATATTTCTGGCATCAGAAGTCCGTTCTCCAGGATAAGGGGGTTCACGGAGTTCAGTATGACTTTATGGTGTGTGAGTATCGGTAAATCTCCTGGCACATGGTTTGCGGTCTTTTTCCGCCCAGCTAATAACTTCTTTTAACTCTAGATCTAATCTCTGGTCTTTGTGGATCTCCTCAGATTGCCAATGATAGTCGACAAAGAACAGCCCCTTTTTCCTCAGCTCAGAGGGGAGAGCAAAAGCTGGAACAGTAATGATGTTTGATCCCGAAATTAACGAGATAAATGCAGGCAGAGGAATCGCATTGGAGAAGGCTCTGTTTCGTGCCAAGGAGATTGTGTCAGTAAGAGTAACGAACCTGAATCATTACTCGGTTGAGTTAAAGAAAGAAACAATTTTGGGGCACTGTTCAACAGTTTCCTCTGTAGTCAAAAGTACACCACATACTGCAGTACCACCAGGTAAACTATCTGAAGAACTGGAGAAACTCCTAACAAATTCGTGCTGGAATTTAAAAACAATCCAGCATGTAAAATTGCGGAACGTAGCTACAAACTACCAGAATTTCTTCGACGTAGGGAACGAAAAAAGAGGACGGACTGATCTGGTGAAATATAAAATTAATACTTAGCTAATAGAGAAAAAGCCGACAGGATAGTCCACTGTTAAAAGGGATTTCGTGGAAAACATTATTGTGGTTAGAAAATTATTTGAGGACCACGTGACAAAACTAGGCGCGGATTTGGGTGACTTCGAATGTTCTGGACTAAAGTGAAGCCCGAAGATACGTCAACTGTTCCAAGATGAGGTGCAATATCTTGGACATGTGACTTTCGCAGGTGGAATAGCTGTGGATCAACAGAAAATCAAGGCCGTCCTAGCTAAGAAGTTTCCTGGGGCATAACCCCAGGTTATGCACATACAATCGTCGGTATGTAGCAGGATTTGCCCGTATCGCGAAGCCACTCATTAGACTCATGGAAGGAAAGGTGCCGTATCAGTGCATCCAGTAATTGAGTCGGTCGAGCTAGGGTAAATGCTTGTGTACCTTGCACTGCTAACTTTTCTATCACATTTTCCGGTGTGGCTGGATAGGCAAGACGATCCAGACGGGCAATATCAGCTTCAAAATCTTGTAGGGATTCATTCGATTTCTTGTGGCAATTTCAGGTGACAGTGATAAACATGCTCCAGCTCCAAATGTGTCTGTCCTTACCTCAGTTCTAAATTCTAAACCAGTTGTTCGTAGTTTTCTTGCTCAGAGGTATTCAACGTTTGCAAAATATTTGTAGCATCCCCTTTTAAGGCGAGGGTTACTGCTATTGCCTTTTCCTCTGCCGACCATACGTTTAGATTGGCTGCAGTCTGGAATTGGCGCCGATGATTAGTCCATGAAGATTTTACATCAAATTGTTCCCTCGAGGCCAATTTTCGAATCCACTACTTCCGGACTGTTCAGGCTTTCGTGCATTAGTAGCGTTTCTCTTTGTACTGAGGCTACCTGTGTCAAATTTTCTTCTGTTACAAGACATAAACCTATTCTTTAAGCATTTCATCTTTATGAGGACCCTTAAAAAAGCTATATTTCAAACCCTTCTTGAAACTAACTATTAAGCATTTATTACCTTCAATAACCATTCTTTGAACCCAACAAAGTTTATTAGGATCTCTAAGTACCCAAAGGCAGCATGGGCCAGTTCGCGCCAAAAGTAGGACAGTGTAATTATGCTACCATAAACACCATTGGCAGTTATCCCTTCTTATTAGTATTCCGTAAATTCTTATGGATTTCCAACAAGCAAAGAAACGCCCATTTTTCTATATTTTGGGAAAAATCTATTTGAATGAATTTGAGATCGAAACCAAGCGTCGGACGAGCAACAACTACTTCTAACTTTGATTCCGGCCTTGTGCGACTCCACCAAATATAACATTGTCGCGTTAATTCACATCTTGCCTTTGTTGTTTTGTATTAATAATCTCTTTTTGTAACTCTCAACTTGTCTACAATAGTCTCAATAAACCTATCTTTAGTGTGTAGACATTTTATCTCTTAATTTGAACTACCTGTAATCCCTTAATTGGCATCATAGGAACGTAAGACGTCCGCAGAACTTAACAACACACCAAGTTCACACACGTACGTGCAATTGCGGACGCAACATATGGTCCTTCGAGCCGGATTTAGTGCTTTTCTTTAATACAAAACAATAAGGCATTCGCGGAACTTAACAATATACCAAGTTCGTGTCGCGGATTCGTCATATGGGAAGTGTAAATCGTGAGTGTATTAACGCATTACTCTAAAAGTGAACTGTATCCAGTGTCTAACAATTCACCCGAATCTCGCGATTCTTAGAAAAGCCAGTTAGAAACATTTGAATATCCGAACTGTATCTGTGCCCGTGTGTTGCAGCGCGATAAGCTGACCAATTTCAACGGAAATTGGAACCTGTCGACTGGGTAACGCAGCAAGTTACCAGATATCCAGAGATCTACACGTTGCTTAAAGGTAAGCTCGTTATTTTTTTTGATCACCAATCTTCCTTTGTCTCTTATATTTACCTTCCCTCTTTACCATGGACGACACTGCCGCTTTAACTAAAACCCTACACCGCAAACGTGGTAATATTCTTGCTGCGATTACAAACTTCATGAAATTTATTGAAACCTGGATTGAGGATCCAAGCTCCAGGGATATACATATGCTCCAGACTTCACTTGATCGATTAGAATTCAAAATTTCTACATTTGAAGATATTCAAGACCAGCTGGAAGAACTAGACGAAAACGAGTGCTCCGTCAGTGAAGAGTACGAGTTTAAAATATGCACGGCAATCAGTCAAGCAAAACGGCTGTTGCAGAATTCAAAATCCACAACAGAAGGGACGCCACCGATAAGCGCGTCCTCAAGTTCTACTCCTGGTTCCATGCCGTGGGCAGCATCGTTGCCACAAATCTCTCTGCCGAAATTCAGCGGTAAAACAGAAGACTGGGCAGGCTTTTATGACATTTTTTGTAGCCTAATCCACGAAGATGTAAACATTCCTAACATTAGGAAATTTCATTATCTCAAATCATCGTTAACTGGAGACGCAGCTAATTGTATAGAAGGATTATCCACTACAGATTCGAATTATGAAGTAGCCATTTCACGGTTGAAAACCAAATTTGAACACACCAGGAAAATCATGCGTAACCACTGGAATAAGTTGAAGGAATATCCGAAATTGTCCAGGGATGCTCCTTCAGAATTAAGCAAGTTTCTGGATGCTGTCCACTTGCATCTATCAGCGTTACAAAATTTAGGTGCTCCCGTTCAACATTGGGACATTCCTATAATTGAACTTATTTTATCCAAAATCAAACAGAATACAGCATGGCATTGGGAATTGACATTGACTGACAATTCCATGCCACCATACATGCATCTCATTGACTTTTTAGAGAAACGTTCTAATTGTTCTGATTTCAACTATAAATTAGAGTCAAATAGAGTACACAAACTGAACAATCCGCATCAGAATGGTTTCAACAGACCGCAAAAACCAGTTCAAGCTTTCGCTACAGCGATACCGTAAGCGTCAGTATCTGCAACAAAACACTCTTCTTCATGTCTAATCTGCTCTAAATCGCATCCAATTTATCGCTGTGAACAGTTTATTGCCTATACAGTCGATGACAGACGAAAATTTGCTCTGAAAAAATCTTTATGTTTTAACTGCCTGGGTGCAAACCACAGACAGCAAATTTGTCGCTCAAAGTTGACGTGCCGAGAATGTAACAATAGGCACCATTCGCTGCTACATCATGATAGAAGTCATAGTAGTAAATCCAGTATTGAAAATGCCGAACAAGGCAGGTCCAACCAACCATCGACTTCAACAGGAACAGCATCAACAGGAAAGACTACCACTTCACCATCCAGTGCCATCTCGCTTGTAGTGAACGCAACCATGGGAACGTTAATGGTAACTGTTGTAGTAAATGCGCTAGATCGCAACAAAAAATCAATTGAATGCCGAACATTAATTGATACGTGCGCAAGTTCCGACTTCATCACAGAAAATATGGCAAATCGACTAGGATTACGGAGGACAGAATGTACCGTTCCAATTGGTGGTTTAGATGGATTAACCACAACATCCAAAGCTACAGTAACGGCTACCATAAGGTCTAGAGTTACTGGTTATCAAAGAGATATCACCTTTCTAGTAATACCTACAATTTCAAATTGTGTTCCGCAAGGCTCCATACAAAGAAGCCTTATAAATATTCCTAAAAACGTAAAATTAGCAGACCCAAGCTTTCATAAATCGCGTCCTGTAGATATGCTACTCGGAACGGGGATTGCACTATCCCTATTTTCAGCTGGGCAAATTCATTTACCACCGAAGAGAGGCATAGATTTAGTTTTACAGAAAACTGTGTTAGGGTGGGTGATTGCAGGAAGCGCTCCCCCCCACAGATCAAGTACGCACTCAGACGTGTCACTTCACAACCATATTTCAATCTGCATCAAGTAAAGTATCAGGTATAGAAGAATCTCCAGGTTTACCTAATGCAAATTCCGCTAATAAACAACATTCATTTCCATTTCAAGAAAAAGGAAGGCAGGAACTGTTGAAGGAATCGCAATACACTGTGTTAGAGAATCCCGTCTCTAACAGAAAACTCACGTATGACTACACTCCAGGTCTCCCTCAATTGGCAGAAGATGAACTAACAAAGTTTCCAGATTCAGCATATGTAATTGAGCAAAACCCACATGTAGATGATGCTTTCGCCACAGCAGAGCTACTCGAAGAAATCATGACTAACAGAACTGAGAAATTATTAAAAAACTCACAATTTCTCATAAAACGTACGATATTTTCAGCAATTATTCAGTTGTGTAATCCTCTCAGTGTTTTAGCATTAGTTATGATAATGGCAATAATTTTCATGCTTAAATTATGGACTCTATATTTCGATTGGGATAAGCCAATCATCCCAAGTTTGTACCACGAGTGGGTACAATATTGCAAACATTTCGATACACATAAATGCTGTCAGCTGTGCATATGTCAAGATACATTTATGAAAGCAACCCATTATGTCCGATGTTTTCTAATTATAAATGCCACTGCAATTGAAATTACTCATTCTACGATGCGAGCGTATATGCACATGGAGCGTGTGTGTATGTTCCAACAACCACTGAAAAAGAATATCAAAATCAATATTAGGTTTTATTATGCTCTCATCTTGTAATTTGCTATTTTCTGTAAACGGTCAATGTTGTTGTGTTGTTCTCTCTCTTTTCTTTTGAACGAGCTGTTCAAGGCCGGAGGTGTATGTTAAGTAGTAAAATAATTTCTTAGCAATTGCAATGCGAACATTCATGGGAAAATATCCCATTTTTCAAGCACCTAATTGTTGTTCCAAAAAATCTACATTTATGATTGCTTTGTATAGTTTGTTCAGTTATTTAATTTTGTTACAAGACATAAACCTATTCTTTAAGCATTTCATCTTTATGAGGACCCTTAAAAAAGCTATATTTCAAACCCTTCTTGAAACTAACTATTAAGCATTTATTACCTTCAATAACCATTCTTTGAACCCAACATAGTTTATTAGGATCTCTAAGTACCCAAACGCAGCATGGGCCGGTTCCGCGCCAAAAGTAGGACAGTGTAATTATGCTACCATAAACACCCTTGGCAGTTATCCCTTCTTATTAGTATTCCGTAAATTCTTATGGATTTCCAACAAGCAAAGAAACGCCCATTTTTCTATATTTTGGGAAAAATCTATTTGAATGAATTTGAGATCGAAACCAAGCGTCGGACGAGCAACAACTACTTCTAACTTTGATTCCGGCCTTGTGCGACTCCACCAAGTATAACATTGCCGCGTTAATTCACATCTTGCCTTTGTTGTTTTGTATTAATAATCTCTTTTTGTAACTCTCAACTTGTCTACTATAGTCTCAATAAACCTATCTTTAGTGTGTAGACATTTTATCTCTTAATTTGTACTACCTGTAATCCCTTAATTGGCATTATAGGAATGTAAGACGTCCGCAGAACTTAACAACACACCAAGTTCACACACGTACGTGCAATTGCGGATGCAACAGTATATATATTAACTTTTGTGTTTTTATATAAAACACTCGAACCATCTGTCAAGAGTATGGTATATGTTATAGTAGTATGCCTTCATATACTTAAATTACTCACTAGACGGTAGATGTCACCGACATCTATTAGGTTCAATACACTGTCTTCTTTTTTATCTTCTAATGTATCTTTAAAGTTTTCAGAATTTTCTAGCAATTAGTCTTTTAGCGTTTTTTAATTTTCTTCGATTTTTTTAAATAGTATACTGATGTTCCCATTACCAGAAACTTCAAATAAATAAGTATCGGGATTATTACCTTCATTTATTAAGGTAGCCGTTGTATTAATTCAATTTTCTTCCCACTGATTTCTAAATCCCTTTTTCTAGCTCTTATTTGAAATCGGCCTTTTTAATTGGTGCAAACACACCGGTTTAACTCACTATACTTTATATCTACTACTTTAATTTATTTTCTTTCAACTATTTATTTTGAACACCTGTTGTTTACTAAGTTGCGACTAAATACCGAATGAACCCTTTCGCCAGCTTTCTGTATTTATATATTTCTTCTCTTCTTCTCTCGGCATTCTCTAGTTGGTTTCGCGATAATTCGATGAAAGTCGATGAATTTCCTTAGCGCCAGCCCCGCCCTTGGGTCACCACACCAACATTTTGGATTCCAGAAATATCCAAACAATGCTGATTCCACGAAATATCGGATGGATTGTCATTTCACTAGTATGAATTATGTTGCTTGGAATAAATGTCGTATTGAAAATTAGAACGTTTTTCGGAATTACACTTCATTTAAACCGAACTATTAAAGAAACATTAACATTTTTCAATGTTTTTAAGGTTGTATCAGCAGTGCTGGTAGTTTCGATTACATATATCTGGCCTTTATGTTTTTAAATAGATTGGTCAACGGTTAGTGGGGCTCGAAGGGTCCCACCCCAGTTCGTTCAGCTTTTGCTGTAAATTATAAGTAAGGCCCTCGATTCTCTATTATCTCGAAATTTTCGTCTCAATAGTTACAGAGATAAGAGGGGAATGCTCGATTGTCGAGTACTTTACTTAACATTTTTAAAATTTGTAAACTTTTAATCTATGTGTTTTAAAATTATATAAACATATATTTTTCTCCTAATGAGCCTTTTTATTTTAACCGTTTTCCTAATCAACTAAGCAAATGCACCTGAAAATATTTATAGTTTGCCCCCTAAAATATACCTTAGCAAATTCGTTTCTTTGTAAACGCGTCTTGCTCACTTTTTGTATTTTCTTTAGTTTCTCTTAAACTCATCTGATCCGCTGTCGTCTTTGGTTTATTTCTTGACATTAGCCTGAATCAATCTTGAGCAATTATCCGATATTGTGCCTCTCATATCCAAATAAGCCTTTTCAATCATCCGTCATTCTCATCGAATGTCATCTTCGTGACCTTATTATGGTTCCGTATATACAATACCCTTAAAATATCACTCCGGATTTCTGCTTCTGTCACATCATAGCAATTATCTCCTGAACTACTGGACGGTAGAGGTTGAAATTTGGTATCAATAGATAGTTGGTGACCCGATCAGGAGTACCTATTGTAAAAGAAGAAATTTTGATTTTAGGGGTATTTCTGGGGGGAAAAACTAAAAAATCGAATTTTGAAAAAAATAGGAACTATAGAACGTTGTCTGAACTTTACAGGAAAAATAAGGAGAAATCATTAATATTAATTTGGGGGGCAAATTATAAAATTTAATGAAAATTTAAAATAAAAAATTTTTCAAAAACATCATGTAATACAGCAAATGAAAGGTCCCATTCTGAGGAACACAAATATATATTTTTTCAAATTAAAAAAAATAGTTAAAAAGACATTAACGAAAATATACCAAAATTAACCCCCCCCCCTTATCTCCGAAACTATAAAACGTAAAGTTTAGAAAAAAAATAAGAGGTATAGGGTCTGACCTGAACTTTACTCGAAAAATTGGGGGGCAAATTATAGAATTAAATGGAAAATAAAAAATTATAATTGTTTCTAACGGATCAAGTAATATATCAAATCAAAGGGCTCATTACAACGAATACAAATTATTTTTTAAAATATTTTGAAAATAAATTATTTAACAGATATTAACAAAAATATTAAAAAATTTACCTATTCCCCCCCTTATCTCCGAAACTATAAGACGCAAAAATTTGAAAAAATAGAGGTGCAGCTCCTCACATGAACTTTACTGAAAAATAAGGAAACCTTTAATACTGATTTTGGAGGGCAAATGACAGAATTAAATGAAAAATAAAAAATTAAACTTGTTTCTAACGGATCACGTAATATATCAAATCACAGGGCTCATTATGACGAATACAAATATATTTTTTTATTTTTTTTAATGAATATTTCAAAATATATTAAAAAAAATATTAAAAAAAAATACCAATTCCCCCTTTATTCCCAAACTATAAGACCTAGTTTTTTTTTGTTTACAGGAAAAATACGAAGAAATCCTTAATATTAACATTGGGGGCCAAATTATAGAATTAAACGGAAATTAAAAAAAAATTTAACGCATCAAGCAATAAATCAAATAAAAGGGCTCATTATGAGGGATACAAATATATATTTTTCATATTTATAAAAATTAATTGTTTGCAAGATATTCACATAAAGTTATAAAAAATTCTCATTTCTCGCTTTATTTCCGAAACCTTGGGGCTCACTTGATGAATTTTCAAACGCATCATATAATATATCAGATAAAAGGCTCATTATGTGAATAACAATCATATTTTTAAGTCATTTGTTTAAAATATATTAACAAAAATATTAACCATCCACTTAATTCCCACTTTAGAACATACACTATTTAAATTTGGTGAAATATATTTTATTTGTATTTTTAAATAATTTGAATAACAGTTTAATAATTTATAATTTAAAACTTGACCTATTTTGCCCTTTATCTTCCAATCTACAGAGCCTCAAAATTCTGACAGTGGATTATAAAAGGTTTCCTTGAAAGTTTATTAGTAAAATAAGACTCTAATGTTAATTTTTGGGGGCCAAATTAGAAAATTAAATGCATATGTATTCTTATAAAAATCAAGCGAATCCTGAAGCATATAAAATAAAAAGTCTATATGTGGAAAATGAAAGTGTATATTTTTTATAAATTTAAAACGCTTCCTTTAAAAGATATTAGGGTAAATATAACAAAATGCACTTATTCTCCTGCTTGTCTGAAACTGGAATATTAGAATCTTGAAAATGGTACGGAACCCTTAGTATGCGAGTCCAACTCGCACTTGACCAAATTATTTTACCAATAAGTGGCTTCCGTTTTTGGATTCTGTTGATTCGGTTTTCATCCGCTCTTGCTTATGACAGCGTACTGGTCCAGAACGTTTTCTGAAGGTTATTTGTAGCATCAGTTAGTTTATTTTTCTAGTTTCTGAGGGAAAAGTAAGGCTTGGAGAACGAAAACTAAAAATTCCAAATGTATTAATGTATACATTTGCAGTTTTCAGATACAGACTTCGTTATTAATGGCATTTTAATCGAATCATTAATTATAAAAATTATAAACTTCGAATTATTTACTAATTGTGTATTTTTATGATTTCTTGGGAATAACAGCACAATTGCTGGAAAGTCAGTATGTTTCAAATATTCCAAACGTTTCAGGGTCTAAATCTGACCCCGTTTTCAATGACCATAATAAATAACAGAACTGAAAGTTCTAAATTAAAGGGTTCGAAATGTTAAATTTAACTTTCACAATTTCACATCAAATGTTTGACAATATCAACTGATGTAACTAAGAGAATTTACTGCTAATTTGATACATACATAGTAGCACTAATAAAATCTAAAATATCATGTGAAATAATAAAGCTTCTTTCAAATTGGGTGAACTTGAAAGCGTTAGCTTCAGTAATTCATGTGGTGTTACTAGGTGCGTCTTTAATATAAGATTCATGAATTCGCCAAAAATTAGGTCAAAGAATTCTAAAGTACCAGGGATTCCATTAAAGGAAAACCTAGGAAAAACCCTATGAGACGTCCTAGTACAGGGTTGTCCAAACGACATTACCATTATTAATTTCATCATTGATTATTGATAACCAGGAAAAAAGTACTAGCAATACAATCGCTTTCATTTAATAAGATTAAGGCAGACTCTTTTTGAAATCGTATATTATGACCAAGGTTCCAGACATGTTCACAAATTTCAAATTGTCGTGTCTTTATATAATTTTTGTGTTCATGTAATAGGAGATTTATAGGTCTAGCCGTTTCTCCACTAAAAAATTTATTAAATTTGCCAGGAGTTTTATAAATGCATTTTTTTGGGATTTGGGATGGCTTTATTTGGTTTAGTTTTGATATTATCGATTTCTGTGTATTTGTTTAGAATGTTGCTTTATTATTAAATCTATTACCCATCTATTTAATGTTTCTGAAATATCCTGTAAGTATGGTTGTTATAGTAATGTGGTTGATTATCTTGGTGTTGAATGTTAGTGGTTGTTTTGTGTACAATTTGATATAATTCTTTATTGATGAATTTTTTAGGATAATTGTTCCAGAAAGTACATTTCTTATAAATGTTTTTTCTTTATTCAATTTATTGATATCAGAACAGTTGGTTGTTGCTCTATCATGTAAAGATTGAATGATACCCTTTTTTTGGTTTTACTTTTGGATGCTAGAGTTAAAATAGCCGGTGACTGGGTTAGAGTTGATTCTCTGTAGACTTCTGTATCAAATGTTTTTGTTACTAAAATTTCAAAGAAAGGTGGTTTGAAATTCTACTCAATTTCTAATGTTAATTGCATAATTGGTTCTTTGTTGTTGATTTTTTTTCTTAGTAGTCAAGATATCGTTTGCATAACGCTACCAAACGAAAGCATTTCTTCTTAAAATTTTTCGATAAAAATGTTGCTTAAGGCATGGGGACAGAAAAGAACCCATGACCATGCCAAAATCTGATTGATTTGAAAATATGTTGTTTTCGTACAAAATGTTGGTAACTCCATTATTGAGTCAGTGGATACTTGTGTACGTTGATTTAGTAACGAATCATGTTCTAATCATTCTTTTACTATAGGAAGTGT
Organism: Octodonta nipae; assembly: GCA_034190945.1. Lineage (NCBI taxonomy): Eukaryota > Metazoa > Arthropoda > Insecta > Coleoptera > Chrysomelidae > Octodonta > Octodonta nipae. The sequence goes on along the minus strand of CM067216.1, from coordinate 94,156,598 downwards.
TTTGGCTACACAGACATTATTGACGGGTTTATATTGTCAAAACTTACTTACTGTGAAAGTATTTTCGTATTGTGCATAGGATAATTTGTCTACATGTGCCCTGTTTTTAAGAGATTTGAAATTACCTGTAAGCGGAGAAATGATCTTTAGAAGAAATTTTGATTGTTCACTGCAAGGAGAATTTATAGAACTGATAATAGGTCAATGAATTTTATATAAACCGTCTAAATGTGGGGGCTTAGAATAGAGTAAGAATTTTGCGTTTTTGTTCACTAAATACATGTCTGTGGTTGTCTATTAAGCTATATATTTTGTTTTCAACAGAACTTGTTGGATCCTTGTTTAATTTAGTATACTGTTCTTGGGTGATTATGTTCTGAATTTTGACATCATATTTATAAAATTAGTGTGACAGTGCCTTAATCTCCAGGAAAACGTTTATTGTACTGAAGGTTGACCGTTTTTCAATTACAACGAATGATCACGTATTGTTTTTAGATACACCGGGCAGCACGCAGGCCGTAGTCGTCGGGGAAGGTGGGTTAGGAGTAACTTTGGGTTTGAATGTTCAATTATAAAGAATTTACAATTTTATTCATATATATATTTTTTATATTTATACATCCTTTTACACCAGAAATACATGAATAGAAACTTTAATTTTGCAGTACAAATCAATTCACCTCCTGCCAGTAAAAATTGCTATACCAGAGGACTTCAACCTACGACCTCCGGGCAAAATCTAGCCCGTTAGTGTCATCAATTCGGCCCGTGACCCTTCATGGCGTATAGTTGATATTGTTGCTGTTGTGATAAGTTGGATTCAAAAATACATAATGGCCATATTTACTTGTTAGAAAATTTAAGTTAAGCATATTCACTAATAAAAAATTGAATTGAATCCCACTAACATTATAAACTGGTTAACTTATTAATACGATTTACATATACGCCAGTATATAGAGTAAAATTGAACTCATTTTCGGACATACAATTCAACAGGAATTCTCTTATACCATCACACCAGTAACAGTTTATAGAGAATAATTGCTAAGATTTTAATAGCAAAATCGTCGAAATAGACTATTTAAATAATAAAATCCGCAAAAAATACGAATTTCTTTTGTTTTTTTGCTTATATAATGAAAAGTAATGAAGGAATCGTAATGCCGTCTACAGAAAAGTTATAAGAATCAGAAATCCTTTCTAAGGAGCGTTTATACATCCTAATTGGATCATTTTTCAGAAAGTAAACCCAGAAGAACTGGTCAAAAGTGCATTTTTTTCAAAGTTGATAACTAATTAATAGTGGAATATTAATCATCACCAAATTGATTGTTTAAGATGTTAAGTTTATATTAGCTCACGATGAGTACTATTCAATAAGCAGTTTTAGAAGAATTGGAATTTAAATAATTTATAGAGGTATTTTACACATCCCACCGCATTATCGAGACTAATCCTATCGGGATATAATAAAGATATTTTCAAAGCTCATAAATTCCACTTGAATTTTTCTACCTTGGAGTTTCGCTATAATGCCGTGAAATTGGTTTAAAATAATAGTAAATCTGGCATTAAAAGTACAACTATGCGACAGCCAGCCAGTGATGCACTGACAATAGCTGTTAAGTCACACGGACGGATCTGGGATTTTCTTGAGGTAAATTGTATTATTATATATTTTTTTCTCAGCAGTTTATTAGGTTTTTATTCACATTCTGGACTATTTTTTCTTTGGTTTATTAAGTTATTGGTTACTTGTATACTGTTTAATGTTAGTACTTAAATTACTTTTGTCCACTGACTGGATCCGCCACTGTTAAGACTCAGAGGAGTTTAAGGATCAGTCATTTAAGGGAAAATTCGCAAGCAGTATTAATGCTATTTACGGGAGTATAACAAACATCCAAGATATACAAAGTGAAGTAAATTTTATGAGCTTTCAAAATATATTTGCATATCCCTATCAAACTATCGTGGTTAATATGATACGTTCTGTAAAATATTTCTACAAATTATTTAAATTGCAATTATACAAGATCTAGTTAAGGAACAATATCGATCTTCAGTCATATTACACTCGAGGTTATCAGGAGGCAGATTAAGGTTCCAGCTGTCATTACAACCAAGTTATGAATTTTATAATCTCTTCAATATGCTCGTAGAATTGTCGATAATTCAGGCCAGTGGATCAGGTGATATAACTGTTAATAACTGATAGGGTGAAAGACTAATAGATTTGAACGACCATCAGCCTTTTAAAAAAATAGCAACTACTATTTTATTTTTTGACTTCCATTAGTTGATATAGATAATAAATATAAAGTTTGTTTTGATTCATGCGATTTTCAAGTATATCAAAAATGTTTCCCCTGTAGATGTGCTTTGAATACTAGCAAGATAAAAAAGTTCTTCAAATCGAAAAAAGGTTAGGGAAATAATGAAAAACTTAAAATTGAATTAGAGAACCTTGTAACTAATGTAGATGACAAGCAATAACGCTTTGTCTCAATCATTAAAAGTGAACACAATAATTTAATTGAAAATATCAGAAGCAAAAAGAAAGATGAACTTAAAATATTGGAAGAAATCTGCCAGACTGATGAATTAAAAATTCAACAGCAATTTGAACAACTAATAGAATTAGTAACGCCAGTTAACGAATCAGTTAGTAAGAGAATGCAAATAGTGGAGTCTGATATAAAGGAAATAATTGATGAAATAAAAGTACTAAAAACTTCAGTAGATACTCTTGGAAATAAAGTAGATGACATCGAATCTGCCCAAAGAGAAGTACCAGATAAAAATAAAACAAAGTGGAAACAGAAATTAAAAAAATGCAACAAAATTTGCAGACAGGGAAATACCAGAACACCGTCACTACCAAAGGTTCCTTTAACAAACCACCCATTTTGATGGTAGTTCATCTTGGCCTATGTACAAACGGCAATTTGAATTCATGACTACAGCTAATGGGTGGGATAACAAAGAAAAATCTACCTCACTTGTAATTTCTTTAAGAGATCCTGCATTAGTAAACACTCCAGAGCATTCCTGTCGATGAACAAGGTAATTTCGACAAGATCACATATTCATACAATCCTAGAGTTTTAAGCGCATCGGAAATCCGGTCAATTAACAACAATATCCAGCTCAGAACAGTCACCGACGAGTCCATGTCAATACATGGAGAGACAGATGTCGTGCTACAGATAAGGGATAACGGAATCCGGCATAGGGTCCTAGTAGATAGTAGATTGATGACGATTTTACACTGGGTGTGAACCTAATCAGCCAGCATGGGTGCATGTTCGACCCGTAATATGATGTTCTTCGATTCTTAAATGGGGAACTTATATTGACACAGCCCGTCAACAGCTCAGTGACTTTCATCAAATATGTAGCGAAATCCTCAACCATAATTCCCGGTCGAACAGAACAAATTATTCATGGGCATTTAGAAATAAATCATGGGAGCTGGGTCATTCCATGTCAAATCGACAAATAGTTGGACGCGACCCCTACCGATTCGGATGAATTTTGGTGGAGAGTTTTGTCTCATCATAAAACGAAGTTCTGCCAAAGGAAAAATTAAAAAAAAATTTTTTAAGAGATATTCAATATTAAAAATTTCACTGTTTTTCCGATTTTATGAGTTTAGTTAGTTAATATTTTAGAAACTACTGAATATTAAAAAAAACTCCAGTACATTTTTAGAAGAGACTTAGAGGTATGAGAAAAAAAAATTTTTAAAAAAATTTTGAAAATTATTAAAATTAATTTTTCAAAGTCGGGGAAAGTAACCATCGCGGGAAAATTCTGGCCTCAAAATTTCTATTATACCTCTAACATATCTAAAGAAATTCTGAAATTTTCAGAGGGGTGTTCTTTTTCGTTTCAAAGATATGAATTTTTGAATTTTGGCAAAATAGTTTTTTTCTATTTTTTCAAATTTATTTGTTGAATATCATTATTCTACCACATGCTTACCGACATTTGAGGTCTAAAATATTTTTCTTATGTTAATGGGATGTAAAAACAAAAATATCTCAAAATGGTATGCAATTACTGTTTATTTAGAAGTTTAACATTCAAGGCTTCGGTGATCAAATGAATGGATTAAAAGTAAAGTATAAAGGAAATATTCAATTTTTAAGATTTCAATTCCTTTTGTCCTTTCAGGGTTTGCTGCAGTTTATTTCGTACGACGTTTTTTGGTCACTCCCTTGAGGTCGATGTCTCAGTCCTTTTTCTCAATCTTAAAATTGGCTGTTCCGAACATATAACTATTTTTTGCCACCAGCATATTTTCCTAGCATTATATTTTTACAGCTGGACATTTCAAGTTTTCAGGGTGAAAAAATTGCCAGGGTAGGCGATTATTGGGTGGGTAAAACCTTATAAGTTCGCATGTTAATTTGATGCGCATATAAAAATAAATTGGTATTGTAAAATTATAATTATATAGGGTGTTTCAAAATATGTTAGTTAGGTGGTCATTAATAGTTGCTACGCAGGATGGTTAAAATATAGTGTCCAATGGATTTATAGTAAAAGTAAGAAAAAATAATCATATATGGTATCTCATAAGCCGTTGGAAATTAATGATAGCTTACATACAGGGCGGAAAAAAACATTGTTTTGCAGGGTGGTTAAAAAAATGTTAACAGAATGTTATACCCATAGGGTAGCGCAATTGCAATTGCAGGGTGGTTACAATATAGGATGTACTGAAATTATAATTACGCATGGTGGTTCAAAAAATATTTCAATGAGTGACCATAAGCAAATGCATATCCAGGGCAGTTAAAAACATATAGTGATGTAATATTATAGTTATACAGAGTGATATAAAATATGTTAGCACAAAAATGTTATATTTGTTGTTTATAAAAAGTTTCACATATAGGGGAATCGGAATCATGATTATACGAAGTGGTTAAGAAAATGTTTAAACGTAAATGTATTATAGGGTAGCTTGCTTGTAGAGTGGCCTAAAAGCGGTCGCATTTACAGGATGGTTGGAATATGGAATCAAGTGGAATTTTAATTATACAGGGTGATTAAAAAAATGTTTGAATTATATTAGGTAGTTCAAAATAAGTTTACATAGCAAATGTCCGATTATTTTGATATATGTATATTTATGATGGAACTTTGAATTTACGAGTGAAGCTCGGTCACCCAGGTACTAGTAATAATAATAATAAGAAATAGGGCCCTCTAGTGAATTCTGGCATGGGCTATATCGATAATAGTGATTTCAATGATGGGAACATAGATGGCAGAGTGTGACACTTTTAACATTACTTAAGTTTTGATTTAAAGTTAAATCTATAATATATTCTGAGATATTTATGGTTTTACATCCCATTAACATAAGAAAAATATTTTAGAACTCAAATGTCGGTAATCATGTGGTAGAATAATGATATTCAACAAAAAAAGTTGAAAAAATAGAAAAAAACTATTTTGCCAAAATTAAAAAATTCATATCTTTGAAACGAAAAAGAACACCCCTCAGAAAAGTTCAGAATTTCTTTAGATATGTTAGAGGTATAATATAAAAAATTTTGAGGCCAGAATTTTTCCGCGATGGTTACTTTCCACGATTTTGAAAAATTCAACATTTTTTAATTTTTTTTTCAATTTTTTTTTTCTCATAGCTCTAAGTGTCTTCTAAAAATGTACCAGAGTTTTTTTTAATATTCAGTAGTTTTTGAAATATTAAATAACTAAACTCATAAAATCGGAAAAACAGTGAAATTTTTAATTTTGAATATCTCTTAGGAAAAATCCCACCAAAATTTATCCGAATCGGTGGGGGTCGCGTCCAACTATTTGTCGATTTGACATGGAATGACCCAGCTGCATTGGACTGGTGGAGCCTAGCGTTTCCTAGACAGTACGACAAGTTCATCTTAGAAACCGACGCCAGCAACATAGGTTTGGGGGCCGTCCTATTCCAAGTGCAAGATAATGGACCGTGGATTCTCAAAACCGGAAGGAAATTATTGTGTCACCTGAAAACACCATCTGCCAATAATCAAGGCTGTAGATCGCTCTATGCTCGTCACAACTGGCCAGGTGGATGTACAAATTACTGCAATACGATTTCAGGGTTGAACATCATGCCGACCGTTGCAAAATAAGGAGAGATTAGAATACAGATGAATGAAGTAAGGAGAACGAAACAATGTATCCACGACCAAACTGCTGACCCAGACATTGAGCCAATTCCGTCATTAAAACTATGATGTGACGATGTGATACTCGCGTACCCTGAAGTCATTGTGGGCCTAATGAGACTCTCTAAAAGGTGAAAATGGACTGTAACACAGATTTTGGGAAGGCAATGAAGGCAGAGAAATCAAGTCTTAACTGGTAGTCCCAAAGAAAAAGGTAGCGCCGTTCTGACTAAAGTACATAATGGAATTACCGGATGTCATCTGAGCATGCATAACACTTTGGATAAAATTCGCCAACGGTACTATTGAGTAAATTACTTTTAAGGCTGATGAATTTAAGAGAAGTGCCTTGATGCCGCCGGTCCATTTCCCAAGTCTGAGAGCGGAAATAAATACATTCAGCAAATGGCTTATGCTATATCCAATCAAGAAGCAACCACTGTTGCTACAGTGGTAGTAGAACAGCTATTCAGCAGGTTTGGTGTCCCGTTGGAACGTCTAGAAGGTAAAGCTCTCAGATTAAGTCAGGATTTATAAATAACAGTAATCAAAATTCAGCAAATTCAACAGAGTTAGACTCAAATTTATTTGACAAACTAGAAAACTCTGCAAAGAGTTAAAATGGAAGAAATAACGCCATATTAATACAAACTGATTGACAACGGATCCATAACAAATTTACTTGTATACAGAAAGACAGGTTAATGAAATTGTACATAATTCTTTTGCTTAGAGCCATCTGTGAGGAAGACTTCCTTTAAAAGACAACCACTAATCTGATAAATATTTTGAAATTGCTTCAATAACAATATCAAATACTTATTAGTTGTCAAGCAACCAAACGTTTTCTTCATTGTAAACTGAAATTGTATTATATACCTGCAGTTAGCATTATCCGTTTTCAGAGGTTCTGTTAAAAAAAATAATATTAAAATATTGTTAAAAAATTTTCGAAATATTTCAAAAGATTTTATGTGCATAATTTAGGCAAATACATTACTGCCTCTGTTTTACTAAATAATTATTTGTACTAAATATGGACTACATATTTTACTTAAAAACAAGTAACCGTCGATATTTTTCGATTGGTATACAATCGTTCTCTAATGTGTAAATATAAATTATATAAAAGTTTCACAGTATTGCCTACCTTCTGGTTTTCATTTTCGTTGTTGTCACTTGACTTGCTCTCCATCTCTACCATAGTCGTGATATTGTCTTCATTGATAGCAGCAAAGTGAGGGGTTTTCTTTAAGATCGAGGAAGAATTCTTTCTGACTAACCTACATTTACTGGGTAATTGTAATACGGGCACTTCAGGTTCCCTTGGTGGTCTATGCTTGAACACCGAAGTTTTGTACCTAGATTTCACATTATTCCTGAAATCAAAACTTTGTTTAACATTTCTATGATTATAGCTTTACTGAAGACAGAATCAAGATATTGGAGTTTATATCAAAACTTAATTAAATGTAAAATTGAGTGCCTGTGTACTGGAAAAAATAGGCTAATACAGTGAACTAAGACAGGGTGTGAAAAGATCCAAATCATTGAAAAGATACATTTTGATGTGCATATCTTTGAAGTCGTCGCCGTAGCCGACAAATATATTTGAATGTTTTTTCTTTTATTTCTAGTCACATATCTGTTAGAAATATTTACATTTGACTTTCATATAATGTTATTACTAATTCAAATTCGACATGGAGAATCTTTTCGAAAATGTCCTTTTTGCTGATGCTCAGTTACCAATTTTTGGCTCTATGATCATTGAAAAAAGTTTTTCATTTAGCTTAACATCTAAATTTATTACTTCCTTAACTGAACCTGTATTTATTAACTTTGCGTGGGGTAATTTTGGAACAATGGATTTTAACATACCAATACTTTGTCCTTTGTTTTTCATTGACCTCACGAAATGTTTATAACTTAACTAAAGGCAAGCAATTTACTTTTAATGCAACACATAAATTTCTTTCGGTTTTAGTTGATATGTATCAAACAGTGCTCAGTAACTTAGCATGCAAGGAAAAAAACAGTATTTAGTGATTCAACTCTGCACAACAGCAGTGGCGGATCCAGTAAAAGTAGTGAGTGGACTAATAAACCGAGAGTGAGTTAAGGTATATGATTCTGAACATATAGGAAAGCAATAATTTAATAAGTTCTAAGAAATAACCCTTGCTAACGAGTTTATTATCACAATTTTAATCTTGTCCCCTTCAACACCATCCTATATCCGTCCTTGAACACTAAGAATATCGCCTTGACTTTCCAGACACACTGTCTATTTGAAATCTTTGTATGTTTATTAAAAAACTACCTTCGCATATGTTTGTTTGTTTGTTCAACAAAAAAACGCCAATCCTTTGTTCCACAAGAAATTCTCAACTCACCCATGGCACTATGTCGTTTCAAAACCATATGTTTTCTGAACTAAAATCAAATGGAACCATTTCGTTTTTGTTTTACTGATATTTTTATACCTGGTGCCAGTAAGTTTCACACTTGTAATTTAAATTCTCACAGACAAATTCAAGTGTCGTATCAACTAAGTTAATTCCCGTTTTTCGGTTACGCGCAGGTGGTGGGGGTAAAACACTGTCAACTTTCTTGTCTTCGCCGTCTTGTTTTCATCTACCGCAATATCTCACTCTATAATATGAATTATTTTAGGAGACACATTCTGAGGTATACCTTCAGCAGGCCCCTTGCTAATAAACGGTCAACTAGGGGTGTCCATCAAGAAAAATCATCGATGTTTTTATTCGATGTAAAACATCGGAACACTGCATCGATGTTTTTCGATACATCGCTAAAAAACATCGATGTTTTTTCAACATCGAATACTTTGTGCGAATAGTTTCCTGTTCGCCATTTCCAATTACTTAAATGCCTTAAGTTCCGATTTTGTGATGTGAACATGAAGGCATCAGAAGTGTAGAGCTATAATAGCTGCAATAATGTATTTTATTTTTTAAGTATTGGTTGGAAGTTCAATTATATGAGTGCGATATATTATATAGCTTCCTAAGTGAACTAAAAAATAGAAAGAGAAATATTTTACAAAAACAACAAATACAAAAAAAAAACATTACTTTAAACTTGGTTAATTTTCATTAAATTATATCAATTTTCATAAGACTTTCGTGATCTTTGGAATCATAGAGCCGTCGAATAGTAACAAGAATCGGGGCTCAATAGGGTACTAAAAACATAGGGAATCTTATCAGCTATTTTGGGTTCGTCTATCACTTTTGCCTTGTACCTATTTACAATGAACATTTTGGCTCCCCTTTTAGTATGAATTAATAATTTGTTGATAAACATTGAAACCTGAAAAATATTAAGTAAGCTTCTAAAGAGGCTTGGATTTGAATTGTTGAGTACCCAGGAAGACTTGTGTTAGGCCACTGATTATTAACACATTTGACACGAGCAGAACTGTTTCTCGGCCTACTTTTGCCTGTTTTTCCAAACTATGCTATTGAAGAAAATACTCGGGACATATTCATTTCACAATTTTTCACGTCTTATCAGAAATAATTTATCTTTATTGATTTGAAAATAAAGCCTAATACATTGTGAACATGGAGGAGCAGTGGCAGCTGGACCCAAAATGGTTGATGAGAATAATCATACTTTAGTTCCTTAGGTCCAATAGCTGTTCACTGCTTACAGATGTCACACAGTGTTCATTAAAATTATTTAAAAATTAATAATTTAATCTTGAATAAATGAACTATATTATAATATATTTTTAATGTTCTATTTCATTATTAGTTAGAGAGTTAGTTTTTTTCATTGATTCGATGTTCTTTATAAAAAACATCGATGCATCGAATGGAAAAGATCTTTGTCAAAACATCGAATCAATCCGATGGTAAATATCGAATGGATTCGATGTATCGATGTTTTGTGAATATCCCTACCGTCAACTGGTGACGGATTTTGGTCCAGCACTTTCTCGCTTCTGCCTCGAAAGGGGATGAAAAGTTTGTTATTGTTGAATATTATGAGGCGAACTTTACGGGAAAGCCGCGTAGCTAACATAGGAAGAATAGTTTTGCTTCGATTTTCTGGCCTCTGCCTTGTTCACTTAATGAATTCTTTGATGCAAATAAACATCAAAAAAGAGTCTTAAGAATGAAAGTTGATTTAAAGACTAATTCACAAAAAAATGGCATAAGGTTTGCAAATGGCCAAGTAAGAATAAGGAGAGGAATCGCTCAAGGTTCCACAATATTATATTTTCGATTCCCTAACCTTATTTGCCCGTACGCAAACTTGCCAATTTCGTTGTGGATTACTCTCGATATCAATTATAATTCTTACGCTTGGAAGAATCGAGAAAACCGTGGCATATTGTTACGTTTCCTTATAGGATCATGTTCTTATCTCAACATTTTCGCCACAAGCGACTATTATGGCTATCATACTTTGATGTCTGATTGCATCTTAGACTTCATATAGTCAACATGGCAGAGGCGAGAAAATCGGAGCAAAATATCTTATTCGTGGAAAATGGAAAACGAATTTTTCCTATGTTGGCGACGCGGTACACTCGCAAATTTTTCTTCATTATTCAACAATTAGACACATTTAAACTGATAATCTATAGTGTTTATATGCTAGCGTGCAATACCGATTTTGCCATTCCGTGTACAACTCTACGTTTTTTTCCAAATATTTCGTTCACTTTAGACATTGGATTTGATACAGAATTTATAGTAGGCTACACTGATCATGAAAAACTAGGAATTACTCTCACAAATAGAATACTAGGATCTAGTATCACCCATACAAAATGTACCTTATGTTTCTGGTCATTTATGTACCGCTTAGACTTCGGAACCTCTACAAATAAGGAGAAGGAACACCAATATATTTTTCAACAACATACTAATCAGCGTCTCCAGCTAAAGAATATAATGAGACCATTTTACGTCCAGGTTTATTGGCCCTGATTTGTTAGAAATTCTTTCTCTTAACATTTAATCTACTGCTGCGGTAGATATTTTCAAAGGCGATGGACCAAGTGATCTTCTCTTTGACTTGTCAGTGACCATAACAGCACATGAATAGTGTGTACTTTTATATACTGTGGCTGCTTCGGGCCACTGACCAATTCATTTAAGATTTTTTTTCGGTTTTCGAATGGTCTTGATGTTTCTCAATGCTGGGGTCAAATATTGACTTGGGGTGCTTCATCTGTTAAAATTGGATCTTTTGTATTTCGACAGCAAAAACCTATCCGTTTATTTAAACATATAACAAACAAGAAAATTGTTCAAAATAGTAAATATTCAAGAAATAATGCATATCTGACAAACACATTGATTGATAACGGCTCAAAGTTTGCAGTTGAAACGTCTCTCAGAATACCCTTATGGAAGACATTGTTTGTAAATTGCCCTATTACACTCTATTTCCAAGGACCTCCTCATCAACTATTTCAAAATCGCAAAGTGTTTTTTATGTTCTGATCTATTAATGAACAGTATATTTCGTAACTGAAAAAAATCTTACTTTTTCGTTAAGCTGTCTGCAGTTCTTCTCCATAAAGTATCTCTTCTGAATGCTGATGTTTTGCTGTACATAGATAATCGATCTGACATCATATTTTTCGGTTTCGATCCGGTCTTTTTTTTCTGTGTCAAGCTGGTTTTTGTTAAATTTGAGTTTAACACATTTTCGTTTGACATGGTCGTGAAATGATTTTCAATTTTTTGGAGGGTCAGTTCTGTGTTCAACCTGAAATTCTGATAAAAATATTAATTAGAAGATCGTAATTGTACAAATATACATGGATAACCCCAAACTTTCATTAAAAACCTGTTTATTTAAAAATCCAAACGTTTGAGGGTTCCAATCTGACAAAAAGTGAGAATTATTAAACTAGGCTCTGAGAGAATCTATTGCGAAAAAGTTTCAATGACTACATCACAGGTGTGAAGGTCTGCGTTTTGGGTATATTTTCATTTAAAGGGCTTGAGAAGTCTTCTTTTTTCTTTTAACGGTGACATTTAATTTAATTTTTATTCTACAGAAATAAAAAAAAACATTGTTTCACCGAATAAAACACCACATTTTTGTACTCAAGCACGTGCTCTTTACTTTTTGAGATATATTTAAAAATTATTATTTTTTCTTTACGTAAATCAAACTTTAATACAAAATTTCTCGTTTTAAATCAGTCAAACTTATAGAACTTATTACCTGGCCCTAAGTAGCATAGATTACATGTAGCGGGATTACGTTTAGTTTGATCTTTAACGATAAAGTCAATGGTTTAATTAATCCATTTTTTACTGAAAAAATAAATGAACAATTATGACCCTTACTCTTTTATTATTTAAAGTCCTTTTCACGGTATTGTAGGGTTTCCGCAAATTTGTTTTTCTGTTATTTGAAGTTGAAAATTTTAGCTACAGTTTTTAGCAAATAAATAAAAGTTTAAGGAGCCCTAATTATTGTACCTAGGGAAAAACATTCTCTGTGTTATTAAATATTATTTATTTTTGTTTGGAGTATTTTTTAGATTAAACCAACGGTTTTAGAGTTATTTGTGGAAAAATGTTTCAAAACATGCATTTTATTTCCATGAAAAACCAACATGGTTGATTACGAATAATTCAACTGTTGGTTGTACCGAATACTTCTTGCTTATATTTGACTCTTGAGTCGATTTCTTTGGTTATTTTGAATATTAAATTTTTTACCATCAAGAAGGCTTCAGAACGGGGTTAGAAGATCGAGGTCAATGGACAGATACTCCAGTCAATGAAGGCAAAAAACGGTAATACTGGGTAATTTGTTCAGGCAGCATTTAACTAATTTCAAGCAACTTTTATTCCAAGTTTCGAGTTTCAACAAAAAAAAAACATGTTTTCATACGGTTTTTCGTAAATAATTTAAAAAATATGCACATTAAGAAAAAAATCATTTGGATCAAAAATGTAGCTTATAAAAAAAAACAAAAGAAATGTTATGGTGACTGTAGAACCAATAGAAACGGAGTTATAGCTTGTTGAAATCTTGTTTTTATTTGTCAAAACAAAAATTGGTTTATCGTGAAATAACTGAAAAACAATGCATTTTTCGGGAAAAGTTTATAAATACGTTTTTAAAGTGCTTAAAAAATCTTTTCACTTGATTTTTTATAAAAGTCTTTAGCATAAAAATGCAGCGATTTATGAGATAAAGAAAATTGTTTTTTTATTGTTTTTTGACAAAAAAATGTACAAATTACCCCCTAAATACCACAACAGTTGAAATTAATTCACTTCACAAATCACCAATTTGTAGATTTTTTATAAGCTAACAAACAGCTCATCTAAACTGAAAATATATTTAAACCTTATTTTTGAAAGGGCTTGAGCTGAAAGGATGGCCTAATAGTACAATTTACGAACATGCACAAACTTTAAACGTCTTAACTTAATTTTTACCCTACAAAAAAAAAAATAATAAAAAAACAAAATCTACAAATTTGTACTCTACAAAATTTTGCCTATCTCTCATAGTTTTTAAGTTATTTAAAAAAAGACTATTCTTTGCAAACTTACAAAAATTCAATATTCTCTTGAGGCTTGACTTTTCTCAAAAATACTTACTTTAAACCGGTTAAACTTCCTGAACCTATTTAAAATAAGTAAGTCAAGTGTTATGTAAAGTGGTAGCAATTAATTTAAACTGGGGTGGTTTTTAGGGGTTAATTTATACATTTTTCTGCCAAAAAACAAAAAAACGAACCTTAATTATGTCATAACTCGTTTAATTTTCAGCTAGAGACTTTTATAAAAAATTAAAGGATTTTGTAAGCACTTGAAAAAAATAATAAACTTGTGTTTTTTGTTCTTTCACGCTAAATCTTTCAAATTTAGTTTTGACCAATAAAAACTAAATTTCAACAAGCTATAACTCCGTTTGTATTATTTTTTTTTGTTTTTTATAAGATACATTTTTGATCCAACTGATTTTTTTCTTAAAATGCATATTTTTAAAGTTATTTACGAAAAAACGTATGAAAACATGTTTTTTTTGGTTGAAAAATCGATAATTTCACTGGCCATTAACTTGTCTTTCAGAAAAAACCTTATTGAACAAAAGTTACTTAAAGTTAGTTAATTTATTCATTCCCAGACTTTTTTTCATGTAATATTTTTCAGCCCCGAGAAGGGGTAGTAATCCCCCCCCCCCCGGGAAAAAGCAACCCCCGGCACAGGGTCAACTTTGAAGCAGATGATGAGAAGTACTCAAATCCAAATTTTCAGCTTGGCTGGACTAAGATTCATTTCGGCATATATTACTGAATGAGAATTTTTGTAGATAGTATTAACGCATGTATAAATAGAGTCAAATATTGTACAAGTGGGAGTTGGTTGAATAAAATCGGTTAATTTGTGATGTACGAGATAAAGTATTTGTGTTGTTTAAGTTGAGTAAAAGTGCAACTTTAAGTAAAAGTACATTAATCGAACCTATGTAATTAACAAAATTGTTAGAAGAAAAAATCCACCCCGAATATGATGTATTACGATTTTCTGTGATGTAATTTATTGTCTGATTTGTGTTGGTATTTCATTATCTGTTATTTAAAAATTTGTTTTGAAGACCAAACTTTTGCAAAGTATCGATTAGAAGTAGGTTAAAATTGATTTCCTAAAATTTTTTACTTACATAATTTATTAGTTGCAGGTAACTGAAACTAAAATAACGCTTGTAAAATACATTAATCGTTATCTTAGTACAATAATGATCTATTGATGTGTTAGGAATTACAAATGATTTTCCACTTACCGTAATCAAGTGGCCATAATGTTCATCTTCTGATTCTTTAAACTTATCGTTGTGGATATCCAGAAGTTCTATCAATTGTTTCAGTAAGACTTTTAGTTTGTCAGAAGAACATTCCCCAATCGAAGTGGGCAAATGACTTAGATATGCTTGAAGACCATTGAGAACTACCTGGTAAGCCGATAATAGTTTCTGATTTGGATTTGCAAATGAGGCAGGTTTCATTTTACTCAAATCTTCTAAATGTCTGTTAATTGGATATAAATAATTTCTTGAAAATCTATTAGAAAATTCCTTTACTCTAAGCAGTCTTCTCGAAATATCTTCATCACCGTCAGGTGGATCAATGCCCTTCTCTATTAAAGATCTTAAAGAAAATGAAATATCAAAAGAAATTAATGTCAAATATATTTTTAGATTACCTGATATCGCTTATTGTATGTAAACTTTTCTCAACAAATTGTTGAAACTTTTTCTCGAATATTGAATCAGTAAGGAAATTTTTACTACAGTGATTTATATTTTGGTTAGAACTGTAGAAGTTCGAATTGGACAAGAGAGATTCGGTCTTTTGCTGTGCAGATAACTTTGGTTTACAGGAGTCTCCAATGTTAACATCTGGAATACATTGGTGATTACTTCTTTTTGAACGAGTAAGGATTGAATGTCGTTTTCTAGTCCCAGATAAGTTTCGTTCTTCGAGCTGTCAGAAAAACTATATTAAAACCTTGTTTAAAGGTCCTACTTATTGTATTCAAACAAATCTTAACTTATTATTTGAGGTGTCATTGTCAACATATAGAATAAATATATAAGAATTTGTTGATAATGGACTTCCGCTATTCTTGAGACCTTATCATAGGATTGATAAATTTTATAGAAGTGTCAAGGTCACAAAGCACCTGCCCAAATGTAAAACTTAACAGCGTGAGAGATGGACAACATGATGGATAACAGACCAACCTTTGGAGTTACAGTAAATTAGTTTGAATGGAATTCAGAAAGTATTTACCCTAAATATTATGAAAATTGGCTTTTGGTGAAGTTAGCTGGACCTATTGTATAATGATGTTTTTGATGTGTGGAACAAAAGTTGTAGTGGTTCTATGAAATATTTAGAAACAACTTTGCATCTTATAATATTTTCATAAATTTATATAGGGTTCCCAATTGAAAATAACATATAATTAGTCAAAAATAATTGTCAGATAGGGTTGTTCCAGTCACTCTTCGAAAAGCATCTGGTTTGCCGCTATATTTTCTAATAATATGACTCATTCGAATAAAGAAAATCAAACTGCTGAAAATCCCTGTTATGGGACAATGTAATATGGACAAAATAATCAAAATACGAAGAGCGATGGAAAGAACAATGATGAGAGTAAGGCTATCAGATAAGCAACCACATGGAGGAGGGGGGATGGCTAACTGAAAAAAAAACAAAAACTCAAATAGAGTTTTAAAAAGTACAGCACGAAATAGTGATATATGAAGGGAGTGTATAATATGAAAGTATAAAACATGGTCACTTCTCGCAGTCTGTCCCTCTATACGCTGAGATCTTTTAAAGTACGCAATTGATTTGAATGCCATTTTCATCAATAGATAGAGTGATTAAAGAGTTTTATACGCATAGTATTGTTACGAGAATTCATCCGATAGCTGGTGCAATCGGCCATCAACCAATTCGTGGAAGGGACGTTATTCCGACACTTCTGGGAATGCGAATTGTTTTGTCTCTCAACAGGCCGACCGCTGCCGTTACTGGGAATTCCTTTAAAGCTTCCAGAACATGAAAGAAGAGTTTCCCGGTGGTTCGTGGACTTACCAAACAATTCGAAGAGAACTATATAAATATGGACAGCTGGAGATAGGAGGCATTCAGTTTTCGACGGTCGTATACTTAAGTAGATATAAATTATAAATAGTTGTGTTAACGTAGTGGAAATAAATTAGAGTGAGTTGGACTGTGTTTTTAAATAAATTCAAGAACTGAACTGAACCCGTGTGTGAAAATAAAAACATTACAGTATTATATTCTGTCACTCTGGGTTCTTGGATTTATTTAAACACTCAGTCGAACTCACTATAATTAATTTCTACTAATTTTTAACCGACTTCCAAAAAGGAGAAGGTTATGAATTCGTCTGCAACTTTTTTTATGTATTTCGAGCGATCTATAACATGAGATTTACAGTTTTCCAGAAAACCAGAAAAAAAGTAAATAAGGGACAAGATTTCAGTGAATTTCAATGAATCTTCACTGTTTTCTCTAAAACCGCTCAAGGAATTTGAATATTATAAATTGTATTCTACAAATATATGTTCCAGCTTGATTCCGTATATTTTTCTATACCGTAAAACATATCATTTTTCTGAAAATCGGAGAAATATATGCAAAAAAACTGTAAACATTATGGTAAATATCAAATTTTTATCATAAATATCTAGTTTAAATGTCAAGATATGCCATTGCAATGGTTTTAATTTTGATTCATTTGAAGTAAATTTCTTTTATAGACGAAGTTAAGTTAGGGGGCTTATAGTCGCGTGAAATGGCAGAAAATATTTCGCTAGTTTATCGAAACGAAAATTTGTTATGTCGGCGAACTCTATATTGTATACGGTTGTAGTTGTGTGTGTGTGTGCATGTGATATTAGGTGGTACATAAGCAGTTGTATACATAGGGTGGAGAATAATTATTTATACAAAAGGCTTTAAAAATTGTCAGAAGCAGTTGAATATACAGGATGATTGAAATATAAGGTGGAGTAGAATTGCAGTTATACAGGGCGGTTTAATATAGTTATATAGTTTTGAAACATAACTCGTTGCTTATACAAGATGTTTGAAGTAAGGGTGGGGTAAAACTATTGTTATTCAGGGTGTATCAAAAATGTATTATATAAGCATAAGAGTTAGGATATTTGAATTGTACGACGTTGGACGGGGTATAATTATAGACATGGGTTCAAAAAATTTTAGAAGCAGAAAAAGTAAAATTATAGTCATAAAATATGGTTCAAAGAGGTGAATTTTGTTAAATAAGGTAGACTATGAGCAGTTGCATAAATGGAACACCAGAATACTAGACATATGGGGCGAGTAAAATCATTGGTATACAGGAATAATTGAAAAAATAGAAATAGTCAATAGTGTGAGAGGACTTATATTTATATAGGGTTGTTTTAAAGATCTCAGGACTGTTGTAATATTGTGCTGAGTTGAATTATAATTCTATAGGGTGATTCAAAAAAAGGTATATAGGGGTGACAAATACACAGAAGCATATACAGTGTGGATGCAATATAGAGTTACATTTGTATAAAGTGGTCCAAAAAATAAAACAAGTAAATAGAATACTAGAATACCTTCAAAATCAAATTGATAAATATTTATAAGGGAGCAAGAGTATTTAATAATTGTTATTCAAACAAAACTCCGAAAATATTGTTATTTTTCCTATGTAGATTTTTATTGCAACGATAGAATCGTCTAGAAATTTCTTGAAATATTCTAGAATACCTTTAAAATCAAACAGATAGCTATTCATAAGGGAGTGAGAGCATTTATTAATTGTTATTCAGAGAAAACTCCCAAAATATTGTTATTTTCCTATGTAGATTTTTATTGCAACGATAGAATCGTCTATAATTTTCTTGGAATATTCTAGAATACCTTTAAAATAAAATGGATAGCTATTTATAAGGGAGCGAGATTATTTAATAATTGTTATTCAGAGAAAACTCCAGAAATATGGTTATTTTCCTATGTAGATATTTATTGCAACTATAGAATTGTCTAGAATTTCCTTGGAATATTCTAGAATACCTTTAAAATCAAATAGATAGGTATTCATAAGGGAGCGAGAGTATTTATTAATTGTTATTCAGAGAAAACTGAGTAAAGGTGGCTATTTGTCTATGTGGTATTTTCCCCTATATCTACCCAGTTTACCCCTCAAATTTTTCTCCGCTTTAGTTTACTTCAACACATGTGTTGAATAATGGCATGCATCTCATGTTTATTGCTATTTAAAGTTGGCTTCAAATAAATATAAATATTTTTTCGTGTTTGTTTATTCTGACTTGCTGCTCAGAATTTGCTGCTAAGAATTTGCTGCTAAGAATTTGCTGCTAATTTCAGCCTCATCACTCAGCTCAAATTTTGCCAAATAAATGCAGTACCGAGGCAAATAATAATCATTAACGAAAAGACACGAACATTGTATACCAATACAAGAAAAGAAGTTTTTAAGGAGGATAAAGGGTGTTCGACAGCAATAAAAGTAAGAAACAAATATATTAGAAATTAGTTCAAAATATTGTATGTGAGCAAAAAAAGCAAAGAAGACAGCCAACCAGTTAAAATATACAATTATAAATATAAAAGAAGAAGAAGTATGGTTAGGCCAAGGAAATTATGTTTTCCGTAACATGAAATATGCCTTACGTACCCAGCTTTTGGTTTAGAGAGGGGCAAATTAGAAAAAAAAATATCCTAGAGGTAGCAAATCGCAAAAAAGAGAGAGGAACCATTCAGAAATTTTTGTTGTCCAGTAGGGGCAAATGAGCAAAGGACCTTTCTTATGGAGAAATGGACTTCCGCCAAATTGGTTGAAATTTTGGTATGTTGTAGGAGTTGATGTTCTGTCCAAGGGCTCAAACAGATTCTATGACAAGCTTTCAAGATACAGGGTGTTAAACATCGAAAATGCGCATTTTTGTAATCCCGTTTCGCATGATAGACGTGTTTTATTTCCGGTTATTGGAGGAATTGTGATTTATACATTATTGGACATAAATATTTCACAAAACAATCGCCGTAATTTTTGGTGGATTACAGGTTATTTAAAAAATAAGTAACATGTGATTTTGGAAAAAATCTTGTTTTTATTACAACGTTGAAAACATAAGAAGATGTTATTGCACAATTAATATCTCGTTAAAGCAATAATTTCTTGGATGTGCTTCATATAGTATAAGTGTGAGTCATAAATAAAGCTAGAGAAGGCAAATATTATTTTTTCCTATTAACTAGTCACACTGTATGAACCATTACGCTAATTAAATCGTTGTCCTTCCAAAATAACTTTTTAAAAACAAAATTTATTGAAAAATTATTACAAAACTTATTTCAGACTGATACAATGCAAGCGAAGGCTCAAACAAGAATGATCATAATTTAATATTTAACGTTGAAAACAATTGCGATGAGATGAAACTTGATATCAGCTGCAGGTGTGCGTTTTGTCGTCTCATGAAGTTCACTGCATGTAACTCCTCCCTCCTTAAGCTGCGAAAATAGAGAAATTTGTTTTCGCAGATGGGCCATCGGGGTTTTCCTCCAAATTTTCTTCGGTTTTCTTTTTTGACATTGGGCACCATGGACAGGGCTTCTTTTTCTTAATTTTCAGAAATAATATGATGGCTACTGCAATAGATAGGATTATTAAAAATGTACTGAATATCGGCAATGTATAGGTGGTCGATTTTTCTTCCTGTACGGGAATCAGCTGTTTGGCTACGTTGTTGATTTCGTATAAGTTTTCGAAATCTATCTTCGTGATATCGGTGGCCTGGAAGTCTCTTGATTTTGAATTGATTTTGATTTCTAGTTTGGGCAGGATTAGTGGTTTGCCTTTCTTAATTTGTTGATTGTTTATGAATTTCTTATCAGTGATGCGGACTTCACAATTTTCTGGTATTTTAATTAGGCTTGGTGTAGAAATATCGAAGTATTGATCTGTATTGCAAATTGATAGTATTCTCTCAGTGTTCAGTGGCATGACAATTATTTCTTCTTGACTGATTTGTTCGATTATTGATTCTTGGGCATTAACGGTTAGCAGTGGGCAGTTTTCGGATGATCCTCCATTTATCAATTGGATTGTACAATTATCTGCGGGTAAATAGTGCTGCTGGCAATAGTAGATGTTGTCCAGTGCAGGGCATTCATGTTTTTCGGGGGTTGATGTCTTCTGGTTTCGTGCCAAAAATGGGTATTCGGGTATAAACATTTGGTGATTTTGGATAATCGGGAAAAGGTGATAAAACTGAAAGGGTTTTGGATCGATAATTGGAACATGAATAGCAAATATAACTTTATTACCTGAAAAATGAACTTGAGTTCCTAAAATTTGATAATAAGACAAAGGATTCTCAAAATGAGGAATTTCATCAACTTTATATAATTTTTCTAAGTACTTTATCATTTCCTCTATATCTTTTACTGAGATGATTGAATTATGAAGTGTATTAAGTTTTGAAAATAGAATGGCACTTTCTAAGTTGTCTAAAAATGTAACAAGATTTTGGCAATCTAAATTTATTGAAGAAATCACACCTTGAAAGCTAATGTATTGACCGATATCTGTGATCTTTTGATCCATTGCTACTTGAAATCGATTTAGATTTTTACTAAAATTTTCTTGATTTTGGCTCAAAGTTGTTATTGACTTATTATAATGATTTATTAGTTTTTTAAACAAGGTTGTTTGTAAATTGGTTTCTTGAATGATCGATTTTTGATTTTCTGAAAGCACTTTAATCGCGTTATCGTATCTAATACCGTCTTCAGCATCAAGATTTCCAAAAATCCATTTATTTACTTTTCCAAGAGCATTAATTAATCCTCTTTTTTGTCTAACAAAGGGGTGGAGATTTGTTAATTTCTTGTGCAAAGTTTCAATTAAATATTCTGTTCTGCTTAGGAGATTTTGAGCGAGAGCATGATAAGATAATAAATTTGTCGCTTCCACCTTTTGGAAATTATTTGAAAGAGTTTTGAAGTTTTCTTCAAGTTTTGCCGTTTGCTTTACAATTTCTTCTAAATCTACATAATGTAAAAATCTATGCTTGCTATATATGATTCTAGCGTTTCCTAATTTTAAGGGTAACAATAAGCTTTCTAAACTAGTAATGGTTATTTTATTTTCACTACTTTCTACTAGGTTAATTATTTGAAGGACCAGGTGAAGGGTCATTATCTTCGTCTTCATTTTGAACCTGTAACAATTGTTTAGGATTATTACGTGGTTTCCTGAGGGATTGTTTATGATAAGTTCCCTTTTTTGTTTTTATGTATATGCCGTCGTCATCAAGTATTTGGGTTTTGTCGAATTTTGGTAGTTTTTTGTCGCGGAATTTTGTTTTAACGTAAGCCGCTTTGTCTTTAAGATAAGTCGGTGGATCTTGTCGTTTCAGGTTTCTTTTGGTAATTATATTTTCTTTATGCTGAGCATTTCTTTCACGGATTTTTTCGTAAAGTTGTTTTGTGGCTTGTTTGTGGTTTTGGACATAAGTTGATAGAATTAATTGATCATTTAGGTCAAAAGGGTTCGATGTACTTAAGTGTCCATGTATGATTTCAAAAGGGGTGAGTTTCGTTACCGAATGAATGGAGTTGTTGTAAGATAAAATGGCGTGTTTCATAACTTGTTCGCTAGTTAATTCTCTATTAGTTTCTCTAATACATCTATAGTGTTCAATAAGGGTAGAATGAAATCGTTCTACTGGTGAATTAGAGTTGCTATTTTTCGCGGTGGTAAAATGTAATTCGATACGGTGTAGTTGACAAAAGTTTTCTAAGTCTTTGTTCTTAAATTCAGAACCACTATCGGACGTTATTTTGAGGGGTAGTCCATGATGGGTTATAAAGTTAAATATGCCATCTACTACTGATACTCCAGTTGTAGTTTTCAACAGATAAGCTTGTCCATAACGTGAAAATGTGTCAATAATAGTTAAGTAGGGTTCTTTGGAAATTTGGAAAACGTCTATATGAATATGTTCAAAGGGTTTTGTTGTCGTGGGTGTTAGATTGAATTTAATGACAGGGGGATTTCGATCGTACTTGTTTTTCAAACAGGTTTCGCATTTATTAATGAAGTCTTCGATGTCTTCTGACATTTTGGGCCAGTAATATTTGGTTTTTAGTGAATTTGTTACTTCATTAATACCTCTGTGTCCGGTTTTGAATACGTGATAATATTTTATTTTTTCGTTTTGAACGTCTGTTTTGATAAGGTCAGTTAAAAATTTGGGACAGTGAATTAGTTTGAATGAAGAATGCCGGAATGTGTTTTGAATCACTATGGCAAAATTTTCAGGGGGTAAATTTCTGTGAAAGTATAAAGCGTATGTCTGTTTTGGGTCAAAGTATTCTTTCGCTAATTTAATGATATTTTCGTTTATGAGTCTATTCGGTAATGTAGCGTAAAGTCGGGTGTTTTCAAATATTTTCTCCCTTCTTACGGTCAAATCTGGTATGTCTCCTGTTGTTATTATTATTTGATTTTTATAAGTATTTATAGGTTTATTGGAAATGGGAATTGTCAGTATTGGGTTTTCGGCTGAAGTATGAACCGTTTGAAGATCGTCTTCTTCTTCTTCCTCTTCTTCTGGATTTTTCGGGTCTAGTAAAATGTTGGAGTGTACTGTGATTTTTGATGAATTTTCTTCAGGTCCGTCTAAAATTTCTTCGATATCTTCGTTGGCTAAATTGGGTAGTTCGTTGCGTGTTTCGAGTTCTTTCGAGATAATTTCGTCTAAGTCATCTAGATTCACGTCTAGGGATGCTGTTTCGATTGGGTTGAAATCAATCGATGTCGGATTTCTTGACAATGCATCTGCCGCTTGATTACTAAATGAAAAATTTATTTCATTGGTTTGACCTCTATATTTTAGGGGAATTTGGACGTGATTACCTATAAGTCTTTTATTAGTTAAGTCGATGTTAAGATTCATATTTACTAAGTCGTTGAGGCCAATGACTCCATCGAAATATTCGTGAAAGTCAAATAGAAGAAAGTCGATGTAATACAAACAATTAAATTCAGGAAAAGCGGGTACATGAGCTTCGTATCTGATGGTTTTGTTACCAAGGGTAGTTTTAATTGTTACGTTTGAATCAAAAATACAATTTGGAAAAAAGCGTTCTACTATCTCGGGTTTGATTATTGATTTCGAGCTTCCTGTATCGATTAGTAATTTCATTTTCGGGTGATGTATTTCAATATAGGGTAGTGTGTTGCTAGAAAGGGCGTTAATTTCTATGGTTTCTCTCTCTTGCTCGAGGCTGGTTTGGGAAAATTTTCGTCAGTCTCGGTGTTGTCATTAGTATTGGAATTTAGCATGGGGTTGTTTTCAAAGTCTGAAAATGATTTTTCAGTTTCAGGGGGATAATTATCATCATAATAATTTTCTTCATTTGGGTAATAGTAAGACATGTTTGGGTTTTCATAGTCGTATTGGTATTCAGGATAATAGTCATCATAAGGGTAGTATTGGTATTGGTCGTCATTATAATAATCATTAGAATGTAATTCTTCGAATGTGAAATTAGGTTTTCCAGTACTCTGGAAATGATTATAATTTCTAGGTTGGAATTGGGAATATTGTGGTTGTCTATTATTTCCTGAAGAGAGTCTTGAATTAATTGACATAGGTTCTGGCTTTGGCAAATTTTGTCTATGACTCGGGTGTGGTTTGAAGACATTTATATTTTTTGGTTTCCCAAAAACTTCTTCGTTGGTGAAGAGTCGTCTTTGCGGAACGGGTCTCGGTTGTAAGTAGACTGGCTGTCTCGGAAATTCAGGTCTTTGATTAAAATTAGGGGGAATGTTCTGCATGAAACGATTTTGATTAAATTGCGGGGGATAATTATTGAAATTTCTGTTTTGGAAATTGAATTTATAGGGGTTCATTTGGTTAACCTGAAAGTTCGGTTGTGGAAATTGAGGACGTGGAATATTTTGAAAAACATTGTTATTAGGGGTAAAGTTTTTCTTTACATTATTAGAATTTCCATATAAATTTTCAAAGTTTTCAAATTCTGAAACGTATGCTAGTGCATCTTCAAGAGTAGTGGGTTTCTTTAAATGCAAATTATTTTTCAAAATACCTTCGCAACCTGCTATAAAGGTATTAAGGGCTGTTTTATTATAATGATTAATTGGACAAAGTTTATCGCTATTGCTAAGTGTGACGTCATTACTTATACGTTGTACAACACTGCTTCGTAGGAGCTGTAACCTACTTCCAAAATCTAAAACATGTTCATTTTTATTTGGTCTAGTTCTAGTTAGTTCTTGAACTAAGCAATCTAAATCGCGTTTATCCGAAAAACATTGTTGCAATGCGTCTTTTAAATCAGGCCAGTTATTAATCTCCGTTCTATTACCTACCATGAGTTCTGCTTTGCCTACTAATTTTTCTTGAATACTTTCAAAGATATGTCTGTTTAAGTCATTATCATTATGTGTGCTATATAATAATAATAAATTTTCGCACCTATTAATAAATTTATTTAAAGTGTTACTGTTGCCATCGTAAGGTTTTATATTTTGTAATTTGGATTTTAAGAGATCCCAATTGATGGTCGGTGTACTTCCTGTTGGTGTCATTTCGTCTGAATCTTTTTCAAAATTCAAAACGCTAAGTTTATCAGACTGATCTGAGTCTGAAGATAAACGTTCGCGAAAGCGAAGGTTTTCAAACAACGCAGATATGCCCTCTACGTTCATAAACTTAAAACTAAACTATTCTACGATTTTTCAAAAAATATTTTCTTTATTTATCTTTCAATATCAATATCAATTCAATTCAATTATATTCAATATTTCAACACAATTATTTATTTCATCAATATTTCATTTCTAATCAATTCAATATATTTCAAAAATCAATTCTTAACAATTATCTTTCCAAAAGTCCTGCAATAGGGTTAAGGAAAGGCAAGATTGGAAATTTTCGACACTTACCGGTGATTTCCAAACTCCGACTCTGTTTGACCTCCCTGTAGCGCTTGGTTTTTATTGATATCTGCCTTGAAGGACGAACTGCTTTCCTGGATAGATTACCAAGTTAGGATTCTGTCTCGAGAAAAGCTGCTTTCATGGATGGATTACCAAGTTAGGATTCCCTCACGAAGAAAGTCTTTGTGTTCTTCTGGTCGGATTGCCAAGTTAGGATTCCAACACGAGAAGATGTTCTCCTGAATGGGTACCACAGATGGGAACTCAACACGAGAAATGTTCGATCTGCGTTTAAAGTGTTAAAACACTAAAATTGGCTTCGATTTTTACCGCTCGATGCGATTTCGAATCAATCACACAGATCCTACTGACTGCGCCAATTAAATCGTTGTCCTTCCAAAATAACTTTTTAAAAACAAAATTTATTGAAAAATTATTACAAAACTTATTTCAGACTGATACAATGCAAGCGAAGGCTCAAACAAGAATGATCATAATTTAATATTTAACGTTGAAAACAATTGCGATGAGATGAAACTTGATATCAGCTGCAGGTGTGCGTTTTGTCGTCTCATGAAGTTCACTGCATGTAACTCGCTGCAATTTTAATAAGGTAATAAACAGATATATGATCCATTTCTTGATACTCAACAGGATGTTAAACTCTTTGCAAGAACTGTACATATTGAAAAAAGGTAGTTTTTTATATTACCCCGTAGTTTTAAATTCTCTCCGTCAACTTATGTATGTTATTACATTTTTACGTTAACAACTGTTCAGTTTTTAACTGATTGCAGCACGAATTGTTCATACAGGGTGACTCCTTAATAGGAAAAATTAATATATGCCTTCTCTAGCTATATTTATTGCTCACACTCTATGTTATATGAAGCATATCCAAGAAATTATTACTTTAACGGGATATTAATTGTCCAATAACATCTTCTTATGTTTTCTTTTTTCCGAAAGCACATGTTATGTATTTTTGGAATACCCTGTAATCCAGCAATATTTATGGCAATTGTTTTGTGAAATATTTATGTGCAATAATGTACAAATAACAATTTTTCTAATAACCGGAAATAAAACACGTCTATCATGCGAAATCTGATATAAAAAATGCGGCATTTTCGATGTTTAACACCCTGTATCTCGAAAACTGGTCATAGAATCTGTTTGTGCCCATAGACTCTTTTTGTCAGAACATCAACTTCTACAACATACCAAAATTTCAAATAATTTGACGGAAGTCCATTTTTCCATAAGAAAGGTGCCTGGTCCTTTATGAGAAGGTTTAATGGAAGCTGCCTCTGTCATTGCTTGCAGCGTTAGATAAGTTGGATTATTTATCTGTGAATTTTGGTCAACTTGTACTGAGTCATTTATGGTTTATGTTTAAGTTACGAAAAAATGTTCAAAATTTTTCAATATTAAATGAAAAAGAAAACACGAGTAACCTTGGCAAATGCTGATACACTTTCGATATTTCACAAATGACTTGCCTCCATTTCATATGATTTTCTTCGATATGAAATTTTTGACAATATTTTTCACATAGTTCTGTCAAATGTTAAAGTATTACAAAAACTTGTTTCAGTAGTTCATTTTTATGATATTGAGTTTAGTTACATTGTAGGTTCAATAAAAATGTTGATAAACCTGTTTAATTTGGGCAAAAATATAATATAAAATCATTCATGGCTAAATATTAATTTTTTTTCAAGTGAGTAAATTTATTTAGTAGGCAACTGATTTTTGGTTAACAAAATCATGACAGTATTAAAACGATGAATAAAATTTTTCCCGATACTTTTTCATACTTTTTAAAAATAAGTACAAGTAGTTTTCAATATTCTTTGGGTTATACATAAAATATGCGACTAATAATTATGCCTTAGAGGGAGTGTGCTGCCATACACAGTATGGTCAAGTCGGGATAAATAATGATTGACTTCTTCACTTACCATATTATGAAAGCCATATTCGGGACTAGAAGCGTTGGACCTGGTGTTGCTTAATTTCCGTGGAGAAAAACTTAGAGAAGTTTCCGTATCCGAACTCATTCTTTGTGGATGAGATAAGAAAGTTCGCTTTTCCTTAATCTTCGTGCCAGCTTCTCTTGCTCTTGTGTTCACAAAATATTCTTTATATATCTCACGTTCTAGCTTTTTCTTTGTTGCATTTAATTGACGTCGATAGGAGATATCGTCTAACAAAAAATTACCCTAGAAAAAACAAATATATTTTACATTGTTTTTTACTAATTTTATGTTTACACGTGTAGTTTAACTAGCAAAATGTCAAATAGTAAAACAAGCATCAGTCAAAGGTAGACGAAAGTATTTAATTTAATCGACTAGTAGTTTGTGTAACTTACCACTTGCCCCTGTTTGGAAAATTTATTCATAACAACGTGACGCGGCAATAAAATGTAAAATCAATAGCAAAATAAAAACTTAATAAAACTATGCGGCTGAAAAAAATTTAAAGTACATTTGGCAGGCGTTAGAAACCTAATGAACATTCCTAGCAACCATTGACGGCTTACCCCTTATTTGTTGTTAGTGACATAAATGTCAGCTGGTGGTTGCGTAGCAACTCATAACATATCGAAATAATTGTTAACGATGTTTATCAGAAAGATACGAATTCCAAGGTTAGTTAAAAAGAGACGAAACATGATTTTCATTGGAAACAATGAAATATGTATTTGTTACCGAGTATTATTTTTTATGTAAGACTGCAAAACCTAGGTTCAAAACCTACTGTGCCGGTATATACATGGCAATTAGAAGGTAATACTAAATTTGTTGCAATTGTTGTAATAGTATGTGCATGTTAATATTTGTTTAAGGTAGACGTAATTAAAAATTATAAATTAATTATGAATTTTATGAAATACGACTTTATGAATTATTTACTAAAAATGCTATGAAACCGTTTGCATAGATAAACCCCAAAAAATGTTTTGTATCCTAACACTAAACCTTCACTTTGAATCTCCAACATTGTTTCGTATAAATATTTGGAAAATTCACAGTTAACAATGGCCTGGAATATGATTAACAACATTAACTACATTAACTACACGGGGAACGAGGAACAAAAAATATGAAAGTGGTGCTGAGATGTTATTTTATTATTTTTAATCGACTTCCAAAATGGAGGAAGTTATCAATTCGGGGTGTATTTTTTTTGTATATATTCTTCCTGATTTATTCTTCAGTTGTGAACCGATTTGACTAATTATTTTTTTGTTTAATAGAGTCTACTTCTTAAAATTTGAGAAAAGAATTCTATACCTAAAAGGATGAAATTTGGGATTGAACATGAAAATCGACTCGTACCTAATATATTGATCGATTTCTCCTAAACCGATTTGTATAGTTTTTTAAATTGCATTCTATTAAGGAAGATCCAGAAATGGTCAAATATATTTTCAATAATTTGTAACATACATGCTTTTTCAGAAAATCGCTGAAAAATAGAATATACCATCGAACTATAGACGCTGAAAGTTTTAATTGGGAATTTGAAATGTTTTTATATACAGCACCAAGCATATAGGTAGTATAGCATACTGTAATTAAGTATATTAGACATATTTTCGGCTCCCTTTAACACTTATTATAGTCCAAGATCCCGGGCCGCCAGACGTTACTTATTTTCTCAAAGATGAAATATATTTGACAATGTAGTGTTGTAGGTACTCTTAGGGTATGCATACTTGCTAGCTTGACTTGTTGGTCCCTTTCGAGGTACCAGGTACTTAAAGTCGGTAAAAATTAATCCGACCTTTTTTCAATTCTCAGTGCTGATTTTTATGTATGTTTCAAAGGATATGACAGAAATTAATAATTCAACCACCAGACACTTCCGTACGCCGTAACTTTTGCCGGACGCTTTAAAGCTCCCAATAATACAATGTAACTTTACTGATATTCTCAGTCCTGAATTTTATATATGATAATCAGGGAATGTCTCTTGTAACCAGCCAGACCGGTTTCATTAGTCAAACAACCCACCAGACACACTTTTATGGTCGCTACGAATATGAGTGCGAGATCTCCATTCGTCATATACTTAATACTAATATACTGCTAGGAGAGTCTAGCAGTGCTGCCACAACCCAGAGTACAGAAATCGGTAAATTTCGGTAGCGAAAATGTTCCAATTTACTCTTCTGTTGTTGGTTATGTTTTCTCTCTGTTTGATTCTTGGCAACGCTTGCGCAAACCGGTTTAGCTACAATAATACGGTATAATCTGCTGTCTCTCTTACGGGTGACCCTTCCGGCGATAGCAGTATATCAGAATTAAGTATATGCCATTCGTCTAGGTCTGTAAAGTTGGCACCGCCATTTTACAGAAACTCAAATTAAAACATATGGGAATTACGAGCTATTTAGGAGCTCTTGATTTTTACCTAAATTGATTTTTGAGCTCAATATTTACTAAAAAGTGCAAAAAACTATTGGCGGTGCTAACTTTACGTAAAGTTAGCACCGCCATCTCAGAAAAACAAACAAAAAAAAATTGTGAAGCGTCTCAAAATTACGAGCTATTTACGAGCTTTTAATTGATGTACGTCAACCCCTAAATTTGTCTAAGGGGCAAAAACCACCCCCGAAAAAATATTGAATTTTAATTTTAAATTTAAAATCTATTAAAATTATCTACGATTTACGAGCTCTTTCCTGGTGTAATGCACATAAACATCTAAAAATGTTCAAGGGGTGAAAATAACCCCCCAAGAATGCAGTTTTTTCGAATTTTATGATTAATAAATTTCGAAAAATACCAGCATGATCTACGATTTACGAGCATTCCAACGGTATATTACACGACAACATTCAAATTACTGGAAGGGGTGCAAACCACCCCCAATTATGCAGTTTTTTCAAATTTTATGATTTATAAATTTTGAAAAATACCAGCATGATCTACGATTTACGAGCTTCCCAACGGTATATTACACGACTACATTCAAATTACTGGAAGGGGTGCAAACCACCCCCCAATTATGCAGTTTATTCAAATTTTATGATTTATAAATTTAAAAAAATACCAGCATGATTACGATTTACGAGCTTTCCAACGGTATATTACTGAACTACATTCAAATTACTGGAAGGGGTGCAAACCACCCCCCAATTATGCAGTTTATTCAAATTTTATGATTTATAAATTTTAAAAAAATACCAGCATGATCTACGATTTACGAGCTTTCCAATGGTATATTACACGACAATATTCAAATTACTGGAAGAGGTGCAAACCACCCCCCAATTATGCAGTTTACTCAAATTTTATGATTTATAAATTTTAAAAAAATACCAGCATGATCTACGATTTACGAGCTTTCCAATGGTATATTACACGACAATATTCAAATTACTGGAAGAGGTGCAAACCACCCCCCAATTATGCAGTTTTTTCAAATTTTATGATTTACAATTTTTAAAAAATACCAACATGATCTACGATTTACGAGCTTTCCAGCGGTATGTTACACGACCACATACAAATTACTGGAAGGGGTGAAGGGCTGCAAACCACCCCAAATTGTGCGGTTTTTTCAAATTTTATGGTTTATAAATTTTGAAAAATACCAGCATGATCTACGATTTACGAGCTTTCCAACGGTATATTACTGGACTACATTCAAATTACTGGAAGGGTTGCAAACCACCCACCAAGGTTTCCTCAAGGAAACTAAATTTTTTCAGTGTTGGATTAACTCATAAAATATTGTTTCTCAATTAATTCATTCATTATCCGGTTTGTACACCAGTAATGTAGTTTTGCCAATAAGGATACTCAGTAATGAAAAAGATATTACCATCTTATTAGTCCATCCCCAATATTTTTACATAATTATTTTAGTCCATTTTCAAATATCTAAATTTTGAACGTTATTTTTGGCCTATTAAAGACTTTTCATTTTAATTTTGATGTAATATTCGAAAAAGCCTTCTTGCCGCTGTTTGTAATGGCCTTTTCTGTAGCATGAAAAAATAAATTTGAATACACTGATTATGTGAATATATTGGAAACAGTTCTCTGATAATTGTTATCTAAGATTTGATTGGTGCCACTGGTTCTAGTCGAGGCAATATATTTTATTAAAGCAGTAAAAAATTCGTAATGTGGTATTTTCTATTGCAGGGGAGACTTAAATTCTTAAATCACATAAGTAATATACGCCACTCTGTACTCATCCTTTACGTTCAAACTCATATATAATATACTTTATTATACAATTAATCGCTATCATTTGATTTAAGAACATTTCTTTTTGAAATTTAAGTACGTTGAAATTCTCTCAATAAGTAGGTACCTATATTGAAGTAGTTATTTATATAATTAATATCAATAAACATTTCTTCAACAAATGAACCAAACTGTTGCGTACCCTCCTAGAAAATTCGAATAGCAGGTTGCAGATCTATACACACAAAAATCAATGACACTGGATTTTAACAAAAAATTCTAATATATTTTATGACATTAACCAGTAATTTCAAATATGAAATCGTCCATCTATGGAAATTTTACTGAGTTATTAGTTACAGGTAGGAATATTGGCACCTAGATGGCGAGTCAACACATTTGTTTAATTCATTCAAGTACCTTTGATCTTTTATGTATTCCTATTTGTATTTTTGGGTTACTATGAATAATTTGATTATTGTGGGTACAAAAATAATAGTTGAAAGAATAATAACGAAATACATTGCCCTCTCAGATACCAAACTCCTGTTCTATATTTCTTGTATAGATTATAGATTCAGCCCATTTTAAATGCTAAAAGTTAGATAAAAATAAGAATATTATTTGACTTATATTTTCTTAACGTTGTTATGACTCGTTTGGCGAAGGTTGGTTGAAAAATGCCGACTGGAATTAATCTGTGCATTTCGTAATACATTAAAATATTCCTATTTCTATTTGAAACAACTAAGTTTTAATGTTAATTAGAAACAAAAAACTTTGAGGTAATTATTAAAACTTCGAGCAACAGATTTTGGAGAAGAAGCGAGTTGAATACAAAACCAGAAGAAACGGTAACAACACGTGGTTACGATGGTTACAATTTTTCGTTAGGTTCAATACTTAATTAAAAGAACATAATTCATAATACAATTATTTATCCGAATAATGACTACAACAGTAGCCGTTTTTAAATATATTGTTGGAAAGCTTATACATCGTAGATAATTACACCTTACACCATTTCCAAGTTTTCAAATCACAAAATTTGTAAAATCTAGATTTCTAAACCTTTGCCGCAGTAAGGATAATATTCAATATTTTCATCCATTTCAAAACTCTGACAGTTTAAAAATTTAAGAACTACAAATTTGGAAAAAATTTCATAAATTGGGGGTTGTTTGTATAATTTGAAAATTATCGTGTTATATATCCTTGAAGAGCTTCTAAATTGTAGATTAGGCTGTCAGTTTTGAAAATGAACAAAATCACATAACATAGACAAACTGGGAAATTAAGGGGGTTGTTTGCATCCTTTCCAAAAATTTTAATGTAGTATTTTAAAGCTAGTAATTCGTAGATCATCATGATATTTTTTAAAATTTATAAATCATAAAATTTGAATAAACTGCATAATTGCACCCCTTCCAGTAATTTGAATGTAGTCCAGTAATATACCGTTGGAAAGCTCGTAAATCGTAGATCATGCTGGTATTTTTTAAAATTTATAAATCATAAAATTTGAATAAACTGCATAATTGGGGGGTGGTTTGCACCCCTTCCAGTAATTTGAATGTAGTCGTGTAATATACCGTTGGAAAGCTCGTAAATCGTAGATCATGATAGTATTTTTCAAAATTTATAAATCATAAAATTTGAAAAAACTGCATAATTGGGGGGTTGTTTTCACCCCTTGAACATTTTCAGATGTTTATGTGCATTACACCAGGAAAGAGCTCGTAAATCGTAGATAATTTTAATAGATTTTAAATTTAAAATTAAAATTCAATATTTTTTCGGGGGTGGTTTTTGCCCCTTAGACAAATTTAGGGGTTGACGTTCAATACGTCAATTAAAAGCTCGTAAATAGCTCCTAATTTGAGACGCTTCACAAAATTTTTTTGTTTGTTTTTTGCACTTTTTCCATAGTAAATATTGAGCTCAAAAATCAATTTAGGTAAAAATCAAGGGCTCCTAAATAGCTCGTAATTCCCATATGCTTTAATTTGAGTTTCTGTAAAATGGCGGTGCTAACTTTACTGACCTCATTCGTCTCTTTATCACACTAGTAAATAACAGGGAGTTCTGTGTGTATTTATTCGGAGGATATGAATGTATTATTAGAGAATATCCTTCATTCTGTATTGCTCAGAAAACTGGGAACACAATCTGTTCGTGTTATGAAATTGAAATAATTATGTGATAAAATAACTACTTGTAGAATATCATATAAACTGTATTTGGTATTATAACATTAACTTAATTTATAAAAAATTATTAAATTCATTTGCTGTTTGAAATGGACTGAATAGTATATATTTTTAACATTTAAAATTTAGTTTGTAGAGTTCAATCAATGAGTAATTACCTATTCAAAATAATGCCTTAAAACTACTTTCTTCTCTATTATCAAACTTCATTATATATTTTAATTATTACATACATGAATTAGGGTTCACCTCCATCCTACATTAAATAAAAACACAAAATACATCATCAGTAAATCTCCTAAATAAAAGCTGTCAAATTTGGCCATCTGACGTGTAACCTCTTGCAAAAAAACAGGTGTGTCTGGTAGGCTGTTTGACCAATGAAAATGGTCTGGTTGGTTGTAAAAGACGTCAAATAGTTCCCTAATTATCATATATAAAATTCAGTACTCCTGTCAGTTTAAATTAAAATATATTATTCTATAATTTCTTTAATAAAACTGTCCGAGTTCAAAATAGAACTAAAAATTCAAAATAAAATATTAAAAAGATTAACCGACCTAACCATTTAAAAAAATATTAACTTCCAAATAGAACTCAAAAGATGAAAATAATTAACAAAACATAATATTAGACTGTCGTTAGGTATCTACACATCTTTTTTGTTTACATTTTCTGACTTTGTGTGTATGTGAATGTGCTATTTACTGTCTAGTCTTGTATTCTCCAATTATTTTTAACGTTTTAGTTCTACTTTGATGTCAGTTAATAGATTTTTAAAAATGTTTTATTTAGAACTCCAATATTCAGGTCACGCTTGAAACTTTGGGCAAATAAAGGTTATTGACAATTTGGTCAAACTTTTAAGGGCTGACATGGTATGGGCTATGCTTACCGGCCAAGTTAATTGTCATTGTAAATAGCTATTGCAGTATATATTTGTAGTATTCTAACTTTAGCATTTGTCTATATATAAGGAATACATTAACTTATAGACTATTACATTTTATTCACACACTAGTATGCAGGTAATCATAATTATAAATAAAAGTTCCGTAGTAATCTGGGGAACAAAAAATATAAAATAAATGATGCCAACACAATATTTTATATATAAGTATGATAAAATTGTTACATATGGTTGTATATACATATTGACTGATATTATGTACTGGACTGTAATTAAAATGTAACTTATTAATTTAAATTTAATTTTGAAAAATAGAGTAAACACATGAAAACAATTTATTCGACTTTAATACGAAGATTTTTCTTTCAAAAATTACATACATATAGTAATTTTTGGTATGAATATTACTATACATCGAGATCATTTCCGGAGTTAATTATCAGATCTTACAGATCCTCTTTTCATTTTCTCATTCATTCTCGAATACAATATCCTAAACATTCCATTTTACTGAAGACCTTTTTCCTCCATTTTCTTTAGGAACACTTATATTTTTTGAAGTATAGGACAGTGTCACTTTAATTTGAAAATTAATCTATTTTTTCGTAATTTTGTTGAGGGCGAAAAAAGAAAAGATCTCTCCTTTTTTCAGTTATTTGTTGTCGCTTCATTGTTTTATTTCAACAATAAGGTAGTTTTTCTGAAATAATGACAAAACTATGAGGCGTGCGCTTAAGCACAATGAATTAATCTACAAACAAAAGTTGCTAAATTAAAATAAAAAACTTGAAAATTATTTGTTTTAGTTTGTGTTATAATTTTGCAAAAGTACATTTAAGATCCATCAAACTACCTTTATAAAACGAATATTCCAAACCTTAAGAAATGTGCCAAAGTAGAGGCCGTAGGTGCACTAGTTTTGCAAAATCCTGACTGTTTGTTAATTGGCTAGGAAAACAAACAGGAATTCTGACTACATGTTGCCTATTGTTAATAAAAAAGTGGTTTATAATCTATTTTCAAGTTCGAGAGGTTAGTAATTCATTGTTTTCTGAATGATAATTGTGGCATATCTAGTCTTTATTTTTATGTATTCTTGGGAATAACACCACAATTGCTGGAAAGTCTCTGTATTTCAAGTACTTTCAGGGTCTAACTCAGACCGTGTTTTAATGGTTATAAAAATTAACACAACCGAATAAAGAAATTAAAAATGACACAGTTTGCAATGACAAATTTAACATTCACAATTAGACATTATATATTATATACATTTGTATCCTATCGCATTCACCCTCGAATGTTCCCGTAGTAACCCTGTCTTTCTAGAGAAGGAATGGCATTTTTGGGTACTTTTTTCACCAACGTTCCACGCGTTGTTGTCAGTAAGTTTGTTTATTCGGAGAAAGAGCATTTTATTAAACATGATTCATTTCAAGAAGAATTTTTTAGTAGTGTAGAATATTTAAATTATATATAAAAAATATATAATA
This sequence comes from Octodonta nipae, assembly GCA_034190945.1. NCBI lineage: Eukaryota > Metazoa > Arthropoda > Insecta > Coleoptera > Chrysomelidae > Octodonta > Octodonta nipae. The sequence continues at coordinate 94,120,026 of CM067216.1, read as the reverse complement.
ATTTATATTTAAAAAAGAACCGACTTTAGCTGACTTAAAATTTTTTAGTTTAGAAACCGTGTACAATCAATCACTATGTTCAGACTTTTCTTCTTTTTTATCTGATTTAAGGTACGATTCAGTTGAAAATTTTAGCGTGTTCTTATCTCTCTCTCTCTCTCTCTCTCTCTCTTTTTCACGCTCTCTCCTTCTCCCTCTCTAATTTTTATTCTTTGTCTATATTTTCCAAATATATTTTAACTTTTTTATTTGTTTTATTATTTGAACCACTTTCTATAAATGTATCTAATTCACTCTATATTGCATCCACACTGTATATGCTTTTGTGTACTGGTCACCCCTATATAACTTATTGGTCTATCATTTTCTCAATCACCCTGTAAATATATAATTGAACTCAACACAATATTACAACGGTCCTGATATCTTTAAAACCAACCTGTATATGTATAACTCCTCTCCACACTATTGACTCTTTCTATTTTTCCATTGTTTAAATTATTCCTGTATACCAATGATTTTACTTCGCCCCATATGTCTAGTATTCCATTTATGCAACTGCTCATAGTCTACCCTATATCACAAAATTCACCTTTTTGAACCACAAATTATGACAATAATTTTACTCTACCAATTATTTCAACTGTCCTATAATTCAAATATCCTAACTGCTTATGCTTATATAACAAATTTTTGATACACTCTGAATACCGCCCTGTATAACTGTAATTATATACCTTATATTTCAACCATCCTGTATATTCAACTGCTTCTGTCAATTTTTAAAGCCTTTTGTGTAACTGTATTTATTCTCTGTCCTTTAAGGCAAATATCCACACTGTATAACTATAGTTGTGCTCCACTTTTATTTCAACCACCTTGTATACGCAACTACTTATGTGCCACCCAATACAATATTTTTTTAACCACCCTGTATAACTAATTCAATTCCAACTTATATTTCAACCATCCTATTTATACAACTGCTTATGTACTACCTAAACATGCACACACGCACTCACCTACAACCGTAAACCATATAGAAAAATTCGTGGACATAACAGATTTAGACAAAGAAACAACACCCAGAAGGAAATGTTTAAAATTAATAATGTTTTGGTATAACATAGATGCTGTAGTAAAGAGTAAATTATTAAAATTTGAATAAACAGTACCAAGGAGTTCAATTTTTTTATTATTATTAAGTCTGTTAATAATGTGTTTGTCCACCGTGGATATCTAGACACTCCCCAATATGTCGAGGCATTGATTCAAAATAAGATGGTATATTTCTTCTTGAGGAATACTTTCCCAAGCTACCTGTATTTCATGTCTTAAAACCGCCAAAGCCCGAACCTTCTACCCATTCATATCTCAAACATGTTCTATTAGTGAAAGATCGGTCTATGACTTAAATACTATTACATTACGAACTAAGCTAGATATTGGAGAAATAAGACACAAAAACCTTGTGCCGTACAAAAATAACGGTGCTGGAAAGAATAAAAAAATGTCATTTTCCAAAAATTTTCTTCGATGGAAAAATTATAGAAAACTGTACGGCGTCTGATTTTAAATAAATATATTTATTTAAAAGTAATATTTTACTATGCCGTATCATTGCTCTGGCTCTAAAGGCTTCTAATCTGACGTCAATTTTCCCATTTCAACACCTATTCGAAAAATTTATTTTCGATTTCAAAGGTTTACTTATGATCTAAAATGAAGAAAATCATAAGTGCCGTATAAAATATTTGGCACAAAAAAAATTATACCTATGTGTCCTATCGAAGTCCTTCGTTTTGGGGTAAAAATCATATTTTCCTGAACGGCAAAAATTTTGAAAGCAAGTTATTCCATATTCTACTCTTTATACAAAATTGCCGTACAATTTTGAAAATTCATGTACAGCAACTAGTAGTATTCTATATTCAATTTTATTGCTGTTATAAATTGTTTAAAGGTTAATATAAAAAAAATTGCATGCTGTACATTTTTAATGTCAAACTTAGCCAAGGTAGGTGGTATTTTCAATTTTTTTAATATTTGAGTTGATCTGATGAATTTGAAGGAAACATTGAGATTAATCGAACATATTTTGGAACCTGCAGAAAGAGTAAAAATTAACGATTTTACACTGTTTTGAAAAAATACTTTCTCAAGACTCAATGTTAAAAAAAATAATTTAAAGTTAAATATCTCAAAAACATAAAAAATGGACATAAGTGCTTCTTCCTTAAAAAAAATAAATATATATATATATATATATATATATATATATATATATATATACACGAGGGTGAATCAAATATGAACCGGACTTTTCTGTTTCTCGCCCTGTAGGTAATTCGAGTGGCGTGACGTCTCGATATATGTTAGGTAGGGATGTTAAGAAGAGGGGAGTTCGTCGGTTTGGTGAGGCGTAGTCGATGCGCTGTTAGTAGCATCATGTCATACGTATGGTGCGCAACGTGTTGTTATCAAATTTTTGGCGCGGGATGGCGTTAGACCGTCTGAAATTTTGTGTCGACTATCTGCACAGTTCGGCAATGAAACACTTTCAAGGACCCAAGTGTACGACTGGCACAAAAAGTTTTCAGATGGCCGAGAGACAGTGGAAAATGAGCCTCATGCACGCAGTCCCACGACAAGCATCAATGAGGCGAATATCTACGCAATTCGTGAGCTGATTGAAGATGACCGCCATCTTACATCTGAACACGTTGGAATATCATACGGGAGTGCTCAATCAACCATTTCAGATGAGTTGGGTTACCGAAAAGTGTGTGCAAGATGGGTTCCTCGCCTTCTAAGGGAAGATCAGAAAGCAAACCGTCTTGCCGTATGTGAAAGGCTGTTAGCAAGATATCGAGCAGAGGGGGATGAGTTTTTGAGACATATTGTCACCTGTGATGAGACATGGGTGCATCATTATACCCCGGAGTCCAAACGTGCAAGCATGGAGTGGCGAAAACCTGGAGAGGCAGCACCGCGGAAAGCCAAGACCCGTCTTTCTGCAGGGAAAATTCTTGCAACAGATTTTTGGGATTCGAAAGGCGTACTGCTGATCGATTTTCTGCACGAACGCCGTACAATTAATGCTGAGTATTACTGCGAACTACTCCAACAAGTGAAACTTGCCTATCGGCAAAAGAGGCGGGATATGTCTATCCGAAGTGTGATTCTGTTGTATGACAACGCTCGGCCACATACAGCTGCACTGACTCCAGGAAAATTGAACAAAATGCATTGGGAAACCCTTGAACACCCGCCTTACAGTCCTGATTAAAGAAGAACTGGGAGGCCACCACTTTGAGGACAACGAAGGTGTAGAAACGTTTGTGCGCAATTGGTTATCGACAAGACCAGTTTCATTCTTTGAGAAAGTTATTAAAAAACTTCCGATTCGGTGGGAAAAATGTATACATAAGAGATGAGCCTATGTAGAAAAATAATATGTATTAAAATTTGTATTGATCGTACCAATAAAATTTTTAAAACAAAATTCCGGTTCATATTTGATTCACCCTCGTCTATATATACTAGCGGACCCGACACGTTGTCCTGTCCCACGTCTCAAATGTAAACTTTTAAAAATTAGCTGTAACAATATAATCTGAACGCCATCTATCAGACGTAACTGAAACTAAAACACACTCTTGAATATTTGACACAGCGACTACAGCGCAGTCTGCCGGATCCTATGTAAGTTGTGCTAACATCAACAACAATTTTTAAATAAATAATTTAACTAAAAGAACAATATCTAGTTGACTGTATTGTGAATCTAAACCATCCTCAAACCCCCTGGAATACACACAAAAAATTTCATCAAAATCGGTCCAGCCGTTTAGGAGGAGTTCAATGACTAAAACACGTACAGAAGATTTATATATATATAAAGATATATAAAGAAATACAATGCACCTACTGTTAATTAATGTTAAATAATACCTACTTTTGTACTTTTCTCATTGATTGAAAAACTTACCTTTACCATCTTGCTTTAATAACCTAACGGCTAACAATATTATGAAATGTAAAAATTTAAATATAATTTAAAACAAATAGGGGCGTGACTACCAGGGGTGCCAGATGTAACAGTTTATCTTGAATCTTAGGGTCTGTGTATATAAATTCACGATTTTGTAAGCTTAGTCACATGTCACATTATATCAAAATATATATAAAAGTAACTTAGAAGTATATCTAATAACAAACTTAATAAATTATTATTAGCAATAAATTGATCAAATAACATAATTCCGATTTTAGTTGACAAAGCAATAAAAGTTGCAAACTTGCGAAATCCCAATAAATGGCGAGAATTCAGTAATATAAATTTTCCTGGGTTCTATTTTAATACCATGAGGATGTGGAATAACTTTAGGAACGGTTCAAAATTTGTTTCGATTAATTTAGTTACATTCCACTCAATCCATATTTTCTTCCCAAGCAATCTGGCGGACTGTTACTGTTATTTGTTTGGCATTGACAGTATGGACGTAAATATTGAATTTTTTTATTATATTTTATTTGAAGAATGAATCAATATTATAAATTAATTTTAACATTCTCCACTGAAGGTTGTCAGTAGCTACTAAACAAAGCAAACATTAAGATGATAGGTTAAGGGGCAGAGGAGAAAATGTACCGAACCGTTTTGTCTTTGCCTATTTATATATAGATTTTCATGCGACTTACGCTTACTGTTTACTTGGATTATGCGACAATCGATCCTAGCTGTGAACTAATAATAGAACAATGATTTACATTTTTCTATGGAACTGATGACGATCTTAATTTCAGAAAATTTATATTTGAAACCCACGTCACTGGTCATACACACCGAGTCACGCAATCTCTTTCGTGGACCACTCGGATTCGCAGTACCAGACGGCGATTTGGTTTCTGAGGATGCATAATAATTGGGTCAATGTTTCTGTCATTGTCGTTTCTTTAAATTTTCCCCTGGGGACCACTGAGCTTGGTCCCAATTAATGTTGTAGTATTCGGTCTATGGGTGACCCACTGAGCATGACCAGTGACTTATGGCACATATTTTCTGAATTTCATCATTCACCTGATGACGATAGCAGATCCAAAGCTATTATGATATCGCAGGATAAATTAATAGAAGTACAAGTAAACTCCTATCAGCAGACTAAATTGTGTACCACATGCAGACTAACCTTTGTTGACTGAATACCAAATTTAATTTTTTTTGTCGAGTATATTCGGAGTAAGATATGGAAGGAACGTGCAGACACAATAATGATTTGTGTTTAAATTTGTTGGTAAATCGGTCAAAAGATAGGTTTTTTTGAAATAGAATGGAATTTCTGGATGAATTGATGTAATAACAACATTTGTCTTCCAAATATCATTTTCCATGCAGGTCGTCTTTTTTAAATTAGTATCATCTAAAGTAAAAAAAAAGTACTATGTAGCGAAAGCTTAAGATGATGTTAATAATAATCAAAGTTTACACTCGTTAAATATGAAGGCTATATTCTCAGTATAGTTAATGGTGCGTTCCCGCAATTTGTTTAGTGTATTGTTTTAAATTTGATTGAATTACTTCATTGATTTTTAAACTTCTGCACCTTTTCCAAAACCTTCCGTCGCGCTAATGCTAATTTTAAGTGTAAAATATAGACAGTGTTGGTGATTCCTGTATTGTATTCCGGGCTATTCGGACGCTTTTGATACCGTCTTAAGACGGCCGCTTTTTGTTGTTATTGTGTTACGATTCCGCGAGTTATTAGTTCCGGTCGTAACAACCGCTAAACCGCTTTCATTTTGTTTCTTTTGTGTTTACAAAAGCGCATCATTTGTTGTTAAACCCGCATTTTTTGTTTGCTCAATCAATGAACATTACGTCGCTATTTTTTGTGTAACGTGTTCTCCAGACGAAGCTCTAAAATCAATTCCTGCTGTTGCGGGGCTAGCCTCTGAAGAAAGAAGAACCAAGAAAACATCACCTGCAGAGCTTCGACGTAAAAGGTCAGTGATTAACTTTTATTTGGTGATTCATTTACGCGACGGCACGTGTTTTATTGATTGTTCCGCTAAAGGTCCTTCCTCAATTATATACTTGCATTGAACCAGCATTTAACTAAAAACGCAACATCTAATTCATACATTTTTTTGGATATTATATGTAATGTGCCATCGAAGACATTTCAGTTAATAAGAATAGCTTAAAAATTTACATCAGTAACAAGTAATTGTAATAAACAAACTCTTAATAATGACAATTACTTCACATGTTATTAATGTGTTAATAGTTTCAGGTGATTACGAAACCTTGAAACTAAATAATGAGACATATTGAGATTCGGAGAAACATCTTAGCAGATACCAGAAAAGTGCCTTTGAGTACCATCATATTACCCCCACTTTTACCGCCTTTTCCTGAAAATGATTTAGAATTAGTAGGAAAAGTAATGGTAAGTAGTCAAACAGATATAAATTTATTCGTATAAACCACAATTTTTAAATTATAAACTTGAATTCTGGAGTAAACAAATATCTTAGATATTCTCTTCGAGGTGTCATTCCTTTGTACGCAAGACAGTATATATTATATATTATATATAATATACATTGTTTCTGGTCCGGGAATCTTCATCAGTTGCGCTTCCCACAATTGAATGTCCTCTCGAACACTTCTTTTTATTTATTTGAAACATTTCGTTAAATTTGACGACGCGAGATGTTTCTCGAAAATCATAGATGTCGGTTTTACATCTCGCGTCTTCAAATATCTTAGAGTTCGAATTTTGTTTGGCTCCTAAAATGAACTTTTATAATTCTGAATATATCACAATTTTTTTACGTGAATATATTTGTTGACATTGATATCACTAAACATTAATGTTTAGTTAGATACCATATTATTGTTTTGTCATCTAAGCTACATATTGTTATAACATATTATTTTACGCTTTCAAAACAGGTACTCTTCTACAAGTTAATTATCCTCAATACAACCTGAATTATTACTCGGTCGCGTTAAAGAAAGGGACATTTTGGGGCACTGTTCAAGAGTTTCTTCTGTAGTCTCAAGCACACAACATACAGCAATACCACTAGGTAGACTACCGGAGAAACTCATAACAAATTCATCCTGGAATTTAAAACCAATCTTGATGGCATCTTCGACGTAAGGAACGGAAAAAGATGACGGACTGCTCTGGTGACACATAAAATTAATACCCGAGATGCTCAGCCTATTCGAAAGTCGGCGAGAAGACTACCCCTAGCTAATAGAGAAGAAACCGACAAGATGGTCCACGAAATGGAGGAAGGTGTTATTGAACCATTCAATCGCCTTTGGGCTTCTATAGCTGTCTTTGTTAAAAATAACTATCGGCAACTAAACCACGCTACAAAGAAAGACAGCTACCCAAGAATAGACAATACCCTAGATACGTTGGCTGGGTCGAAGATGTTTTCCACCCTGGACTTAAAGAGCGGTTATTGGCAGGTGTAACTAGCTAAGGAAGACCGAGAAAAGACTGCTTTTACTATCGGCTCAGGACTTTACCAATTCACGGTGATACCGTGTGGGTTATGTTCTGATCCAGCGACATTTGAAAAATTGATGGAAATAGTGTTAAAAGGGCTTTCATTCATGGAAAACGTGCCTGGTGTATTTTGACGACATTATCGTGGTTGGAAAATCCTTTGTGGACCACGTGAAGCACCTGCCGGACTAAAGTTAAGCCCGAAGAAGCGTCAGCTGTTCCAAGAATAGGTGCAGTATCTTCGATGTGGTTTCCGTACAGGGAGTAGCTGTGAATAAACAGAAATCAAAGCCGTCCAAGAATGGCCGATACCTAAAAATATCTACCATCTAAGAAGTTTCCTGGGATTATGTACGTACTATCGTCGGAATGTAGCAGGATTTTCTAATATCGCCAAGCTACTCACCAGACTTACAGAACTGAAGGTGTGTTACCAGTGGGATGAGGAATGCCAGCTATCATTCGCGACCCTGAAAAGTGCATTGACCAGTGCCCCCATTTTAAGTTATCCTTTACCAGATGGGAACTTCATGTTGGACACAGACGCAAGCAATGTCGGAAATGGTGCGGTGCTTTCGCAGATCCAAAAGGACCAGGAAAAAGTCATCGGATATTTCAGCAAGACCTTGCCAAGCCGGAACGGAATTAATGCGTTACACGCAGGGAACTGTTGGCTGCAGTAAAGGAGCTGGAACATTTCTACAAGTACCTCTATGGTGAAAAATTCCTACTGAGGACTGATCACGCAGTACTGTAGTGGCTCCTGCATTTTAAAAATAGTCAAGTGGCAAGGTGGATTGAGAGGTTGCAAGAATTCGACTTCAAAACAGAACATCGCGCTGGAGCAAGCCATAAGAATGCTGATGTTTTATCGAGGAGAACATAAGCTGATGTTTGCAAACATTGTTAGCGAGCTGAAGAAAAAGGGGCTGTTCTCTGTACAACGACCGCCGTCGATGACCATTGGCAATCTGAGGAGATTCAGAAAGATCAGAAATTAGATCCGGAGTTAAAAGAGGTTATCTGGTGGAAAAAAGAAGACCGCAAACCTACGTGGCTGGTGAAACAGGAGACAGAAATAGGAGACCGGAGGTGTTGCGACAACTTCATGATAGAACAAACGGAGGACATCTGGGGGTGACGCAAACCCTGGGGCAGTTAAGAGAACGCTCCTATTGGGTAAACTGCCAAGCAAATGTCAAGGATTAGTGCCGGAAATCTACGGTTTGCACAGAAAGTAATGGTCTACAAAAACGAGCAAAAGCTCCCATAAAGCAGTATAACGTGTATCTTTCGATTCATTATCATCGACATCCTTGTATGCTGTCTCAAAATCCGCAGCCCAGATTCGAAGACCGTCGACTGTTACTTCCATCAAACTTCTCGCCACCCTCCAATTCAGGCCATCCAACCCAAATGCTATCTTTGGGACCCCCGATTTCATCAGGTTTTTCGCCATCATCACAGTCCTCAATTCAACCAGACTCTTCCAACAATCGCTATATGTTGTCCACAGAGAATGTTTTCGTTACCAAATAGAAGATGTTTCCGGTACCGACTGGTTGTTTATCCTCGAGATAAAGGACCTTCACTACCACTGGATCTTGCTTCCGTAGCTTCTGAAATTGGCTTCCGGAGATCTCGAGCCACACAATGACCCAGGGATATTCTACCGCCACCTCAAACAGGTCTTGGGGTTCCTCTCTGGTCACGTCGGGCTGCACGTTCTGCTCATCCGAGTACAGTGCCATAAACTGTTCGAAGGTCATGTCTTCATCGGGTGGTTGGATGCTGCGCACTTGGGCTTGCTCAGCTTCGGCGTCATGCATAAGGGGCTAATCTGTTTTGTTCTGCTTTGGTTTTCCTCGAGGTAGCTTCTTATTCGGTAGACAACATGGTTGATTCTATTTACAATTTTCGACAGCTCTTCGTATTTAAATATTTCTTCTCAGAATTTTCCGGGAGATCAAAGAGCCTTCATGTGTTTTCGAAGATTCGATGAAATTCAATGAATTTAGGTTAGCGCCATCCCCCGGCCTCGAGTCGACAGACTAACTTTGGGTGTATACACTCCAATAAATCAATAAGCATCGTCCACATTTGTTCACATAGCTGTGTTACAATATTCTATCGGAATTAGTTCTAATTTGGAAGAAATTCTCGATTAAGAGATCTTTTGTATTATTATAACGAATTTGAGGTATGTCTGAATTGTAGATTATGGAGTTAATATTCACTTAGTAGATTTAAGCATTGGGAGAAAGGGTGCGGGAAAACAAAGTTTTTTATTTTTTTCATGTTTCTAAATTGTTTCTAATTATTTTTATACCCTAATAGTCATGTATAATGGATTAACTATATATATTTTTTGTTACCATGAACGAATCGCTTAGCGCGCGCACAATTTAGATCACCCGTTTTTAACCCAATTTTTCCATTTAGTTTACAAATACAAATTTTGGTGGTAGTATTCAGGGAGGTAGGACTTTCAGGAAATTGTTTTTAGGATATTCCTGAAAAACAGCACACTCCTCTTTTCATTATTACATTATTTTTTATTTTTGTTATTTTTGTGAAACTTGAACACGTTGATTACAATTTTCAGTGAGAGTATATTCGATAAAATGGACATGTTCAGATTGATGATATTAAATCCAAATGACTAAATCGATTCAATAAAAATTTTAATTAGTTATACTTCAAAATATAAATATTGTATTAATTGATAATATAGGGAGTTTTTCAAAAAGGAGAACTATTAGGAGATTTAGGGCAATTAAACATGTAAGAGATTGGGAAATTTGGGTTTGGGGTAGTTGCAAATAAACTTAAAAAGCTATGGAACATTCTAGGCGTGTTACAATGCTATGAAATACGAAATGAAAACATCAGGAAACAAACAAGAGGAACTGATATAATTCAAGAAGTGGGTAAGATGAAATGGAAATGATCTGGGCATATGGCCAGGATGCATAAAGACATAAAGGCACATAGAATAACAGTTTGGAGACAAACTAAACGAAATGTAAAACGTTCACAAAATCGTTGGGTGGACAACATTAGCGAAATGGTAGGTAGCTGGTGGTTAAATACAACAAAAACAGAGAGACATGAAAAGGGATAGGAGCGACCTAAATTCAGGAGTAGATGAACGCAGGTTGAAAAGAAGAAAAACACTAGTTAATTAAAATGTATATAAGACTAATTGCGTATTTTTGTTTGAACAAATAGTGTCTCATTTATTTACGTCTCGTTTTCATCATTAAATAATTGATCACTTTACCTATATACAAACGACAATGAAGCAAGTAGCTAATCGATAGGGTGACCAAGAAAAGTATAACTATTTTGTAAGAAAAGTTTATCTACTTTGTAATTTCTTGTGAAAGTCTACAAGGATTTGAGCTGACAGTAACTGTTTAACTCATTTAGTTTATATCTAACAGATGACCTTAAAAACTAACTGCCTACACAAAGTTATATAAAAGGTATTCGAGATGTCGAAATTTAACGAAATCTGCCACTAGGTGGCGTAATAACTATTAATGAGTTTCTGGCTACATGCTTTGAAAATAGAGGCATAAACGATAAACCGGGGGCGCGTGTTATAGTTGCGGATGTACCTGACATTTCCAACGTCACTGCAGGTTGAGGCCATATGATCAATTACCAACCAGGGGTTGCCCACGCAACTACACACCTACAAAGAACAAGCAGTTAGTCAGCCAAGTAATCATCACCTCGACAACGACGCCGCAATGTCCGTTGCCAGGTCCAGAGTTTTGAGATCATCTAAAATCTTGTCAATTAACTACACCAACTTGTTAGGATACAGTCAAATACAAGGCAAGGCAGATATAAAACTGGATTGACAAGACTAGCTAACAAGACAATAACTGGCATAAAAAATGTAGCAAAATCCACAACAAGAGTTCCTGGTCGAACAGAGAAAATTATACATGTTATTTAGCTGCCCACGGCGTACAGGAGATTTATTTTAAACCAGTGGCAATTTTTTTACTGAAGATGGTTCCACGGGTCCTACAGACGCCATCCAACATCGAACAGATATGGGTAAAACTCAACCCATAGGAATACCGCGTAAGTAACTACCATTAGGACAATAACCGGCAGTCGCGGAGGCAGTCGCGGAAAATATCGAGTGTATTTTACAAAACTAGATTATAATTGAACGACGTAGCAAAGAAGTACAATTATCCACTCCCTCGAATTAATGACACTGTTACCTCCATCCAGGAGTCTTGATGGTTTTGCAATTAAAGAATGTGTATTGGCAGGTTGAACTTCACGAAATTAACATAGGAAAGACAGCATTTTCCACTAGCAAAGGGTTATTTCAATTTACGGCCGCTACATTCAATCGATTAATGGACTATCTATTGAGCAGCTTGACGTTGAGTACTTGCTTAGTATAACGACATTCTAATTATAGGTCACACATTTGGTGCCACATGAAGAATCTCTGCGAAATATTCTGCATGATTCAGAATCCACACCTGAGACCCAACTCCAAGTTCCAAATATGAGCTCGGTTCATACTAGCGGTGGTTCCTTGAGGGATTTGCCACCATTGTTGTACATTGGCAGACACACCGAAAAAAGATCTGTCACTGGAATCAAGACTGTAAAGCGACATTTAGACGATTGAAAAAGGCATTATATTCCAGTTCCGTTCTGGCGTTTCCTGCACTATTATTTCCTGCACAAGTATTTCGCCCTAGACACTATCCCAACAACACTGGGTTGGGGATTGTTCTTTCCCTAGTACATGATGGCGAGGAGCCAGTGACCTATTACTACACTCATGGATTTTCGAAGCCAGAAAGAAATTACTGTGTTAGAAGAAAAGATTTGTTAGCAATAATCAGAGTTACAGACTATCTTGACAAATTTCTTTATGTTCGTCAGTGCTTAATCAGAATCGATCAGGATATTAGGCAACATTGGGATGAGCAAATTCCCTTATTACTGTTTGCTTATCGCTGAGACGTCCATGGCAGTTCAGAATTGATTGAGTCTACCAAAGGACTTTTCGGCAAAGAGTTGAGACTAACTCGTGATTTGGGCTCTGCCTCTCCAAAGGATCCAACCAAATTCGTTCAGTTTTCAATAAGGAGATGAGGGCTCTTTATACAACGCTGATAGGAGCAAAGGCAAATCTCGGATTCACCGAGCGCCAAGATAGTTCATTTGGATCGACTGATTCCCGACCTTGGAGGCATAAATATAACATTAAATTTTTTCAAGAACAATCAACGAAATTCTGATAGAAGACAAGAGATATTTCCGGATGTTAGCCGACGAGCAGCAGCAGAGCAGCTCAGTTAGTTGAGAAGCGAAGACCTGAATCATCGAGTTAAGAAGTAATTTACTCTGGTTGACTTTACAATGTAGAATTTGCGTGGAATAGTTATTTTCTGCTATTGTTTGAACGCGAAAATAGAGAATTTTTATTGAAAATTTTTATCACTATAAAAAGTCGTAACTTCCAAATAACTGAGACAGACTTTTGAAATTTTGTCAGCCTTAGTTAAGATGTCCTGTATAATTTAACAAGCTATATCTGAGTCTGATAAGTTGTAAGTCTTAATTATTGCTAATAAAAATTTCACAATTTTATTTCATTTGGTTGGGAAATTAGACTTTTTGTATTATGCGTTGTTTTGTATATTTTTGTTTCCTGTAATATAAATTACCTGAAACTGTTCGTCGTAGATACATCAAATGGTTCTTTAACATACGTTAAATTGTTGAATTCTATAGGAATTCATTAAAATAGCAAAGTTACAGTGAAGCGTAAGTACAACCGGAAATGACCGACACTAAAAATATTATAGCTAACAAGAGCATACTCGGGAACCCCCCAACCCAAATTTTCAAATCTCTAACATGTTTTTTTTATTTATTGATGTCAATTACATTATTCATATTCTTAACAATACTTATGTATTTAATTATTACGACTTAGTAAACAAATAAAATGACCTAAGGTAATAGTCTAAGAGCCAGTGAAAGGCTACCTGTATGTATTTGACCAGACCTAGGGTTTTGTACAGTGAAGCCCCTATACTTATTGTACATGACATGGGGACTCACTAAGCCCAACGTGGCGGACACGGCGCACGCCCAGGTGAGACAGGTATCGATTTTGGGTCAATTTTAAACGTATTTGACCACGTCTGCCGTTTTGAAATTTTACAATATATTATTATTATTATTATCGAAAAACAACAATGGCAGACCATTATCGCGCGTTTAACATTGTAGCAGAAACTTTTGAAAGTGCTGAAAAAAATTAAATTTTGAAAGTAATTGACCAAATCTGCCAATGATATATTTTATTTATTAGGGTCTTATAAACCCATTTTAATAATGGCAGACGTATTTATTGAGTACACTGTCTATAGCTATCCTTTATTTTTCCCCTAAAAATTACTATTGTACTCACTATAGGCTATAGTATTCTCTTGTAAACAATATACTAAAACATATAAGGTATTGATGATAAAAAAATTAATATATTTTGAAAAAATTTCAAATATCTAGGTATAACACAGTTAGTAAATAATCATTCATATATTTATTTGATTTTCTTCTTTTTATTTATTTAAGACAACATAAAAAAAACGAGTTAAAACCAATACAATATTACAAAATGAATGAGTCATATATGTAATATAAAATAAATTTCGTTTTCATCAATTTTTGAATCTTCACTCATCATCATCGGAATCATTTCTTTCATGGTGTGTGTCGTCTCCATTGAATCGGAATCTGTAAATATAAAACGTAAATTATGAAATAAAAATATTTTGTTAATTGATCAGAAAATAGTTAATGAAAAATTGATAACTAGGAATTTACCAGGAACTTGGGTAATTAAGTCACTCACAGAAGTTGGAAGGTGATCTCCTTCGAACCATTTGAACCCAAATTTCTCATCTTTCTCAATCCAACGATACTCTAATGGGTCCAAGGTCGTAGGATGGTTTTTGTGAGCATTTTTCCAAACTATTCATAGTTATCAATTTTTCATTAACTATTTTCTGATCAATTAACAAAATACTTTTATTTTATAATTTACGTTTTATATTTACATATTCCTATTCAATGGAGGATGAAGACGACACACACCATGAAAGACATGATTCCGATGATGATGAGTGAAGATTCAAAAATTGATGAAAACGAAATTTATTTTATATTACATATATGACTAATTCATTTTGTAATATTGTATTGTTTTTAACTCGTTTTTTTGATGTTGTCTTAAATAAATAAATAAAAAAGAAAATCAAATAAATATTTGAATGATTACACAGGTCAACATTTGAACTAAGCGGGAACACGGCATCCCTTGTAAAGTACTAGGGGTTTTTCGGGTCGCTGATTACGATGAGAGGGTCGGTTGACCTTCATCATGCCAGGGTCAAGGGCATTTGAAGGTCAATTCGAGAGCGTTCTACCAAAAAATATGATAAAATTTTTGCTTATGTTTTTGAGGTTTGTGAGTCCGAATCCGTAGTTTGTTTGAGTGCATTTTTTCCCAGAGGTCATTTGAAGGTCAAATCGAGAGAGTTCTACCAAAAAATCTTAAAAAATTCTTGCTAATGTTTTTGAGGACTCTGAATCCGAATCCATAGTTTGTTTGACGTTGCGTTTTTCCCAGGGGTCATTTGAAGGACAAATCGAGAGAATTCTTCTAAAAAACCTGACAAACTTCACGCTTATGTTTTTGAAGTTCCTGAGTCCGAATCCATAGTTTGTTTTAGCTTATCCAATTAAGGCAAGGTTATGATCCCGGCCAGTTAAGGCAAGGCCACTCAACCCTCAACCTTGGACACCTTTTGTAAAGATGTTGACTTGTCGCATTGGACTCTATATTGGCAAAGTGTCCCACCAACATAGAGCCGGCGTCGTCATCATGCGACCGGCATGATGACAACGCCGGCGGGTCCGCTTTCTGGGATTCGGATTCAGAGACTACAAAAACATAAGCAAGAATTTTTTCAAATTTTTTAGTAGAACTCTCTCGATTTGACCTTCAGATGACCTCTGGGAAAAAGCGCAGTCAAACAAACTACGGATTCGGACTCAGAGACCTCAAAAACATAGGCAAGAATTTTTTCAGATTTTTAGGTAGAACTCTCTCAATTTGACCTTCAAATGCCCTTGACCCTGACGTGATGAAGGTCACCCGACACTTTCATCGTAATCAGCGAGCCGAGAAACCCCTAGTATCCTATGCGGCATACCGTGCTCCCGCTTAAATCAAATGTTGAACTGTGTTATTTGCTGTGTTATACCTAGATATTTGAATTTCTTTCAAAATATATGTATTTTTTATCATCAATATCTTATATGTTTTAGTATATTGTTTACAAGAGAATACTATAGCCTAGAGTGAGTGCAATAGTAATTTTTAGGGGGAAAATAAAGGATAGCTATAGACAGTCTATGCATTTATCTGGCCGGATAGTAGATAAGATTTTGCTGTCAGGCTGAAGTGTGTCCTCAATTAATACGTCTGCCGTTATTCAAATGGGTTTATAAGACCCTAACAAATAAAATATATCAATGGCAGATCTGGTAAATTACTTTCAAAATTTCATTTTTTTTCAGCACATTCAAAACTTTCTGCTATAATGTTAAACGCGCGATAATGGTCTGCCATTGTTGTTTTTCGATAATAATAATAATAATATATTGTAAAATTGCAAAACGGCAGACGTGGTCAAATACGTTTAAAACTGACCAAAAATCGATACCTGTCTCACCTGGCCGTGCGCCGTGTCTCCACGCTGGGTGAGTCCCCATGTCATGTACAATAAGTTTAGGGGCTTCACTGTACAAAACCCTAGGTCTGGTCAAATAGATACAGGTAGCCTTTCACTGGCTCTTAGACTATAAACTTTAGTAATCAAATTATATATAAATAAACGACAAAATACAATTTTCTGTTGTTTTAATAAGAGGACTGGGTGAGTGAAATTAAAGAAATACTACAAATGTAGTTGAAGAAGTGTAGATACCTAAAATTGTGTTAATCATTGTTTATTATTTGTTATATTTTTTATTTGTTTATTTGTAAAAGTCAGGAAATATTATACATAGAGAGAGAAGAGAACGTTTTAATAGAGGACACCTAAGTATTAACACTTCTGTTGTAGCTATAGTTTCCTCAAAACATTTAACGTACTCGTTTGGCGAACCCGGTATATTTTCGTTAATATAATAAAATTAATAATATGCGATCCATTATTAACTTGACCAACTGTTCAGAACACTCTGTCTTTTTTGGGTTTAAAAGAGACAGCCTTTATATTTAATGTATATTCTCAATTGCTTTAAAAAAACTCAGTCTGAAGCGCAATCGCAGTAAGAAGAAAAAGAGACTCGCTGTTTGCCTCTCGTCCAGTACGGACCTCCCAAGAAGCTCTGAAGGAAAAACGTTTCCCTATGTGCTCGCTAGTGCAACCCCAAAGTGCGTGTGCAGCTATTACTCACTTATTGTAAACCCCCTCGTGAGTGCGCATTGCTCAACATTATAAACTCTAGTTGTGCCTAAAAACCCAGGGTTAAGGCCGGCTACCCGCATCGAATGCAGATAAATACATGGATGGCAGATTTCCCAAGGCTTTTACTAGATCTAACTCGTAGACAAGGTAAGAGTTTTCTTATGAAGGGCAATTGAGTTTTTTATCAAAATAGAACCACACAAAACTACAGTCCACTTAATCAAATTCACTACATTTTTTGGCCCAATCGAGCCAGATTGATTTATTTTGATTTATCGCTATCAATTTGGTACATTTTTTAAATTCTCAGAAAATAAAATTGCATTCATAATTAGCCATTCTATTTGTTTCCCGCGTATTATTTCCACACACCTTAGGGTCAGATAATTACGCATGTCTACAAATCTCAACACGCAAGCGTCACTCACAAAGAAGGTTAATTTAGAATGACATTTCTTTCTAAAATTTTAACCTTTAATTTACTTTGTTTATTTTGCGTTAATACTCATATATTAATTTCTCATTAACCTCAAGTATTTATTAATACATTACTCGCAATTATAAAATAATAATTGTAATATGTTAACATCGCACTAGTTTAATTGTTATATCGATCGCCGTTTTGTTTATTTCAATAATAAAAACTCGTTCAGTTTGTCGATATTTAGCGGACATTTTTTTGTCATTTAAGGAATTTGCCACTCATTTGGATGCTCAGATCGAGATAGCTCGTGCTTTCTACACAAGTTTTTATGACATTCAAGCTATTCACATGCAACTTTTTGATAACTCTAGAGACTCACTTGAGTCCCATAACACTAGTATCCCTCGCACTAATGTAAAACTCCCAAAAATAGAAATGCCACACTTCTCTGGTGAATTCCGTAAATGGCAAACATTTATTGATATGTTTGACTCTTTGATTCATAATAATGACTCGCTCTCAAATATCGACAAATTTTATTACTTAATAGGCTTGGTTCACGGCGCTCCACTTAAACTCTTAAAATCCTCTCCCTTGACAGGTGATAATTACTTGCTTATAACGCATTGCGCAAGCGCTATGCGAATAAGAGTTTAGTTGCTAACTCTTATTGGCAGGCTATTTCTCGATATAAAAAACTCTCCAGTTCTCAAGGACTCAGAGAGCTAGTTGATGTTTTTAGTGAAAACCTTTCTGTGTTGGAAAATATGGACTTTCCTGTCAAGCAATGGGACTTCATTCTCTTCACAATCCCGTTCGAACGACTCGACTCAGATACCGCTCTGAGGTTTGAGCGAGACTGCGCTTCGGAACTTGAAGATCTATACTTTGATATTTTGCTGAATTACTTGGAGAGGCAATGCGCCGCTCTGGATTCTCTCAATATTATCCACACTCGCCCCGGTGCTGTTAGTAAATCTAAAGTTCATTATCCCCGTTTTAAAACATCAAAAAATAATTCTGCCAGTACATATGTCATAAATTCTCAATCTCAATTCTCTAGTAACATCATCTATCCATTATGTAAAACCGCACACCGCATTTATAATTGCCCTAAGTTTCTCTCAAAATCTCCTCATGATAGATTTGCTATCACTCGTACCCATGGATGGTGCACAAATTGCTTAGGATATAAGTATACATCTTCTCGATGCTCCTCTACAAATTGCTGTAGAAAATGTTCTCGCAACCATCATATTCTTTTGCATTTTACTGATGCCTGCGCAACTCACACTCGCCTTCGGGCTTACCAAATACTCGTTTCTAGTATTAGACCGGGAGAAACCTCATCCCACACTCTCAAGATTGCCTCGGCAGATCCTTGTATTAATTCTCAACCCAGCACTTCGAATATTTCTCTTCTCACAGGAGTGCAGGGTACCGTTCTCTTATCCACTGCTCTAGTGGAGATAAAGGATGCTCGTGGTCATTTGGACCGGTTAGGGTTCTTCTAGATAGTGGAAGCCAATGTAATCTTATAACAAGTAAGTGTTGTAAGAGACTCGGATTATTCAAACGCACTACACCTCTTAGTATTGGAGGTGTGGGCAGAATAAATACTCAATCCTCACACATTGTTTCTTGTATGCTTCGGCCTCGCGGAGCTTTGACTCCAGTTACCGATTTTGATGCTGTGGTCTTACCTCAAATTTCCTCTGATATGCTCTCTTCGGATATCCCATTGGACTATTTCAAATATTTCAATCATTTAAATCTCGCCGAGCCTCAGTTTAATACTTCTCGTCCAGTAGATATACTCTTAGGTGCTGATATGTTTCTTGCATTGTGGAACGGTAATACCTTGCAACCCCGACTGTAGCCCTGGAAACTATTCTGGGATGGATTCTCATGGGAAAGGTAGACTTTCCTTCCGTCTCAGTGAGCACTCTTATAACTAGTATTTCACTTGAAGACTCTGTAAAGCGCTTCTGGGACTTAGATCAGGTTCCAAAATTGCCAGCAATTTCTTTGGATGATAAACAGGCAGAGGACCTCTTTTCTCGTATCATTTCTCGTATATCCACAGGGAGGTTCACTGTCGAATTACCGTTTAACGATTCACACTTTCACTTCCAAGGATCTCATGATGTAGCTCTCAAAAGATTCTTGTCCCTGGAACGGAGAATGTTAAAAGACTCTGTTCTGTATGAACGCTACAAGGACTTCATGCAAGATTATTTGAACTCTGGCCACATGGAATTAATACACAGCCTCGAAATATTTCAACCCAGTTATTACATTCCGCATCATGCTATAGCTCCTACTAACTTCAAATTTAGAGTTGTCTTCGATGTTTCTGCTGTTGACACTCAAGGAGTGTCTCTTAATGACATCCTACTCTCCGGTCCTAAGTTACAGCAGATCATAATCTCGATTCTTTTGCGATTCAGACTCTATGCAGTATGCTTCACAGCCGACGTAAGGCAGATGTTCCGTCAGATTCTCATCGCTGAACAACATCGAGATTACCAACGTATTTTGTGGCGTTTCTCTCAGGATACCCCTATTCAGGATCAGATTGGTCACTGTTACTTATGGAGTTAGTTCTTCTCCGTATTTAGCAATACGTACTCTATTCCATCTTGCTCATATGTATAAGGATGATTACCCCGAAGCATCTGAGATCATACGACATCTGTACTGGTGCAGATTCTATCTCTCATGCTCTTCAACTCCAGAAAGAATTGATATCTCTACTCCAAAAAGGTCAGTTTCAGCTGCGTAAATGGGCTAGTAATAAACCGGCTCTATTTTCTCATTTACCCGCTTCGCAGAGTCATTCTGAGGCTCTTTCTCTGGATTTCGATCTCGAGTTTAACCAAATAGTAAAAATTCTCGGACTCCAATGGAATCCTCAAGACCATTTTTGTTTGTAGGTTCATGCATTTAATAACTTATGCACCAAACGCTCAATACTTTCAGAATTGGCACGAATCTTTGACCCATTAGGATTTATAACACCCCTTACTCTCTCAATGAAATTAATTATTCAGCAATTATGGGCTAGTGGTATCGATTGGGATGCTACTCCTGATGCTTCTATCATTCATAAGTGGACTACTATATGTTCTCAGATAGATGTTCTCTCTCAAGTTCACATTCCTCGACTAGTTCTCACATTTCCTTTTGTTTCGGCACAGTTGCATGGATTTGCTGATGCGTCGGAAAGGGGATACGCTGCAGTTGTTTATCTTCGTCTTGAGTCATCTTCCAACAAATATTGCTGTCATTTCATATGTAGTTAATCGCGCGTTGCTCCACTCAAGACAATTTCTGTCCCTCGACTAGAATTGTGTGCTGCTCTACTTCTCTCAGAGTTATTAGTAGTCGTAAAAGTATCTCTAGGCAGAAAGCTTGAATTTTCGTCGATCACGGCCTACTCGGATTCTACTGTTGTCTTGGCTTGGATAAGAAATTCTCCTCATCGATGGGTTACATTTGTTTCCAACCGGGTAACTCAAATTCAAGAAAGACTGGCTCCATCTCAATGGCGCTATGTACGATCTGAAGAAAATCCTGCCGATCCTGCTTCTCGAGGACTATTACCTCAAACTCTTGCCGAGAGTTCCTTATGGTTGCCGGGACCGTCATGGCTCTGGCTTCCGGAATCCCAGTGGTCTCCTGAGGTTCTCCCATGTCTCGATGCTATACCTGAAACTACCGTAGAGCAACGTAAACTTGTATGCACTCTCTCAGTTCAGTACAATTTTCTAGAAAATCTTCTTAATAAGTTTTCATCTCCACAGAAAATTCTCCGAATAATCTCTTACTCTATGAGATTTATTCACAACTCACGTCATCCTCAATCTACCCAGAACTCATTTTCAGCTGCTGATTTGGAAAAAGCTTCGTCAACTCTCATTAAACTTGCCCAGACTCAACATTATTGTCAAGATATTGCGACTCTTAAGAAAAACTCTCGCCCTTTATACGCCGCCAGCTCTAGTCCCAATTACTTACTACCACTCTCACCTTTTCATTTTCTTACTTGTCTCCTCTAAACACAGATCCTGATCCCGATACATCAGGACTGAAGTTATCTCATCTCTCTCGTTGGCAGCTAATTCAACGTATGCATCAGCACTTTTGGGACAGATGGCATAAGGACTACCTACACACTCTTCAACAAAGGAGTAAGTGGAGTGACTCAAGCACGCCTATTAATATTGGTACTCTTTTCCTTGTAAAGGAAGATAATTCACCACATTTGCAGTGGGCGCTAGCGCGTGTAATTAATGTCCATCCTGGTGCGTAATTCGAGTCGTAACTGTTCGTACCCAAAAGGGCGAATTTAAGCGTCCTGTCTCTAAGGTGTGTCCTCTACCATCTGACTCATAACCAACTCCTTATGTTCCCTAACTTTCCCTCTCTTTCCTCATTTACTTAAATCTCTCTCTATCTCTTTATATTTATATATGTATTAGATGGTTTCCGGGAATTCATCCGCGTAGTTGATAACTCATCCCTGCCGGGATCGATGGTAAAATGACGACGTTTCCGCAGAGTCACATCTGCCCTCTTCAGGTCGGTTCGCATAATTCTCGTAGCCTTCTGCTAGAAGCGAAAGCAGAAGGCTACGAGAATTATGCGAACCGACTACTGAGTATTCGAGTAACTAGAAGCGAAAGCAGAAGGCTAATTTTCAATTTTCATTTCCATGTTCCTGTGCTAATGTTGGTCTTCCATCCATCCTTCCTGATCTATATTGATATTTTATATCTTTTTCCTGGTTTTCCAGTTTACTTTTGGGTTTATTCCCCAGTAATAAATTGTGTTCTTATGAGTTTCCCCACAAAACTTTCCACATTTTTCTATATACCTGCTCATCTTCATATATATATATATATATATATATATATATATATTCGAGTAACTAGAAGCGAAAGCAGAAGGCTACGAGAATTATGCGAACCGACCTGAAGAGGGCAGATGTGACTCTGCCGAAACGTCGTCATTTTACCATCGATCCCGGCAGGGATCAGTTATCAACTACGCGGATGAATTCCCGGAAACCATCTAATATATATATATATATATATATATATATATATATATATATATATATATACAGGGTGTAAATAGTTTGAGTGCATATATTTTAGGTGGAGGTAGTATTCACCAAATTAAACAAAAAACTCTTATACCACTATGGTCAGTAGGCCTTAATAACCAAGAAAATCCCTACAACATATTAAGTAAATTATTGTCAATCCGGCAACGTCGCTCGCGTTCGAAGCAGATTCACTCTTAGCGCGAATAATAAAGGAATGACTACGCCGACAAAAAAATAAACACCTGTGTTTTTGTATTGACTGATGATATTGACCTTAGAATTAAATAAAAATGTATGAAATATTTTGTTGAAAATATTTACGTTTTTAATACAAGGTATTGCAATTAGAATTTGTATTTGGCGGTTTCTATTATGCAATTATACAAAGTTGGGTAAATATGATATTCAACTCAAGAGATCTGTATATGTAGTTTTTTACCAGTTAAATTATTCGAAGAATCATTATTACTGATTTAATTAATATTATTTATATTAGACAAGTAAATATGTAATCCTACTTACCGAATTTATTATAATGATAGAACTGAGTTGAAACAACGGATTATTCACAGCAAATGTTCAAAATGCCCACCATTACTATCGACACAAGCACGACACCGTTTAATCCAATTTTCATGTATGCGAGAAAAAATTCCTGGAATATTTCGGATTTCGTCAGCAGCGTCAAAAATGCGTTGTCTAAGGTCATTGTCGTCAATAATTGGAGTCGTGTAAACCTTACTTTTCATGTGTCCCCATAAGTAGAAATCTAAAGGATTGAGATCAGGAGATCTTGCTGGCCAACGTATATGTCCGTTTCGACCAATCCAACGACGGGGAAATGTTCTATTTAAGAAGTCGACAACTATATAATAAAGGTAATTCTCACCTGTCAAACGTGCAGGCAGTATAAATGGCCCAACCAAGTATTCACCAACTATTCCAGCCCACACGTTAACTGAGAATAGGTGTTGAAATACTGACTGGTGTATTTCGGGCGGATTTAACTCAGACCACGAATGCGTATTATGAAAATTTATTATACCATTCCTATTAAAACTTGCTTCATCTGTTGTTAAAATATTGTTCACAAAATTAGGAAATTGTCGATGTTTTCTGAGGAACCAATGACAGAAATTGAGTCTTGGTTGAAAATCATCAATTGAAAGCCCTTGAACCCGCTGCATGTGATATGGATAGAGCAATTGTTCCCGTAATGTTCTATGAACAACAGTGTGAGAAATTTGCAGCTCACTTCCAATACTCCGTGTGCTACGATATGGGTTGATGTCGATAAGGTCTAGTATTTGATCCTCAGCAGCTAAGATACGATTATGTCGCTGTGGTCCGCGATTGTTTATTTGTGGTATTGCACTACCTGTTTCCAGAAGCCTCTACGAAACAGCTACGAATGTCCTAGCATTGGGCAGGCGTCTGTTTGGAAACCTTTCCCTGTATAACATTCTTGCTATTCTGCAATTACGTCTGCTTTCCCCATAAATTAAGAGCATGTCATGTCTTTCCCTAATTGTATAATCGGCCATTATTTATCACAAATAAATACTGTCGCACTATTCTTAATTATCGAACTTACACACTAATCACAACCGATTTTATTTATTTAAAAAATATATTAAATGGAAAGCAAACCACGAAGTCTATATCAAATAGATATCATTCAAATCACTTTACCGTTTATCTATTCTTATTTACAAGAATCGAAATCCCAAAAAACAATCGTAACTCTCAGTCGTCGTTAAAGTAAAAAATGTAGTAAAAAAGTTGGTCTGTATGCCACGTTGCCATATCTATTCGGAGAAACTTACACTAAATTATAAAAGCATATTTCGAGTTTAAATAATCAATTTTCATTTTTAATGTGGCTATTAAAGATGTATAAGCTATTGAGTATTTACATATTTAGATTTACCGACATTTTGAAATCGAAATTATTGTATTATTCACTGTAGCAAGAGCTACATAAAATCTAACTTTATGTGTTCTTTTTGGCAAAACTATAGTTTATTTTAGAAAATGTTATAAAGCTTTTTGATTTGTTTTTGCCTGAAGTATTGTTCTTCAAAATCTTTGCACTCAAACCGTTTACACCCTGTATATATATATATATATATATATATATATATATATATACATATAAGAGAAAATAGCCATATTGGCAAAATGGGAGTTAAATATAAAGAGATAGAGAGAGATTTACGTAAATGAGGAAAGAGAGGGAAAGTTAGGGAACATAAGGAGTTGGTTATGAGTCAGATGGTAGAGGACACACCTTAGAGACAGGACACCTAAGTATTAACACTTGTGTTGTATGCTATAGTTTCCTCAAAACATTTAATGTACCACTTCGTTTGGCGAACCCGGTATATTTTCGTTAATATCTATGTCTTATCAAAAAATTAATAATATGCGATCCATTATTAACTTGTCCAACTGTTCAGAACACTCTGTCTTTTTTGGGTTTAAAAGAGACAGCCTTTATATTTAATGTATATTCTCAATTGCTTTAAAAAACTCAGTCTGAAGCGCAATCGCAGTAAGAAGAAAAAGAGACTCCCTGTTCGCCAATCGTCCAGTACGGACCTCCCAAGAAACTCTGAAGGAAAAACGTTTCCCTATGTGCTCGCTAGTGCAACCCCAATGTGCGTGTGCAGCTATTACTCACTTATTGTAAACCCCCTCGTGAGTGCGCATTGCTCAACATTATAAACTCTAGTTGTGCCTAAAAACCCAGGGTTAAGGCCAGCTACCCGCGCCGAATTCAGACAAATACATGGATGGCAGATTTCCCAAGGCTTTTACTAGATCTAACTCGTAGACAAGGTAAGAGTTTTCTTATGAAGGGCAATTGAGTTTTTTATCAAAATAGAACCACACAAAACTACAGTCCACTTAATCAAATTCACTACACCAACATATACCTTGAAGAAGAATATTAAGTAATTATTTCATTTAAATTATTCTTCTATTTTTTTCAAATACTACAGGCAAGAGCTAATTACGATATTACTTTAAAATATTTATCAATTTGAAATTCAAATAAAAGCTAAATACAATTGATGCATCCTGACTCGAATTATAAAGTAAAATTTCTTTAATAAAAGCGAATCTTGAAATATTGACAGTTCATTAATTTAAAGTAATTTAAAACCATTTTTTCCACTTTCTTCAATGAACTTCAAATTTATATTAATTTCACAAATGCCAACTCCGACAATCCAGAAGTATCTCGAACATGTATTTTCAAAATAAAAACATTTCCGCAAAATTATAAAGGGGTTTCATTTCAAAACTAGGCACCCAAAATAACTTTTTAAAATATCTTTCAAAGAAAAAGACAAAAAAACACGTTAATTTATGTTTACAGGGGGACTAAGCGGGGTGAATATCACTTCTACAAGTTTAAATACAATCTTTTGACACATTTTTTTAAATCCCATTATTTTTTTACAGAGTAATGACCTAGAAACCGTAAAAAATTTAATATTTTGAATTGTAATTGAAAAAAAGGATCAGTCTAAATATCCAGAAAAACAAGTGAGAAAAAATCCTGAAATGTTTTTGCGAAAGATATTTGCCATTTTAAATGTAAACAATTTATTATTATTAGTGGTTTCGTTGTATACTGACCATCAAATTTTGACAATGGTTTATTCTTTACAAGAAAGAATTGAAATAATGTCTATTTATGGGGAAGAACAACGCTGTGGACGCAGAAGGGTTTTCATCAGAGAAATCGCGATACAAATATTGGGCATCAGTATACGTGTTGGATTTGGTTCATACATTTCAAGAAACTGGAAGTGTGTGCAACAAAATTGTCAAGAATCGTAGAATTTTAACTGAAGCCATGTATCCTCAAACATCAATACCAAGTCTCTAAGTTAACAAATATTTCCTTGGGCTCTGTGCATAAAACGTTACGGCTAATTAAATTCTTTCCTTATAAAATACAGCTTTTACAACAGCTTGCTGAGGATGATTTATGACAAAAGTTTAGAATTCCGCGAATTAATGACTCAAAGGACAAATTCAGAGTCTAATATTAAAATATTTGTTTTTATGACGAAGCAGGTTTTTTTTAATAGATTTCTCAATAAACATAAGTGTAGATACTGGGAATTGTCCCAATCCACAAGTTTTTCGGGCAGAGCCATGGGCTGAACCAAGGGGGGGGGGCGATGAGGGCGATCGCACCGACCGCCCCTCAAAGTTGGTACATTTATTATTAAAACGAGCCCAGAAGAAGGTCACTTCTATGGGTTTAAACCACATAAAGACTACTTTTAAGGTAATAGTCCAAGAAATATGGGTTTAAAATTATATTTTGGTAATAATGCAATACAGGATCGCCCCCCTGAAGCATGAGATCGCCCCCTCGGAAGCACGAGTCTGGATCCGCTCCTGCGCAGAGCACAACTAATATACACAGAAAATCAAGGTATGAGTCGGAATTCTCGGAAATACAATTATTGATGGTTTATTCGTGGAAGAAAATTTAACTGGAATTGTAATTGGACTTATAATAACCGAATCTTTAGAAAACCAAACAGATCAAGATGAAATTTTGTTGCTAGACGAAGAAAAGCTATTTTTCAACAGGACGGAGACCCTCCAGATTATGCCTTGTCTGTACGAAATTGGCTTAATGAGACATTTCCCTCTCCCTCTCCCTATTGCTCTCTCGTTCTCTCTTAGGGACCTTTTTCAGCTTTGAATATTAATTTTATAGATCTAAAGAACAAATTATTTGTATTTATTGTTTAGTAAGCTGCTATTATTAATGACTTTTTAATAAATTTCGTAAATATCAGCAACTACTCTTATTTATATATTTTATGCTCAGCTTGGTACATCACTAGCACAACAATTATTATTAGATTGTGCTATAATTAATGTATAGTGTTAATTCTAACGGATTTTATTTTTAATCACAATATAGAATTTGTTCATATATAATAATTGCTTTTTAGATCTAAAAAGACAGGTATCTATTGATCTTGTACGTAAGTTATTTACTCGATTTTAGATACCTTTTACATAGGGGGATATTCGTCAATGGACTCCTCCTTACCTCAAGTCTCAATTCCCCTCCGTATAATTAAAGTATTCGCTTCAGTAGTTTTGAAAATACAAGACAATAATGGTAATACAGTATCATGTAAATACATTTGTATCAATATACTGTTACGAAATTTACCTAAGCCGGCCCTGGCTTCATTCCGATGAGACATCAATCGCTGGGATAATAAAAAGTTAGACTGGAATTTTCGAAATGGCGTCAAATAGTATTCTCGACGCTGGGCAGAAAAAGGTAGTACCATCGAGAACAACTTAACCTATATAAAGAGACATTAATTTCAGAAGTTAGTTAGTCTTAGTGCGTTGAGCTTATTTCGTTGTTATAATTTCGATATAAATAGAATTAGAATCAGCTGTTGGAAATATTTGATGTTTTACTTGTAAATAAAAGTTTCTAGAAAATTGAAGTGAATATTAGTTCTTCAAAATAATTAATTGAACCTACAGAGTTTACAACAATATGTACAAAAATTAGACGTTTTTTCCCTTAAAAATATACATTTATAGTTTCAATTTGAAATATATTCTTCATTATCGATTTCTTTTAAGTTTCAAGTGAGTCTTAGTATTTTGTTAAATTAGATATCGCCACGCCTCAATTATGTGAGTAAAAACTTCTGTTCAAACATTTCCGCTACTCATTCTCAAGGTATGTTCTGCACGCACGCAATGTGATTTTTTCATCGGTTTGTAATATATGAACCAGTGATTTTCTACTTTGCAAATTAAATATTATGAAAATGAATATAATAGTTAACAATGTGTTTTTTTTGCTTTCAACTTTGTGTTCTGTTACTAATATTTTATCGACTTACTGACTAGTTTCTGCGCTTAACACATTATCAAACGTGTACAAACAATGAAGACTAGTACGATCTACAAACAAATACTTGCATATAGCCTCTCTGAGAAAGAATTCTCAAGATTCAGAAGGAGATAACAGCATTTGAATTTCTGTTCGTGCGGTTAGCGATTTCTCGAAATGAAAAACCTGTCTCCCATAAACCAATAATTCGAATTCTTTCACATTCACTTAGCTGGCGATACATTCGGTGTTCACGTACTCAGGGCATTTTAACATGAATAAACATCGATTTTGAATCCCATGAAACATTTAGTTTTTGGTAAATTAAAAAAAAATGCAAAACCGACTACAATGTTAATTAATAAAAAAAGTTTACATGAAGAAACATACACCAAATTTTAATCATTTACTCCTTACTGTAGCATCATGTTTTGTTAAAACAATTATAAATTTATACATCTTGTTCCGGGTGTTGCGTTCTCTCTGACAGTGAGTATATACACAAACATTTTTTAGCTGAGTCCAAACATTTTGTAGTTACTCTACATTAATATCCAAAAACAAGTTTATAAAATTTTCGTCTCTCTGATAATCGGTCTCCAGCTGGAATTTTGCTGCGTCCTAACTAAACGATCTAAAATTGTAGTATAATTAAATTGTTATAAATTTATGTTACGCCGCCAAAACTTAAGAAACCTTATGAGTTAATCACTTCTGATAAAAACAATGCGAGCACGAAATAAAAACGGCTGTAAATAAAAAATTATTAATAATTGCCGTCTAGAAAAAAAGTAAGATTGACATGAATCCGAAGAAGAATACCATCTAGGCTGTCAGACAACAGAACGACTGGAAAATTCTTCGAACGAATGAATCCTCTATAAGACACTGGTGCGTGGCAGTTTGGTTTAGAATCAGCTTGTAGCACTCCAGCTGATAGTATTAGACATTGTGTTTTTGGTCTATGGTCGTCATTTCCTATTCAAATGGCTGTTGGACATGAAGACACCGGAAGGACAACTGGTCAGGTGGATAGAGAAACTACAACAATAAACTTTCAAAGTTGAATAATATTGCCGATGCCTTGTCAAGAAAACCCTGTAAAGCAGAATGCAGACTGTGTCTCAAGACGGAGCGAGAGGGTGTCTCCATCCGATATATCCGCGTACAGATGAATGTTGACTCGACAACGGAACAATGTGTTCAGAATCAAATGACTGACCCAGACGTTGAACCAATCCTTTTACTTAAGAAGAGAGTACCCATGCCAAGATTGGACTCGGGCGTCCTGAAGGCATTGTGGGCCCAATGGGACAATCTAAGAGTGGAGAATGGAATCTCAAAAAGAATTTGGAAAGCACTGACTGCAGAGAAACCAAGTCCCTACTGGTGGTCCCAAAGAAAAAAGTATCCGGCGTCCTGACCAAAGTATATAATGGGATTACCAGAGGCTATCTGGGCATAAATAAAACCTTAGATAAAATTCCGCAAAGGTATTACTGGGTAAATTACTTCGAGAACTTCAGAGCTTGGTGACGGAAATGTGACACCTGTGCAGCCAGTAACGGCCCCAAGACCCGAACGAAGGGCAGAAAGCAGCAATACAATCTGGGCGTCCCATATAATATGAGAGAATTGCCACTGATGTCGTCGGTCCATTTTCCGAGTCTAAAAGGGGGAACAAATACATTCTGGTCGCAATAGATTACTTACTGCTATACCCAATCAAGAGGCAACAATGTTGGCGACGGTGCTGGTAGCACAGTTACATTCAGTCCAAGTGCGTAACTTTGAATCCAATGTATTCCAGAAGGTCTGCACAATGTTGGGAATCAAGAAGCCTTTGCATTCACAGCATATTTCCCCATTCCTGTAGGTTAATCGCTCAGCTGTAAGTAACAGCACAGGACTGATTCCAGCCAGAATACTATTCGAAAAAGATACTGGCAATACAAGAACTAGCCTGATCGCAAATGTTTTCACCAGCGATCAAAGAAAACAAGCTATAATCTCAAGACAAACCAGTCGAGTTCCAAAATAGTGAAAAGGTTTGGTTATAGAACCCCCGAGAAGCGAAGGCAAAATCTCCAAAACGTTTTCTATCGTATTCGCCGAAATCCAATACCCCTGTCAATTACCGATATTTGTACAAATAATAAATAATTAAAGTTTCATTGAATTTATTCCATAATTTAGCTGCACACTCGATTTTGAAAATTTAAAGCTATCAAAAATTGTGGCATTTATACTTTCTAATTTTGAATTTACGGAAAAGTTTTATAGTTCAAGTGTTCCAAATGGTGTCATTTTTTATAGTTGTCATTGCGAACTTTTTAATTTGTTTATTATGTTTGGTACTTATATGTACTAATATATCTACTAGAGTTGTTGCACACGATCATCTAAGGTTAAATATATATATATATATATATATATATATATATATATATATATATATATTTGATGAGAAGTCTTGGGTTTTTGGGACCATTGAAATAATTCGTGGTAATATATATACGTACGTTTCGACCAATATAAAATTAATGACAACATGAAATGTATAAATAAACAAAAAACTAGTCAAATAATAAAATACTGTTACTTACATAATTTTACACACACTTAACCACTGTAAATAAAATTAACATATTTGAAAAGTATTGCGCCACTACAACTAAATTTATCTGTCTGCCTCATGATAGTCAATATGCAAGATGTGTTCGCCTCTTCGGGCCGTAAAGAAATAAATCACTCGTTCGTTTGCAGTTTTAAGTGTTTGGTTATATACAAGGGCGGTATAATTATTTATCAGTTTGTTTCTTTAAATAGATTGCTGTATATTGTGCTTAGATTTTTGGTATCACTTTTTGCATTTACCATACATGGTTGTTTCTGTATATATATCATTTCATATATTTCCCGTTTAATTTGATTTGATTCAGTTTGCAAAATTTTAGTTTTTTCATAGTCAAAAGTGTGTTTTGTTTCCATCATGTGATTAGTTAAGGCGGTTTTATTTTTTTGTCGTACTTATGACCATTAAGTCTATTTTTTAAGAGCTGCGATGTTTGACCGATATATGTTCCTTTACAATTTTTACAAGGTATTTCGTATATGACATTACTTTTTTTTTCTTTCTTAATTTTCGTTTTTAATTTTGTGAAATGTTTATTTAATGTGTTGTATCCTTTATGACTTATAGTAATATCCTTTTTCTTAAAAACATTTTTTATTTTTTCTGTTAACTTAGGAATGTATGGTAATGTTAGAAATTTTTTATTTTGTAGAGGTAATTTTGTTATTGCTTGTCCTTTATTATAAAATTTATGTATTCTTTTCTTAAAAATTGATTCAACAAGGTCAGCTGGATACTTGTTTTCTTGAAGGGCCTTTTTTGCTTTCCACATTGACTCTTTTCTATATTGTGGGTCTGATAGAATATATATATATATATATATATATATATATATATATATATATATATATATCAATATATATCAATATTTCAAATATATATATATATATATATATA
This sequence comes from Octodonta nipae, assembly GCA_034190945.1. NCBI lineage: Eukaryota > Metazoa > Arthropoda > Insecta > Coleoptera > Chrysomelidae > Octodonta > Octodonta nipae. The sequence goes on along the minus strand of CM067216.1, from coordinate 94,087,981 downwards.
TATATATATATATATATATTTGAAAACAAGTTGGCACGGACGGAACTATGTGTAGCTCTCTTGATGGTCCGGGTGTTCGTCCGTTGAAAGTTTTGTCCCTGTAAAGGAACGGTCGCCTGACGTTTCGCCAAAATCTCACTTGGCTTTTCCTCTTCTTCCAACACGAAGGGTGGCTGCAGGTTCGGACCTTTCCGGACTACTTCGTATCCGAGATCGTCGGCTAGGTCGTTCTCCGCTTGGTTTGCTCTCCGTAGCGTCTGAAGTGGAAGTGAGCTCCGATATGTGCGCGACACCATTGCGTTGTCGCAAATTGTACCGGTGACGTGGTTCTGTTTGTACCGATGGCGGCCGCAGATGTTCGTTAGAAGGGTGGGCGTTCTGATAGTTAGCTACGAGTGACGGAATGCAACGTTGTGGTATTGTTGCGCTCTCTTTTAATTTGTTTTTCTTTTCCCGTAAGATGTTCTTCCAGGCTTGATGCAGGTGTAGAGCTTCGTTACGGTTATTGATTTCCCCTTCCTTTTCAATTTCTATAGCTTCCCTAATTGTTCTTCTTTTGAAGTTGTTTTCTGTTGCCAGATGCTTAGAGCCCTTAAAGTTGATTCTACGTCCTGTTTGCTGTTGATGTTCGAACAGGGCCGAGGTTGTGGTCTTGTTTCGTATGCTGAGTTTGTGCTCTTCGATTCGGGCTTCGATCCTACGGTTTGTTTGACCTACATATGCTTGCTCGCATCCGCCGCAAGGTATCTTGCAGACTCCGTGACTCTCTAGTGGACGTTGGTCTTTGGGATTGCCTAGAATGCTTTTTATCGTCTTATGAGGTTTGTAGGAAGTTTTGATGTTGCTTCTCCTAAGGATTCTTCCTATCCGATCTGTCACTCCTTGTATGTACGGAAGGGTGGTCGCTGCCTTTGGGGGGTCTTGTTGGGTTTCTTCGTGCCTTGGTAGTTCTTGTTGATTCAGGGCTCGTCGTATGGTGTTGTTGCTGTACCCATTCCTCCTCAAGGTCTGTGAGATGGTGTTTAGTTCCTCTTGTTTGTGTTTGGTGTCTGCAATGCGTCGTGACCTGCATATAAGTGTATTTGCTACTGCTTGTATTTGGGAGGGATGATGGTGGGATTTAGCATTAAGGTATCTGTCGGTGTGTGTCTGCTTTCGATAGACTGTGTGTTCTAGCTTCCCTGTTGTTGTCCTTTTTAAGTAGATGTCCAGAAAAGGAAGGCATCCATCTTCTTCCATCTCCATGGTGAACTGGATCCTTTCGTGTAGAGAGTTTGCCAGGTGTAGGAAATTGCTGAGTTCCGTATCCCCATGAGGCCACACTATCAATATATCATCTAGGTATCGTAGCCAGACTTTTGGTTTCAGGGGGGCTAGTGTTTAAAAAGGCCGTTTCGAAATAAGACATGAAGAGGTTTGCCACCGCTGGTGAGAGCGCTGAGCCCATAGGTGCACCGTCGTCCTGTCTGTAAAGTTGCCTGTCAAAGGAGAAATATGTGTTTTTGAGGCAATGTTCTGCGAGTTGTTTGATGTGCGCAGGAAGGTCTTCATTCATGGCAATTTAGTCCAAGGCTTCGTCAACGGGGATGCTTGGGTAAAGTGATTTGACGTCGAGACTTGCGAGGCGGTCTTCTTCTTGTAAGTTTAGGTCCCCTATTGTTATGAGAAGATGTTTGGAATTTTTTCCTAGGATGCGGCATTTTCGACTAAAGGTTGCATGGCTGCTGCGAGGTACTTCTCGAGTTGTTGAAGAGGTGAGTTGAAAGCACTGAATCTTGGACTTGGTTGTTTTTTCCAAGTAGGTTGTCGGGTCTCTCTTTATTGGTTTATAGGTTTGGTCCAGTAGAATTTCTTTCATTTTTGAGTTGTAGTCAATTGTGTTCATGACTACCGTGGCGTTTCCCTTGTCCGCTAGTAGGATTGTGATGTCTTTGTTTTTCCTGGGGTTAGTGAGTGCTTGGTGTTCTGCCCTGGATACGTTTGGCTCTGTTTTTTTAGCAGACCGCAGGATTCTTGCTACGTCTTGCCTTATTTCTTCGGCTTTCTCCGGTTCGACGTGGTGTAGTGTTGATTCTACGCCAGAGATGATATCTTCGACCGGTATGATTGTTGGACTTATTGCGAAGTTGAAGCCTTTACACAGGATCTGTTTCTCGACAGCGGAGAGTGGATAGTTGGAAACGTTGTGGACCACTTTGTCATAGTCTGGCGGCCTCGTATTTGTGATCTGTACGGCCTTACTAGCAAGGTTTTGATGTTTCTTGTTTAGTCCTGGCTGTTTTGAGTTCTTTGTCTGTTTCTGTTCGAAAGAAAAATAGTTGTTCTGTTGACGTCCAGATTAGTCCGTGGAGGGTGTTGCTGAGTGGCAAGTGTGAAGTCAGTAGATCCCTCTCGGTCATGGCTAAGTGTCGTCTTGTCCGGTGTATTTCCTCGCGCAGTAGCCCTCTTCTGGCATTGTTGAGGATGGTGTCGGTTTTCTTAATATGGAAAGCTTGGTGAAAGATGGAAGGAGATTTTCGTCTCTGCATTTTATCAGGAAATGGAGATTGCACAGGAGTGTGGTTTTTCTTTTGAGTGTCTCCTCCCCGTAGACGTGTACAATGTTTGAAAACAAGTTGGCACGGACGGACCTATGTGTAGCTCTCTTGATGGTCCGGGTGTTCGTCCGTTTAAAGTTTTGTCCCTGTAAAGAACCGGTCGCCTGACGTTTCGCCAAAATCTCACTTGGCATTTTCATAAGGCTTTTCCTCTTCTTCCAACACGAAGGGTGGCTGTAGGTTCGGACCTTTCCGGACTACTTCGTATCGTATCGTTCTCCGCTTGGTCTGCTCTCCGCCTTTGGGGGGTCTTGTTGGGTTTCTTCGTGCCTTGGTAGTTCTTGTTGATTCAGGGCTCGTCGTATGGTGTGGTTGCTGTACCCATTCCTCCTCAAGGTCAGTGAGATGGTGTTTAGTTCCTCTTGTTTGTGTTTGGCGTCTGCAATGCGTCGTGACCTGCATATAAGTGTATTTGCTACTGCTTGTATGCAATGTTACAAAGGCAGCGACCACCCTTCCGTACATACAAGAAGTGACAGATCGGATCGGAAGAATCCTTAGGAAAAGCAACATCAAAACTTCCTACAAACCTCATAAGACGATAAAAAGCATTCTAGGTAATCCCAAAGACCAACGTCCACTAGAGAGTCACGGAGTCTACAAGATACCTTGCGGCGGATGCGAGCAAGCATATGTAGGTCAAACAAACCGTAGGATCGAAGCCCGAATCGAAGAGCACAAACTCAGCATACGAAACAAGACCACAACCTCGGCCCTGTTCCAACATCAACAGCAAACAGTAGATAGAATCAACTTTGAGGGCTCTAAGCATCTGGCAACAGAAAATAACTTCAAAAGAAGAACAATTAGGGAAGCTGTAGAAATTGAAAAGGAAGGAGAAATCAATAACCGCAACGAAGCTCTACACCTGCATCAAGCCTAGAAGAACATCTTACGGGAAAAGAAAAACAAATTAAAAGAGAGCCCAACAATACCACAACCTTGCATTCCGTCACTCGTAGCTAACTATCAGGACGCCCACCCTTCTAACGAACATCTGCGGCCGCCATCGGTATAAACAGAACCACGTCATCGGTACAATTTGAGGCAACGCAATGGTGACACCCAATCAAAACAAACGGCACCGCCCCCTCAACACAATCGGAAGCGGGGCAAAGAAATAGGAAGGGACTTGGGAGATAGCATAAATAGCGGCGCGCACATATCGGAGCTCACTTCCACTTCAGACGCTACGGAGAGCAGACCAAGCGGAGAACGACCTAGCCGACGATCTAGGATACGAAGTAGTCCGGAAAGGTCCCAACCTGCAGCCACCCTTCGTGTTGGAAGAAGAGGAAAAGCCTTATGAAAATGCCAAGTGAGATACTTGTTTGGATTTTGGCCTTAGTTGTTTTCTCCAGATAAGTTGTTGGGTCGGTAGTAATTTGTTTATATGCTGGATCTTGTAGCAATGTTTGAATTTTGTTTGAATAATCCGCTGTATCTAAAATTACACTCGCATTTCCTTTTATATATATATATATATATATATATATATATATATATATATATATATATAGTAACAATACATTATTCTACTCACCATAGTAATGTTAATTTTGATTATAACTTCATTTCCAGTTTTGCTATCAATGTCAGTCAAAAAAATTTTGCTACATCAAATTTATTAATTTCATAATTCCTATGTTTGTGCTCTTTTCAAATTACAATCACAATTTACTGTAAGTATTTAAAAATTTATCTCACATATTACAATTATAAATTTTGTTTGTAGTCAAAAGACTGACGAAGAAATTAAAGTATTTCGAAAGCTTTCGCAAAGTTAAAGTGTATTTCACTTCTTTATAAAATCGCTCATAAAAGGCTGCTTCCCGAAACCTTTCTTACATTGTATATATATATATATATATATATATATATATATATATATATATATATGTTTTTAAGTTTTCGCGGGCACTAAATGTTTTAGGTGGTTTCCGGGAATTCATCCGCGTAGTTGATAACTGATCCCTGCCGGGATCGATGTATAATATATATATATATATATATATATATATATATATATATATATATATATATATATATATATATATATATATATATAATAACCGCTCTTCAAGTCCAGGGTGGAAAACATCTTCGATCCAGCCAACGTATCTAGGGTGTCGTCCATTCTTGGAAGGGGATTTCTTTGTAGCGTGGTTTAATTGCCGATAGTCCACGCAAAATCGAGTCGAACCATCTTTCTTTTTAACCAAGACAACTGGAGAAGCCCAAGGACTATTGGGTGGTTCAATAACACCTTCTTCCTCCATCTCGCGGACTATCCTGTCGGCTTCTTCTCTTTTAGCTAGGGGTAGTCTTCTTGCCGACTGTCGAATAGGTTGAGCGTCCCCAGTATTAATTTTATGTTTTACCAGATCGGTTCGTCCTCTTTTGCCATTCCCTACATCGAAAATATCCTGGTAGTTTCTAACGATGTCCCTCAACTTTGCTTTCTGGTTTGGTTTCAAATTCTTAGATGAATCGGTGATGAGTCCTTCCAGTTCCTCAGATAGTTTACCTTGTGGTATTTCTGCATGCTGTGTGCTTCTGACTACAGAGGAAACTGATGAACAATGGCCCAAAGTTGTTCCTTTCTTTAGCACAACCGAGTAATGATTCAGGTTCATTACTCTTACTGGCACAGTCTCCTTAACCCGAAACAGAGTCTTCCCCAGTGCGACTCCTCTGCCTACATTTCCGTCGTTAAGTTCGGGATCAAACATCATTACGGTTCCAGTTTAAGCTTTCCCATCTAGGCAAGCATCTACAATGATTTCAGCTTTTTCCGGAACATTGACATCCTCTGCTAAGATGGCTCGATGCATTATGTCATCTTTTCCATGAAGCACCACTTCTTCGTCATTCACTAGCAGAATTCCATCTTTGAAGTTTAATTGGAATCTCTTGGAGCTCATGACATCCATTCCAATGATTACTTCGTGTTCGATGTCTGCCACTAATGCTCGATGTAGGAAGGTTGTGTTTCCCAAGGTCATTTCAACCTCTATTTCACCATGGACTTTCGCTGCTTCTCCTGTCGCTGTTCGCAGTTGCCATTTTGTTGGTTTTATCATTGTCTCTAAAACAATGTTGGGCCTTATTACTGTTTTCGTTGCACCAGTATCCAGCAGCATTGCAAATTAACTCCTATTAATATGGCCATCTACGAAATCACTGTTAACGTGGTTGCGTAGCGAAGCGACATATGCGTTGGTAGTTCACACTTGTTTGCTACAGGTCGACGATGGTCCCTTTACTTAGGCCTTCTTTAGTTTCCCCGGCGAGGAAGTCTGGACTCCGTTGCTCTCCTTGCAACGACTGTGGACATGTCCTACCTTACGACACTTCCGACATCTCACTAGTCTTTTTTCGGTAAGGACTTCTTCTATTAACTTTCTTACAGAGGCTTCGTCGTTTCCGCCATCTTTAGATTCTCCATCAACGATTCGGACTCTGGCTTGACCTCTGCAGGTATTTTTCGCAGCCTCGAATTCTAGAGCTCGAGCCAGTGCATCCACTAGTTGAGTCGGTCGAGCTAGGGTCAATGATTGGCGAACCAGACGGGCAATGTCAGCTTCAAACTCTTGTAGAGATTCATTTGGTCTCTGGTGGCGATTATTCAATTGGGAGTGGTAGACGTGCTCCAAATGTGTCTGTCCATACCTCAGTTCTAAATGTTTGACCAGTTGTTCGTAGTCTTCTTGCTCCGAGGTATTCAATGTTTGTAAGATATCTGTAGCATCCCCTCTTAAGGCTAGGGTTAATGCGATTGCCTTCTCCTCTGCCGACCATCCATTTAGCTTAGCTGCAGCCTCGAATTGGCGACGACAATTAGTCCATGATGATTTTCCATCAAAGGTTTCATTTTGTGTCTTGTCCCCTCGAGGCCAATTTTTGAATCCACTATCTCTGTACTGTTTCTGCTTTCGGTTTTTGATTGTGTTTCTCCTCTTTGCATTGTGACTACCTGTTCTTTTATTTTGCTGATCTCAACTTCCATGATCTGTTTTAGCTCTTCTATCCGAGCTTCATTCTCGTCTATTTTCTCTTCCAGCATTTCTGAATTTTTCTCTACCATGCATTTCAAATTTTCTTCTGGGGATTTAAAATTTTCCAGTAATTGGGCCTCTAAGGATTTTCTCAAAGTTTTAGAATTTTCTAGTAGTTTATCTTCTAGGGTTTTCGAGTTTTCTTGTAATGTTTGTAGCTTATCTTCTAAGGACTTAGAATTTTCTAGCAATTTATCTTCTAACGACTCTTTCAAGTTTTTAGAATTTTCTTGTAATTTATCTTCTATTTTCTGTAATAGCATACTCATGTCCCCATTACCAGAAACTTCAAACAAATAAGTATCGAGATCGTTACCTTCATTCATTAGAGCATCTCGCAGCCGTTGTATTAATTCACTTTTCTTCCCACTAATTTCTAAATCCCTTTCCTCAAGTTCTTTTTTTAAGTCAGTCACTTTCAATTGGTCCAAATTCACTGTTTTAAACATTTTCAGTCAATTTAATTTTTACTTCTAAAGTTCCACAAATACACCGCACACCTGTCACCACTGTACTGTTTTTATTTTCACACTCGGGTTCAATGCAGTTCTGGGATTTATTTAAAAACACAGTCTAACTCACTCTAATTTATTTCAACTACTTTTACACAAATTTATATTCACAGAAAGTACTACATATTTACATTTTATCTTAACTGTACAAACGACCGACGAAAACCGAATAAACTCCTATCGCCAGCTGGTCCTTTTATACATCTATCTTGGAATTGTCTGGTACGTCCACGAACCATCGGGAAATTCCATCATGTTCTGGAAGTTTTAAGGGAATTCCCAGTAACGGCAGCGGTCCGCCGGTTGACAGACAAACATGTCGGGTTCCACGAATTTATCGGAATAATGTCCCTTCCATGAATTGGTTGAGGGCCGATTGCACCAGCTGTCGGATGAATTCTCGTAACAATATTTTAGATCAAAATTAAGTTTTAAATACATAAATTTGTTAAGTAAATAGAGAATTGAAATGTCAAAATTATAAAAACCGTTATAAATATTCAGAAATGATGGAACAGTAAAGAAATTTGGAATATTATATGAAGCTTAGAGCATAGTTTATAAAAAATAAAAAGTTCAAAAGATATAAAGTCTAAATTTTAATAAAATCCAATTTTTTTTAAAGTACCTGTTAAATGACTGATGGTAACAGGTGGCAAATGTCAACTCAATGTTTTTGAAAATATGAATTAAATGATTTGGATAAAATTTATGAGAGTAAACGGTATTGAAATTTAAGTTGAAATTTGTTTAGATTTTTGAATATGATTTAAAAGGAAAATGGTTGGAAATTAATAAAATAAATAGAAGCGAAAAGGGAAATAGCAGGTGGCAAATTAAATCACATAAATAAGAAATCTGACATTGACAAATCCCTTTTGATCGCCAATCGTCGAGCAGATAGGTTCTAAAAACTCTCGTTCTCATAAATTCAGTTTCCATGACAACGAAGTTAATGTCCTATGATATAAAACAAATTTAATGTTCCATGTCAGAGATAGAAGAGTAATATGAAAATTTTAATTTAAATTTATTTGGAAAGGCGAATTAAAAAATTAATTTTTATAAATGGTCGAGAATAAGAAGATGATGGTATGAATGGTATAAAAATTTAAAAATCAAACATATTTGGAGAAAACCAATTGCAAACCAGCACGAGAAATTCAATTGAGAGGTAAATTGTACCAGTAAAGTATTCAAAATTTTGGAATTTTAATAAAGTTCAACAACTAGAAGAGAGAATAGGAAAACAACAACAGTGAGTTTTTGAAACATTGTTTAATAAACAAATTATAAAAAAAGGTAGTCAATCAGTGATAATAATAAAGGTTTTTACAATTTTAGAATAATAAATATCTATGATTGAATGTTCAAAATATTTTTGTAACACAATTTAATAGAAATTTAAGAATATTTAAGTGACAGGAAAATTATTTTGTTTTAAAAGAAAGCTTGTATCAGTATTGTATTGTGGAAAATTTAAAATAGAAAAAACAGTAAAGTGCAAATATAATTTCAAAATTTTAAAAAGTGTAAGTGAACCTGAGGAGAAATAGATACTTGTAAGATAAACATGATAAGTATAAAATTTATTTGTTTATTTAATATCTGAAGATTTGAACCCAAACGAAAAAGACCCTGAGATAAAAATTATAAATATATTATAAAAATTATAAACTCTAAATTGCTATACAATTATAAAATTGGCTTAGCCCAACGTGGTGCTAAGTGACAGTAAGATATAAAATATTATTTCGATTTATTTAAAAATATAATTATTAGTAAATTCTATATATATATATATATATATATATATATATATATATATATATGTTTGTGTATACTGTTTCACGGATGGAAATATGTGGTTGATGATTTATTCCGGTGTACATCCGTTCGTCTGTATTCGTTTGAAAAATCACTTGACGTTTCGCCAAAATCATATTTGGCTTTCTCAAAGGATACTAAGTAACTTTTGTATCTTTTTATTTTTAGGTTATCTATATTTATAATATGATTCCTACAATTTCCTTGTCATGTTATATATGTATGCATTTTCTTTACATTATGCCAATTATTTAACTATTCAAATTGCTAAAATTTTTATATTATTTCATGTCTGTTTAAATCCATTATAAATTTCCCCAAAATTTTACAGAATAAATTCTTTTAGTTTTAACTTAAGAATTTATTTTGCTGAAATTTTCCAATACTTTCTTAATATCTATATTTTTTTAACCATTTTATTTATTAATTTTTCTTTAACTTTTAGCTATCAAGATCATCAAATTAATTATGAACTACTAACAAATTAACAAGAAAACTCAATAAACTCATATAAACATATCAACTGATGAACTCTCAACAAATCTACAACCACTATTATAATTATTTACAAACTTATCCAAGATATGCTGTTCAAACTTTTTCATTTCTGGAATCAACATCTTAGTAGTTACTTCGCTTATCATGTATCGTTCTTATTTTATTTTTTTAACAGACTCTTTTTATTTTAAATCAAATCATTAATAAAATCTTTATTTCTTCCCTCTAGTTATATCAAAACTTCATCTGGTTCTTCCCAGTATCTCATCATTGAAGATTATAAGATTTCTACAAACATTTTATTAATTTTAAAAATATTTTGACTTGTATTCATTGATATTATTATAATATTTTTCCGCATTGTCCTTGTTTAATTTTAAATTTAAGTTGTACATATTTTCATTAATTTAAGTTATTTATGCTTTTAGTTCATAAGTCTCCTCTTCTCCTTTTTTATTCTACTCAACACTCTCATCTTTCCTTTTCTTCAAATTTATTTGCTTCCATTCCATCTCCATACTTTCTCTTGCTATTTTTATAATTCTTGCCTACAGGATAATTTATATTTCTTCATATATTACCGCATTTTTACCAAATTATTTATTTATTTCAACTCCTTATCTGTACCTTAGTACCTTTTATTTCATCATTATTTCATACCTTCTTATAATTCTTTTATTTTAACCGCATTTATATCATATATTCATTTATAATTCACCATATTTTGAAATACTTGTTATCATCCTGTTTCTTATTACTTACACTGTCTCCTCACAAATCATTCACTGTCTACAATCTTATCTATCCATCATCTACATTCTTATTTATCTTTTCATTTTACTCTGAACATATATTTTTACATTTCTTCACTTCACTCCTTTTTAATTATTTATTGTTGTTTTTATATTTATATTTTGTACAATATGGATTTTAATTACTTTATTTTATATATAATATTTGATAATACTATCAATGTTGTATATTCCTTTGATGTTCTTTGTCTTGACGTCCACTAACTCATAACTGTTCACTCCATCTTTAGTTTTTACCATATAAGTTCTGATTATGATGATACTTCCCTACGATGAACCTTTACTTATTTTCAATTTGCTATTTTTTTTTTATTTTGATCTTTTATTAATTTTCATTTCCATGTTCCTGTGCTAATGTTGGTCTTCCATCCATCCTTCCTGATCTATATTGATATTTTATATCTTTTTCCTGGTTTTCCAGTTTACTTTTGGGTTTATTCCCCAGTAATAAACTGTGTTCTTATGAGTTTCCCCACAGAACTTTCCACATTTTTCCATATACCTGCTCATCTTCATATATTCTTTCTCAAGCTTCTTATTATTAATGCTTGGTTTCATGTACTCTGTCTGATAATTTATTTTACTCATGATTGTTACCCAAAATCCTATTTTTCCCCACTGTATATTCATTTTCATCTCATTTTCACCTCCATAATTTACATATTTTTCTATTAACTTCAACTTTTCATATAATTTCACTTTTCTACTATGTTCTGGTATAACCTCTACATTTTTCATTTGTGTTCCTGCTTTTTCCTGATCATTTTTAATTTTAACTTCTTCCCCAACTTTTGCTCTTTCTTCTTTGCTTATCCCTATAACTTGTTTGTCTTGCTCTTCTTATAATGTGGTATTTTCATATTTTTCTTCAGCCTTGTCCAAATTTGAATCATCTTGGTTTTCTTGACCTTTAAATCGTTCTATAAATTTTTTTCTTCTTTGTGTCATATGATTTTTCATGTCTAGTACCGCTTGTTTAATATTATTCTCCATTGTTTTTCTATTTTCATACATTTCTCTTTTAAAATCTGCTACATTCTTTTCCATGTCTTCTTTCAATTGTTTATAATTTTCATCCATTCTTGAGCTTATTTTTCCCATATCTTGTTTTAAATCTGCCATATTAGAATTTATATTTCCTATATTTTGTTTTAAACTTTTATCCATCCTTGAACTTATATCTGAACTTACATTATCTATTCTTGAGCTTAATTTTTTATTATCTTGTTTTAAATCTGCTATATTAGAATTTAAATTTCCTATTTCTTGTTTTAAAGCTTCTTTTATATCTGAACTGAAATCTTGCATCATTCTCTTCATCATTTCCAACAATTGTAGATTACCATCAGCTGCACTTCCTGTACTTCTTTCTGATTTTGGTCCTTCTGGCTGTCCTTCCACTATCACATCCTCTGATATCATTTGAATGTTTTGTTCCTCCATTTCTTCTTTAATTTGAGTTCCTTCTTGTCTGTCTTCAGTTTCCTGTATATCGTGCTCCGTTTCTTCAGACACGAGTTCCTTTTGAGTTTCCGTTTCTGGTACTTGAATATATTGAGCTTGTAATTCACTTTCTGGTGCTTTAACTTGTCGTATTAGTGGTTTCTGAACTTCTTCATTTGGTTCTTCCATAATTTGTTCATTTTTAATAATTGATGTTATCGGCAATTCAAAATTTACTTTATTATCCTCAACTTCCTGCAAATTAATCTCTTCAGTTGATCTCATTTGTGTTTCTTGTTGACTTTCAATTTCAATATCATCCTTAGAATTTACATCAGTATTTTTGCTTGGTATTTTGTCAATCAGATTTACCGATTTTTCTTTTTGTATCTTGTTAATGTTTTCTAATTTCTTTGTTATTTTCTGACCAAAATCTTGCATTTCTCGAATCCAAATTTCTTTTGTTTCCTTCTTATCTTCTTCTGTTTTTTGTTGTGAATTTTTATAGATTTGTTGTTGTGCTCTTTGGTTTCCTGTGTCCTCTATTTCATCTTCATTCCTTTGATATCTCCCATAGTCATTACCATATCTTCTGAAACCTCTTTCACTATTAAATCTCTTTCTGTTGTAATTATTTAAATTAAGGTTATTGTACTGTCTTCTGTTATAATCCATTCTTCTTTGCTCCATTTGACTTCCATGATGATAATATTCTCTTGTGTTTTGTCTTGATGTATTATTTCCTCTGAGCCATTAAATCCTTCCTAGATATTTGATAAATTCTTCCATAGTTGTTATATTTTGCCAGCATACTGTGTTAGCAATACCCTCTTCAAAATGACGGGATATATGCGTCACAATTTCAGACTCTGTCATGGGATAATTTAAATATTTTACATGGGTTACCAGATTTAAAACATACTCAACCATACTTTTTCCTCCTGTTGGATTGTACTTGCCAAAGTATAATCTTTCTCGATACCTTATTTGTTTATCAATTCCTCAGAAATATTCCTTGAATGCGTTTTCAAATTCTTCGAATGTATGTAAGTCCATTTCAGTTGCTGCGAACCATATTCCAGCCCTTTCTGTTAACTTCCTTGAAATTTCCCATGTGCCCAAATTGCCTGTTCACAATTTTGATAAACGCACATGCATGCAAAACGGAGTTTTCCCCATTAAATTTTATACACAGGTCTACTAGTAAGCTACACCTTTCCTGTTCATCTGGAGACTCATAAAACTTTGTAGCTCTTGTTTTATACATTATAAATAAATTATTTTCAAATACAATTTCTTTATTTAGTGTTAAATATTATTCAAATTTATTATTATTGTTTTTCTTTTTGAATTATACTGTTCCTTTATTTTTATATGTACCTTTTTATTATATAAATTTCCCACCAAATCTTTCGAAATTGCAAAAATCAATAGTTTTATAATTTCAAATATTCGTACCTTTTTACCTTATCTATATTCAACCAAATTACCACACAGTTTGCTTAATATTTATTTGGAAATTTACTTTGTTTCTTTCTTTATTTATTTATTTAAATCTGACTATTATTATATTTTATATTATATAGGACTCACTAATTTTTGAGCTCCTTACGTTGTGTGCCAATTTTATAATTGGTCAAAGTGGAAATACCAATGTGTTACTGAGCCACATTAGTTGGATGCTTTATAATAGAATAGCCAACTTTTTCTAAGCCCCACGTTGGGCGCCAATTTATAATAAAATTTACTAATAATTATATTTTTTAAATAAATCGAAATATTTTATATCTTACTGTCACTTAGCACCACGTTGGGCTAAGCCAATTTTATAATAGTATAGCAATTTAGAGTTTATAATTTTTATAATATACTTATAATTTTTATCTCAGGGTCTTTTTCGCTTGGGTTCAAATCTTCAGATATTAAATAAACAAACAAATTTTATACTTATCTTGTTTATCTTACAAGTATCTATTTCTCCTCAGGTTCACTTACACTTTTTAAAATTTTGAAATTATATTTGCACTTTACTGTTTTTTCTATTTTAAATTTTAAATTACTAATAATCAAATTTCCAAATTTTCAATTAGGTTACAATTTATTTTAAATTTTCCACAATACAATACTGATACAAGCTTTCTTTCAAAACAAAATAAATTTCCTGTCCCTTAAATATTCTTAAATTTCTATTAAATTGTGTTACAAAAATAGTTTGAACATTCAATCACAGATATTTATTATTCTAAAATTGTAAAAACCTTTATTATTATCACTGATTGACTACCTTTTTTATAATTTGTTTATTAAACAATGTTTCAAAAACTCACTGTTGTTGTTTTCCTATTCTCTCTTCTAGTTGTTAAACTTTATTAAAATTCCAAAATTTTGAATACTTTACTCGTACAATTTACCTCTAAATTGAATTTCTCGTGCTGGTTTGCAATTAGTTTTCTCCAAATATGTTTGATTTTTAAATTTTTATACCATTCATACCATCATCTTCTTATTCTCGACCATTTATAAAAATTAATTTTTTAATTAGCCTTTCCAAATAAATTTAAATTAAAATTTTCATATTACTCTTCTATCTCTGACATGGAACATTAAATTTGTTTTATATCATAGGACATTAACTTCGTTGTCATGGAAACTGAATTTATGAGAACGAGAGTTTTTAGAACCTATCTGCTCGACGCTTGGCAATCAAAAGGGATTTGTCAATGTCAGATTTCTTATTTATGCGATTTAATTTGCCACCTGCTATTTCCATTTCCGCTTCTATTTATTTTATTAATTTCCAACTATTTTCCTTTTAAATCATATTCAAAAAGTTTCAACTTAAATTTCAATACCGTTTACTCTCATAAATTTTATCCAAATCATTTAATTCATATTTTCAAAAACATTGAGTTGACATTTGCCACCTGTTACCACCAGTCATTTAACAGGTACTTTAAAAAAATTGGATTTTATTAAAATTTAGACTTTATATCTTTTGAACTATTTAATTTTTATAAACTATGCTCTAAGCTTCATATACTATTCTAAATTTCTTTACTGTTCCATCATTTCTTAATATTTATAACGGTTTTCATAATTTTGACATTTCAATTCTCTATTTACTTAACAAATTTATGTATTTAAAACTTAATTTTGATCTAAAATATGTTATATTCAATGTTCTCATGGCCTAATATGTGATCTATACTTGTTCTACAAACTCTACTGTGATTTTTTTATAAGTGAATTTAACCTTTTAATGTTTGAACTAATTATGAGTCCCTGCTTAGATTTCTTTATGTAAGTATTAAAATTTTATTAAATCTGCATGATATAATATCTAACTTTATATGCCACCTTTTATCCTTTCAACAATTTGCTCTTGAAATATTTTTTTACATTGTTTGTATTTTTAGGTTATCTATGTTTATAATATGATTCCTGCAATTTCCTTGTTTTGTTATATATGTATGCATTTTCTTTACATTATCCCAATTATTTAACTATTCAAATTGCTAAAATTTTTATATTATTTCATGTCTGTTTAAATCCATTATATATATATATATATATATATATATATATATATATATATATATATATATATATTATATGAGAGCTTTCGGAATTATTTTATTCCTTCGTCAGTCAAATACTGAAAAAGTTACAAATATTGTTGTTATTATGTTATTATAAGTACTATAAATGAAATTAAATGGTAACTTACTAAAGTTGAGGTTCACAAAATAAAATTAGCATGTCTAGAGAATTAAACAAAGTAACATTCAGTTTTTTGGTTGTAGTTTCATGAAATTAGATCCAAATTTGAATTTTTTTTATGACAAATATAAATGAGAAACCATAGAAATGTCGGAGGTAATATTATAAGGGATTATAGTTTTTTTTATAAGTTTAAGAAAATAAATAAATTTCCAGACAAGTTCTAAAAGAAAGTAATATATGTACATATATATCACAAAAATAAACACGTATGGGTTGATTGTATCTGGTAATATATACCTCTTATGGCTTGTTGTGAACCATTTATAATACATTCAAATTTAGAAATAGTTGCATTTACTACCTTAATTTCTATATTAAGTAATTTCACGTTAAACCTATGCCTGCAGTTTTCAACCATTTGGCCATGGTGTCCATCTTGATATTCTATTAGTTGAGAGACACTTTTGGTGTTATTGGAAATATGTAATGGTATTAGTCCTTTTTTTCTGCAAGTTAATAAGAATATTCTGCGATTTCTCTGTGATGCTAATTTGATCAAATCTCTAGTTAATAACGCTGATTTTTGGGAGAATTTTAAGTACTGTTAAAAATTTAAAAAAAAATAATTTTCAAAAATTCGCCAAAAATCGAAATTTAACCCGATTTTAGTTTTCTCCATGGCATTTGAAAAAATTTAAAGAACACCTTCAAAATGAGATGTAGTGCATTAAAATCCGTGCAGTAGATTCGGAGATACAGTAGATTGAAAATGGTCATTTTTGTAAATATCGCGTTTTTACGAATTTTCAAAGTCTGGTAAACTTTAAATTACACAAACATTTTTTTGGAGGTATTTTTTTATAAAAATAATAAAGTCCTATCTACCTCATTTAACCCTCTAAAAAATGAGTATTTTGCTACTGAAGTAAGCCAATTTAATAAAAACTCACGGCTTATTTCTATCAATCAGAGAGCTTGAAGATATTTATATATTACTGATTATAAAAGTAGAGATTAAAACCTTTGATTTGAGGGTTCCTACAAACCTCTAAGTAGCCTAGAACTACAGTTATGATAATTCAAAGGCCTAACTAAAATATCAATTCTGTGAACGCTAATCTAAGTTACTTCTCAAAATCTTCTATCTCTGTTCTAGACAACCTAGAACTTTGTTTAACCTTTCAAATTACAAGTATTTTGATGTAGTTTGCTAATCTTTTACAGTTTTGCATTATATTTTGGGAAAGTTAAAGCTCACGCTTTGTACTGTAGACATTTTAGTTTGAATGGCATTGATTCCAATTAATTAGAATTAATCAATCCATTAGATTTTTGTTCGATTACATTGACCCTCTAAGGACAAATATATGACTTATAAAAAGTGAAAAATTTGGGAAAAAGTAAAAATATAAAGGGATTCAAAAAGTAAATTTAAAATAAAATGAAAAAGGATTTTAACAAAATTTAAAATAAAATATAACTTAAAAAATTAAATAAGGTAACGCAGAAATATCTCTTCAGTTTTAAGATTCATTTTCAATTTACTTTTATCAATTCCTTTGTATTTTTACTTTTATACTATTTAATTTACTTTACTCACTTTTGCTCTAAAAATAATGTTTATTTTATGTTAATACTATAACGCTGCGTTGAGGTTATGGATACTATCGTAGTATCTTAGTCGCTTGTAGCGTGATAGCAACATCAAAGCAACTAAGCAAGAATTTGTATGTCCAGACCCTAAGAGCAATAGGCCTTTTCATATTCGAAAATTTTTAGTTGACCTGCTTAATTTTTTTCGAGCAGTTTTCACACCATTAGCATGTAAATACAATGTTTTTTCTACCCGAAAAAATAACATAAGTTGTCGCATGCCCACTAAAAATTTTCCAATATGAAAAGGCCTATTCTACACTGATGGTATAAGTCGCGACACGACACGACAAAACAGAGCCAACTATCGATCTATCTTTATATTTAATGGTCTTTGTCTTGAAAGGCACGCATGTAACAAGACAAGGTCAGCCATCTATGAATTACGATAAGAAGCTTAAAAACATGTGCTAAGAAAAATGGCGCATGCTCCATGTCTTGCGAAGTTTTCAGATGGTTTCAAAAATAATTTAATGTGGGCACTTCTAGACTGAAGTTGCTGCAGCTGCTCGCAGTTACTAGTCTATAAAGTTTGTAAGCCATGGAGCATGCGTGCAGCAATATTTTTCTTAGCGCGGTGCTAACTTTCTTATTCCCATGTTTTTTAACTTCTTATCGTTCGTATCTCTATGTCTGTCTCAGGCCTTAGTTCAAAACAATGGTAGCTATGAACATTTAGTTAATGCCTTGTTACATGCGTCCGTTTCATGACAAAGACCATTAAGTATAAACATAGATCGATAGTAGAATCATTGCTCTCAGGGTCTGGACGTACAAATTCTTGATTTGTTGCTTTGATTTTGCTACCACACTACAAGCTACTAAGATACTATGATAGTACCCATAACCTCAACACTGCGTTATATTATTAACATAAAATAAACATTATTTTTAGAGCAAAAGTGACTAATGTAACTTAATAAAAATAGCATAAAAGTGAAAATATAAAGAAATTTTTAAAAGTAAATTGAAAATGGATTTTAAAACTGACAGGTTTTTCTGCGTTACCTTATTTAACTTTTTAATTGGTATTTTATTTTAAATTTTGTTAAAATACGTTTTCATTTTATTTTTAATTTACTGTTTGAATCTCTTTATACTTTTACTTTTCCCCAATATTTTGACTTTTTTTAAGTCATATATTTGTCCTTAGAGGGTCAATGTAATCGTACAAAAATCTAATGGATTGATTAATTATAATTAATTGGAATCAATGCCATTCAAACTAAAATTTCTACAGTATAAAGCGTGAGCTCTAAGTTTCCAAAAATATAATGCAAAACTGTAAAAGATTAGCAAGCCACATCAAAATACTTGTAATTTGAAAGGTTAAATAAAGTTTTAGGTTGTCTAGAACGGGGACAGAAGACTTTGAGAAGTAACTTCACAATTAGGTAAAATTAGCGTTCACAAAATTGATACTTTGGTTTTAGTTAAGCCTTTGAATTATCATAACTGTAGTTCTAGGCTACCTAGAGGTTTGTAGGAACCCTCAAATCAAAGGTTTTAATTTCTACTTTTATACTCTGTAATATATAAATGTCTTCGGGCTCTCTGATTGATAGAAATAAGCCGTAAGTTTTTATTAAATTGGCTTACTTCAGTTGCAAAATACTCATTTTTTAGAGGGTTAAATGAGGTAGATAGAGGCTCGGGCCAAGAAAATCTCCAATAGGACATTATTATTATTTTTATAAAAAAATACCTCCAAAAAATTTGTTCTGTAATTTAAAGTTTACCAGACCAAGACTTTGAAAATGCCTGACGCAATATTTACAAAAATTACCATTTTCAATCTGCTGTATCTCCGAATCTACTCAACAGATTTTAACTCACCACATCTCATTTTGAAGGTGTTTTATTAAACTTTTCAAATGCCGTCCAGAAAACTAAAATCGGATTAAAATTCGATTTTTGGCGAATTTTTGAAAATGACAATTTTTTGAAATTTTTAACTGCTCCCAAAAATTAGCGTTATTAAGTAGAGACTTGAACTTTTTACTGAATTACTTAAAATTACAAAACAAATGACGTTTGGTGAGTTGAAATCGGTTAACTGGGCTCCGAGATACAGCATGTCAAATATAGGGTAAAACGGCCTTTTTTTGTTTTTGACGGGTCCTATGGGGCTCTAGAGGGCTGTAACTCTCAGGATAACGTTTTTTCAATAGGTTTAGTAACATATTAAAATTTGAAGAAAATCTGAGGACCTCCCCATACAAAATTCCTTTAAAAGTAGAAATATTGCTCATGTATATATATATATATATATATATATATATATATATATATATATATATATGACCCACTAGCCCCCCTCCCCGGTGGCCTAGTGGGAAAGTCCGTCAGCTCACACAATTATATAAAAATTGGAGGTTTTTTTCATTAGTAAAAAAATTGTGACACAATTCCGGGGGTACAGTCGTCTTTGACGTAAATGGCAAAAATCAGGGAAATAGACATTTGCCACTTACCAACCCGCACTGAAGCGTTGTAAGGTATGCCTCATATCCCCTGTAAAATTCTAAGAATATTCTTCGTCTTCTCAATCCTTCGAGACAATTCTTCTTACAAAAGACCTTAAGCTCTTTATCTGTTCCCTCAGGACCTTAAGTGTCTCCGATCAGCTCTTCAGCTTTCGCTTGAGCCTTGAGTTCCCGATAAAAACTGCCAAAAATTATGTTCGTCTTCTCAATTGTGAGCCAGTTCTTCAATTCTCCAGTCCTACACTTCTTCTTCTTCTTCATTTCAGTTACTAAAACCGACCATTTGCCCACCTATCTCCAATTCTTTTCAATACAGTCCTTCAGATCTTAAGTTCTCCATTTCCACAGCTCTTCAAGTTCCTCTGCAATTTTTCAATTCTTCAGGGAAGCTACACCATGAAAAATTGGTTGAATATAGTTGCATATGATGATGATGATGATGATATATATGAACAAGGCTAGGTTCCCGGTGAGAACTGCGTCTGAATTCATTATATACTCGACGTTTTGACTTCTGCTTTGGAACCATTATCAAGAGACAAAAGTGAAAGAGAGTTTCAGAGTCTAGATCGAACTCAGGGTCTCAATCTGCCTACTCCCCAAGAGTCACTAGTTAACTGAACTGCATTTGAGTCTGCTCTGCTTCTTTTATTTATAGATAGCGGTGGGTTAGAACGGGATGTCACGTCTTTGTCAGTTTGCAAAAAAGATCCGACTTCACCTCGCGCGCATCATCATAACCAAACGGGTCACTCTATCAACTTCGAGGACAGTAGGACTATCGTAATAAATAAAAGAAGCAGAGCAGACTCAAATTCAGTTCAGTTACCTAGTGACTCTTGGGGAGTAGGTAGATTGATCCCCAAGTTCGATCTAGACTGTGAAACTCTCTTTCACTTTTGTCTCTCGATAATGGCTCCAAAGTAGGAGCCGAAACGTGGATTATATAATAAATTCAGACGCGGTTATGGCGAACCAGAGGCACGCGTGCCACACGTGGCACCTTAAAAAGTTTCAGGGGTCTTTTCGGTTACACTTTCGAAAAAATAACAATCTTAACATTTTTTCAATAGAAAATTGTGTCTTTTTATATAATAATGTTTTCTAAGACATGAAAAAATGACGGCGGCAATAAAAAACAAAAACTCCAAATTAATCCTTGCTCAAGTGGCTATTGCATTAACGAAGTTTTTTGTCAAAAATAACAAAATGGCGTTCGCTTGAAGAAAAAAAGGTATTTAAGGTTAGAAAATCCGGTAAAAATCGGAAAATATACTACCTATCAAAACGATTCTAGCTCATATGAGAGCCGCTTGAACAAGGATTAATTTGTAATTTTTGTTTTTCTTAGTTACGATGCTTCAAGTCGCCTGAAAACACAACTGCCATTCTTTTTAACGTCGCAAAAAATGAATTAATACAAAAAGAAAACATGACAAAAAATGTGAAAAACATATTGTCATATTTTTGTGTTCTCAAAGTAGTAATAAATATTAGTACGGAGTTTGAAAAATTGTTCATAATTTTTTCTATGAAAAAACAGCACAAAACTTTTGTTTTTTTCCTAAATTTTAACCTAAAAGACCCCTTCAGGCATGTTACGATTCATTAGAATAGAGGCTTCATTGTTTTGTATTCAAAGTCAAGTTCGTAGTAAACAATGTCAAAGCTTACATGAAAATTGATATGATTTCCAAGGTAACCTCGTGAGCAACAGGAAATAGAAAACAAAGACTTGTTCATTAAAATGACTTCTCAGCAGCCACCTGCACGAGCTTATCTTTCCGCTAAATTGTAATTTTTTTCAGATGTTATAAATACTTCCAAACATGTAAGCTTGGTCACTTCTCGTTCTAGAGCAGTAGTTACCAAGTATATTTTAATCTTCAATTTATTTCAATGTTTCAACTTTCAGTTAAATAAAATAAATATTTTTTAAAAACTTTTAATGTTCGGCTCTGACCTAACATTTGGCGCAGTCAGTAGGATTTTCGTACGTTTTTCGAACACGCAAATCCAAGATTACGCTCACGGAGAACGGTGGATTCCAGTCCTTTGACGAAAAGTAAACCTACAATCAAGAAACCGAATTGCTGAGAATTCCAGGTAGAACACGGAACTGCCTCACTGCTTGGAACCAGACAATTCAAAAACAACTCCTGGTAGAACACGGAACTGCCTCACTGCTGGGAACCAAAGAAAATGAACCACGTAAAAGCGTGAGTAACGAATCATCTAATTATTTTTGAATTTTTGAAACTGATATTTAATTTTGATATTATTGCAACAATTTTATTTTTATTGAAACATTTATATATATTTTTATATGTTGAAAACCAGAACGATTGTTCTATTTTAACAAATTATATTTAAGAATTTTATAACACTTAGAGATACACATTTTCGTCTCTTTCCCATTTAAATATTCAAGTGAAATATTTTCAGATTTATTCAATTTTCAATTTCCCAATCTTAACAAATTCCAATTTCAATTTTATTCCCAATTTCAAAAAAATGGCTGAAGCTCAAGAAGAAGCCTACAAACTTTCTGAGATTTTCTCAATCGTACCCGAATTCGAGGGAGATTAAATCTTTCTCGGTACATTTTTAAATGCTTGCGATTGTGCACATAATATGGCAATCGGTGATCAAATATTCTTGCTAACGATTCACATAAAAAATAAATTAAAAGGTAGAGCAGCACAATTAATTCGCGAAACCCTTCAACTTACCCCGAAATAAAAACCCCTTTAAATCTTCATTTCGGAGACTCCCGTGACTTACCGTCCCTAATCCAAGATCTTCAAAGATCGAAACAACTTCCAAATGAATCACGATTAACTTTCTTTAATAGACTACAAGTCTTAAACGCGAAAATGCACGCAAACATACAAAAATCTGCAAATTTAACCCCAGAGCAAAGAAATGCTCAATGCTCATTAATCGATACCATGACCCTAAACACATTATTAACAGGTCTAGAACCACGCCTCGGGCAGATCGTTCGAGCAGGCAACCCCAAAGACCTACTAGAAGCAAACATTAGAATTAAAAGAGAGTTACAATTATCATATTTCGAAAATCATAAACGGTAAGACCCAATTCAAACAAAGAAACCAACTCCAATTTTAAAATGTAATTCTTGTGGCCGAAATGGACACACATCAAATCAGTGTCGTTCCAGACAACCTTATACACAAACTCAAAATACTTCTAACTACAATAGATTCCCACAGAATCAAACAAATCTCCAAAGACCACAATTTACACCTCAACAAAGACCACAATTTACACCTCAACAAAGACCTCAATTTAATTTACAACAAAGACCTCAAAATGATACGTAACAACGTACAGGTCAATTTCAGAACAGGCCCCCCGTGATTCAAAAGAATCCCGCCTATAATCAACCCAGAGCGCATCATTTAAATGAAAATGAATATTCCGATTCATATAATTATGAAAACTTTAATGAATTTAACGCTGAAAATAATTATTATCCTGATGATAACCAATATTCAACTTTCTATTCAAATCCAGACGAATATCCAAATGAAAATTTCCAAAATGAAAATTTGTCAAATGAAAATTACCAAAACGATAATTTTCAAAACGAAAATTATCCTGAAAATTTTCAACAAACTCCTTTCCAAGACCATCCCCCAGACACAGACCAATTACAAGAACAAATTCAGCATTTGTCTTTAACCGACAATGTACATCAAAACCAATTCCCAGAACAAACTTTTATGTAAACCCATTTTTGACTGTAAGCTGTAAAAATTTATATTACATTTACGACCTCACTAAAACTTTCAAAATCCTAATTGATACTGGTGCAGGTATCTCAATTTTTAAAAGAAAAACTGTCCAAAATTACCCCAAATTTCCAGAAAATAAATCAGTTCAAGGTATAACGAAAGAAAAAGTTTTAATTACAGAGTCAACTCTTGTCCCTTTCGCTCCAAACGATCCTCATAAAGGGTACATTCATGATTTAGACATTGAATTCGACGGAATTCTAGGAACAGACTTTTTAGAACAAATTTCAAAACAGTACCCCTATTCAAAGCCCTTCATTTCGAAGAACATTCCACTGAAAATTTCCATTCAATTCAAACCCCTCTTCAAAAGGAAAATCAAATTCAAATGCCCATTCAAAATCCAATAAATTCTAAGACACCTATTTCAAATAAAGTATCTATTGAAGGTAGAACTGAAAAAATATCCAAATTAAAATGTAACCTTTCAAATACTGAAGCGATACTTCACGCTCAAGAAAAAGAAAAAGTTAGACTCCCAAATGCATTAGTAAAAGTAAATCAAAAAGGTGAATTTCTAACCACTATCATTAATCCCAACGCAATTCCCAAAATTATCGATTTTTCTGATATTTCGATTGAACCTGTGGATAACTCAACCGATTTTCAAATTTTAAATTTAAATTCTGATTTATATGAACCCTCACAAATAGACAGGAACTATATGATTCAACAACAACTCCGTTTAGACCACCTTAATGAAGAAGAACGACAATTAATAACTGAACTATGTTTAGAATTTGCTGATATATTTTATCTAGAAGGTGATAAACTAACTTTTACCAACGAAATAAAACATTCCATTCAAACAAACAATGCTAAACCAGTCTATACCAAATCATATAAATATCCCCAAATTCATCGTCAAGAAGTCAAAACTCAAATATCCAAAATGTTAAATCAAGGTATAATTCAACATTCAACCTCTCCATGGTCATCTCCAGTTTGGGTTGTACCAAAGAAATTAGACGCTTCCGGTAAACAAAAATGGCGCATCGTTATTGATTACAGAAAACTCATTGAATTAACCGTTGATGATAAATACCCACTTCCAAATATTTCTGACCTCTTAGAACAATTAGGCAAATGCCAATATTTTTCAACATTAGATCTTGCGTCAGGCTTTCACCAAATTGAGTTTGATAATAATGATATTCAAAAAACTGCTTTTTCGGTAGAAAATTACGAGTTCATTCGTATGCCATTCGGACACAAAAATGCCCCATCCACATTTCAAAGAGTTATGGATAACATCTTATTAGGTATCCAAAATGAACGAGCTCTTGTTTATATGGACGATATAATAGTTTATTCCCCTACAATTCATGATCACATTTCTCGACTTAAAGAAGTTTTCAAAAGGCTCAGGAATTCAAATTTTAAAATACAACCTGACAAGTGTGAATTTCTAAGACAAGAAGTAGCATATCTCGGACATATAGTTACTCCTGAAGGTGTTAAACCTAATCCTAAAAAAGTCGAATGCATTCTTAATTTTCCAGAACCCAAAAATCCTAAAGAAGTAAAATCTTTTCTTGGCTTAACAGGATATTATCGCCGCTTCATCCCAAATTTCGCAAAAATTGCTAAACCTCTTACTAGACTTCTGCAAAAGAATGTCAACTTTCTATTCGATAATGATTGTAAAAATTCGTTTAAACAACTCAAAGAAAACTTTTATGTTTTTTTGGGGAATAACACCACAATAGAAATGTCAAATCAAATTTTCATTTTGCAATCACATCAATAAATATAAAGCCATTGACAACGAAGTCAGAATAGACTTTGAAACGTTTGGTATTCCTGCAATATACGTAGTTTTATTTCTATTGTGGTGTTATTCCCCAAAAAAACATAAAAGTTATCAAGAATATGCCACAAACAACGTTTAGAAGACAACTCAAAGAAATTCTAATAACTGAACCCATTCTGAGATACCCAAATTATGATGAAGAGTTTATTTTAACCACTGATGCTAGTTCATTCGCTATTGGTGCAGTACTCTCACAAGGACCCATAGGGAAGGATCTTCCTATCGCGTATGCTTCTCGGACCCTATGTTCAGCAGAAACCAAATATTCCACAATTGAGAGAGAACTCCTTGCCATTGTGTGGGCAGTCAAGATATTTCGAGGTCAAATTTTTGGCCGACGTTTTGTAATTTGGACCGATCACCGCCCGTTAACCTGGTTATTTTCAATAAAAGACCTTGGCATCAGACTTGCCAGATGGCGTTTAAAATTAGAGGAATATAATTACAGACTAGTATACAAACCTGGAAAGCAAAATAAGAACGCAGATGCATTATCCCGCATCAGAATAAATCACTTACAAGATTGTATAAACCTACATTCCAAAATTCATGCTTCAAATGAAGATGAAGACTCAATTCCCGAAAATCCTGATATTCAAAATTTTGACGACGAAGAAAAAATGATTTCTGAATTTAATAGATTCGCAGAACTATATAAAACAGAATCTTTGATAGACTATTCCAAAATTGAAACTTCAAACTCACAACTCCTAGACAAAACCCATAAACCCATCATAACTTTCTTCTGGCAAAATAAGCTAACCGAACTACATGATAAAATAATCGATGACTTTTTTGAAATAAATCCTGACTTCAATACAGACAGAATTAATATACTTTCAAGTAAATCTTTAAAAGATAGAAAATACTTCATAATTCCCATACCGTTCGACCCACAAAAAGTAGCTCCGCACTTATTTTATATATTATATAGATGCCAAAATTACTTTGAACCTTCACAAACTTATTATGTTGAAAATAATGTTGAACTTCCAACCCTAGAAATACTTTCATATATCTTTGCTGACAAAGATATAAAATTTAAAATCTGTCAAAATCTTATTACTACCCCAAATGAAGACCAAATTCCAATTATCTTAGAACAGTATCACAATGGAAAAAGTAATCTCCATAGATTGTAATGAAACAATTAGAAGAATAAAAGAAAAATACAATTGGCCCGGTTTAGTTAAAAGCGTAGAAAAATACATTAACTCGTGTGAAATATGTCCAAAAGTAAAATTTTGTCGCAAAAATTTAAGTGCTCCTTTCATTGTTACTGAAACCCCTAAAACCCCATTTGAAAGAATCATAATAGATATTTTTTAATACCCCGAAAAGAACTATGCTTTAACCATCAGAGATGAGTTAACAAAATTCACCCAAGCTTACCCCCTTTCAGATAAAAAGGCTTCATCAGTTATAAATAAACTTTTAGTCTTTTTTCAAC
Organism: Octodonta nipae; assembly: GCA_034190945.1. Lineage (NCBI taxonomy): Eukaryota > Metazoa > Arthropoda > Insecta > Coleoptera > Chrysomelidae > Octodonta > Octodonta nipae. Next base: position 94,061,288 of record CM067216.1, on the reverse strand, counting down.
ATTACGGCACTCCCATCGGATACACTCTGATTATGGAAAAGAATTTGATAACACACTCATGAAAGACTTATGCGAACTTTACAATATTAAATTAACTTTCTCCAGTGTCAACCACCCTGAATCCAACGGATCGATAGAACGTTTTCACGCTACTTTATCAGAAATGATAAGAGCAAACACCGCAGAAAATCCCAATGAACATCCTTTCAATGTACTTCCATATGCGGTTATTTGTTATAATAACACAAGAAATTAAACTCACGGTTTCACCCCGTACGAGTTAATATTTGGCCATACAGCAGGTAGACCACCTGAAACACTCTACAATCAGAAAGAACTGATTTCAAAATATATACGCGACTTAAATAACAAAATGGAACATTATTATAAAATTGCAAGGGCAAAAACAGATCTTCACAAACAAAAATCAAAAACGCGATTTGATAAAAATGTAAATCAAAATCAACCAGAATATAAAATAGGAGATAAAGTCTATGTAAAGGAAAGTCAAATAAAAAGTAAAGCAGAAAATAACTTTAACGGCCCATCTGAAATAAAAGAAATTTTCCAAAATTCAGCTAAACTAATAAATCTTGCAACAAATCAAATTACTAAAGTAAATTTTGATAGGCTAAAGCCGTATTCTGATTAGAGTTTTCTTTCTTTACAGAATCCTCGCATTTCTCGGATTATGCGAAATTGCAAACTCCCAATATTCCTTAAATCCAGTGAACAACACAATAGGGATTTATTTTCAAGAAGGAGGAAATATGAAAATTAATACTAAGTGGACGCTCCTTGGTTATAAAGAACTTAATTCAATCAAATCTGCCATAGACAATAATGACAATATTTTAGATCATATGTTAGATGTTCTTAGTGAAGAAACTAATCGTATGATGGTTTTCAAAACAGAAATTGTGACACACGTAAGTCTTCTTAGGCAAATTTCAAAAAATGTTAATGAAAAATATAGAGATATTTTCGCAGACACTAGAAGCTATATTTCAAGTAGACGCAAACGCGGTATATTAAACGGCTTAGGAACTATATGGAAAACCATCTCAGGCAACCTTGACGCTTCTGATGGCGAATATTTTAATAATTGTATAAATAAAATCAGTCAGGATGAACATCAGACTGAAAATCTATTAAAAAATCAAATCTGCGTAACAACTTCAGTAATAAAGAATTTTAATTCAACTATTCTAAAACTTCAAGTAGATGAAGAAACATTTAATAACGATATTGTTGAAATTCAAAAATCAATTTCAGATCGCACTGATGATCTCGCATTTTACCAGGCTCAAATTAGAACCTTAGAAATATGCGAATCTGTTATGGCAAGCTATGTTTTTATAGAGGAAACTCTAGACGATGTCTTAAATTCAATTTCCTTTGCTAAGCTAAAAGTATTACACAGTTCTATAATTACCCCGAGCGATTTGATGAAATCAATTCAGACAATCTCAGAATCTTTGCAAAAGAACGAACTTCCAATTCCCATATATACTTCCACTGTTGCACAATATGTTGATATCATTGAATTACAAGCTTTTCAGATAGATTCGAAAATAATATTTGTCCTAAAAATCCCTTTAGTTGACCCAGAAAATTATATTCTCTATCGTCTATACCCCTTACCGATATTAGACAATCATACTGGATTTCATTATTTAATTCCAATAAATCATAAATTCATCGCTAGAAATGATGATTCATTGCTCTACGTAACTATGGATTCATTACAAAATTGTAAAGACATAGATAGAAGAACAAAAATATGTTCAGACATTTTACCCTTTCCTATTGATAGTGAAGCTTTATGTGAAGCTCAATTCTTCAAACCAATCAGCAGCCTTCCAAAAACATGTCAAACAGTCGTAATCTACGCAAAAGGATATAACATTCAAGAACTTTCCACAAACTACTGGTTAGTTTCAGTATCAGACCCGTTACCTGTGACTATTACATGCGAAAGTAGAAACATCGTTACGAAAATAATGCCGACAAACTTCATACTAAAGCTCCAACCTCAATGCAGTGCTTTCATAGGCTCAACCCCAGTCCTCGCAAAAAGGATAATTGATACTTATCAAAATATTTCGTATAAAATTCATCCAGTAAACGTACCATACAGTTGCTGTGAGAACATGCCTTCAAATGTTCATTTCCCAAATTTGAAGCCCTTAAAATTGAACAAATTAAATATCGAAGACCTCAGTATAGCAGAACACAAATTATCGCAATATTCTGACCAACTAGATGATTTGATAAATCAATCATACGTAACCAAAAGTCTATCCCGGTTCACAATTTTGACAATATTACCAATAATTTGTCTAATCATTTTATATGTCTACTGCAAATGCCGAAGACGAAGAAGACGAGCCCTTATAGCCATCCAAAGTTCCGGTGATGACCCTCCGATTCCACCAACCTTTTCACCAGGCCTATTTCAAAGACGCCTCAGACGCCTCGTTCCAAGACGACGCGAAAGCATCCACCTGGGAGAACCAATCGAAAAAGACGTCCAATTAAAAGACATTTCGTGAAAGAAATATGTATGTAAAAAATTTATCTTTGTTAAACATTATATAATTTTGAATTTTATATTTTCAAGTTATTGTAATCATAATTTTAATTTTTCAAAATATTCATATGCATTTTATATTTAATCAATTGCTTATTTTATTCAATATTATAATTTTCAAAGCTAACATTTCCCTATCATAATTACAAATTCAATTAATCAGCAGTTTACGCACTATTTTAAAACTTGACGTATAAGCGTCAACTTTTTTATATGAAAGGGACGTGTTACGATTCATTAGAATAGAGGCTTCATTGTTTTGTATTCAAAGTCAAGTTCGTAGTAAACAATGTCAAAGCTTACATGAAAATTGATATGATTTCCAAGGTAACCTCGTGAGCAACAGGAAATAGAAAACAAAGACTTGTTCATTAAAATGACTTTTCAGCAGCCACCTGCACGAGCTTATCTTTCCGCTAAATTGTAATTTTTTTCAGATGTTATAAATACTTCCAAACATGTAAGCTTGGTCACTTCTCGTTCTAGAACAGTAGTCACCAAGTATATTTTAATCTTCAATTTATTTCAATGTTTAAACTTTCAGTTAAATAAAATAAATATTTTTTAAAAACTTTTAATGTTCGGCTATGACCTAACAGGCATCATCAGGTTAAATCTCAAATGCTCATAAAAACCACACACATAGAATGTGCGATGAAAGTTCGGGTGGCAATTACAGTTTTTTTAAAATGATATTTTATGCATAATTTAGCAGTGCTCAAATTTTCGTTGATTAATTCTCGTGTATTGGACTAATCGTTTTTGCGTTTCATATTTATAATAATTCACATGCTTTCCTGTAATAATTCAGAGAATGAATGGTGGATTATGTTGAATGTTTCAAGATTTTAGACAATGTGTTGACATATTGAAATATTGAAATATATCATCAGGATAGATGAACTGACTTCGAAAAATTAGAAATGCGATTAATGGATATTTAGTCTCATTTGGTATGGAAACCAAAATTTGGCGTTTTAAGAAAAGGCTTTAAAGCAAGTGAAAATGACCGGGGATTCAATGCAATAAAAAAGAACGTAGAATATGATATAAGATAAATTTGGAATGCCATTCCCGAAACCTTCAACTAACTACTAACCACTGCTATATCTACTATCTATTTTTCCTAAACTTACTGTAAATTAGTTATTTTATAAAATATTTTTTTAAGCCGTTGAATCCACAGCAGGGAGTGCATTGCTTAAAGCGACCAGGAACCCAATAAGGCAATCAAACTATAAAAAAACTGTCTCTGGCCTTAAAATAATTTCTGAAAATCGTTAAATAATTGAAAATCAAAGTGCAGTAAGGGCAATTTGAATGCTAGTTGCATCTTAAAGAAAAATGCTCTCGCCTGTATAATATGTGTAAATGTAGATTCCAATATGCTAAACCTATAATGAGTCGTGACCTTTCGATTCCTTACCAGGAACAATGTTTTTCTAATTCGATTTGTAGATAGTGTCCCGGACAATTTCCACAAGTGCCCTTACTACACTTTGATTTCAATTATTTACATTATATCCCCTTTTTAGAAATCTTTGTGATGTTTCAAATCACTGTATCTGGCAGAACAACTAGTCCAATTACCCAAGCAGCGGATGTACCTTGAAGTTTATTACTGAAATTAAACTGTCGTTTATAGCAGATCAAACTAATCTTAATGCATTGTTTCCAGCAAAATAACCTTAACTGTTAGACAATCCCTACTACAATAAGATAAATTGTAAATGGGCTAAAAAATAGCCACATATGAAGGATCTGGAATTTCATGTACAAGGATAATGAACTAAACGAATTGATACGACAACAATAGAAGTACTCTCAAAGATCCATGTAAAAGAAGTTAAACATTGGGCTGGATGAACATTTTTATAAACTGATGCACAAATCCGTCCTCTTCAGAATGGTTCGAATTATGATAATTATTTTAATTGTTTATTTTAGATATTCACTCTTCACAACAATTTCTGAGAAATACAGATAAGTTTTTTTATAAAAGGGCAACTAGTGTTCCGAGCATTTCCGCAAATTAACCTAATTTATCTATATTTTTCAGAAACTATTGTGAGGATTGAAAACACAAAATGAACAATCAAAATACTTGTTTACCTTCTCAATCATTTAAAAAATACTATTAGTATATCAACTACCATTGGACTGAAAGGTTCCCACAAAGCAAAACTTTTGATATGTAGTTATGTTACATCAATATTCTACCGTTAAATCTATCATAATAAATAATGTTTCTTATAATAATAATGTTAAATTGCCAAACAAAGATATCTTCTATTTATTATGCATGTGGCATTAGGGTTTTCTCACCATAGTTTTTTTCTGCAACAGATAAATATTTCAAATTATATATATATATATATATATATATATATATATATATATATTTGTTTTTAAGTTTTCGCGGGCACTAAATGTTTTAGGTGGTTTCCGGGAATTCATCCGCATTTGCCCCACATAGGTTTTATGACAGTCTGCACATGGAATCTCGTACACTCCCTGTTGTTCTAAAGGGATCCTCGTCTTCGGAGTCCTCAACATCGTGCTTATTTTTCTGTCTGTATTGAAAATAGTATCGATATTGTGTCTCCGTAGAATTCTTGCAATACTGTCCGTGGAGTTGTTATTGGACGGGTCCGGGCCGGTACGGTGTTTAATAGGATTTTCCAACAATTCGATAAGTTCTGAATTTCATTGCGTGCGTTTAGACTGTGAGGTCTCTTCGCTATTTCAATTGCCTCTCTTACGACTCTTGATTTCGGGTGTTCTATATTTGCCAGTACTCTGGTGTTCTCAAAGTCTATTCGGTGTGACATCGTGGTGGCGTGTTCCGCAATGGATGTTGTTTTTTTCCTGCTTTCTTACAGCGTTCTGGTGTTTATCACGTCTAGCTTGAATTCTTCTATTAGTTTGCCCCACATAGGTTTTATGACAGTCTGCACATGGAATCTCGTACACTCATTGTTGTTCTAAAGGGATCCTCGTCTTCGGAGTCCTCAACATCGTGCTTATTTTTCTGTCTGTATTGAAAATAGTATCGATATTGTGTCTCCGTAGAATTCTTGCAATACTGTCCGTGGTCCCCTTGACATACGGTAAATAAGCCTTGGTTCATGACCATCCAGCTCAACTACAAGCCGTCGTCAAGACTTTAGTAACCAGATCACAAAGGCTAGCTGACCAGGATAACATCAAACAGGAAATGGACAGTTTAAAAACAGCTCTGAAACAAAACGGATTTACAGACCGAAATATACAAAGAGCCCTAAAGTCAAAACCGAGACAAACAGACGAGGAGCATGAGACACCAATAACCAAGGCTTATTTACCGTATGTCAAGGGGACCACGGACAGTATTGCAAGAATTCTACGGAGACACAATATCGATACTATTTTCAATACAGACAGAAAAATAAGCACGATGTTGAGGTCTCCGAAGACGAGGATCCTTTTAGAACAACAGGGAGTGTACGAGATTCCATGTGCCGACTGTCATAAAACCTATGTGGGGCAAACTAATAGAAGAATTCAAGCTAGACGTGATGAACACCAGAACGCTGTAAGAAAGCAGGAAAAAACAACATCCATTGCGGAACACGCCACCACGATGTCAAACCGACTAGACTTTGAGAACACCAGAGTACTGGCAAATATAGAACACCCGAAATCAAGACTCGTAAGAGAGGCAATTGAAATAGCGAAGAGACCTCACAGTCTAAACGCACGCAATGAAATTCAGAACTTATCGAATTGTTGGAAAATCATATTAAACACCGTACCGGCCCGGACCCGTCCAATAAGAGCTCCACCGGAAATAACAAATCAGCAGGATGGAGCCGTGCCCACTGAGCGCCAGGGGCCAATCACACGCAGCCGTTCACGGTGTCAACCGATAGGCGCCGAGCCGCGACTATATAACAGCGCGCTCGCTTCAGAAAATCTTATTATTCGAGTAACTAGAAGCGAAAGCAGAAGGCTACGAGAATTATGCGAACCGACCTGAAGAGGGCAGATGTGACTCTGCCGAAACGTCGTCATTTTACCTTCGATCCCGGCAGGGATCAGTTATCAACTACGCGGATGAATTCCCGGAAACCACCTAAAACATTTAGTGCCCGCGAAAACTTAAAAACATATATATATATATATATATATATATATATATATATATATATATATTGTTATATACTACGTGGGTTCAATTAAAATATAAAAACTAATTTTCACTCTCACTTTCTAGAACTTTTATTTACATCAAATTTGCACAACAGCTGATTCGAATATCACAATAATAATACAACATACGCTCTTTGCCGCAGTAACTGCCTACTGCGATGATGGGCCGCTTCTTTTTAAAATCAGCATCGAATCCTCTCGTACAATCCAGTATCAATTTTACAGTTGTCGAGTTATTTCAAGATACGTTTTTTTCCCATCCGAACCTTCTAGATCTTCTTTTTTTCTATCCCAGCGATTGATGTTTCACGGAATGAAACTAGGGACGGACTGGATAGACTCGGAGCGTAGATTCTCCAGTAGAAATCATCACAGCTGCCGAGTCTTTTCGAGAATCTATTAAATGAAATATGGGTAAATCGTCTGATCGTATCAGAAACATCCTCTCCATGGTAGGGAGCGAGTCGATCTAAATGGACCACCTTCAATTTAGCCCTGGGGTTTCGACGGATCCGGTAGAGGACATCATTAAGCCTCCTGACCACCTCGTATGGACCATCCCAGGCGGGTGTAAGCTTGGCAGATTTACCCTTGCTCTGTTGGGGGTTGTACAGCCAGACTTTGTCCCTCTCTTGCCTCTAGGCTGAATTGGCCTTGAGGTCGTATCGCGTCTTCATCCGGTCATTGGTGGCCAATATCTGCGTTCGGGCTAATTCGTGTATTGCCAGCATGTTATGTCGGAGCTGGTCGGCATAATCGTCGATGTCTTGGGGAGGATCTTCGGGGGAGCCAAATGCCAAGTCGCATGGTAATCGCAGCTCCTTTCCGAATAGGACCCTGGCTGGGGTCAGGCCTGTACTATTATGTACGGCATAGCGATATGTCAACAGGAATAGGGGAATAGGCTCATCCTAATCACGCTAGTTATTGCTGTCGACCTTGGTAGGTGTTGTTCCAAGGTCCTGTTGAATCTTTCCACCATTCCGTCTGACTGTGGGTACAATTGTGTTCCCAACATCGTGCAGATCTTTTGGAATACATTCGATTCGAAGCTACGCCCCTGGTCTGAATGTAGTTCCATCCGGACGCCAAACCTGCTGAATAGCTGTTCTACTAGCACCGTCGCTACCGTGGCTGCCTCTTAGTTAGGAATCGCATATGCTTCAGGCCATTTACTGAAGTAATCCATTGCGATCAAAATGTACTTGTTCCCCCTCTTAGACTCGTGGAACGGACGCCCACATTGTACTGCTGCATTCTGCCCTTGGTCCGGGTCTTCGGGCCCTTACTGGCTGCACAGGTGTCACATTTGCGGTACCAAGCTCTGACGTCTTCGAAGTAATTCACCCAGTAGTACCGCTGGCGAACTTTGTCTACGGTTTTATTCATGCCCAGATGGCCTCCGGTAATCCCATCATGTACTTCGGTCAGGATAGCTGGTACCTTTTTCTTAGGAACCACCAGTTGGGACTTGGTTTCTCGGCCATCAGTGCTTTCCCAAACTCACTTGAGCATTCCATTCCCTACTCATAGAGAGTCCCATTGGGCCAATAACGATTTCAGCACGCCAGAGTATCTAACTACCTCGTCCCATCGTGGCCTGGGTGCCCCTCTCGTTTTGAGTGACAAGATTGAGCATCGGAATTATTGTGCAAACGGCCGGCACGGGGTTCCACCTTGAAATCGTATTATTGTAATTTCTTCATCCACCTGGCCAGTTGTCCTTCTGGTGTACCTTCATGTCCAGCAGCCATTTAAGTCTGTTCGGATTAAGAAATGACGACCATAGAGGTATTTGTGGAAATTGTCTAGAGCCCATATTATTGCAAGAAGTTCTTTTCTGATGACGCAATAATTTCTTTGCGGTTTTGAGAATCCATGGCTGTAGTGTAGGAAAGGCTAGCATTGGGCTGGAACATAGTGCTGCCTTCGGTCGTCTGAATGATGTTTCGCAATCCTGATTCCAACTGAAGGTCTCTTTCTCAGTGGTCTGCCGATGTAGAGGTGAGGCAATGGTGGCAAATCCCTCAACAAATCTCCTGTATTAGGTCCTCGTTGGTGCGGATTCCTGACTCGGAAATGACGTGGCCCAAAAAACTCTACTTTTTTTGGAACAAGGAACACTTCTTCGGGTTAAGTCTCAGGTTGGCGTTATTAATTCTGGAGAAATACTTAGCCCAGATTCTTCAGATGGTCGTCGAATGTCTGGCCCATGACTAGAATGTCGTCGAGGTATACTAAGCATGTCCTCCATGTTAACCCGCTCAGTACATACTCCATTAGCCTCTCAAATGTAGCGGGTGCATTACATAACCCAAAGGGCATGACCGTGGACTGAAATAGCCCTTTACTAGTGGAGAACGCTGTCTTCTCTCTGTCGTTTTCGTGTAAACCAACCTGTCCATATCCACTCTTTAGGTGTAGTGTGGAGAACCAACGAGAGCCTGCTAGTGTGGTCGGAGTGTCATCAATTCGGGGTAGTGGATAGCTGTCTTTCTTGGTGACGTCATTCAGCTTTCTGTAATCCACGCAAAATCGGGTGGTTCCATCCTTCTTTTTAACTAGGACGACGGGAGCGGACCATGGGCTGATGGATGGCTCAATAACTCCATTTTGTAACATGGACTCGATGTTTTCCTTGACTGCCTGTTGCTGCCCCAATGGTAGTCGCCTAGGTGGTATTCTGATGGGTTAAGCCTTCCCGGTATCTATTCGGTGCTGGATGATGTTGGTGCGACCGGTGGTCCCATCTTGACTGTTGAAAATTTGCCAGTGCTTTGTGATAAATTGCTTGGCTTTCTTCTGTTCCTCTGGTGTCAGGTGTGTCAAATAATCAGCAAACTGTTGTAGGAACTCTTTACTGAGCCCTGTCTCCTTCACCGATGTCTGGTACTCTTCTTCACAATTGATGATGATCTCGACTGGCTCGAAACAAGCTATCTCTTGACCATTGACAATTCTGATGTCGATTCAGGACTCTAATTGGTATATCTCGTCCGGTTTTGAATATAGCAGTCCAACTAAGTAGTCATGAGCTGAGTGTACGGTAGTTGAACTGTTGACGGGCCGTGTCAATACAAATTCCTCATTTAGGAACCGAAGAACATCATATCTCGGGTCGAACATAAATCCATGCTGGCTGATTAGGTCCATACCTCGTATGAAATCGTCCTCAATATCCGCTACCAGGACCCTATGCCGGATTCTGTTGTCCCCTAGCTGTAGTACTATCTCAGCTTCACCCTGTATTGACATGGACTCGCCGGTGACTGTTTTGAGCTGGATGTTATTGGTAACTGGCCAGATTTCGGAGGCCCTCAAAACCCTGGACTTGTCAATGGTAATTGATCGGCCATTGATGGTGCCCCTGATGGCTACGCTGCTGCTATCTCGGCAAAATCTCTGGATGGATACTGTCTTGGGGGCTGGTGGGCATTCGTTCCCTTATGCTGACTGATTGGAGTTTCCCTGGTTGATAAGGTTGTTGTTTTTAGGGTTCCGTATATACAATATACGGAGACCCTTATAATATCACTCCGGATTTCTGCCTCTGTCACATCACAGCAATTTTCTCCTACACTACTGGACGGAAGATGTTGAAATTTGGTATCAATGTATAGTTTGGTGACCCGATCAGGAGTACATATCGTAAAAGAAAAAAATCGACCGTTCCCCCCCTGATCTCCGGAACTACTGAGCCTAAAATTTAAAAAAAATAGGAAATATAGAACGTTTCCCGAACTTTACAGGAAAAATAAGGAGAAACTATTAATATTAATTTTGGGGGGCAAATTATAGAATTAAATAAAAATTTAAAAATAAAAAATTTTTCAAACGCATCATGTAATATATCAAATGAAAGGTCTCATTCTGAGGATCACAAATATTTTTTTTTTTCATATTTAAAAAAATATATTTAAAAAGATATTAACAAAAATATACCAAAATTTACCCATTCCCCCCTTATCTCCGAAACTATAAAACGTAAAGTTTCGAAAAAAATTAGAGATATAGATTCTGAGCTGAAGTTTACTTGAAAAATAAGGAGAAACCTCTACTTTTAATTTTGGGCGCAAATTACAGCATTAAATAGAAAATATAAAATTAAAATTGTTTCTAACCCATCATGTTATATATCAAATGAAAGGGCTCATTACGACGAAAACAAATATATTTTTTCATATTTTTAAAATAATAAAGATATTAACAAAAATATAAAAAATTTTACCCATTCCCCCCTTATCTCCAAAACCATAAGCTGGAAAATTTGGAAAAAAATTGAGGTATAGCCCCTCACCTGAACTTTACTGGAAAAATAAGGAGAAACCCCTTATATTTATTTTGGGGGGCAAATTATAAAATTAAATGGAAAATATAAAATTAAAATTGTTTCTAACCCATCATGTTATATATCAAATAAAAGGGCTCATTATGAAGAAAACAAATATTTTTTTTTCATATTGTAATATACTTCGTGGGTTCAATTTAAAATTATACAACCACTATTTACTTTCACTTTTCTAGAACTTTATTTACATTCAAACAGCTGATTCAAAAATACAATAACAATCCCATATAAGCTAGTCGTCGCGGTATCACTGCCTGGCGATCGTGGTGTGCTTCTTTTATATCACCAGCGTAGAATTCTCCAGTAGAAATCATCATCGTTCCTTCAGCTGCCGAGTCTTTTCGAGAATCGTATTTTTTTATCGTAAAGCGTTTGTTGTCGTGCTGAAATGACACAGGGTCGGCTTTGGGTAAATTTCGTAACACTGCCCCCCCTTTAATTCTGATCGTCCCGATCAGAAACATCCTCTCCATGGTAGGGAGCTAGTCGATCTAAATGAACCACCTTCAATTTAGCCTTGGGGTTTCGACGGATCCGGTAGACGACGTCATTAAGCCTCTTGACCACCTCGTATGGACCATCCCAGGCGGGTGTAAGCTTTGGGGATTTACCCTTGCTCCGTTGCGGGTTGTACAACCAGACTTTGTCCCTCTCCTGGAACCCGACTGAATTGGCCTTGAGGTCGTATCGCGTCTTCATCCGGTCACTGGTGGCCAACATCTGCGTTCGCGCTAATTCGTGTATTGCCAGCATGTTATGTCGGAGCTGGTCGGCATAATCGTCGATGTCTTGGGGAGGATCTTCGGGGGAGCCAAATGCCAAGTCGCATGGTAATCGCAGCTCCTTTCCGAATAGGACCCTGGCTGGGGTCAGGCCTGTACTATTATGTAAAGCAGAGCGATATGACAACAGGAATAGGGGAATATGCTCATCCCAATCACGCTGGTTATTGCTGACGACCTTGGATAGGTGTTGTTCCAAGGTCCTGTTGAATCTTTCCACCATTCCGTCTGACTGTGGGTGTAATGGTGTTGTTCTCGTTTTCCTGATCCCCAACATCGTGCAGACCTTCTGGAATACATTCGATTCGAAGTTACGCCCCTGGTCTGAGTGTAATTCCATCGGGACGCCAAACCGGCTGAATAGTTGTTCTACTAGCACCGTCGCTACCGTGGTTGCCTCTTGGTTGGGTATCGCATATGCCTCAGGCCATTTGCTGAAGTAATCCATTGCGACCAGAATGTATTTGTTCCCCCTCTCAGACTCGGGAAACGGACCGGCGACATCGATGGCAATTCTCTCAAATGGGACGCCCACATTGTACTGCTGCATTCTGCCCTTGGTCCGGGTCTTCGGGCCCTTACTGGCGACAATGTGGCACATTTGCGGCACCAAGCTCTGACGTCTTCGAAGTAATTCACCCAGTAGTACCGCTGGCGAACTTTGTCTAGGGTTTTATTCATGCCCAGGTGGCCTCCGGTAATTCCATCATGTACTTCGGTCAGGATGGCTGGTACCTTTGTCTTCGGAACTACCAGTTGGGACTTGGTTTCTCGTCCATCAGCGCTTTCCCAAACTCGCTTGAGCATTCCATTGTCTACTCTTAGAGAGTCCCACTGAGCCCATAACGATTTCAGCACGCCGGAGTATCTAGCTACCTCGTCCCATCGTGGCCTGGGTGCCCCTCTCATTTTGAGTGACAAGATTGGTTCGATGTCTGGATCAGCCATTTGATCCTGGATGCACTGTTTCGTTGTCCAGTCTTCGTTGGCCTGCACTCGGATCTGCCTGATGGGGATACCTTCTCGCTGTTCCGTCCTCAGACAATGTCCGCATTCCGCTCTACAGGGTCTTCTGGATAGGGCATCGGCGTTATTGTGCAAACGGCCGGCACGGTGTTCCACCTTGAAGTCGTATTGCTGTAATTTCTCCATCCACCTGGCCAGTTGTCCTTCCGGTGCCTTCATATCCAGCAGCCATTTGAGTGCGGCATGATCTGTTCGGATTAAGAAATGGCGACCATAGAGGTATTTGTGGAAATGGTCTACAGCCCTTATTATTGCAAGAAGTTCTTTTCTGGTGACGCAATAATTTCTTTCTGGTTTCGAGAATCCACGGCTGTAGTACTCGATCACCCTCTCTTCACCATCTTGCACCTGGGATAGGACGGCCCCCAAACCTGTGTTGCTGGCGTCGGTGTCTAAGATGAACTTGCCGGACTGTGTAGGAAAGGCTAGGATTGGGCTGGAACATAGTGCTGCCTTCAGTCGCCTGAATGATGTTTCGCAATCCTGATTCCAATGGAAGGTCTCTTTATCAGTGGTCTGCCGATGTAGAGGGGTGGCGATGGTGGCAAATCCCTCAACAAAACGCCGGTAGTATGAACAGAGGCCCAAGAAGCTTCGGAGTTCATGTTTGTCTCTTGGAACTGGCCAATCACGGATGGCTTCTATTTTGTCTTCGTTGGTGCGGATTCCTGACTCGGACACTACGTGGCCCAAAAACTCTACTTCTTTTTGAAACAAGGAACACTTCTTCGGATTGAGTTTCAGGTTGGCGTTATTAATTCTGGAGAATACTTCTCCCAGGTTCTTCAGATGGTCGTCGAATGTCTGACCCATGACTAGAATGTCGTCGAGGTATACTAAGCACGTCCTCCATGTTAACCCGCTCAGTACATACTCCATTAGTCTCTCAAATGTAGCGGGTGCATTACATAACCCAAAGGGCACGACCGTGAACTGAAACAGCCCTTTACTGGTGGAGAACGCTGTCTTTTCTCTGTCGTTTGCGTGTAGACCAACCTGCCAATATCCACTTTTTAGGTCTAGTGTGGAGAACCAACGGGAGCCTGCTAGTGTGGTCAAAGTGTCATCGATTCGGGGTAGTGGATAGCTGTCTTTCTTCGTGACGTCATTGAGCTTTCTGTAATCCACGCAAAATCGGGTGGTTCCATCCTTCTTTTTAACTAGCACGACGGGAGCAGACCATGGGCTGATGGATGGCTCGATAACTCCATTTTGTAACATGGACTCGATGTTTTCCTCGACTGCCTGTTGTTGCCCCAATGGTAGTCGCCTAGGTGGTATTCTGATGGATTGAGCCTTTCCGGTATCTATTCGATGCTGGATGATGTTGGTGCGACCGGTGGTTCCATTTTTACTGTTAAAAATTTGCCAGTGTTTTGTGATAAATTGCTTGGCTTTCTTCTGGTTCTCTGGTGTCAAGTGTGTCAAGTTGTCAGCAAACTGTTGTAGGAACTCTTTATCGGGCCCTGTCTCCTTCACCGACGTCTGGTACTTTTCTTCGCAATTGATGATGGTGTCTACTGGCTCGAAACAAGCTATCTCTTGACCATTGGTAATTCTGATGTCGTTGTTTGACAAATTCAGGACTCTGATTGGTATATCTCGTCCGGTTTTAACTATAGCCCGTCCAACCAAGTAGTCATGAGCTGAGTGTACGGGCTCCACCATTCCAACGCAGCTCCCAGGATTGCTGTCTAGCTGCCCATGAATAATCTGTTCCGTTCGACCGGGAATTCTAGCTGAAGACTTTGCCACAATTTTTATGGGCGTGACTGATGTGTTGACGGGACGTGTCAATACAAATTCCTCATTCAGAAACCGAAGAACATCATATCTCGGGTCGAACATAAATCCATGCTGGCTAATTAGGTCCATTCCCAGTATAAAATCGTCCTCAATATTCGCTACCAGGACCCTATGCCGGATCATGTTGTCCCCTATCTGTAGCATGACATCTGCCTCACCCTGTATTGACATGGACTCGCCTGTGACTGTTCTGAGCTGGATGTTATTGGTAACTGGCCGAATTTCTGATGCTCTCAAAACCCTGGACTTGGCAATGGACACAGCGGCGCCGGTATCGATGGTGATAGTAACTGCTCGCCCATTGATGGAGCCTCTGTTGACTAGGCTGCCGCTATCTCGGCAAAATCCCCTGATGGATAACGTTTTGGGGACTGGTGGAGGGACAGTCAGCATTCGCCCCCCGATGCTGACTGACTGACGGTCCCTGGATAAGAGACTGTTTTGTTGGTTACCCCTGGTCGGTGATCGTTCAGGTGGCCTCACTCGACAATCACGTTGGAAGTGTCCTGTCCGTCCGCAGCGGTAACATGCCCCTCTGGTGCCAGTTCTTTGTGACCGTTCTAATATTTTGTTCAGACCAGCCAGCAGCGCTTGAAATGGTGACTCTGACTCTTCCTGGTTGAAGGAAACTGCTCGGACTCTCGGCTTGGACATGTTCATGACGGCCTCTACTTCCAAAGCCCGAAGTAGAGCTTCATTACTCTTCTTGACGCCACTCAGTCTTAAATTTCTTTGAACTTCCACATCTCTGATGCCGTTTATGAAACTCTGTGTGGCCAACTGGTCTTTCGTTTCCTCTGGCAGGTCTGGGTAGGACAAGTGAACTAACCGTCTAATCTCTGCTTCGAATTCTTGAAGGCTTTCACCGGATTTTTGCGTTTTCCCACTGAGTTGGACTTGGTATACCTGGCTCAAGGATTGATTGTCGTATCTCTTGTCCAGAATGGCGATGATCTTGTCGAAATTGCCTTGTTCTTCGACTGGAATGCTTTGGAGGAGTTCTAGGGCCGGACCTCTTAACGAAATTACCAGAGAGGTAGATTTTTTTTGATTATCCCATCCATTAGCTGTAGCCACAGCCTCAAATTGCCGTTTATACATGGGCCAAGATGA
Organism: Octodonta nipae; assembly: GCA_034190945.1. Lineage (NCBI taxonomy): Eukaryota > Metazoa > Arthropoda > Insecta > Coleoptera > Chrysomelidae > Octodonta > Octodonta nipae. The sequence goes on along the minus strand of CM067216.1, from coordinate 94,045,429 downwards.
ACTGCCATCAAATGTGGGTGGTTTGCTAACGGAACCTTTGGTACTCACGGTGTGCTGGTCTTTTCCTTTCTGCAAATCTTGTTGCAATTTTTTAATTGCTGTTTCCACTTTATCTTGTACTTCACTGTGTACTGCGTCTTTAATTGAACTGATTTCAGCTTTTACCTGGTTTTGGATAGCACTTATTTCAAATTTCACCTGGTTCTGGACGGAATCGATGTCATCTACTTTGATTTCAAGAGTCTCCACATTATTTTTTAGGATCATGATGTCGTCGTTTATTTCTTTTATATCTGATTCAACTATTTGCATTCTTTCATTAACTGTTTCATTAACTTGCAATACTATTTGCATTAATTGTTCAAATTGCAATTGTCTTTTTTCTTCCGTTTTGCCTTGTTTTTCTTCAAATATCTTAAATTCATGCTGTCGTTTTAATTCAGTTTGATCTTATTTTTCTGCAAATTTCGAGAATAATCCTTCAATTAAATTATGTTGTTCACTTTTCATTGTAGAAACTAGATTTTGTTGTTTTTCTTCCATCGTGGAAACAAGATTTAGTTGTTTTTCTTCCATCGTGGAAACAAGATTTTGTTGTTCGCTTTTCATCGTAGTGACGAGATTTTCTAATTCAACTTTAGTTTATCATCAAAAGATTTCACTAACCTTTGTTGAATTTCGTCTTGATGTTGTTTCTCCTTCTTGTCACGTTTTTCTAGAATCTGTGCAATTTTTTCGTCTAACTTTTCCATACTACGAGTTTCCATAAATCAATTTACGATTTTAACGGCACTTAATCTTCTACTTCTGATCACCAAATGTAATATACTTCGTGGGTTCAATTTAAAATTATACAACCACTATTTACTTTCACTTTTCTAGAACTTTATTTACATTCAAACAGCTGATTCAAAATTACAATAACAATCCCATATAAGCTAGTCGTCGCGGTATCACTGCCTGGCGATCGTGGTGTGCTTCTTTTATATCACCAGCGTAGAATTCTCCAGTAGAAATCATCATCGTTCCTTCCGCTGCCGAGTCTTTTCGAGAATCGTATTTTTTTATCGTAAAGCGTTTGTTGTCGTGCTGAAATGACACAGGGTCGGCTTTGGGTAAATTTTTCAACAATATTTTTAAAATAAATTAATTAAAAGATATTAACAAAAATATAAAAAATTTTACCCATCTCCCCCCCGATCTCCGAAACCATAAGCTGGAAAATTTTGAAAAAAAATGGAGGTATAGCCTCTCACCTGAACTTTACTGGAAAAATAAGGAAAAAACCCCAAATATTCATTTTGGGAGGTAAATTATAGAATTAAATGGAAAATATAAAATTAAAATTGTTTCTAACCCATCATTTTATATATTAAATGAAAGGGCTCATTATGACGAAAACAAATATATTTTTTTCATATTTTTAAAATAAATTAATTAAAAGATATTAACAAAAACATAAAAAATATTACCCATCCCCTCCCCTTTATCTCCGAAAACATAAGCTGAAAAATTTTGAAAACATTTGAAGTATAGCCCCTCACCTGAACTTTACTGGAAAAATAAGGAGAAACCCCTAATATTCATTTTAGGGGGCAAATTATAGAATTAAACGAGTCATGTAATATATCAAATCACAGGCCTCATTATGACGAATACAAATATATTTTTTTATTTTTTTAATGAATATTTTAAAATATATTAAAAAAAATTTCAAAAAAATTACCCATTCCCCCCTTTATTCCCCAAACTGTAAGACCTAAATTTTTTTGTTTAGTGGAAAAATATGAAAAAATCCATAATTCTATTATTTGGCCACTATATAATAAAATTAAACGGAAAATAAATTATTAGAAAACCCCCATAGTAATTTTAGGGACAAATTATACAATTAAATGGAAAATAAAGATTCAATTTTCAAAAGCATCATGTAAAATATTAGATAAAAGGCTCATTATGTGAATTACAAATATATCATATTTTTAAATCATTTGTTTAAAAGATATTAACAAATATATTAAACATCGACTTAATTCCCACTTTAGAAACTATACTATTTAAATTTTGAAAAATATATTTTTTTTGTATTTTTTAATAATTTGAATAACAAATTTAATAATTTATAATTTAAAACTTGATCTATTTTGCCCTTTATCTTCCAATCTACAGAGCCTTAAAACTCAAACAGTAGATTATAAAAGTCTTCTCTGAAAGTTTATTAGTAAAATAAAACTGTAATTTTAATTTTTGGGGGCCAAATTAGAAAATTAAATACATATGTATTCTGATAAAAATCAAGGGAATCCTGAAGCAGATAAAATAAAAAGTCTATGTGTGGAAAATCAAAGTGTATATTTTTTATAAATTTAAAACGCTTCCTTTAAAAGATATAAGGCTAAATATAAGAAAATACACTCATTCCCTGCTTGTCTGAAACTGGAATATTAGAATCTTGAAGGTGGTACGGAACCCTAAGTATGCGAGTCCAACTCGCACTTGACCAAATTATTTCTACTTCTGGTTGGTGATCATCCAGGTCGTGCAGTCACGATGGAAATGTCCTGTCCGTCCACATCGGTAACATGCCCCCCTTGCGCTAGTTCTTTGTGACTGTTGCAGTAGTTTGTTCATACCAGCCAACAGCGCTTGAAATGGTGACTCTGGATCTTCCTGGTTGAAGGAAACTGCTTGTACCCTCGGTTTGGACATGTTCATGACTGCCTCTACTTCCAAGGCCCGAAGTAAAGCTTCATTACTTTTCTTGACGCCATTCAGTCGTAAATATCTTTGTACTTCCACATCTATGATGCCGTTTATGAAACTCTGTGTGGCCAACTGGTCTTTCGTTTCCTCTGGCAGGTCTGGGTAGGACAAGTGTACTAACCGTTTAATCTCTGCTTCGAATTCTTGCGAGGCTTTCACCGGATTTTTGCGTTTTTCCACTGAGTTGAACTTAGTATACCTGGCTCAAGGATTGATTCTCTTATCTCTTGTCCAGAATGGCGATGATTTTGTCGAAATTGCCTTGTTTGTCGACTGGAATGCTTTAGAGGAGTTCTAAGGCCGGACCTCTTAAGGAAATTACAAGAGACGTAGATTTTTCTTATCCCATCTGTGGCCACGGCTTCAAATTGCCGTTTATACATGGGCCAAGATGAGCTGCCATCAAATGTGGGTGGTTTGCTAACGGAACCCTTGCTACTCATGGTGTTCTATTATTTTCCTCGCTTTAAGTCCTGTTGCATTTTTTTAAGTTCTGCTTCTACCTTGTTTTGGATAGCACTGATTTTATCTTGTACTTCACTTACTTCACTTTGTATTGTGTTTTTAATGTAACTGATTTCAAATTTCACCTGCCTCTGGATGGAATCGATGTCATCTACTTTGATTTCAAGAGTCTCCACATTACTTTTTAGGATCTTTATGTCGTCGTTTATTTCTTTTGTCTATGAATATTCGAGTAACTAGAAGCGAAAGCAGAAGGCTACGAGAATTATGCGAACCGATCTGAAGAGGGCTGATGTGGGATCAGTTATCAACTACGCGGATGAATTCCCGGAAACCACCTGAAACATATATATATATATATATATATATATATATATATATATATATATATATATTTAAACCTTAGAGAAGTTATCATTCTAATAAAAAAATGCGAATACAATAATAAACATCGACCGAATATAAAAACAATACACGATTCCCGAAGCGTTCGATTTCATTTCCTGAATGGAACACTCTGTCATACCAGAACTGACCACTGAGTTATGGTATTTTCAGCCCTACCTATTTAAGTCCGATTGTCTTAGAAAGCGAGTAGTTTATGGTGATTTGGCGTGAATTTAATCCACAGAGCGTATTAGTCACTTTGTTTTGTAAATAAGTGATTTTATTTTGATAAAATAAAGACGTTGAAAGTGATGAACATTTGAACTCACTAAATCTACAATAATATACATAAAATTTACACATTGGATAATATTTATTGGTGACATTGATCATGACTTATAACGATATGACCTCTTTTCTAGGTTAATAATTTGGTCTTAATTTCTGGTATTCAAATACTTCAAAAACCTTCAGTTTAGAGCTAAAAATTGATTTTATGTTTTGATAACAGAAAATCTAAAAGTGTTTTTATTTTTTCTTCAACGGCCGTTCTTATGACGTACCCGGTATACTTGAATCTGTAAATTCACATTCACCCCCATATTTCTCAATTCTTTCATTCCACGCACTCGAGATCCAGATTATATCTATTCCTTTTCCATATACCCGAGCAAGGAATAAGCACATTTTGAGCATGTCAAAACTGTGAAGCAATCAATACTAGAATAGAGCGAGGTGCGGGATGAGAAAATTAAGTTAAAACCCAACTCAATCCTGAAATAAAACATATTTTAGTTGTGAGGTGAATAACTTTAACAAATAACACTACAACGAAGAGGCCATTTAAATTAACAGTTGTTTAAAAGAAAATTTTACATTTTGCCGGCTTTTGAATCGTTCTAAGTGATTGCGTAGTTCGCCGACTTCAAAAACAAGAAAAAGCGTAAGGAAATATTTTTAACGGCGTGAGTCATCATATTCGACATTATATTATTATATGGTTAGTTCGGTTCAGTCAGATTGTTTGTAAACGGTGAATAGTTGAAGCATCATCGTTTTAAAATACTACAATGGCTTCGAAAGTGATGGTGAAAATACCTGTCGCGCCATTTGGACAGGTGAGTCATTTATACTTTGATCTCGATTAGAGTATACTATGGAAATAAATACTTTTGATTAACATGGTGTTTTATCTTAAGGAATTCTAATTATGATATTATTGTTTGTGAGGTACATGAAAATTGCATTGGTTCTTATTTTCTGTAAATAGATTCTGTACATAATTGTTGTGCAATTTCAAAAATGTAATATCGTAATTAATCTGTCAAATATTCCTCTTATGAATTAAATGTAATTAAAGTGAATATTGTTTTCAACTAAGTAATTCCAAATAAATTAAATATTGTTTCCTCTGATAACCAAACTTTTTTAAAAAAAAATTTATTGGTATTACTAAACATACTATTTCGAGTAGGTCAAAATGTAGTCCTATATAATAACAGTGTACTATTTTTTAGGTTTTCAATAAATAATTAATACATATCACTAGTAGATTGTCACTTTCAGCATTTACATTATTTGATAAAAGCTTGCATTATATTCTATGTTTAGTATTTTTTTTAGAACATTATTAAATCGTCATAGTGATTGAGTGTTGGTGAAAATCGTGAAGTTGGTACTATTTTCTTTCCATATTATAAACGTCCACATGTTGGAGCTGCTTGCTGCTTGGGCTTGGCATAATTTCGTAAATCAGCAATTGTACTATTAGAGATGTCTCGTCGTAGGTATTATATATACAGTGATGGGCAAATGTGTGGAACCAAGTAAATATCTCTGGAATTATTAGAGATATCAAAATGCAATTTGGAAGGTGGATACTGCAGTAGATTGCCTATTTGTTTCCAAATTTTTTTACAATTTTGAACTTCCTGTTTTACCGGAAGTAATGTCGATTTTAAAATTTGCAATGAATCACCCTGTATAGTATTTTAGTTTCTGATGAAACATTTTATTGCGAATACAAAAATATCGGGTTTGATATTGTTTACTTCAATACCTACCGAGATATTAACAGAAAAGGAACTAAGGAAAGGAAAAATTCGATGGTAGCTAAACTCTTTTCAGATTTCATTTACGCCCGATATAAACAAACCGCTCGGTAAGGATTTGTATTTCTATTGGCCAATCGGTGGCATTATATCGTCACTGCCAACAGCACTGCTTGTTCCATAGTCGAATACACGTGCGTTTGTTTAAATCAGGCGCAAATTAAATCTGAATCAAGTTTAGTAGTCCATGAAATTCATTGAAAAAGTGACAGTAGTTATCAAAATAAGTTATTAGTTTTTTTTATTTGAACGTAAAAAGATTGTATTGTTTTAATTTGATTGTAAAATTGCCGAATTAAGTGAAAGAGAAAGAATAGAAATATTAATGATGATTGGGTATGGGGAGATCAAAAGGACGAATCAAGAAGTTTGTGGCCTTTTTAACATTGTTCATCCCAGTACACAAATATCCTGTTCAGTAGTGACGGAAACTTTGCGAAGGTACGACACAAGTGGAACAGTTAGCAATTTACCAAAAAGTGGACGGTTAAAAAGTGCAAGTAATGAAGGTGTAGCTCAAAATGTTGCTATATCTTTGGAAGAAAATCCTCACTTATCCACTACCGACCTCGCCAATATGCATGGAATTAGCAGTCGTTCAGTAAGAAGGATATTAAGGCGAGAAAAATATCATCTATACAAAATTCGCCTCGTTCAAGAACTCTCCGAAGACGATTTCGACAGACGTTTGCAATTTTGTGAAACGATGATGGATATTTGTAACCGTGATAATAATTTTATAAGAAATGTGGTGTTTTCAGACAAGGCTACATTTTGTTTAAATGGTACGGTTAATCGACATAACTGCTGCTACTGGTCGCAAAGTAATCCTAATTGGGTACAAGACACAAACACACACAACATCCCCAAAAATTGAACGTTTGGGCCGGCATTTATAACAACAGAATCGTGGGACCCTTCTTCCTACAAGAAACTTTAAACGGCGATAGGTATTTACAGCTCTTGGAGACACACTTATTTCGGCATTGGAGGTAAATGGACAATTACCAAATAATATCTGGTTTCAGCAGGATGGAGCACCACCCCATTACGCTCGCATTGTTCGAGATCATTTAGATAGGACATTTCCTCACAGATGGATTGGAAGAAGGGGTACTTATGAATGGCCTGAACGAAATCCCGACCTTAATCCACTAGACTATTTTCTGTGGGGTTACTTAAAGTCTAAGGTTTATGTTGATAGATCAAATAATTTGCAAGAATTAGCTGCAAGAATTACTCAAGACATCCAGAGAATTACACCAGAAGTAATAGCTAATGTTACTAGAGAATTTAAAAACCGACTTGCTTATTGTCAAGAAGTAAACGGTGCTCAGTTTGAACATCTAATACATTAAGTTTAGTTAAGTTAAGTTTCAATGTTTTGAAAATCACTTTAATTTAGTTAATAATTATGATTATGTATTTAATGGATATTAGATTTTTCCTTTCCTTATTTACTTTTCTGTTAATATCTCGGTAGGTATTGAAGTAAACAATATCAAACCCGATATTTTTGTATTCGCAATAAAATGTTTCATGAGAAACAAAGATACTATACAGGGTGGTTCATTGCAAATTTTAGAATCGACATTACTTCCGGTAAAAGTTCAAAATTGTAAACAAATTTGGAAACAAATCTACTGCAGTATCCACCTTCCAAATTTCATTTTGATACCTCTAATAATTCCAGAGATATTTGCTTGCTTCCACACATTTGCCCATCACTGTACATATATATATATATATATATATATATCTTTTAATCTTCATATTCACAATATTTAATCATCATAACAAATTGGAATAGTAATATAATTAAACGAACTAGGCGCTCGATGGTGAATGAAACAGAATAGAAAAAGAGAAGAAAGAAACCAACGAAAAGAAAAATTCTTCCTTCTCAATACAACGACAGACACTCAAACTGTGGTGATTTGTAAGGCATATGCTACAGAACTATGCCTCTCTTGTTTAATCAAAGTTGTACGAATATATATCGAGGAGTATAGAAAGTGCTAACACTCGTTGTTTACTGACATGTACTAGGAATTCCTGTTACAGCCAGCTATCACCGTTTATTGTTCAGGTTTCATTTGATTTCTCGAACAACTACGATCCAAGAATAAATATTAAATGAAGGCATGAAGTTTGGGATATATGGGGTGCGTTGCTTGAAATAAATCAATGATACTTATCAATATTTACAAGCTGGACTTACACATTAACAAATCCCTTGGTAGGAAATATGTGATCAGATGGAGATTTTATTCTTTTAATATATGCAACAGTATTTTATTTTCATAACCTAATTAAAAGAATAAAAAAACAATTCTTATTTGCTAAGTTCTAAATGATGAAGCACTCCGTTACACAAGATTGGGCACTAATAGTTTCCAGTATAGAGTTGTCAGAAGAGATAGGTAGTAACAGAATCCTATCTTACTCCAGACTCCAAAAAATACACTTATAATTTCAGAGTTACTATCAGCTTATTCATGTTGTAATTTTTTTTTATTTTATTGTTCACAAAGTTGTTGGGTGTACATAGTTAAAGTAGTTACTATAGTCTCATTTTTACGAATTTGTCTTTTTGTATTTTGTGTTGCACGTGGGCGAGGCAACAATTATTGTTGAGATACAAGAGGAAAATAGGAATCTAAAGATGGTATTGAGTCAGGTGTATTTGTTGTTACAGGTGAAGTGGTCCCAGAAAATTTGGTAATGTAGTGCTGACCGCTAATTGCGGAATATTCGTAATTCAAACAGAAATGCTTTGTAAAATTTATGGGCTGTGACGTAATTGTCGTTGACGTATTAAATATCGCTACCCTCTGATGTATGGTTGATTTTCACTTTTTTCGGTGCCATAGTTTAAGCAGTAGTGAAATCAGCGCTAGTTTAGCGTTGTAAGGACAGATCCCACAAAGTTCAAATGTATTTAAAGCTGTTTTTATTATCCCTGAACAAATTAATCCCCTCGAAAGTGTTCTACTATTTGAATCTCTCTTACCATTTATCTTGTATCCCACATAGCAAATTATGTTGCAGAAATATCACGAGTATATGACAATATCTCTGCAATATATTGCAATATTTGCGGTAAACTGATGATATTGCAGACATATTACATGGTGATATATAAGTTATTAATATTTATTCAATATTGCTGCAATATTTGTAATTAACGTTATGTATTTAATATTATAATATATTCCTTTAATATCTCAGGATTATTGTAGCAATACTGCTGCAGTTTTATTGCCAATATAACTGTGATAAAATACAAGCGGACATTTATTATTTCTGCAATCTGACAGTGATATTCTTGATAATATTACGAGTTTGTGACATTCTGGAGATATTGTTGCAACATTTAGTGCTATGTGAGATGTGATCTTATTTAAGTCGCAAAAAGTAGCCTATTATTTTCAAATTCTGTATAGGCTTCACATAATTGTCTGAAAAAAACTTTAGGAATTTTTAGCAATTTAACTAAAATAACTGCTGTTATTCACGCCAATTATGACTGCTCTTCATTCTTTATCTTGGGCAATGTACATCAAAGGTAGCATGAAAGCAAATTTTAACGGTTATCTCTCGGCGATACTCCAGATTTTTTTCCAACTTTAACAAACACTTGTAATCTTGTTAGAAACTCCAGTTTTCGCAGAGTTATATATATATATATATATATATAACAAATCATAAAGGTTGCAGAAATTTTGTTGAAAGTTTCAGTTAGTTTCATACTTGAGAAAAAAGCTGTAGGTATATTCCAACAATTGAAGTCTCATAAGGACTTTGAAACGTTTGGATTTTTTGGAGTATATCATTTTTTTATGGTTGATTTTATTAAATTTTGAAAGTGTTAATAGAGTCAGCTTTTTATGATGATTAACAAAATGACACAACTATATTTTTTAGGTGAATAAAAGCAAGTCAGGAAATGTTAATGGAGAAATAGTAGTCTCTCGCCCACAAGATGTGCCACAAAGGAATGAGGAGTCTCCTAAAGGAGCCGAACAAGCTAGAATTGCTCAATTAGAGCAGAACATAAAATTCCTCCAGGAACAACATCAGTTAATGTTAACAGGGTTACACAATGAGATCGAAGTGCTGAAGAACAGAAATAGAGGTAAAGAAATGTTTATGCCATTATTATTAGTTGTTGACTCATTAAAAGAAACGTCACATAAATATTCGAACAAAATAAATCTAAAAATAATTTTACATATATGTTAGCTAATTCTTGCATCATCACTCGACCAGTAAACTTAATATATAAATATCGTTATATCAATGAAAACTAACATATTTATTGAATAATATCTATTGAAAGATAAGCCTCAAAAGACTACGAGTAAAAACAGTATATCCTATTTATATTGTTAATTTACAGAGCTACAGTTTCAATTAATTTTTTCCAAAGAGGCTACACCCAGTTCTCCCTCATCTTCATCAGAAGACGAGTCAAAACACAAGGTACCTGATACTATTAATTGTTTATGTTTTATCATGTATACATTTACTCATTACGTAGGTATACTCGAGCCCGAAACCGTTAAATGCTGTTCCTCTTCAAGTAGAAATACTGCAAAAAGAAATGGGAGAACTGAAAATTCAACTCCAAGAAACGGATAGCAGAAATGTGTACTTATCTGCCATCGTTGACGAACAGAAAAAGTAAGTGTACTACGAGTTTTATCAGTCATTAAACGTTAACTATTAAAAATTTATGTGCCAGAAAGAGAGCTATAAAAAATACACAAGGAAATTTAACTAAAACAAATTGCTCAAGTTTGTCTCACTTATGTATATATTTTGCTGTAAAATATTACTAAGACGTATATTTTTCAATATTTACGTTGACAGCGGGGTAGAAGAATTCACGATATTTGCATATTTTCTTTAATATCTCTTAAACTATGGCCTTTAAATGTATAAAAACAAATATTAAGATTTCATATCAAGCTCTTGCACTTGAGATTGGCAATTAAAGAATACGCAATTTTACATTTGTCATTGGAGCATTTTAATATTTTAATTTCTTTATTACCATTATGTTAATTTTTAGTGTCATTTATAACGGGGTCAGATTTAGAGCCTGAACCGTTTGGAATACTTGAAATATTGCAGACTTTCCTGCAAGTTCCCAAGACATTCTGAAAATACAAACGCAGGTTTCCTGTCACAAAATACAGTAGGTACATATGATTTTTCAGTCTGAAATTGTTCGCTTGAATTTCACTTTCTATGTTGATGTGGCATGATATCATTCTATCGATGCTGGATTCAATTCCGACGTTACAGGTGAGACTCAAATTTTGTCGAACATATAAGCTCTCTTAAAACATCAATACTAAATTACAAATTACCTTGGATTTGGTAAGATCTTGTGCGACTCCCCTCGCTCCGTCACATGAAATTTCAGCCGTGAGTTTTAGTTAATTAAATACTTAAGCATTAATACTGATGTCTTATTTGTACAACAACTGGCGTACTATGGGTCAAAAGGCAATATTTTTAACGGAAACGGAGACTCAATGGCTTACATATAAACAGTGTTGATTTCTTCCAGGTTACTTACTGCGTACCCTCGGCTATCTGTTAATGTTTCCGACTTTTTAGGTTTATAAAGTCCTGCCGCTTCTTTGACTATCTTGTGGAAATTAAATGAATCGTACTGGTACGATAAGGCTTCTATTTCCTGACATTGTTTTTCCATCCATTTGTTCTTAGCTTCTTTGATCTCCTTCTTTATTTCTTTGTCTATTTGTTTGTTACTTTGAATTTTCTTCTATTCTCCACCATATCAAGTTTATCAATCGTCATGATTTGTATTTCAGTCATATCAGTGATACTTCCTCCTCGGGTAATTTTGTTTTCTATGTGTTGTTCTATCTTCTGATTTATCTTATCTTCATTTTTTAATTTTGTGTCGTATTTGTTTAGTTTTTTATTTATTTACTTTTTCTAGCTTATGGTTACCTGTTCTAACTAACGGGCTGTGATCTTTTGTTAATGAAAATATAGCCTGATTTCTGATGAAATGCCCTGGGGCATCTTGGGATAACTTCAGATATGTAAATGCAACTTGAAAAGAGTGTTGGTGACTGTCAGTTGCCGCTCTGTTGAGAATAGACATGATCTCCTCGTTCATTTCGTTTGCCAAGTCCAAAAGGGACCGTTTGACCAATCTTAGCATTGAAATCTATAAATTAATGCCGTTCTTGTGAAGTTCCTTTAGGGGATTAGTTCATTCTTCGTAAAATGCTTCAATTAGCTGTTGCAGACTATAAATCACTAAAAAACCTTTCGATGATTATATTTCAAAACAATGGAATACCGAACTTAATTATTTAACCTGGTGACCGTTTACAATTCTTGAGAGCATATATACTATGATGATAAATAAGGTACTATGTACTATGTACTATGTTTGTAATATTCTGTTTCAGAAAACTCGAACGCTACGAACGAGACCGAGAAAAAGAACGCGAACGGTCAACTCAACCAGATCAAGAACTGATACGTAAATTGGACGATGCTGAAGCAATAATTCGCAGGTTAAGCAGAGAAAATTCAGATATGCGACGTGAAAATGCATCGTTTTACTCACCAAGAGACCTTGGTCACCATAATGGTTATTCCTCTTCTCGATCTGGTGGTCATGGGAACAACAGAGGTAACGATGGAAGGCAAAGAGGCAACGGAGGACATTATAAAGGGAATTGGTTTCCTTCTCTCCATTCTCAGAGCTATTGGCAAGGTGGTAGATCTAATGATAGAAATAATCTTCCAGTAGAAGGTACGAGTGCTTTACCAAGTTTAAACCGAAACGAAAGTCATTACAGTGGTAAAAAAGGATCGAACAATAATCATTACCATCATGGAGAGGGTAGAAAGTATAGAGGAGGTCAAATGAATAATACTAAGCAAACGTAATTATTATAATACGGATACATTATGTTGCTTTTGAAGGCTGTTTCTATATATTAATATAAATATTCATGTTGATTCAGAATTACCAAACAAAATATTTGAGTTTAAAATGATCTACTCAAATAAAAGTGAGAGACATATATAACGTTGTACTGAATATAGTTTGACAGTAAATATTTTAGAAGAAATTAATACGATATATCACTAACGTTATGACATTTTCATATATTTCGTGAGCTAAATAACAGATAAACTTTGTGAATTTAATCTGTTACTAATGCTATACAAACAATTATTACAACATTCACTACACAGCAGAAGCACAAAGATCAAATTATGTACTGCGAATAATTTTTATTTATTTTTAGATGATTTGGCCTATAATAATTAAAGAGCCCCATGAACCTTACAACTATCCGTATTTTATTGCTAATTAGATTTAGCCACTAGCCTAAAATTCACGAAAATCATAGTGACTGTCATGTTTAATAATATATTTATATAAATAGGAACCTGCAAGAGAAATATAATACATTTTAGAATTTTTAATAATTCTAATCTTAAAATACATGTTGTAGCTCACATTTATTCTAATGATTTAGACTGCATTTTAATCTATGTATAGACTGTTTAATATAGTACTCTATAAATAATATGATGAAAAAAATTATTTAGAAAATTGATTACTTATATTTTTCATTAACAATTACAAAACTTATAGATTTTAAATATCTATATGCCAAAAAGAACTTACTTATAAGAAAAAAAAATTATATATTTAATAAAACAGTTCTATTATTTTGAAATCATTTCAGTTAGCATATAGTTAATTGCTACAGACCTACCACAAGTATGCAATTTTGTCTGCTTATTAAATATTTCAAATAATTCAATTTATTAGATTTTTTTTAAAGCATTGATCAAGAAGTTGAAAATAACAGACGATTAATTATTAACATTGTTCATGTCGAGTGCTCAAAATGATAACTCCTTTGAAAATATTTGTCCCAAGTGCTAGCTTTCAAACCATTTGGGTACAAGTAATTACAATAAAAGTGCTAAAAGCTTTTGAACATTTTCGTATTAATAAGCAACTATAATATATAAAAAATCAGTAATTATATTACAGAAATTACTTACACACCATTCTACTGAGTTTGGTTTTTCTAATATTTATATACTCGTAGTAATTCTCATATTTTGTGAGAATCAACTCTAAGCCTTGTGGACAACAATTTTCAAGTTCTTTCTGTCGACTTGATTTGATTCAGGGTACTACTTAGTAAAATTTCCAGATATCGAAAATTATTGAGAGAGAATTATATTAGTTATAATTGACAAAATTAATTAAAATAATATTTAAATTAATGTTAGTTCAAAATCCAAGAATTTTGTATTATTTAAGACATACCGAAAGTTCGCTTGTCATACTGTATTTAACCTGGCTGTGACATTTATCAATGATTTTCGGGAATAGTGTCTAAATATTTGTTTCATTGTAGTACCTTCATTTCTGAACATGGGTTAGAGTTTAAATAATATTCACCAGCTTTTGTTTAGTACATTGCAAAAAATTACAACAAAAGGCTACTCTTTATTCAACTTTTGTAAATATTAGAGGCTTCTCTGAATAATCCAACACATGCTGTTTCTATTAAATCTGATTTGTTTTAATAAAGGGAAATATTCGTTTCATTACAAATGAATACCTACGTAAGTCTATTCCTGTTAAGGAACATAATTTAAAAAAGTATTGAAGTAATGTGACGGGGTCGTAAGAAAAAAACGAAAAAAAAACTTTATTGGACAGCAATATTAGGCGGAACGTCAATAACAATTTAATGAAAAGTACATTTCACAAATTAAAACATGAAACTAGGGTACAGATTTTTACGAAACATTCTGCATTAAGTACTTTAACTCTCTCTAACTTCGGTAATAAAACTTGAATGCATTTTAACATAATTTTTGTAAAATTTCGAGAATTGGAGGGACAAATTATAGTTGTTTCCAAAAAAAAATGTAAAAATTTAAAAATCGCTAGTGTTACTTTTTAAACTTCGTTCTGCATTTTGATTAGATTTTTATATCAATATAATTAATTCATGCCAAATTTTAATATTATAGATAGAATTGGTAATTGTGAGACACGTCATCAATGTCAGAAAGTTTTTACAAATATTATAAAAAATAATATTTTATGAAAGAAATTAGTTTAATCTGTTAGTTGTTATTCATTACAGAAATTAAGATAAAATAAAAAAATGAAACAAGGAGATTATTTTCTTCCTTATATTGATTAATATTTTATGCTCCTAATTTTTGACATTTTTGAAATTTTATTTGTTACAAAATAATTAAATAATTAACAGTTTGTAATCATTTGTACTTCTTTTATTATTTATACAAAATATTTCAAAAAAAAATATTTTCAATTTATTGCAAGGTGAAATAATTTTTTGTTAATAATTTATTTGTTCGTTAACTAAGTCTTTGTTGATATATTTATTTCTACTTTATTCTTTGTAAAAATGCTATATAAATTGTTGTAAAAGTTTCTTATTTTATCATTTTTACGTGAACGATTTTTTAGTTTTTTTCCATCTTAATAAACATTCACATATTTAGCAATTATTTACAAACAATGCAAAAGCAGTTTTTTTCCCATCTTGTAGAGAATCATAAATTTGAAGAATATTTTTTAATGATGAATGGAGTAATACAACTGATTACAAACTTACACTTTATTTAAAGCTTGTGACAATTGTTTCGCGACCGATGGAGCTTATTCATACAATGGTAGTACCTTATCAAATGCAACAATTATAAACTAAATAGAATAACAATATAATTGTTACATTTTTAAGGTACTACCATTGTATGAATAAGCTCCATCAGACGCAAAACAATTGTCACAAGTTTTAAATAAACTGTAAGTTTTTAAATGAAAAAAAATCAACTTATAATATAAAAGCGCTAAACTAATATTAATTGTATTAATAAATCTCAATTTATAATACAGCACATTAGTTTAAAATCGTGAAATAGACTAAACTATTAAGAGAGCATAAATAATTAGACATGTGAAAATGCTGCCTTAAACGGAAAGCTTGAATTGAAATAATAAAAAATCTGATAGCAAATTTTATGTATAGGTATATGGATTTTTCATATTTTTTTCATAGCTAAATACATCTACTTTTCAAGACAATACTTTTCATTTTAAACAAAGCCCGAAGAAAATATATATTTATTCCGGGTTTGATTTGTAAATTAATCCAGACAATTAATTTTAATTAATTATGATTTTAATCTGGGAATAATTGTTTTTCTATATGAAATGTTTACTGAAAATCTCATTATGTGTATGATCCCTTTAATCATAATTATATAATTGAAGTTTACTGTTATAGGGATTTTATTTTCTATTGCCGTCTAGATTTGTGACTCAGTACAAGAAAGTTTTATCTGCAATAAAACAATTGAAATATATGTTCAAAAATGTAGTTAAAAAGGGTGGCCTTTTGGATGACATGAAAAACACTCTAAGTTTGAAAACAGGAAACTGTTACATAGACTGTTCTGTTAACACGATTATACTTTGAGAATGATATCTACAAACAAATAGACAAATGATTTCGAAAATTGTATGTATGTACGTGCAATATGTGGACATATGTGCAATACTATTTTGAGTATTCACAGCATCGAACTGTTAATTCCTTTACTGTAGCAACAAAACAAAAGACAAGTAAAACAAATACTAAAATGTAGAGAGAAAACACTAACGGATTAGTCGCTACGTATTTTTATCATTCATCTATTTGTATCTTATATTATAGAATGGCTATTATTAGATATGAAACTACCTTATTGTATTATAACATAATTTTTTGTGATTAGTAAATTATTTTTACCAAATAAATTATTTTCTGATATTTATTATTTTTTATATAATGTAATGTTTTTATTTTCACACTCGGGTTCAGTTCAGTTCTTGGATTTATTTAAAAACACAGTCTAACTCACTCTAATTTATTTCCACTACTTTTACACAAATTTATATTCACAGAAACTCCTTAAGACCATTTCGTCCCGGAATGTCCTAGAATCCTTCCTGGTGTGACGATATTTGCGGGACTCTCCATTTCGACAACGGGAAGTTTGGTGGAAGTAGCAGTCAACGGTCTTCGAACCTGGGTTGCGAATATTGAGACAGCATACCAGGATGTTGATGCCACTGAATCGAAAGATTGTTTCCATCATACTTCTCACCACCCTCCAATTCAGTCCATCCAACCCGCAGGCTATCTTTGGGACCGCCAATTTCGTCAGATTCTTCTCCATCATCACATTCCTCAATTCTACCAGAGTCTTCCAAAGATCGCTATATGTTGGCTTGTCTTGCAAGAATGTTTTCGTTACCAAATAAAAGATGTCTCTGTTACCCACTGATTGTTTATCTTCGAGATGAAGGACCTTCCCTACCGCTGGATCTTGCTCCCGTAACTTCTGGAACTGGCAGTACTTTTTGGCAAACACCTTGGCTATTCCTCTGGACATCCGGAGATCTCGAGCTACACAATGAGCCAGGGCATATTCTATGGGCACCTCAAACAGGTCTCGGGCTTCCTCTGTGGTCACGTCGTGCTGCACTTTCTGCCCATTACAGTGAGTACAGTGCCATAAACTGTTCGAAGGTCATTTCGTCATCGGGTGGTTGGATGCTGCGGACTTGGGCTTGGTCATCTTCGCAGTCATGACTTCCGGCATAAGGGGCTAACCTGTTGAAGTGTACGACCTTTGGTTTTCCCCGAGGTAGCTTCTTTATTCTGTAGATGACATCGTTGATTTTCTTCACAATTTGGTACGGCCCCTCCCAAGATCTCTGTAGCTTGGGCGAATATCCACGACGACGTTGCGGGTTATATAACCAAACAAGATCATCAACTTGGAATTCTCCGCTCTCGGCTTTGATGTCGTAGGCTTCCTTCATTCGGGCACTGGCATTCTCGATGTTTAACCGAACTCGTTCATGGATGTTGTTCATCTTTTGACGTAGCTGGCTGACATAGTCTTAACCTGCGGTCTCTTCTCCTGGGGGACATCCAAACTTCAAATCGTATGTTAGTCTTAATTCTCGTCCCATGATAATACTGGCCGGGGTCTGACCCGTGGACTCGTGCACAGACGAACGATATGCCATTAGAAACAAGTGCAGATACTGGTCCCAGTCTCTTTGGTGGTCAGAGACTACCTTTGACAAATGTCGGTTAATGGTTCTATTCATCCGTTCTACCATTCCATCGGATTTCGGGTGTAATGCTGTCGTCCGTGTTTTATTGATCTCCAAGAGCTTGCAGACGTCTTGGAAAAGAGTAGACTCGAAGTGTCTACCTTTGTCTGAGTGCAACTCCAAGGGAACACCAAAACGACTGATCCATTCCTTGACAAGGACATCAGCAACGGTCAAGGCTTCTTGATTCGGCAAGGCATACGCTTCGGCCCATTTACTAAAATAGTCCATCATCACCACAATGTACTTGTTTCCAGAGTCGGATTCAGGAAATGGACCGGCAACATCAATGGCTATTCTTTCGAATGGACTGCCCACGTTATATTGCTTCATCGGAGCTTTTGGTCGCTTCTGAGCCCCATTACTTGCTGCACAAACAGTACATTTCCGGCACCAGTCCTTGACATCCACTTGGCAGTTTACCCAATAGAAGCGTTCTCTCAACTTCCCCAGGGTTTTCGTTACTCCCAGATGTCCTCCAGTTGTACCATCATGTAGTTGTCGTAAAACCTCTGGTCTTCTATTTCTGGGAACTACAATCTGTATTCTGTCATTTCCTTCCTCTGCAGTTTCAAGGACGCGCTTGAGAATTCCATTTTCCACTGAGCCCAGTACGACTTTATGGTTGGTGAGTATCGGGAAATCTCCTGCCACGTAGGTTTGCGATCTTCTTCCTTCCACCGGATAACCTCCTTCAAATCTGGATCTAATTTCTGGTCTTTTTGGATCTGCGCAGATTGCCAATGATCATTGACGGCGGCAGTTCTACAGAGAACAGCCCCTTTTTCTTCAGCTCGCTGGCAATGTTTGCAGTCATCAGGGCATGGTCTTCTCTATAGAGCATCAGCATTCTTATGGCTTGTTCCCGCGCGATGTTCAGTCTCGAAGTCGAATTCTTGCAACCGCTCAATCCACCTAGCCACTTGTCCTTCGGGGTTTTTAAACTCCAAGAGCCACTTCAGTGCTGCATGATTAGTCCTCAGGAGGAATCTTTTACCATAGAGGTACTTATAGAAATGTTCTACCCCCTTTACCACAGCCAAGAGTTCCCTGCGAGTAACGCAGTAATTTCGTTCAGGCTTGCTCAAGGTCTTGCTAAAAAAACCAATGACTTTGTCCTGACCGTCTTGGATCTGCGAAAGCACCGCACCAATTCCGACATTGCTTGCGTCGGTATCCAAAACGATGTTCCCATCAGGCAAAGGATAACTTAAAATGGGGGCACTGGTCAATGCTCTTTTCAGTGTCTCGAATGATCTTTGGCATTCCTCGTTCCACTGGTATTGCACCTTCCCCTCTGTGAATCTATTAAGTGGTTTGACGATGTTGGCAAATCCGGCTACGTACCGACGATAGTACGTGCATAACCCCAGGAAACTTCTTAACTGGTGGATATCTTTAGGTATCGGCCATTCCTGGACAGCTTTGACTTTCTGTTTATCAACAGCTACACCCTCTGCGGAAACCACATGTCCAAGATATTGCACCTCCTCTTGGAACAGCTGACACTTCTTCGGGCTTAACTTTAGTCCGGAACTTCGAAGTCGCCGAAACACCTCCTTTTAACACCGTTTCCATCAATTTTTCAAACGTCGCTGGAGCATTACACAACCCAAACGGCATCACCGTGAATTGGTAAAGTCCTGAGCCTATGGTAAAAGCAGTCTTTTCCCGGTCTCCTTTAGCAAGTTCCACCTGCCAATAACCGCTCTTCAAGTCTAGGGTGGAAAACATCTTCGATCCAGCCAACGTATCTAGGGTATCGTCTATTCTTGGAAGAGGATAGCTGTCTTTCTTTGTAGCGTGGTTTAATTGCCGATAGTCCACGCAAAATCTGGTCGAACCATCTTTCTTTTTAACCAAGACAACTGGAGAAGCCCAAGGGCTATTGGATGGTTCAATAACACCTTCTTCCTCCATCTCGCGGACTATCCTGTCGGCTTCTTCTCTTTTAAATAGGGGTAGTCTTCTCGCCGACTGTCGAATAGGTTGAGCGTCCCCAGTATTAATTTTATGTTTCACCAGATCAGTTCGTCCTCTTTTGCCATTCCCTACATCGAAGATATCCTGGTAGTTTCTAACGATGTCCCTCAATTTTGCTCTCTGGTTTGGTTTCAAATTCTTAGATGAATCGGTGATGAGTCTTTCCAGTTCCTCAGATAGTTTATCTGATGGCATTTCTGCATGCTGTGTGCTTCTGACTACCGATGAAACTGTTGAACAATGGCCCAAAGTTGTTCCTTTCTTTAGCACAACCGAGTAATGATTCAGGTTCATTACTCTTACTGGAACAATCTCCCTGGCACGAAACAGAGTCTTCCCCAGTGCGACTCCTCTGCCTACATTTCCGTCGTTAAGTTCGGGATCAAACATCATTACTGTTCCAGCTTTAGCTTTCCCCTCTAAGCAAGCATCTATAATGATTTCAGCTCTTTCCGGAACATTGACATCGTCTGCTAAGATGGCTCGCAGCATTATGTCATCCTTTCCATGAAGCACCACTTCTTCGTCATTCACTCGCAGAATTCCATCTTTGAAGTTTAACTGGAATCCCTTGGAGCTCATGACATCCATTCCAATAATTACTTCGTCTTTGATGTCTGCCACTAATGCTCGATGTAGGAAGGTTGTGTTTCCCAAGGTCATTTCAACCTCTATTTCACCATGGACTTTCGCTGCTTCTCTCTAAAACAATGTTGGGCCTTATTACTGTTTTCGTCGCACCAGTATCCAGCAGCATTGCAAATTGCCTCCTATTAATAAGGCCATCTACGAAGACACTGTTAACGTGGTTGCGTAGCGCAGCGACATATGCGTTGGTAGTTGACACTTGTTTGCTACAGGTCGACGATGGTCCCTTTACATATTCCTTCTTTAGTTTTCCCGCCTAGGAAGTCTGGACTCCGTTGCTCTCTTTGCAACGACTCTGGACATGTCCTACCTTACGACACTTCCGACATCTCACTAATCTTTTTTCGGTAAGGACTTCTTCTATTATCTTTCTTACGAAGGCTTCATCGTTTCCGCCATCTTCGGATTCTCCGTCAACGATTCGGACTCTGGCTTGACCTCTGCAGGTATTTTTCGCAGCCTCGAATTCTAGCGCTCGAGCAAGTGCACTAATTGAGTTGGTCGAGCTAGTGTTAAAGCTTGTCTGGCTTCGTTGTCCCGCAGTCCATCTAAAAACGCTTGTACTGCTAACCTTTCTATCACATTTTCCGGTGTTGCTGGATAAGCAAGGCGAACTAGACGGGTAAAATCAGCTTCAAACTTTTGTAGGGATTCATTCAATCTCTGGTGGCGATTTTTCAGTTGGGAGTGATAAACATGCTCTAAATGGGTTTGTCCATACCTCAGTTCTAAATGTTTGACCAGTTGATCGTAGTCTTCTTGCTCCGAGGTATTCAATGTTTGTAAGATATCTGTAGCGTCCCCTCTTAAGGCGAGGGTTAGTGCTATTGCCTTCTCTTCTGCCGACCATCCTTTTAATTTTGCTGCAGCCTCGAATTGGCGCCTATAGTTAGTCCATGACGATTTTCCATCAAATTGTGGAGGTTTCATTTTGTGTCTTGTTCCCTCGAGTCCAATTTTCGAATCCACTACTTCCGAACTGTTTCTGCTTTCGACCTTTGGTGGAGTTTCTTTCCTTTGTATCGAGACTACTTGTTCTTTTATTTTGCTGATCTCACCCTCCATTATATGCTTTAATAGCATACTCATGTCACCATTGCCAGAAACTTCAAACATCATCGTTACCTTCATTAGAGCATCTCGTAAGTATTAATTCACTTTTCTTCCCACTAATAGAATCCCTTTCCTCAAGTTCTTTTTTTAAGTCCGCCACTTTCAATTGGTCCAAATTCACTGTTTTAAACATTGTCCGTCTATTTATTTTTCACTTCTAAAGTTCCACAAATATACCGCACACCTGTCACCACTGTAATATTTTTATTTTCACACTCGGGTTCAGTTCAGTTCTTGGATTTAATTAAAAACACAGTCTAACTCACTCTAATTTATTTCCACTACTTTTACACAAATTTATATTCACAGAAACTACTATTTACATTGTATCTTAACTGTACAAACGACCGACGAAAACCGAATGAATCTATCGCCAGCTGTTTCTTATTTATACATTTATCTTGGAATTGTCTGGTACTTCCACGAACCATCGGGAAAACTCTTTCATGTTCTGGAAGCTTTAAAGGAATTCCCAGTAACGGCAGCGGTCCGCCGGTTGAGAGACAAACATTTCGGGTTCCTAGAATTTATCGGAATAACGTCCCTTCCATGAACTGGTTGATGGCCGATTGCACCAGCTGTCTGATGAATTCTCGTAACAATAATTATAATAAAATTATAGAAATGTTTCTATAGAACTCTAAACACATAGTACCTATTACTCAGAAATTCTAGACTCATGGAATATTAATACTCATATACCTATTACTGTGTTTAAAAGATTTTAATTATATATGGTAATATAATGTATTACCTACTCGTTTTAATATAAAACTGTTCATGAATGTATTTCCAGTCCTATTTATGCTGTTTTATAATTAAAAATATGTAGCTGTGATGCACTTTTTAAGTGTTTTATAATCTCTTATGAAACATTAATATTTGGTTATTGAAAAATATATAACTGTATTAAAGCTAATAATTGTTTTATTTTAGTGCCATGTAAAACTATTCCTACTGGGTTTATCACATGTATTATACATGTGAGTTACTCAATAATCTTTACATAGTATAAAACAAAGTAGCTTTCTGCTCGTCTGTCCCTCTTTAAAAGATCAAAGCTTACACCGTTGCATTCAATATCGACATAAACACGGTATGTGCCCTGCTAATACGGTTTATTGTTATTTAAAATTATACGCTTATAAACATATACAAATGTGATAAAATTCGTTGCATGTAAGACGTATTTTGAGAGTAATCTCTAAAGAAAATTTTTGTTTTGTCGCATGAAAAAACAGCTGTAAACATTGTGTACAAAGGCATCCTGTAATATGGTGTACCTAATCATAATAGTCATATTATTCATCACTCCACATTGACACCCAAGGCCGTAGCCAGAAATTTTTTTGGGGACTCGTCGTGCAGCCAAGCCAATCACAGCTGTGACCAGCATTCGAGGCCGTTTGAGGTGTCGGGCCAGCGACTTCAACCAAAGTTTAACTGGTACTTGCGACACGATGAGTCCTTGGAAAACTGAGAGGCCGCTGCAGTCGTGACTATGACTTTCTCAAGGGTGTACATACGGCTCCACTATTTCCTAAAGGTAACTTTGCGCTGTCATGACGCCTTGAATACAGACTAAAGTTGACCTAGCTTTATTGCAAGGGCACACTATACCATAACGCTTACAGTTCAGTGTACATGTCTTTCAACATGAAATTAAGGTTAATATCCTTCTCCTCGACGTCGTCACCCTTCTTCGGCGATCATGTTCCCCCAAGTAGAATCGAGATTCGTCAGGGGAGACGACTTGATGCCATTGCACATTCCAATGTTGTAGTTTTCTGCATCACTGCAGTCGTTGCCGTCGATGCTCAGCGATCAGATGTAGCACAAGATGTGGTCGATAATGCTGCAGTCCAAAAGACCTTAACAATCGGTCTTTAAAGGCTATAAGTCTTAGATGTCGATCTTGAACTTTATTTGTGCCCCTTCGACATCCGGTGCCCATTCTTCTCCGATTTTGGGTATTCTCAAACTACGCTTGACAATATCCCATAACAGTAGTTGTGTAATGTTGTGTAAACGTTTAACGTTTAAAAAACGTGGTATATGGCTGCTCTATATTGATGTGCGATCTCTATTGGAAATATCCTTTTTGAGTTCCATACATAACTAAAGGAACTGCAATTTTTTTACCTTTAAAGAAAATTTGCCAGATCAGTAAATTTAACGTTTTCTATTTGTAACTCTTTTAAAAATGTTGAACTTGCTGTGTCGATTAGAAACTTCTCTAGGTATATGTGTGAACTGACAGCGACAAAACACATTAAACTTCCTTGAACTTTTTTTATTGGAATCTATGGGATTTTTCCATAGGAATCAGTAAAAAGTATAGGCATCTTTTTAAATTTCTTTGGGAATAACACCACATAAACTTGAAAGTCTGAATATTTCAAAAAGTCTAAAACGTTTCAAGGTCCAAGTCAGACCCAGTTTTCAGTGGTATTAACACAAATGAACAAGAAATTAAAACATTAAAAGGATGGATTCGTAATGACAAATTTCGTAAATTACAATTTGACCTTAAGGTTTTTCCAAGGTTTTCCCTTATGATTTTAATGGGATCACTGAATCAACAAAGCTCTTTGTTCGCATTTTTGGCGAATGCACTATATTATAACAAAGTCGCACCTAGGAGCGCCACATAAAATTCTGAAGATCTCCTTTTCAAATTCTTCCAATTTGAAAGGAAATTTATGATTATATGATCTTCAGAAATTTCTGTGCTACCCTGTATATTACAAATAACATTCTCTTAGTTACGTCAAAAATCAGATAATACACATTGTCAAATATTTTAATTTACATCTTAGAATTGTGCCTTTTTAATCCGTAGTTTCTTAACCATTGACAACGGGTCTGATCTAGACCCCGAAACGTTTGGAATATACAGCAATTTTCTTTAAACTGTGGTGTTATTTCCCAAGAAGCACTTAGACATAGACATTAATGTTTGACAATCAAACTGATGTAACTAAGAGAGCTTACTGCAGAAAACAGTTTAGACATCTGTAATGGTATGATTACAAAGTCTAGTGAAACTCCGTTTAATAGAGTTAGCGTACCGAGACGTATCAGAGGACTACATCTACTACATCGTGGATTCTCGAAACTACAACAGAATTTCTGTGTCAGGAGAAAAGAACTGTTCCCAATAATCAGGTTTGTAGACTATTTTCACAAATATCTGTATGGCATTTTTAATCAGAACCGGTCTTACCTCCGTCAAGTGGCCCCTGGACATGAACATACCGGAGGAACAACTGGACAAGTGGATACAGCAATAAGACTTCAGGGTCGAACACCGCTCCGGCCGGTTGCATAATAATCCTGAACAGCGTGAAAGTCTCTCCATCCGGTAGATTCGGGTACAAGACTGGACAAGAGAATAAGCCGGCGGTTACACTGGTTGCGAATTCGTACGTATTCCTAAGAAATTTGTTCATAACAATACGTACGAGGAGGGTGGTTACATTAGAGGCACAAAGTAGTGCAGCTTTGTGCATATAGATCTTAATTTGTGTTGAAGTGCTAAATCTTACTCGTTGGAAACGCTTTTAATAAGATTTGTTTTACTGAAAAAAGAAAAAAGCCTTTGGGTTCTTGATAATTTTTTATCTACAACTGGAAAAGGGGAATTGAAATGATATGAAGAACTTTGGAATAATTTTTGAATGTATTAGAACAATAATCTACGTTCAATTACATATTAAAAGCTGTAGAAAGTAAACTTCATAAATACTGCTATATTTTTCATCCTATAAATACCACCTTACTTCGCCAAGTATAATTAATTTTTCAACATCCACGCTTAATCTCTTTGAATTCGTACGAAAACTGACCAAAAAACAAAATATTTTGTTTGAACAGTTGTACGAATTCGTGAGACGCCGTACGAATAAGGCGTATATACTGTAACCGCCTGTACTTACGAATACGTATTTGATCACTTTTGATGAATTCGTACGAGTTCTTATGAATTCGTACGAGTTCTTATGAATTCGTACGAACTAATTTTCGTACGAATTCGCATCCACTGTAACCGCAGCCTAATGTATTCACAATCAAATGGCCGACCCCGACATTGAACATATCCTTGTATTCAAGAAGAAAGGGGCACCCAGGCGACGATGGAACGAGGTAGCTAGCTACTCGGGCGTCCTGAGTCCAATGGGACTCCGTAAAGTTAGAAAATGGATTGCGTACACATACTATAGTTCAGCCAATCGGAAAAATAAAGATAAAAGTCCGTAGACGTCAAAGTAAATATCACATAAATATTTTTACAAATTTAAATGTCAAGATATGTCCGTTTTTTGTAATCATTTTTTAAATATTATTTCTGAAGCAAATCCAAATGGGTTAAACGTTATTTCTTATATGAAATTCAAAAATGCTTTTATTACGTGCACAATACTATTAATTTTAATTAATACTTTTATCAATTGGGAAAATGCATTAAGTGCGAAATATTTCAAGATGTGCTTCCGCGAGTCATTTTATGACGATAAGCCCTATGAACATATATCCGCAAACGCTTCGTTACCGATGTAAAAGGTGTTGAAAACTTCAGATTTTTCAGTTTTTTTGTTCTCACTACTAAAGTTTTCGAGATATTTAGTTCCATTTTGAGCATTAATGCTTCTATGAAGTCTTCATAATAAGATCACAGAAACGGTCATAAAAATCTAAGGGTGTTCTGTTTTTTCTGTCACTACAACTTTTTTTCAGTATGCCCCTGGCAATTGACAAATATTGCAAAATGAATCTCTTCTGAATTTCCAATCTTTTTTATTTCTTGTGTTTTTTTTTTCGTATCTGCCACTGTGTAA
The DNA here is from genome assembly GCA_034190945.1 of Octodonta nipae. Classification (NCBI taxonomy): domain Eukaryota; kingdom Metazoa; phylum Arthropoda; class Insecta; order Coleoptera; family Chrysomelidae; genus Octodonta; species Octodonta nipae. The sequence goes on along the minus strand of CM067216.1, from coordinate 94,018,880 downwards.
AAAATGATCAATTTCATATGTACCATAAAAACAAACAATCTTTCTGTGATGATATGTTATTATTATTTCAAAAACATTAAAAAAAAACAAGTTTACCTAACTTTGAAGAGATAAAACTAAGTGCTCAAAATGGCCACCTTCACCCATTACACAGGAGTCTAGACGTCAACACTTATATCTTCGTATTCGATTGAAAATCCCAGTATAATCTTGAATAACTCTACAAGAAACAATAATGCGGTTTCTGAAGTTTTCCATGAACAGGAGTTCCATTATAAACCAACGTTTTCAAATGTCCTCAAGCTGAAGAAAAGTCTATCGGATTTAAATCAGGTGATCGAGCTGGCCAAAATTGAGGTCCAACTCGACCTATCCAGTGATCTGGATATGTTTCGTTCAAATATTTTAGAAACTGGGTGTATGTATCTCTATTTAATGTAGGTGGAAGGAAATGTGGGCCAATTAGGTGATCTCCATACGTTTAAAGAAAATAGTTCCTGATGGTGACCTTCAACGAAAGCATGAGGATTTTCTTCCGCCCATATGTGGTTGAGGTGGTTGTTAATAATAGCTTCCTTTGAAAAACTTGCTTCGCTTGTCAATAAATATGCTCACGAAATTCTGGGTGTTGTCTAATCATATCTAGCATCCAAAACGAAAATGCGGAAAGGTTAGGAAAATCAGGAGGTAACAAAGTAACTCGTTGTACATGATATGGATATACCAGCTGTTTCTTTAAGATGGTAAATACCGGCATATGATCAACATATAGCTGTAATGCAATTTTCCTAGTGATGGTATTGGGTCTCTCGTCAATTAAATTAAGTACAGTTTCTTCTAGTTCTAGTGTTCTAATATCCCGGTGACGACCACAATAATGTTTTCTAGGTTTGAAGCTGTTTCTCTTAGTCGTTGTTGAAGCCGCCCATACAAAGTGTGATGAGGAGGCTACACGTTGAGGATACATTGCAGCATATCTTCTGGACGCGGCGCTTTTAAGGAATTACCATTAGAGAAACCGTAGACGAAATGCATGTCAGCCATTTCTGCGTTTGAATAAACCGCCATATTGGTGAACATTCGCGAGAAGTCACGCACAACTATCTCTGCGTGCTAGTAAAAATCAACGAGAGTAAATTAACAACAATTAAGTTAGAGTTGTCAATGAGAGGAATTAATATGACAGCCGTCTAGTAGAAAAATAAATAATATTAGGTTTTTGTTTTTACAGTTCAAATGAAATTGATCATCTTTTTACACAAAAACAGTTGCAGATACGGAAAACGGAAGGAATAGAAAAGATTCTAAATTCATAATAGATTCATTTACAATTTTTGGCAATTTCCAGCGTACTGAAAAAAAAAGTTGTAGGGGCAGAAAGAACACGTGACCCCAGAAAAAGTACCACCCTGTACAAATTAGCTGGTAACAAAAGTTGAATTTATTCCCTAATTTTTAATACTAATTATTATATATTAGGTACCAAAAGAAAACCATTATTATTTTTTGTTTTCACAAGTAGTTCATCCAATTCCATATGTTCCAATTATGCTAATTATGCCGATATCGCCTAAAAATATCTAATGCAAATTAATCCCTAATATTATCATGTTGCACATAATGGTAATGTGCCTATTTATTGGCTTACAGTTTAATTTTTGTTGAATATTCTTGTAGAGATAAACTTAAATAAGCAGTTAAACCATTTATCTATGTGTTTATAAAAATTTTTGTCAAATTTGTTCGGAATTCAACACAATTAGTGTTTATTATAATTATATATACCTATATTCGAGTATGTAATTGAAATCGTGAAAAAATGTGAATCGAATAGAAGAAAGTATATTTATTCAAAGTCAATACATATACTAAAAAGCAAAAAATATAATTTAAAGACGCAATTGATCAATTGATGTGGGGAATGGCTTGTACTGCACAACTTTTAGCTTCAACGTAGACTGTGGAAAAGCTTTGTAATGATGTCAAGTAAATAAAGGACTTGAATATGTCCTTTTATGTTATAAATATCATGTTCTATAATTATACCAAAATATTTCAATGCCAATTTGTGCAGTAACTGTAGTTAGAATCTGTTCTTTGTATGATCTGTGGTTCAAGGCAACCCATAATACAAATTTAGGTTTGTTCCTTTGTGTATTGGTAAACGAATTGTACTTCTAGATTTTATAATTACAAAACAACAAATTTTTTACGTTTTAGACTGCTCTAATATTCCTTTTTAACAATCAAAATTATTTAATCTCTACCTACTTAAAATATTAGGCCGCAGATTGTAAATTGTAACCTTCTGTTTTTCATCTGTCATCTGTCGTATGCATTGAAACGAAATGCGCTATCCCATACTGTCATTCGCTTCTGCTGTCTGTCTAAGAGCAAGTACGTATTTATCATATGTATGGTGCAAAATTGTTTTTGTTGTGGATGTAAAGTTTTTGTGATTTATGTCTTTAGTTTTTTGTGACAATTAGGATTAATTTATTTGAAACCTCTAATTAGGGTCAAAGATAATATTTCACAATAAATAAGGAATTCTGCAGACGTGTGATCATCAGGTATCAGGTGATATTAACGCAAGCGTACTACAAACCCGCCAACATGGAATACATACGAAACCGGCATCATTCGTGTTCAAAGTGTCAAGAAGTAGGGTTATTTTATTATTACCGGTTATGCCTTCCGAAAAATTAGAAAAAAAACCCAAAATCGTGATCGAAAAATTTAAAATGGATCCTGAAATAAGGCAGAATAATTCCCAACAGGATCTTGTTCCTCATTCAGAGGATGTCAGTGAAAAAAATGAACAAACTTTGAAAGACATAAAATTTCGAGATTGGATCGCAGTTATTATATTGTGTTTTGTAAACTTGATCAACTACATGGACCGATTTACAATTGCAGGTGAGTACAATTACAGTCTTAATTAAACCTTGAAGGTCTTGAATGTGCTATTGTTCTAAGTTATAAGTAGTTTACAAGTTTTTTGTTGACATACAATATGCAAAAGTCTACGAATAGTAAACTTTATAATAAGAAAAAAACGTTACGTAACCTCAGAAGAACTTGTATTAAATTTTTTAGTCATTTACGTGGTAACTTACGTGTCCAAAATATACGGTGAAAGTGTCCCGTTACCTTAATCATGCGTTTGACTGAACTCTACTGAATATAATTATATTTAACGTAGTCTTGCGATCTGGCGACTATTTTATTTTTTTAATTCGAAGTTGTATTCTCGATTCTGCTATTTTTAAACTGCTCCGTGTGTCCCTACTGTATCAATTGTTATGTAATCTTAAAGAATTGTATTTTTTTGTAAATATTATTATGTTTTAAATAGACAACTGCAGGAAACTGGCAGCATTTAGAAAAAAAGAGAAAGTTACCTTGACATATATTCGTCACTATTATATAACATTCTAAGTCAGTTTATGAATTGAACTGTTTTGGTTATTGTATTTTTAATATGTTTGGAATGGCTATACAACACATTTTGAATTCATGTAGTGTTTTTATATTACAAATGATCAAAATAAATAGATATAAATCAGTTAGTGTGAGTGTTACATTATGCATGTTACATATCACCTTTCATGACTTATAAATAATAATATGCTGATTAATGTCTAGAATAAAACAATAATCCATTGTAAAGGAATTACGCAGAAACTAAAACAATACCCATATTATATTACTAGATGCACCTGCATAAACGATGATTCTGCATAGTTCCCCTTTCTCAACAGAGATTATAAATAGGAGAATATTCCTAATCTTAATTAATCTTCATCAAAGCTTTTTGAATTCAACTTAAGACTTTTAACGTTGTTCATTTGCTGCATTAATCATATAAAATAGTCCTTTTTTGTAACAAGTAGTGATAGTTGTGTTTCAAATAAATTCTGTTGTTTTTTAAAAAAGGGTTTTAAGTAATAAAGCCCCAACATGCATTTATTTTAAGTAAAGAACTAGGTATAATCTAGAATTTGATTTCTGACAAATTCAATTATTTATAAAATGTTTATTTATTTTTTTCATTTCTAAATAGAGTCTATACAAGTATTTATAGAATTTTTTGGGAAGTACCCCACAATTACTGAAAGTCTCTATATGGGTACTTTTAATAGAATGTTGGATATCAAAATTGTTTAAATAGATCAAGGGAATTGTGGAGACTAGTTGGTTTTAGTAAACTTAGGTTGTTAATCTTTAATTGTGAAGTCTAATAAATATATTTCCAAATACTAGCTATCGCCCAGTGGTCGAAATTCAACCAATTGTGTCAATTCCTAACAAAATTCAACTTGTTTTTCGTATATAATTAATAGGACTTTATTTTTGAGCACATTCTTAATGCTTAGCTTAATGATATGAGGTATGGCACAGAGGCAGTAGGTGGCAATTAAAGACAAAAAAAAATTAGTTAACATGAAATTTCTTAAAATTAAATAATTCAGTTGTTAACCGGTAGGATAATATAAAAAATAAACATAAATGACAATTTCATTTTACCACTACTACTTATTCAATTTCCATTTGTATGTTTAATTGAAAGTACATGGGTGACCGAGCTTTACTCGTAAATTCAAAGGTTCATCATAATTGTTGGTAGGTAATATATATATATATATATTTATATATATATATATATATATGTTTTAGGTGGTTTCCGGGAGGGATCAGTTATCAACTACGCGGATGAATTCCCGGAAACCACCTAAAACATTTAGTGCCCGCGAAAACTTAAAAACAAATATATATACAGGTATGGAAAACGTTTGACTGGGGTCGGAGAATGCTAACGTTAAACAAGGACGGAACTGCTACTATATGCATGAGACGAGGATTGCCGTTTTAAGTACGTCTGTTTCACGAGCATTCAAGGTAAAGCACGAGAATATCGTATGAAGGCGGGGCATCGATCGTCACAGTCACAGAGCGACCGTCCGTCGTCCGTCTCTTTCCTCGTCAGTAAGGTTTTATCAACGAAGGAGTATGATTATTTACAGAAATAATACGGATTTCGGAGCATTTTTCCTTTTCATGATTTTTGCGATGAAAAATTAATTATCCGCTATTACGCCAGAACGAAAACTTAACATTTTTTCTGTTTTAAAAATGAAATAAAATAGATACTCTTAAAAATAAAATAAATTAGTAACTGTTAAAAAAATTGTCAATAAGAAATTAATCATTAACCTTATAATTATTTACAACATATCGTATCTTTTATTTTTAAGCGATTGGGATCGTCGGAATATGGTGATAAGAAAAAAGTATTTATCACCCGAACTCGTCCGAACTGGCGTAACACCCACTTCATTCTCCTGGTGCGTATTGCGTTGATTGATTTAAAATCGCATGGGATTCTACCCGACCCCAGAGAACGAATTTCCACACCTATATATATATATATATATATATATGGTTGATGATTTATTCCGGTGTACATCCGTTCGTCTGTATTCGTTTGAAAAATCACTTGACGTTTGAGAAAGCCAAATATGATTTTAGCGAAAGGTCAAGTGATTGTTCAAACGAATACAGGCGAACGTATGTACACCGGAATAAATCGTCAACCACACATTTCCATCCGTGAAACAGTATACACAAACATATATATGTAGCTCTCTTGATGGTCCGGGTGTTCGTCCGTTGAAAGTTTTGTCCCTGTAAAGGAACGGTCGCCTGACGTTTCGCCAAAATCTCACTTGGCATTTTCATAAGGCTTTTCCTCTTCTTCCAACACGAAGGGTGGCTGCAGGTTCGGACCTTTCCGGACTACTTCGTATCCGAGATCGTCGGCTAGGTCGTTCTCCGCTTGGTCTGCTCTCCGTGGCGTCTGAAATGGAAGTGAGCTCCGATATGTGCGCGCCGCTATTTATGCTATCTCCTGAGTCCCCTCCTATTTCTTCGCTCCGCCTCCGATTGTGTTGAGGGGGCGGTGCCGTATGTTTTGATTGGGTGACCTGCGGTCTGCTAAAAAACCAGAGCCAAACGTATCCAGGGCAGAACACCAAGCACTCACTAACCTCAGGAAAAACAAAGACATCACAATCCTACCAGCGGACAAGGGAAACGCCACGGTAGTCATGAACACAAATGACTACAACTCAAAAATGAAAGAAATTCTACTGGACCGAACCTATAAACCAATAAAGAGAGACCCGACAACCTACTTGGAAAAAACAACCAAATCCAAGATTCAGGCTCTCATACCAGATGAGGACATACGCAAAAGACTCATCCCGAGAGAAAAATCCAGTAGATGCCCCAAGCTGTACGGTCTGCCAAAAATTCACAAGGAAGGAGTCCCGATGCGCCCGATAGTCAGTGCTTTCAACTCACCTCTTCAACAACTCGAGAAGTACCTCGCAGCAGCCATGCAACCTTTCAACATCTTCTCATAACAATAGGGGACCTAAACTTACAAGAAGAAGACCGCCTCGCAAGTCTCGACGTCAAATCACTTTACCCAAGCATCCCCGTCGACGAGGCCTTGGACCAAATTGCCATGAATGAAGACCTTCCTGCGCACATCATACAACCCGCGGAACATTGCCTCAAAAACACATATTTCTCCTTTGACAGGCAACTTTACAGACAGGTCGACGGTGCACCTATGGGCTTGGCGCTCTCACCAGCGGTGGCAAACCTCTTCATGTCTTATTTCGAAACGGCCCTTTTAAACACAGCCCCCCTGAAACCAAAAGTCTGGCTACGATACGTAGACGATATCTTGATAGTATGGCCTCATGGGGATACGGAACTCAGCAATTTCCTACACCTGGCAAACTCTCTACACGAAAGGATCCAATTCACCATGGAGATGGAAGAAGATGGATGCCTTCCTTTTCTGGACATCTACTTAAAAAGGACAACAACAGGGAAGCTAGAACACACAGTCTATCGAAAGCCGACACACACCGACAGATACCTTAATGCTAAATCCCACCATCATCCCTCCCAAATACAAGCAGTAGCAAATACACTTATATGCAGGTCACGACGCATTGCAGGCGCCAAACACAAACAAGAGGAACTAAACACCATCTCACAGATCTTGAGGAGGAATGGGTACAGCAACAACACCATACGACGAGCCCTGAATCGACAAGAACTACCAAGGCACGAAGAAACCCAACAAGACCCCCCAAAGGCAGCGACCACTCTTCCGTACATACAAGGAGTGACAGATCGGATCGGAAGAATCCTTAGGAAAAGCAACATCAAAACTTCCTACAAACCTCATAAGACGATAAAAAGCATTCTAGGCAATCCCAAAGACCAACGTCCACTAGAGAGTCACGGAGTCTACAAGATACCTTGCGGCGGATGCAAGCAAGCATATGTAGGTCAAACAAACCGTAGGATCGAAGCCCGAATCGAAGAGCACAAACTCAGCATACGAAACAAGACGACAACCTCGGCCCTGTTCCAACATCAACAGCAAACAGGACATAGAATCAACTTTGAGGGCTCTAAGCATCTGGCAACAGAAAACAAGTTCAAAAGAAGAACAATTAGGGAAGCTATAGAAATTGAAAAGAAAGGAGAAATCAATAACCGTAAAGAAGCTCTACACCTGCATCAAGCCTGGAAGAACATCTTACGGGAAAAGAAAAATTAAAAGAGAGCACAACAATATCACAACGTTGCATTCCGTCACTCGTAGCTAACTATCAGGACGCCCACCATTCTAACGAACATCTGCGGCCGCCATCGGTACAAACAGAACCACGTCATCGGTACAGTTTGCGACAACGCAATGGTGTCACCCAATCAAAACATAGGGCACCGCCCCCTCAACACAATCGGAGGCGGGGCAAAGAAATAGGAGGGGACTCGGGAGATAGCATAAATAGCGGCGCGCACATATCGGAGCTCACTTCCACTTCAGACGCCACGGAGAGCAGACCAAGCGGAGAACGACCTAGCCGACGATCTCGGATACGAAGCAGTCCGGAAAGGTCCGAACCTGCAGCCACCCTTCGTGTTAGAAGAAGAGGGAAAGCCTTATGAAAATGCCAAGTGAGATACTTGCTTGGATTTTGGCCTTAGTTGTTTTCTCCAGATAAGTTGTTGGGTCGGTAGTAATTTGTTTATATGCTGGATCTTGTAGCAATGTTTGAATAATCCGCTGTATCTAAAATTACAGTCGCATTTCCTTTATCCGCAGGTAGAATGACAATGTCCTTGTTGAGGCGAAGTTGTTTCAAGGCCTCATTTTCTTCTATAGATAGGTTCCTTTTGGGTGGTTTAGACTTTCTTAGAACATGTGACACAACTTGTCTAATTATTTCAGCGCTGTTCGCATCTAATTTTGAAATTGCTGTTTCCACGCCACATATTATGCTCTCTGTTGGTATGTGAGAGGGAGCAATAGCGTAATTGAATCCCTTAGCCAACACGCCAATCGAGGTAGAGTTCAATTGGACTGAAGATAAGTTATAAACGGTTCTATTCGTTTCCAATTGCCTTGAGGTTAGATTGTGACCGTTATTTTCCGAGAAAAATCGTTTTTGGGCTTCTGTTGGAGCTTTAATTTGTTAAATTTTGTCTGTTGTTGCAATATTGTCAACTCTGCATTCGTTTCGGCCCTAAATTCGCTAATTTCATCGAATTTATCCCATATTATCGGGTTGAGTGTATTGCTTACCTGTAGGTGGATATCTAAGAGTAGTAGTATTAAGAACATCCAAATCTCTTCTGACATCACGTATGGCTTCCCTAAGTAGGGCGCAACTAGCTTACCATAAGATATTCTGTGTTTTTCAGTTGTTCTTCCAGAACTTTACCGTCATGTTTTTCTCAATAAGTCCTTCATCGCGGCATCGTTGTAAAAAATGTAGATCGCACAAAAGTTTGCTTCTTTTCGCGCGTAATTTCTCAAATGTTTTACAAAAAATGAAAAGTCTTCGCCCCGTAGAGATTTACTATATTTGTTTTTAAGTTTTCGCGGGCACTAAATGTATTAGATGTTTTCCGGGAATTTATCCGCGTAGTTGATAACTGATCCCTGCCGGGATCGATGGTAAAATGACGTTTTCGTAGCCTTCTGCTTTCGCTTCTAGTTACTCGAATACTGATATTTTCAGGAGCGCGCACGGTGTTATATAGTCGCGGCTCGGCGCCTATTGGTTGGCACCGTGAACGGCTGCGTGTGATTGGCCCTGGGCGCTCAGTGGGAGCGCCTCCCGCCTGCTGATTTGTTATTTCCGGTTGAGTTGTTATTGGACGGGTCCGGGCCGGTACGGTGTTTAATAGAATTTTCCAACAATTGGATAAGTTCTGGATTTCATTGCGTGCGTTTAGACTGTGAGGCCTCTACGCTATTTCAATTGCCTCTCTTACGAGTCTTGATTTCGGCTGTTCTATATTTGCCAGTACTCTGGTGTTCTCAAAGTCTATTCTGTGTGACGTCGTGGTGGCGTGTTCAGCAATGGATGTTGTTTTTTCCTGCTTTCTTATAGCATTCTGGTGTTCATCACGTCTAGCTTGAATTCTTCTGTTAGTTTGCCCCACATAGGTTTTATGACAGTCTGCACATGGAATCGCGTACACTCCCTGTTGTTCTAAAGGGATCCTCGTCTTCGGAGTCCTCAACACCGTGCTTATTTTTCTGTCTGTATTGAAAATAGTATCGATATTGTGTCTCCGTAGAATTCTTGCAATACTGTCCGTGGTACCCTTGACATACGGTAAATAAGCCTTGGTTATTGGTGTCTCATGCTCCTCGTCTGTTCGTCTCGGTTTTGACTTTAGGGCTCTTTGAATATTTCGGTCTGTAAATCCGTTTTGTCTCAGAGCTGTTTTTAAACTGTCCATTTCCTGTTTGATGTTATCCTGGTCAGCTAGTCTTTGTGATCTGGTTACTAAAGTCTTGACGACGGCTTGTAGTTGGGCTGGGTGGTGATGAGAATTAGCATGAAGGTATCTGTTGGTGTGAGTTGCTTTCCTATATACTGTATGGCCAAGGGTTCCATCTTCCTATTTATGAGAACATCAAGGAATGGCAGTTGATTATTGGCTTCAACCTCCATGGTGAATTTTATTTTGTGATGGATGCCATTAAGGTGGTCTAAAAATGTGTTGAGGTGTTCCCTCCCATGAGGCCAAATCACAAAAGTATCATCCACATATCGCAACCATAAACTGGGTTTAAGAGTTGCTGTTCTTAGTGCCAGCTCCTCAAAGTTCTCCATAAAAAGGTTCGCTATAACTGGTGAGAGTGGCGATCCGATTGGAGCTCCTTCCACTTGTTTGTATCGTTGGTAGGGGAGGGAACACATAGTCAATATGCAAGTCAACTTGCATATTGACTATCATGAGGCAGACAGATAAATTTGGTTGTAGTGGCGCAATACTTTTCAAATATGTTAATTTTATTTACAGTGGTTAAGTGTGTGTAAAATTATGTTGTCATTAATTTTACAAAAAAGAAAATTTTTGAAAAAGACCAAGAATTGGTCGAAACGTACGTAAAATATAATAATTACCACGAAAAACTAAATTAGAATTATTTCAATGGTCCCAAAAACCCAAGACTTCTCAAATATATATATATATATATATATTTCAGAATATTTCATTCGCCTCTACGGGGAGGAATTCTTTCAACTGATTAAAACATACAGCAAACTTCTCATTCAAAAATCTCTGCTTCTTTGTGATCTTGCTTTCCTTAAATCTTGCAGAACCCACAACATCATTCCGAACACTTTCAAACTAAAACATCACACTTTTTCAAGTTCAATTTCCAGTATTCTTAACAAAGCAAGTTTCGCCCTATTACGAAATTCTATCCATTCAATCAGATATCAACTTGACCAAATTAACCGAAATTTGTATCATTGTTACTCCTCTTTACATACTTTCAACCCTCATCCAATTCTGTGGGACAATTTTGATCGCATTTCGAGCAATAAAGCGGCACACTTGGCTCAAAAGAAAACAGTCACTCAAACTTTTCTGACTTCTCCTTAGACTCTACCAGTTTACATGTCCTATCCAAAAGTTTCAATTTTGCTGTGACGCCAAAAACTATCCCAACTGAAAGAATCATTTCTCAAGTTGAGGTAGGTTTGGTTGAACTAACAGATATTGAGGCTGAAGATACTCGTCAAGACATTGCTAGAGTAGTCCGCACAACAAAGCCACCAAAATCAAAACTAACTTCCAACGAAAGACATCCATTAAAACAACTACGTGACAACGGTGACATAACTATTCTTCCTGCCGACAAAGGTAATGCGACTGTTCTTCTCAACAGTAAGGACTATATTCACAAGATGAAATCTCTACTCCACACTCCAGACTACGAAATAATTAACAATAATCCGACTACTTACTTAGAGAAAAAGACCAAGGAAATAATCAACACATCTTCCTCTTGACGTCAAAAAGACCATCATTCCTCGTGAACAATCTTCTCAAATTCCCAAAATTTACGGATTACCCAAGATTCATAACCCGGACATTCCTCTTAGGCCCGTTGTCAGTTCGGTACAATCCTCGACCCAAGAATTAGCCCGGTACTTAGCCAAAACCCTCCAACCTCTAGCCGAACATGCATCCTCGTACCTAAAGAACTCTTCTTCCTTTCTAGATATGTTAGGGGCTTATAGAATTTCAGAAAATGATATCCTGGTTAGCTTCGATGTTGTATCTCTTTTCACCAATGTACCCATTTCAGAAACGTTAGATATTCTAAAAACACTATCTCTTCTGACATCATCAAACTGGTACAGCACTGTTCTTCTAACACGTATTTTTCACTCTGTTCAAAAAAGTATGTGGGACCCCGATGGGTTCACCTCTTTCTCCAATGCTTGCTAACATTTTCATGGAACAAATAGAAACCCAGGCCCTAAACTCGTCGAATTTAAAACCATCCTGCTGGCTTAGAAATGTTGATAATACTTTCTCTCCTCAGTTTTTTGCCTGAAATAATAAGATAAGTATATGAAGAACAAACTGTAGTAAGGCAATTTCGGAAAATTCCCCGAATTACTGGTTGTCCGCCCTTGATTTTCCTGTCATTTTTTTGACGAACAAGAAAATCCACACTAAAGCGAAATTTTTTAGAAAAAAACCTCGAAATACAATACAAAGAGATTACAACGACTCCAGAGTCGGAGTTGAAACTTCTCCAAATACAGATAAGTACAACACAATATACAAAACACTATTTATATACAGGAATACTAGTTGATCATTTTGTAGACATCTCTTTCTCCCACAATAATTGTGAGGAAGAATGTCTGTAAGGACGGTCAGTAATCCAGGCAATTTTACGAAATTGCCTTACTACACTTTGTTCTCCATATACAAATTTCAAATACTTATCTGTTGCAGGAAAAAATCCGAGGAGAGAAAACTCTAATAAACAGATAAACATTTTTGAGAGACTAGTATTACTTTGCACTTAAATCTCACATTGTTAACGAAGCTATTTGGCGCTTCTCACTGAATTTTTCCTTCCATCAAACTTTCAAAGTAGGTATGGAACAGTTGAAATCAGACATGAACATCAAAAATTAATATGGAATAAAAATAGCAGTTTTTGAGGTATTTATTTAGTAGATAACATAAATTGCTAGACTATCAGTTCTGCTAGTTTTAATGTAATTTTATTCCGTTAGACTAATATAATTATTGAATTCCATTTTGATTTTTAGCAAGATACTTTCAAATTTTTTAATATACAACTATTAAACATTCCCATTATGAAGCAATTTTTTGATAATACCTATTTGAAGTTAGGGCTCCTGCAGCAGCTTCAGATTACATTGTCCAATATCGCATCAGAAGTGCTCATGATGGTGAAAATTGTGATTTGCTTCTATAATACAATATCTATAGCATTTTCTGTTTTACATTGAAATCTTCACCCAAGTAATTGTAATATAAATTAAATTATGTAGTACCCACTGAAACATTTTGTCATTATTTTTTAAGTAACTTTTCATCATATCAACTAAATTTTTAAATTGGTTCATTTTAAAAATTGACCAATATTTAAGAAACTTTTCGATACATGAGTAATGAATCTAAAAAATTTCACAGACGCATATCTATATGTATCTCAAATTTACATTCTTTGAACAGTTGCAAAATGTGCCTGTGACCTAAAATCATTTTCTTTTATTCAAACGTTTTATAAAGTATATTTAAATCATATTTCTATTCCATTAAAATATTTAAATGTAGTAATATATTCAATAATTCCATATTTGATAATAATGCAAGGCCTCACTTCAACGCAGATGCTTTGATTTATTTTACTTATTTCACAATATTTCTATAAATATAGTTAGGTATTTTTGATTTGTTAGTTACTTTTGAATAAATACCTATAATGATTAACTAATAAAGTAATAACTGTAATTATGTTTAAAAATTTAAAATTATCATAAAATATCTTGGCCTCCACGGTTTAGTTAATTCTATAATGTATGTTTTAAACTTGTATTCATAATGTTTTAGTAGATATGGGATACGACCTTAACCTAATAAGTTTTTCCTTGTTTACATCCCAAAATATTTATATTTTTTACTTTTGATCATGGATTCCAAATGTAATGTAATGTACTTATTTCAAACTTAATTTTGTTAGTTATCAAATTCATGGTGGTTATTAATAGAATGTCACCAATGGTGGACATTTCTTTCTATGGTTGTGATAAGATATTAGTTTGGCATTACTTACAATCTCAATATTGCAATTTTACATCTCACAAAAGAACTAACTATCCGACCATCAGATTTGTTAAACTTTTGAACAGATTTTCCACCTGGTATGTGATTTTTTCTTCAATTTTCATTGGTACATTAACTATAAATTTAATAATTTTTACTCAGAATATGTATTATATAATTCGACTCTGAATTAAGTTCAATATTTTAATAAGAATCACATAATTTCTAACTCTTTCAAGATAAGCAGTCTTAATGACTAATTTTGATAAATATCTACTGCATATAACCAGTATGCCAATTCAAGGTTTCCCTCTCAACAATTTCGATAGAAAATGCGAATGGAACTGACACGTATGTATCCGTGTGTGTGTGTGTGAGCATAATTCGATCCAACATCGGTTTAAAAGCTATGGGTAATTAAACGGTGTGTCAAGTTCAGACTTTAATTGACACCAAACGAACGATGATTTTCTTTAATATAGAATTAATAGTAAATAGAGCCTGGAATAAAATGTAGTGGAACTTTATAAGCGAAAAAATATATACCTCTATTGTTGGACATATTTTTTCTTTTTGAATGTTTTCAGAATTCTAGATTTTCGTAAATTTAATATATGAATGCCTAGAATTGATGAATAAAGCTTTGCTAAAAGTGTCTTTTAGTCCTCAACAACAGATCATAGAACTTATAATAGTAATAATACAATGGTAATGTGAATTTGGTTGAAATGCACAATACATACATTTACATGGCGGGAGAGGGTATAAAATAGATCGATTCAGGTAACTTCTTTTAATATTTGCATTGTTCAGATCAAAGCCATCGCCGGGCAGGAACACGGAGGCGGTTGCCCCCTCCCTTGTCGATCTTTGGCACTTCGTTATATGTGAAATAAAACTTGAAAACCGCCTACCCTCCCTAAAAAATCAAAAGTATCATTCCTGGCGCTGCCCTTGGTTAAGCCGTTCCCTGTACTTTTGTTTGTAAGAATTTGCCCCATATAAACCTTAAAAACATCTTGGGTGATATGCAGAGTTATAGTGTAAGCTTGGAGTAACGTGAAGAAATTTTAGGTGTGTCCAATTATATTGAAAACATTCATATCCCTATTTTAGTCAGTTCACTTTTACACCAGTCAATAGAGATTTTTTATGTGACATAAAATTAACTGCAAACGGCATAAACCATTACGTAAATAATAGTTTATAAATCATAACTGACAGCAAACTCGTAGAAGTAAATTATTTGAGCCTTAAAAACTTCAAAAAATATGGGCTATTTTCGGTTTTTGTTGATCCAATCAGGATGTACATTATCAAATATATGTCTAAAATATTTGATAGTGTAATACCTAATCTTTGACAAAATATTTATTTGACATATATTTTTGATCACATTTACACGCGTCGTCCTATATTTGATCAAAGATTTTTGACGTTGTCAGTGGAAATGAAAATTTGCGCCTCCGAAGGCTATTATAGAATTGTACAGCAAAAATTTTATTATTTTGGTATGAAGACCGTTGATTTTGTATAATGTTATATATAAAATCAAAACAAGAGGTTAACTCCCTACAATGAAAATTGTTAGTCCCATTGTGTGGACGTACAAAGACTGTTGAAGAAAACTCGACGGATTGAAAAGTTAAAAAATTTTCCCAAAAACTATAGTAATTTTGCTTGTTGTTAAATAGTGAGCTATAAATCATATCACATATGTAAATAGATATTGAAGCGCAGTGTTGTTTGTACTCGACTAAAATGATATAGGTGGATCCTCTATATTAATACATCTTCATTTGTGTATTTCTTTAGCAATAGACAGTTATAGTATCAACATCTATAATGTGGCCTCATCCATTCAAAAAGAATTATTTTGCCATTCTTTCCATCTGTCTCAGCTCTTTTAATAAGTTCAGGTGTAGGGTAGTTGCTTGTTGTGACGGTTTGCTGATAGCCCAGGTCGAATATACGTGATAAAATTAATAGTAGAACAAAACCTACATCAACTTGTTCTAGTGATAAAAATAATTGACATTTTTTATCGAAGCGTTTTTTTTATAACAAACCTCAAAAAATCGGTAACAATTTAGTTTTTTACCTTTTACACAAAATCCACATATGAAACCGTGTTTGCTACTAGGGGAAATGTTAAGAGAAATGAAAAACCTACAAAATGAGCTACTATAAACTCAACTTCGTTAATTGGTTTCTTAGATAATGGAATGTTTGCCTGAAATTCCAAAAAAATTAATAAACGCTGATATATTTTTTTATTTTATTGCTAAACATTCTTATTAACTGGAGGTAGGTTTTCTTATACACAATTCATGTACTAAAAATAAATACTGTAGCCGCTGTAGATTTTGCAAATTTTCAGTCAATCCTATGGAAGACATATCTTTTTGAAAGGTCATATTACCTCACCGGATGACCCTATCATTATGAATAAACCACCGTTGGAAAGTAGGATAGTTGATATCGAGAACCCTTATATTACTTTTTCAAAATTTAACGCATAATAAGTATTGAAAACTTTAGGTCATTCCGTATCAGTTTTTCTAATGAGTCAATTCCAAAAATTGCTAAGGGAGGGTACCTGTGTAACTATATCCTTATAATAAATAAACTTTATGCAAATTTTAATTTTAAGCTGACAATGTTTTATAATGGATTTGATCAAAGATCGTTGATAATGTAATACCGGCCTAAGCCTTACCTTGCCTAGCCGAGCTATTGCCTTGCCTTAACCTGTCGAGATAATTCTCTTGACAGCATCGCTAGCTACTCTCTAGTAGCAAGAATTTTTTAAAATTCTTGCCGGCCATAAATTCTTTAATTGAAAATTGCCATTTGAAAACGAATAGGTCATCTGTGCCCTGGCCGGTTTTTCGTTTTGCTTTTCTTCAAATTATTGTTGAACTTATGCATTTTCTTCACAGTTTCTTTTAAAGTAGGATTACATTGTTCCGAGTTTCAATTACACCTAGTGATTTTAAATAATTAGTGTAATTTTAAAGTTTTTTGTAACTACTGCGATTTCATGTAATTTGAAAAATTAGAAGTTACTCAATTCGCGAGTAAATACCTAATCATATGATGCAACTTGATACTTGAAGATCACTAATGTTTAAGTTTAGCGGTAAAGATGTGTCCAGCATTTGTCAGGTATTAATATATTATATAGTAAGTTATTTTTACCTTACTCTCTTGTAAAATTGTCATGTAGCATAGATTCAAACCGACTAGTACTAGATACCTTTAAATACAGAGTTGTAAAAACTCAAAGTTTTGTACTTTAACACCAAACCTTTATTTTTACACTCAACATCTAAGCTGTCATCCTCATGAAATAAACTAAAAGTTCATGTTACGCACATTCTACTACGGTAATAAGAATCAGTAATGTAGAATGACACAAGTACTTGGGACATGCTAGTGTGAATGGCCGGAAAGGCCCTCAATACATTTCTCAAAAGGAACCGGATGTTAGCTTATTCAATTTCAAAAGACTTGCTTTTGGAATTAAATCTCATTAATTGAATTCATTGCAATTGACGTTATACATTTGTTATTGTTTTGTTATTGAATCAAATATTTGCAGTTTTAAAATGAAAAGTGGTAACATTGTATTAGGTTATATTACGAAAATTACTTATTTCACATTTCAAATAGTATATTTGTAAACTATTTATATGTGATAACCTCATTTTAGTTATGACCTAAAAAGTGCTGTAAGTTAACTGTACTATCATTAATATTAAGGTTTTGAAAATATTTATATTATTTTATTGCTAGTTGTATAAACTATATGTAAACAGATTTAAGATTCTTATATACGCGAATGGCATAATTTTAATTACGTATTGCTACTTCAAAAATATTAAAATGTGTATGTATGAATGATTAATTGTATATAATAATGATTTAAATAGTACTACTCATACCATTTTTGCATATTTTTATGTAACTTCACTTGTTCATAGAATCTTCTTAATTAAATTTGGCGTCCCATCAAAAGAGCAAAAGAATGGAAGAGATGAGAGAAACTCTAAATGACTAGACTGCTTGAGTTGTATACTGAAACTCATGGAAGATGTTTGTAACAAAATAGTTTTGCATAATTGCTCTATACAAAATTACAGTGTCAGTATCGTTCAACTTAATCTGATTTGTGGGATTAGAATTTCCGTAGCTCCATTTTCATTGGTGGTGTCACCAATTGACCCTTGTGACCCAGGTAACTCGGACTCGTGGGGTTGTCGCTTTCCAAATGAATTGATTAAAAACCAGAACGTCCCGTGCTTGTTGTGGAGAAGGAAAGAAGGCTAGGTAGTAGGTCAGCGGGCAGCTGCCCCTTTATTCCACTCATACCACAGGCGGTGGATACCATAGTGCTATTCTAACCCGGCCACCCCACGGTATATTATTATTGTAATTTCTACTTTCAGAATTGATCTCCATCAATAGAAATTAATAAAATTTAGGGATATTTTATTAATTACTCATTGATTTTTTAAATTTTGCTAAAAACGGTAAGCTAAACATTGGAAAATATATGATATACTGGGGAATTTCCTTGATACATCATTTAAATCGTACAAATCGATTATCAACAAAATGGACAGACATGAGAAAAGCATACATATGCTTCGGATATAAGTAGCATCTTTTTTCGAAGTCTGTAAAAACAAAAATCAATGCTTTACAAAATACTACCTCATATTGTTCTTTATATCTTATAAAATTTTAAAATATACATTTTCGTCTTATTAGGAAAACTGTCAGTTGTTAATTTGGGAAATACTTACTTTTTATGAAAATAACCTAATTCTGGCACTTTCCTTATTCATCACTTAACGAATTTTATGTTTTAATATAAAGTCAAGTTAATATATTTTGTTAAACGAAACATTGCATGTTTGTAGTATTTTGTTTATAAATTTATTTCATGGTTCCGCTTCGTTTTATTTGTGCTCATATACTTCAATGATGATCTGTATAGGGTATTTTTGTCGTAACGGGTACTTCTACTTCTCTAAAAGACTTTGTGAAATAAAACTCCTTGCAAACGAAATATTCTATGACTGAGATACAAAGTCCTTCGGTAATTCTTTAGTAATTTTTGAATATGATTATTGTGCCCAAGTGTAGACTTATTTTATAAACGGAAAGTGTTATAACTGAATTCATTGATAAAGTGTAATTTTTGTTTCTTTCATACCCAATAGAATTTTATTTAATATATTTATCTCATGTGACAAAATTAGACATACGACATTAGTAATTTTTTAGAGAAGTTTAGTTTTCTGAAGTAATATATTAATTTGAAAAAGATTGTAGAAGATTTGACACTATCACATTTCATTCCTTTGAACGAATTATTAAAAAGTTATGTAAAAAAATGGTTGACATATTTAAATGAATATAAAACCTTTTTAACTTAAACTGTGGCCAAATTAATAATTTGAAATATTCTTGTGAGTGTAACTAACATTTTGAACCTTTATCTTCTGGTAACATTACCATTGTTTGTAGTTATAATAAAAATTAATGTCTGGATATTTTTAATTAGAGTCTGGTGTAATAAGGGCATAAAAACATTGCAAATTGTCTCCCTCATCTGTTGGAATGGGCCATAAGGATTCTTAGGCAACGCCTTTTTAATCTCTTACCACAAATTTTTAATTTCAATTATTTGCACACCGTCCCGTTTAAAACAAAATATTTTTGAAATGGATTATGTTTCTGGTAATAAACGATTCCTACAAATCTATTTAAAGTATTCGGACTGTGTTTAATTCTCCTTCAATGTGTCATTTATCTAACTATATCTTTGGGGAATTTAACTTTTCAATTTAAACAATTAGGTGGAAATCTATTACTTTCTGATAACTCTACTTCTGCTGTTTCTAACTGATTCCCTCTTATTTTACAATATTAAATTACTTTGTTAAGTTCAATCTTTAATGTTTTTCCCCAGGTTTGTCAGTTTTGCTTCTGCTATTCTGCTTCGGTATTCGAACTGACCTGCAAAACAAATTTTCAACTTAATCGATTTTTTCCTCAGCTTTCCACTATGTACGTATCATATTAATGGTTTAGTTTATAAGTCAAAATTAACTTATAATGGTACCAACTTTTCAACTTCCTTGTCACACCCTATCGATAGTTCTAGAGTTACTTGTAACTCAATTTCATTAGTAATTTCGATTTTCCGGAATTGGGGCGTTTTAATAATAAATTAACAGATTTCCTCTTCCTGTTTCAGACTACTCATATCGAATTCTATTCAGTAAATTGTGACAGTTAATAAATTTTTTCCATAGCCAACTTTCATTCCTAAGCGTATTTTGTGATAGATAAACTTATCACAAAATTTTGGCAAATTATACAGATAGATATATGTGAAACGTTTCGCCATGAGCATTAGTAATTTAATAGTTAAGATTCTAAATATTACCTAACAAAAATTACCTGGTATTTATTATGTTAATTCACGAAATTCTAATCTACGATCCGGATCATCGTCATTTAGTTCCCGAACCAGTTGAAGTTTACATGGATTTTTTTTTATCCGCAATATAGATGTTTTACTTACATTATTATTCACCCGATACTTCTTTTGAGGTTTCTATGAGTTTTCCACAACATTTAACAATATGTCCAATTTTCGTCATTCAATTTTGATATCCTTGGTTTCGGAAGATCGTTGACAGTTCTAAATTGACAAAATTTATGTTGTTTTCTACTCAACGTATACTGGGAAATGCGACGGTTAGGATACTTCTCAATAAATATTCTGCATACTTCAGAATGCGTTCTTGTTTTATCACCCACTCCAATTAATATAATATTTGAATTATTTGGGTTTCAGAAAGGCTCATTAAAAAAATTAAAATAATGTTTAGAAATTCCTAAATAAACGACATTAATTAAAAATTATTAACCAGGTCTAGCGAACTAAAATAAATTTTAAATACATCTTAAATGCCAGGAAACATCCAATTTTACTTTTTTGGCAAAAATATAACTAATAGATTAGTAAATCGTGACGTGTCTGTGACTCGATGGCTAGGTACTTGTTTATATAAAAAAAGTTACTTTTGATATGACACACGCTACTAGTAAATCGTGACGTGTCTGTGACTCGATGGCTAGGTACTTGTTTATATAAAAAAGTTACTTTTAATGACACACGCTACCCTTGTTCTTTTTAAAAAGGGCGTTCAACAAGTGTGGTTTCAAACATTGACCTGTTTCAGGAATTTTCGTTTACATTTATTATTACGTAGAAACATGAATTTATCCGTTACTTTAGGATCTGTCTGCATATTGCTTTGTCTTTAATATTCTTAGTATTTATTCACTGTGTTCGAACAATACTGTTTTGAACACGTGATTTTACTTTTGCTCAGGTTGAATATTTTTTCAATTATAATCAGGCCACTAATTTCACTTAAGTCGTTTATTATAAAAATACATGTTTTTAATTTCTTTGATCAAGTATATAAAAATTAATTAGTCATACCGTCGTTTGTAATGAGCCATTATAGATATGATTCGCGTTAACTCCTCGTTATAATTATGATAATACCATGTACTTGTATAAACGATGACATTCCTACATGAAAAACTCGTTCTGAGTCAACTTTTTTTTGGCTTCACTTAATAAAAGCAGAAATGAAATTAGTGTGCAACTGGCAAGCACAGCATTGATTGTAGAAAGTCAGACTGCGTGGAAGCAGATTGTAGATTATATCTGATTTGGCATTCCTCATTCTTTTACTCGGATTCGTATCTTATATCAGATGAAACGTGACTTGAACGTCTGGTGTGTATGTTAAGAAGGATGGACCTAATTTATGATTTATTATAATTTATTGTTGGTATTTGTAAGAATACGTATAAGTACTGCAAGCTAAAGTCTGTTTACATTTTATAGACGTCATTTTCAAATCAACTGAATATTAAACAAAATTAACTTGATGATTTAATTAATGTTGTAGGATCATCTGTAGATAAATATAATAAATAATATGGTTAAGTTGGGAATTTGTTTGTCAGATATTTAAAACACATCGTATATCTGTGTTAGTACAAGTAGAAATGAGAAGTTTTTTTGCAACCTTTGCTCTCTGTTTATTTGGCGTGCGGGCAGGTTTTAAAAAGTAAAATAAGTTATTAAATCTATACTTTTACATAAAATTTCTTGCCATACTAAATTTCATACTTTATTTCTTATTTTAACATTTTTTAAATTTTGTCACCAAATTTTGTATACTTCTCAATAAATATTCTGCAAATTGTAATATTCGTAAATTTTTTAAGTTAGAATGTCGTTAATTCGATCGTTTCTGACTTATTCAACTATTTAAATTCATAACTTCTCTGTCATTTACCCATTCATGTCACACAAATCGCTATTCTTTTGTTGAAAATTTTAAATACTATTGTTGATTCAGTGTATCTTTGACTACATTTACATTAAATCTGCTTCTCTATATTTTTTGTGTTTATTACTATTTTCTATATAACCCCAATATCTACAACATCATCATTCTGATCATTTTATTTTAGATATATAGTTTGTTAAATTCTTTCTACCTTCGAATATCCAATTATAGTTATTTTATGCCTAATCCTAAAGACTACTACTAAATTCTGTTTTCTAGGATCCCGGTTTAATTTAAAACGAAAATATTGTTTAATTGATTAATTAATGATTTCCCTTAAAGTTGCATGCATGCGTTTCTTTAATGCATGATAATATTTAAATTTAATATTGATGCTTTAATTTGTTTGGAGCGTTGGTAAGTCTCATTGCTACTACTTTGATCCGAACAATATATATTCCTAGTCAGTGGTATAGGTAATATATGTAGGATATAATCTTGACCACTTTCGAGAGTGATTTTTAGGGCGAAGATTTTACATCTGAAAAGAATTCAAGCAAAAGTGTGTATTTTGTTATGGTAGTATCCGATATTACAGTTAAAATATACCATTTCCATTTAAAAATGTCTTCCGGTTTAAATAACCTAGTTGCTGTTGAAACCGAAAGCTTCAAATCTGCGAGTAGTGCCAAACGATGAGGCATACAACTTATGAGGGACCAATTGCGTTAACCAAATATACAGGATGAGCCATTTTAATCTATCCACCCGAATTGCTTCGTTCTTAAGCATGGTATAAAAAATTTTTTATACAAAAGGGGGACACTTTTGGTGAAATTAATTTTGACCTTGAGCATCAATTTCAAGGTCATTTGAAAGTCAAGGTGATTTCAAAATGAGAACCCCTGTTTTTGACACCGTATTCGGGAAGACCGGGGAATTTTACGTCTGAAGCAGGGCTGCCAGATTGGTTGGGGATAAAATCGTGAGATCGATCGGCAAAAATCGTGAGAAATCGTGAGATTTTTTTAAAAAACCTTATTTAAGTGAATTTTCATTAGTATTGTTTCTTTTTAACTTCTAATTAGTATTAAATTCGACGATCTTTGTTAGAATTATATTAGAAAAAAGGAAATTTAACCACACAATGATAAAAGTATTTAATAAAATTTTTAAATTTATCAAGCGAACAATATTCAATTTTTATTTCTAATTTTTGATCATAGGAGGTTGAAGACTTTTGTTTTTTAAGTGAAATTTATCAGGCTCACTATTAGAATCTTAGAGCATACACCTTCTGGAGCTAGCCTGCAATTCGCAAAAGTCATGCCAAGGATAGAAAGAGGGAGTAATAGAGAGAGCAAGAGAGCCAATGAGATCTTTGGTTGCAGTTCCCAGTCGAGTGACATAGCTTCTTACTCTCTCTGTTGCTCTCTCTTTCTAGCATTGTCACTATATTTATGCACTGAAGGCTATCTTTAGGAAGTAGATACTCTAAGATTAAAATCGCTTACGTTCAAAAGCGAGAAACGGGTTGAAAATAACGCCGCCACAGAAAAA
Organism: Octodonta nipae; assembly: GCA_034190945.1. NCBI lineage: Eukaryota > Metazoa > Arthropoda > Insecta > Coleoptera > Chrysomelidae > Octodonta > Octodonta nipae. The sequence continues at coordinate 93,995,205 of CM067216.1, read as the reverse complement.
CCTCTGATTCAGATATGCAAGACATGCTATCTGAAATATTTTTGCTCGCTGATCACGAATACGCGGTCAGAATTGCTCCACCACCCTTTGGTCTAATGTAAAAATAACTCGTAAACAAAATTCTTCAATATCTGAAGATTGTTCAGTTTTTACCTGAAGACCAAAGGGGGAAAATTGCATGTAGGTAATACCATATCGTATTAGTCAACAATTAATCATCTAATAAAAATCAAATGATTGTAATGAACTTTCAGCGAGAAAATTAATTGACTGTAATACTCGAATAAGCCCTAAGAAAGAAGAAACTCATAACAACAGCTCATAGATCGAAATATCGACACAAAAGTACGAACAAAAATGAGCCCCGACTTGAAAAAAAGCAGCGCGCTTTACCGATAAAAGATCTGTCCCACAAATTATTGAAGCCGTTGTTGTTATTCCAACCTGATGAATGCACGATACTGAACTGGTATCCAATTTAGAACAGCCCTTTTGTATAACATAGGTAATTCCCCGGTAACTGCAAAAAGACATTTTATGGTTGTTCAACTAAATTCAGGATGGTATTACAGTTGATAAGTTTATTTCTGATAACCTTTTATTACTTATAAAATTGTATATTTTAAATTTTATATGTGTACGTGAGTAATTTCACACTATTACAAAAATCGTGAAATGAGGGACACCTATCGTGAGATCGTGAGATTTTATCCAAAATCGTGAGATCTCACGATAAATCGTGAGATCTGGCAGCCCTAAATTTTTTTGTGGCCTTCAAAAGGTTATTTCAGGGTCAAAAGCTTAAAAACCTGAAATGGCTATTTTAACATTTTTTCGACTAAATAACAATGACACAGGCACCTGAGTGATAATTTTCGCATCACAGTAATGTTGAAATATTCTTTCTTGTTTTCTGGATAAATCATTTAAGATGTTTTACGATATTTTATAATTACTGCTGATTTCTTTTATTTCGTTTAATGCCTGTGCTAATAATGTATTTAACATGGCTTAAAAGAAGAAATCAATCAATCTCTGTACACTTGTTCTACCAAAAGTATTGGTAAAATATAAAAATCTTTAGTTTCTTACATCAAGGTTATATTCTCACAAAAAATTTTATCTATATCACTGTAGACGTAAAATTTTCCGCTCTTCCCGAATTCGGTGTCCAAAACACGGGCTTCTGAGCTTCAAATGACCTTAAAATGAAGTTCAAGGTCAAAATTAATTTCACCAAAAGATATCCCCTTGGCCTTGAACAAGTTTTGTATGAACTCTTTTTTCATACCATGCTTAGGAACGAAACGGTTCGGGTGCATAGATTAAAAGGACCCACCCGGTATATACATATATATAAAGGGTGTAACAGTATGAGTGCATATATTTTAGGTGGAGATAGCCCGCATTAAATCAAACAAAAAAATCTTTTAAATGAATATTAATAATCAAGTTATGACAACATATATGTTAAATAAATTACTGTCAATGCGGCAACATCGCTTATCGGACGACACACTTATACTCTTAAGGTGCCGATACATACGTCCCTCGTCCGCCAGATATGACCACCCACGTTGGGTTCGTACCCTTCTTTAAAATGCGTTTTTATGAATGGATATATTCATTCTACTCCCTGACCTACCCAAACATTTTGCGAAGATGAAAGATATTTCGACCAATTTGTACCCTTTTTTGCTTGCCTTCGGTGTTAATTTTATTCATGCAGGTGTTTTTCGATCCGTCAGTCCTATCCGCCAAAGGTCGGTAACTACAAATGCGCGGCTCGATGCAAGGGATCGATGGTTTCGGGTCGTTTCCTAGTAGGAAATTTCAATAACTGCCAGGCCAAAATATTCAGAGTGCCATAAAAAGTAATAAAATGTAAATCTGCAAATGCCAGAAAGAAAGAAAGCTTACGACATAGTTCAGTTACTGGAGGTTTTTAAGTGATATAACACTTAACAACTGTTAAAATTTGTATATTGAAATGCCCTTAAATTTGCTCTTGTCACTGGTAGATTGAATCCTAATCGTCTTTTCGGACGACGGACGTATAGAGATCTGTTTGAGTGTGTTAAAGATGGTGCTCGCGATACATTTTTTATGTAAGTGGAAGGTTGTAAAGTATCCCCGAATTATACCTGGCATCCTACGGACGAGAGACGTGTGTACCGGCAACATTAGGGTAGAAACCCACGCCAGCGAGAAATGGTTCGAAGGGGGCAAAACTAAATACTACTTTTGATTTTATAAATGCAACATTTTCCTAATAAATTGAACTTACCTGTGATTTTTAAATCTGTACCTATTTCTTCCCATGCTTCATGGCGGATATTTTGGTCTCTATAAAGTGGAAAATCTACATTATAGAGGAATTCGTACTGCCGTATCTTTTCTATCAACAATTCTTTTTCATGTTGCATTGTCTCCGTACGATACCTGACAACATACTAAACAAATAATAGAGAAATAGACTGCTGCGGGCTAGAGAGGAAGGGGGGGTTGGGGAACCTCAACACACGTCGGCTAGGCTTGGGTCGTTCGTGAATGAGTCGTTCAAAACGAACGACTCCTCTACATGTGCCACGAATGAGCGGCACAGTTTAGTCATACATCTGAACATTTTGAATAGACACACATGGGACGACGTGGTTTGGCGTGTTGTGTTATCGCATTGATCAAGTGTGTACGCAGCACATTTAAATAAATGGAAGATTATAAGCATACATATTTGTCACATGGCACGGGATGTCGTGGTGTGTTGCTAATGGGTTTCTACCTTTACTCTTGTCTCTTAGTAGTAAATAATTTGTTCAAGTGCGAGTTGGACTCGCATACTGTTCCGCAGCTCCTTCAAGTTTCAAATATTCCAGTTTCAGACAAGCAGGGAATGAGTGCATTTTCTTATATTTACCCCAATATCTTTTAAAGGAAGTCTTTTAAATTTATAACAAATAAATATACACTTTTATTTTCCACACAGAAACTTTTTACTTTACCTGATACATAATTCGCTGTTTAATATGTTTGTTAATATCTTTTAAACAAATGATTTAAAAATATGCTATATTTGCAATTCACATGATTGAAAATGTAATTTTTATTTTCCATTTAATTCTATAATTTGTCTAATTTTCTACTAATTTTTCTTATAAATTTCAAGTGGGCACCAGTACCCCTAATTATTTTCAAAATTTTAGATAGTATAAAGCCTGAAATGAGAATTGTTTATATCTTTTTGTTAATATCTTGTAAACAATTAATTTTAAAATGTGAAAAATATATATTTCTCATAATCAGCCCTGTCATTTAATGTATTGTATGATCCGTTAAACAATATTTTTTTATTTTCCGTTTAATTCTATAACTTGGCCCCCAACATTAATATTAGGGATTTCTTCGTATTTTTCTGTAAACAAAAATTTTTTAGATCTTATAGTTCGGGGAATAAAGGGGAAAATTGGAAATTTTTTTATATTTTTGTTAATATATTTTAAAATATAAATTTTCAAAATATGAAAAAAATATATTTGTATTCTTCATAATGAACCCTTTGATTTGATATATTACATGATGCGTTAGAAATAATTTTAATTTTATGTTTTCCATTTAATTACTGTAATTTGCCCCTTAAAATTAAAATTAGGGGTGTCTCCTTATTTTTTCAGTAAAGTTCAGGTGAGGTCCTATATCCCTATTTTTTTTCAAAATTTTACGGCTTTTAGTTTCGGAGATTAGGTAGGGGAATGGGTAAAATTTTTTATATTTTTGTTAATATCTTTAAAATAATTTATTTTAAAAATATGAAAAAAAAACATATTTGTTTTTGCCATAATGAGCCCTTTTATTTGATATATTACATGATGTGTTAGAAACAATTTTAATTTTATATTTTCCATGTAATGTTGTAATTTGCCCCCAAAAGTAACAGTAGAGATTTCTCCTTATTTTCCGTTAAAATATCTCTAATTTCTTTCAAAATTTTACTTCTTATAGTTTTGGAGATAAGGGGGGGAACGGTCGATTTTTTCAGTCCCCCCCCAGGAGCACCTTCCTTTACGATATGTACTCCTGATCGGGACACCAAACTATACATTGAAATTAAATTTCAACCGTTTTCGTCCAGTAGTTTAGGAGAAAATTGCTGTGATGTGAGAGAGGCAGAAATCCGGAGTAATATTATAAGGGTATCCGTATATTGTATATACGGAACCCTAAAAATGACCTTGACCACGAAAATTGCACTGCCCAGTATTGTATTATTAATTCTGTTATGTCGACGATTTGCTTGCTTTCGGTAAATGAAACATTTAAGAAATAAACATTTTCAAAACAATATCGTTCTTAAGTTACTGATAAAATATGACCCAGAGTTGGATTTTTCTTAAGTTTAATGGAATTCTCGTAATTAAAACCAGTAGCCGTTAATATTAGGCTGCGTCAAAAGTAAACCCAAAATCGTTACAATCGCTTGAACAAATTTTTCGGTAGGAGCATACTGAATGCTTTTTATGTGTTTGATAGTTAGCGGTTGTCGCATTGATGCAACGCACCGCCCGCACCGCGTATATTACGTTTAGATTGGACATAGCCTTACGCAATAACCTCCCCCAGCACCTTCCCTCTTGTTCTTACAAGGAGTAATTTGTAATATTTACTCGAAAACCCTTTCCTGCCACATTTGATAATTAACTCTAATTTATCCCAACTCTATAGTTCTGCCCATATGTAGTTTTACATTTGTTATAATTATATATTCGATATGATGTAAATGTTCTATTAAATATTATATCATTTAAAGGTAGATGTGTATGAAAATTTCAGAAATATGAGTTACGATAAAAATTTCACATTAATTCTAAATGTTTCTCTAAATTATTTTTATTAGTAAATAATTAAATTAAAATTTTTCCACCTTGGCAACGAAGATATAAATTTGTGGCCCCGGCCAGTTTTGTTATTTTGCTAAATTTATTTATGTTGGCTCTGTTTAATGTGGGGTGTGGGACATCTGATAACTGGGATGGGTTACACTCCGCAACTTTGATACGCAATATTAGATAATAGAAAGGGTGTAAAGTAAATTTAACAAAGCAAACACTTTCATTGCCTTGGGGTGGTTGGTATTGTTCTACTAACAGTTTCGTGCAAATATTCATAAACCAATATGGTTGAAATTTAATGGGCCGCGTTTTAAATCCCCTATATTCAGTATATAGTTAAAAAACAGCAGATGTTTAGCGGTCCCTTTTAGGAAGGGCTGTGAGATAACGGGGGCTAAAATAATTTAAGCGAAAAGTTACTGCGAAGGATATTGGGTTTATTTATTTATAGTAATCAACTGGGATAGATATCCCCAAATACAGATCACAAATATAATTATTATGATACGTTTAAAAAAGAAACATTATAAAGAAATCAGTTAAAAGTAAGTAGTGAATTAATTCCATAAACATTTATTATTTTAAATTTTTTACAAAATGTGTGTTCTATCAGGGTAACCGTTGTATTCAATGCAATTGCTAACCTTAGAATTTTATTTACTGAAGTGTGCTTTCCGTCCAATAGACTTATTATTTCTGTTAAAATATTAAGATAATAAAAGATTTACATGGTGGTGTATTATAGACATTGTTGGGTGTTTTTTATACAAATATATCTGCACTTTGTGTTTAGTTTTGAGTGATTTTGTATACTGCACATTAAATGCCTAATGATTGTTATTATGTATTATTCTCAAAAAGAGGTTACTATTTTTTATGCACAAATATTTCACCAGATTGTTTTTCTTGAACTCCCGACATTTTACGAATATTTTCTTTTCAGTAGTCTAAGATTTATTTATATATAAATACTGGTTTTTTCGATTTTACTTTTCCGACAGTCATAAACACATCTTTTGTCTACACACAAATTTGAGGAAAATATTTTCCCCTGGTTTGTTTGAATCTACTATAACTATGACAGCGGACATTTTTGAATTTGTTAAACGAAATGTTAAGTGCAGTGCACACTTTTAATGTAGTATGTTGTTTCTGCTTGTTAATTTTGAATTTAAGTGATTAATTTTCTTTGGACTGTTCGCATTTAGCTTCACGACAAACTGCACTTGTTTTGTGCAAAAGTTTCATAGCTACTGTTATTAAATCCTGCATGATTTGTATTACCTCACACATTTTTTTAATTTCTAACATGTATCGTATTGTGGGTTCAGTGGATAAACACCCAATACAGCACTATGCACTTCTTGAATCCTTTTCAGTTTCTTCAACGCAGTAAATAAGACGTAACTGCAATTATTCCCTTTGTATTTAGTTCATTTTCCGTATTAAAAGAAGTGATTTTTTCTTTGCATTTAAAACAATTCGCAAACAACCTTAATGTGTTGAGTATTACAATCAGATTCGATAGAAAATAAAATTACGTTTTAATATTAGTATAACATTCGTATAATATTCCTTTGAATAATATGTCAGTATTATCAGTTTTCTATTTAATTAAATTCTTAATGTGATAAACCGATAAATAGATACAATTTTTAATCTTACACTTCAATATTTCCACGTGCTGTGCTTTTTGTAACGAAACTAGAACCTTGGTACTTGCAGACAAGTAATAAATTCATCAAATACAATTTTATTCTTTTGAATTAGTTATTTCATTTATAAACTCTTGCACACATGTACGTAAACCACAAAACAGTGTTACATTTTTAGACGACCAAATGCAAATGGCAAATAAGTTTCGAAACTTTAACCATTGATTGTGTATGTCACAACAAGCAATAAACGTTCATATGTTCCATGGGATACTCGGCAAAGTGAAACTTAAAACCTTTGATGTAGCATAACGCACCTTCCCGAAATAGATATTCGTTCTTTCCCTTTAAACCTTATTAACTGTTTGCCTAAAATTAATTTCTACACTAATGTTTCTCACATTAAACTTTTACTACATTCCGTAATAAACACTAAAATGTTAATATTCCAATAAATATTAATTATTGTTTATAGGTAATTAATTTAAAATGGAAAAGGATTATTCTTTTGATCAACTGTTGAGATCTGTAAGTTGCCATAAATTTCCCCAATTAATTTTGAGTCTATAGCTAAGAAATAACATTGTTTAAAACTTCTTGGAATTTTTTTTGTACTTGCTCATTGATTATTCTAAAACTGCTTAACCAATTTCCATAATTTAAACTGTAATATGTTACGGAACATCTAGAAATGTAAATTTCTGTAAGATGAGACTTATATCGAAACGGCTTAATCAATCTGTAATATACATTTTTCTCTCTCATGGCGGCACTTCACTTGGTGTTAGCGTATTTTTGTTTTGTATCGCTATATTCGTTCAAATATGTGATGTATTCGCAAATATTCCAAACGTGCCATCCACACATATCGCAAAACACTGAAACATGCCAAATATGTTTGAATACCAGCAACTTTCAGCATTGATTTGCTTTAACATAAATTGTAAATGTGACACATTCCTTACCGTAAAGATAAATAAACAAAATTATTGAAAAATGTTTCTTATTTATTTTTTACCTACCTCAGTATTCGTAGATGGGTTGCATTTATAGATGGCTCCCAGAAAACTATTCATATATTTGTAAGCAAACCATTTGGGTTTGTTTACGCTAGACGTGCCTGCTCCTGATGTTTCTTAATTTTTGTGTTATAATCCCTGAACGCAGACATCAAAGATTCCCTCTTTTTCTTTAAATCAGCAATTGTGCATGGTTAGGTTAGGTTATTGTTTTATATATCTATCCAGGCATCATTTATTTTATTTTTATTTTTGTGGCTGGTATGTTTGGGGTCCCAAATGCAAGGATGCATTTGGTACAACTGGAGAAACTTCATGATGCTATTGTTCGACCACTCAATTTTGCTACAAACACTACTTTGCCATTAAAAACAACACTAGTTGATCACGATCGAAGCACCGTGTGCAACTGTGTGAACCAAGTGTGGACGGCTAAAGCAAATATTTGGCTTATTTGACTCCTTTGAAGTGCGTGAAAACCGACAACTGGACGGTAAGGCGTATTTGCTCTTAGCGGTATTCGACTTATTTGTTCAAATAAAGCAAAAATAGCGAATAACCTAGGTCCGTTAAGCTAGCGGGGACATTATAGTGGAATCCAAAATAACCCATACCATAATTTTTTACTAATTTTTTACCGCCATAAAAATTTTTTACCCCGAACCCCATCCCCGTTATAGCTTCCCCGCTAGCTTAACGTTTAAGCTAGCGGAATATTTTATAACTTCAAGAGGAAAACAGCTATCGATCTAATTTCACCGCCATAATTTTTTACTCGTCAAATACTAGAAGAAGGTTTATAGTGGTTATCGCCAAAAACACCCCCTACCCCTTACCACCCTTAAAATTTAGTTGCATTAATCTAGTAGGTACTTTATAACGGAATCAAAAATAAAATATATCATAATTTTTTACTACTTTTTAACTAATTTTTTACCGCCTTAACAATATTTTACTTCGAAACCTACCCCTGTACCAGCTACCCCACTATTTTAACGTTTAAGCCAGCGGAATATTTTATAACTTCAAGAGGAAAACAGCTATCGGCTTAATTCCACCGCCATAATTTTTTACTCGTCAAGTTCTAGAAGAAGGTTTATAGTGGTTATCGCAAAAACCGTCCCTACCCCTTACCACCCTTAAAATTTAGATTCGTTAATCTAGTGGGTACTTTATAAGGGAAGTATATCATAATTTTCTACTACTTTTTGACAAATTTTTTACAACCATAATTTTTTTTACTTCTAACCCTACCCCTATACCACCTACCCTACTACATTAACGTTTAAGCCAGCGGAATATTTTATAACTTCAAGAGGTAAACAGCTATCGACCTAATTCCCCGCCATAATTGTTTACTCGTCAAGTACTAGAAGAAGGTTTATACTGGTTTTTGGTTAAAACCACACTCTACTCCTCATAACCCTAACATTCTTTAGAAAGAGACATGTAGCAAACAACTGCCTCATTATAATGTACGAATTTAATTGAATAGCATAAAAGATAACAATAATAAATATTTTAACATTTAAATTACGTATTGGGATTACTACAATTAAATTATAGTGGTGCATTGGAACGCTTGGCAACCGTGTACTTGAACAGAGCTCAGTCTCTTACTTGGAATTGAGATTACAGTTAAAAATTGAAGCTCTGTTCCCGGAAATTATACTTTGAAAGGCAAAACAATTTACAATAATAAATATACAGATTTACTATTCTGATATGTTAACCATCAAAATGCCATATGAAGATTATTTCATTTATTTTCTTTATAAAAATTAGTATAAGAAAATTCTTCTTTTGAAAATATACGCAAAATTGTAAAAAACTTTATTGAAAACATAAAAAAACATTGATAGTTGCCACAGCGTCATCGGTTAATAAGAAAAATGCGTTAATAATAATGGTAGAAATTTCCAACAATCAGCTTAATTTGATTTAGTGAACACTTTGTGATCGGTTTTTATTTTAATTTTTTGTTTCGAGTTAAATCACAAATATATAAAGTCTTAGTTGTTGACTTTAGTATATTAAATAAAACAATACTTTTAAGTGTTTATATTTATTTATTTGTTTAGGGAAATTAAAAAAAACAATTACGGCATTTTGTTTCAAAGCCAACTAAATGAAAAATTGTTTTTTTTTAATTTACATTTTCTGTCATCCCTTATGTGCTATTCTATGACATATAAATCCAATATAACGGCCATAAATAACAAAGTTGTCTATGGTTGCAAGAAATCTAGAAGAACTTTGTAAACCTCAATCGATGCCCGTAGTCGCTAATAGAAAACTAATAATTAAATTAATCACATTTATTGAATTTATTTACAAGATTTAGAATATTTTGCAATTTTTCTAAAACCACAATTTTGAAAACCCCTGTAGATAATTTTAATTTCATCACAGCACTTGATTGGACTTGGAGTAGTGCACCTTTTTTCTTATTTAAGCAACCCTGCATCTCTTACCATTTCGGAAATCCACATGAAGTTACTTTTATCTGTGACACATGGTATATATAATCTATTAAGCTAATTTTGGGCAAAATTGTTGGTGCTGAAATTCAACTTTTTCACTTTTCTCTTTTGCTGCTGTTGTTGATCGTTTAAATCTATGAATTAGCTGTTTTCCCTAAGATGATAGAGACAAAGGCTTAATTTAAGTTAAATAATGACAGATTCGTGTTCTGTAGCTATAAAATTATTATAATACCAAAAATCCATATAAACAAATTTCAGAAACTTAAGATTTTTTATACTATTATACCAGTAAATGAAATTTAAAATTAAATTAATATTCTTACTTTATTGAATAGCAAAATAATATGAATTAAACTAGGACTCTCAGTTGAGTTTAATTATTGTAAAATTTGGTGATATTTCTCATTGAATATAGTTTTTGGTACACTTATTTTTATGGAAATTTCCAGTACCTCCTAGCGTTATAAATCAAACCTTGGGTTGTGTTATCTAAATTTACTATAGTTTGTTAATTTTTTACCCAATAAACTAGTTGGTCGATTTTTGTAAATTTATTGTACTCGTAGGATATCAGATTCAAATGTGTTTACAAAATTGTTTTTGGGAATTGCTTCACCGATATTTCGGGGAACGTTTACTAGTATGGACAGTCGTCTGGGCAACCGGTGTAGTTTAAAAGCATTTGCGTCGTATAATCCCTGTTTTGATTTATTTCATATAAATAAGTTTTATCATTGTCAGCAATGTCACAACAAATATGTGTGCATGTGTGAATTGTTTTCACAATTATTAAGTATTAAGTCTGAATTGCAGATTAACAAAGTAAATTACATAAAGAAATAAGCTAAATATTATTGGAAGCCAAGGAATCAGAAACAAAATTGTCCTAGAGAGGGGCAAATCAGGAAGAAAAATGTCCTAGAAAGAGGTGAAAATCAGAAAAAATTTTGGTCAGCAAATTTATAGGAAGTTAGACAGGTGGCGTCAAAATGCGATTAGATTAAGGTATCTACTATTTCAATGGTTAAAACTTGAGCTAAAAAAATACAAGGAAACAAGAAGAATTTTGTAAGAAAAATCAGGTCAACAAAACACCTTTGATCGAAATATTCGATGAAAGATGACCAAAAAATAAACTAATTAATGTTCTAGTGGAATTTAGTTAATGATTGGCGAGTAATACTAATACTGAATAGCCACTATAATACAGTTTAATTTCTTTTGAAAAACTATTCAAGAATTAAATTTATATAAAAATAAAAGTGTGCCTAAAGATTTAGATCTGAAATGATTCTGGCGGGCAAAAAAATTGAAGTTCATTACGGGGAATAAAACAGGAAGCTGAACCTGGCTGCCAACAAACTCAGCGGCCAGCGCTTAGAACGAGGGACGTAATATGCGCGCCGCTCTATAGAAATAATGATTGAATGTGATCGTTTTAAATAGAACGGCGAACATTAAGCCATAATTTTGGTAAAGAATTAGAAAATTCGAGATTATGAACCTGAATTATTTGCGAGTTTATTAAATGCATTGAAATCTTATATGCTTATTATCTTTGAATTTTTCTTATTAAAGATTTTACAGTGTGTACGTTTTCGTTGTAATGATTCATTATATCTGCTGGGAAAATCGAATCCCTGATCAGAGCCATTCGCGACTTATTTCGTTTCATTGAAATCGTTGTATCTTCGGTCTGCAATTTATCTGAATACTATTTTTTTTTAAATTTTGTCAAAACTCTAAGCTGTTTGACCATTATTTGCGAATTTAACAGATGCAAGTGAGTGCGATATTGTGAATACCTTATATCTTCGATCTCCAAGATTTCTGCTTTTCCTAATTTTTTTAAACACAGTAAGAATAGTCTTTACTATGAATCAAATACCTAAGCTGTTTGCAAATTATTTGCGAATTTAGCAGATGAATGCAGAATTAAAATATTTCGAAAACGATATATCTTCGGTCTGCAAAATTTCTAACGTTCTGAATTTCTTATACATATTTGGAATGATGTTTTGAACGAGTACCATTAAGTCTCAAAGCCGTTCGCGAATTATTCGCTAATTTATCAGGCTACGGCCAAATAGAAATATCGCGACAACGATATATCTTAGGCCTGCAAAATTTGTAACGATCTGTATTTCTTATACATATTTGGAATAGTGTTTTGAACGAGTACAATTAAGTCCCAAAGCCGTTCGCGAATTATTTGCAAATTTATCAGGCTACGGCCAAATAGAAATATCGCGACAACGATATATCTTAGACCTGCAAAATTTCTAACGATCTGTATTTCTTATACATATTTGGAATAGTGTTTTGAACGAGTACCATTAAGTCTCAAAGCCGTTCGCGAAATATTTGCGAATTTATCAGGCTACGGCCAAATGGAAATATCGCGATAACGATATATCTCCGGTCTGCAAAATTTCTAACGATCTGTATTTCTTATACATGTTTGGAATAGTGTTTTGAACGAGTACAATTAAGTCCCAAAGCCGTTCGCGAATTATTTGCAAATTTATCAGGCTACGGCCAAATAGAAATATCGCGACAACGATATATCTTAGGCCTGCAAAATTTCTAACGATCTGTATTTCTTATACATATTTGGAATAGTGTTTTGAACGAGTATCATTAAGTCTCAAAGCCGTTCGCGAATTTTTTGGGAATTTATCAGGCTACGGCCAAATGGAAATATCGCGATAACGATATATCTTCGGTTTGCAAAATTTGTAACGATCTGTATTTCTTATACATATTTGGAATAGTGTTTTGAACTAGTACAATTAAGTCCCAAAGCCGTTCCCGAATTATTTGCAAATTTATCAGGCTACGGCCAAATAGAAATATCGCGACAACGATATATCTTAGGCCTGCAAAATTTCTAACGATCTGTATTTCTTATACATATTTGGAATAGTGTTTTGAACGAGTACCATTAAGTCTCAAAGCCGTTCGCGAATTATTTGCGAATTTATGAGGCTACGGCCAAATGGAAATATCGCGATAACGATATATCTCCGGTCTGCAAAATTTCTAACGATCTGTATTTCTTATACATATTTGGAATAGTGTTTTGAACGAGTACAAATAAGTCCCAAAGCCGTTCGCGAATTATTTGCAACGGCCAAATAGAAATATCGCGACAACGATATATCTTAGGCCTGCAAAATTTCTAACGATCTGTATTTCTTATACATATTTGGAATAGTGTTTTGAACGAGTACAATTAAGTCCCAAAGCCGTTCGCGAATTATTTGCAAATTTATCAGGCTACGGCCAAATAGAAATATCGCGACAACGATATATCTTAGGCCTGCAAAATTTCTAACGATCTGTATTTCTTATACATATTTGGAATAGTGTTTTGAACGAGTACCATTAAGTCTCAAAGCCGTTCGCGAATTTTTTGGGAATTTATCAGGCTACGGCCAAATGGAAATATCGCGATAACGATATATCTTCGGTTTGCAAAATTTGTAACGATCTGTATTTCTTATACATATTTGGAATAGTGTTTTGAACTAGTACAATTAAGTCCCAAAGCCGTTCCGAATTATTTGCAAATTTATCAGGCTACGGCCAAATAGAAATATCGCGACAACGATATATCTTAGGCCTGCAAAATTTCTAACGATCTGTATTTCTTATACATATTTGGAATAGTGTTTTGAACGAGTACCATTAAGTCTCAAAGCCGTTCGCGAATTATTTGCGAATTTATCAGGCTACGGCCAAATAGAAATATCGCGATAACGATATATCTTGGGTCTGCAAAATTTCTAACGATCTTATTTCTTATACATATTTGGAATAGTGTTTTGAACGAGTACAAATAAGTCTCAAAGCCGTTCGCGAATTATTTGCAAATTTATCAGGCTACGGCCAAATGGAAATATCGCGATAACTATATATCTTCGGTTTGCAAAATTTGTAACGATCTGTATTTCTTATACATATTTGGAATAGTGTTTTGAACGAGTACCATTAAGTCTCAAAGCCGTTCGCGAATTATTTGCGAATTTATCAGGCTACGCCCAAATGGAAATATCGCGATAACGATATATCTCCGGTCTGCAAAATTTATAACGATCTGTATTTCTTATACATATTTGGAATAGTGTTTTGAACGAGTACAATTAAGTCCCAAAGCCGTTCGCGAATTATTTGCGAATTTATCAGGGTACGGCCAAATGGAAATATCGCGATAACGATATATCTTCGCTCTGCAAAATTTCTAACGTTCTGAATTTCGTATACATATTTGGAATAGTGTTTTGAACGAGTACCATTAAGTCTCAATGCCGTTCGCGAATTATTCGCGAATTTATCAGGCTACGGCCAAATACAAATATCGCGACAACGATATATCTTAGGCTTGCAAAATTTCTAACGATCTAAATTTCTTATACACATTTAGAATAGTGTTTTGAACGAGTACAATCTCACAGTCGTTCGCGAATTGTTTGCGAATTTATCAGGCTACGGCCAAATACAAATATCGCGACAACGATATATCTTAGGCCTGCAAAATTTCTAACGATCTGTATTTCTTATACATATTTGGAATAGTGTTTTGAACGAGTACCATTAAGTCTCAAAGCCGTTCGCGAATTATTTGCGAATTTATCAGGCTACGGCCAAATGGAAATATCGCGATAACGATATATCTTCGGTCTGCAAAATTTCTAACGTGCTGAATTTCTTATACATATTTGGAATAGTGTTTTGAACGAGTACCATTTAGTCTCAAAGCCGTTCGCGAATTATTCGCGAATTTATCACGCTACGGCCAAATACAAATATCGCGACAACGATATATTTTATGCCTGCAAAATTTCTAACGATCTGTATTTCGTACACATATTTGGAATAGTGTTTTGAAAGAGTACAATTAAGTCCCAAAGCCGTTCGCGAATTATTTGCAAATTTATCAGGCTACTGCCAAATAGAAATATCGCGACATCGATATATCTTAGCCTGCAAAATTTCTAATCATCTGTATTTCTTATACATATTTGGAATAATGTTTTGAACGAATACAATTAAGTCACAAAGCCCTTCGCGAATTATTTGCGAATTTATCAGGGTACGGCCAAATGGAAATGTCGCGATAACGATATATCTTCGGTCTGCAAAATTTCTAACGTTCTGAATTTCTTATACATATTTGAAATAGTGTTTTGAACGAGTACCATTAAGTCTCAAAGCCGTTCGCGAATTATTCGCGAATTTATCACGCCTGCAAAATTTCTAACTATCTAAATTTCCTATACATATTTAGAATGGTGTTTTGAACGAGTACAATTAAGTCTCAAAATCGTTCGCGAATTATTTGCGAATTTATCAGGCTACGGCAAAATCGAAATATCCCGATAGCGATATATCTTCGATCTGCAAAATTTCTAACGTTCTGAATTACTTATACATATTTGGAATAGTGTTTTAAACGAGTACAATCAAATCTCAAAGCCGTTCGCGAATTATGCGTGAATTTATCAGAAGACCCCCAGGTCGAAATATCGCGATAACGATATATCTAAATTTTTGGGCCGTGATATTTTTTGTTGATATTCAGATTAATATTTTGAAGCAATATAACCGAGGA
Source organism: Octodonta nipae (assembly GCA_034190945.1). Lineage (NCBI taxonomy): Eukaryota > Metazoa > Arthropoda > Insecta > Coleoptera > Chrysomelidae > Octodonta > Octodonta nipae. The sequence goes on along the minus strand of CM067216.1, from coordinate 93,979,545 downwards.
TCTAGACCGTTCGCGAAATAGTTGCGAAATTTTGCACAGATTTAATGACCATACAAAAGCTCATATTTCGATTTGCAAAATTCTTTGGCCGTCATATTTTTTGTTGATATTCAGTTTAATATTTTGAAGCAATATAACCGAGGATCTAGACCGTTCGCGAAATATTTGCAAAATTTTTCACTGATAATATGTCTACTTTGCATTCAAAAGCTTATACCTTGGGTTTGTAAAATTTTTGAGCCATAATTTTTTTCGTTGGTTTTCACTTTAGTATGTTCGGTATGCAAAATTTTTCTTTCGTCTTCAGTTATGTATTTTGAAGCAGTTTCACATAGGATCCAGACCGTTTGCGAAATCGATGCGAAATTATCCACTGGCTGGCTGTTATTTACAAATTTGTACCCTTTTTTGCTTTCGGTGGGTGTTACAATTATAATTTATTGAGGTACTTTTCAATCAATCCGTCCTAACCACCAATGGTCGGTAACTTCAAAAGCCCGACTTGATGCAAGGGACTTTGAGGTCGTTCGCTTGTAAAAAAATTTAGTAACTGCCAGGCTAAAGGTATTAATGGTGCAATAAGAAGCAATAAAAGAAAAAAAATCGCAAAGGCGGAAAGGGGGAAGCATATCACAAAGTTCAGTCATGGCATCTTTTTAAGTGATAATATAACATTTACCAACCCTTTGAATGCTGATTTTAAAATGCCCTTGAATTTGCTCATTTCACTAGTAGATTAAATGTTCAAGGTATTAACGTTGATGGTAGTCCACGCTGACAACCAGCGACGTGTTGGAGCGAAGCACTATTAAGGGTCTATAAAATAATTAACATATCATGCTTGGACAAGCCATTAAATTATGTTATTTCCATCACATTCAAAACATTTACGTAGGGTAGGAATAATTATAATTCTAATATTTTCGAAATAACAAAAAAATCTTCTCTTTACGTTATGAGGTAATGGGATAAAATATATAGTGAAAATGGTTAATAAACTGATTATTTAGATAATTACAAAAGCTATTATTAATGTAAAGTATTGTTAATGTGACGAGTTGTTAATGTATGTGAAGTGAAGTGTCGATCAGGTGTATCTAATTTATGATTCTATTCAAAAATTATTGAGGACAGCAGTAGAACATTCTAATGGTATTTGTTATAAAAACTTAAGCGAAATCCAACAATAAAATACAAAACCGAAGAAAACGAAAAAATAACACTGAGCAAAAATTTTTTTATACCGAACCTATAAGCCTAGCAAGCAGTAGCGAGGTAATCAGTGAAATTTTTCGCAATTATTTGAACTGAAGACCAAAGAAGAAAATCACGGCCCAAAAATTTTGCAAACCGAAGATAATTGATATCTTATCAGTGAAAAATTTCGCAACTATTTCGTGAACGGTCTAGATTCACGGTTATTTTGCTTCAAAATACTCGACTGAATACCAAGGAAAAAAATTGCGTCCTAAAATTTTGAAAACCGAAGATATACGCTTTTGTGGGCATAATAGACAACTTCGCAGTGAAAAATTTCGCACCAATTTCGCAAACGGTCTACATTCTTAGTTACATTGCTTCAAAATATTAAACTGAATATCAACAAAAAAAAATGGCCAAAAAAATTTGCAAATCGAAGAGATGAGCTTTGTATGCTCATTAGATACCTTATCTGTGCAAAATTTGGCAACTATTTCGCGAACGGTATAGATCCTCAGTTATATGGCTTCAAAATATTAAACTGAATATCAACTAAAAATATCATGGCCCAAAAATTTTGCAAACCGAAGATATGAGTTTTTGTAGTCGCAGTAGATACCTTATCAGTGAATAATTTCGCAACTATTTCGCGAACGGTCTAGATCCTCGGTTATATTGCTTCAAAATATTAAACTGAATATCAACAATAAATATCACGGCCCAAAAATTTTGCAGACCGAAGATATATTGTTATCGCGATATTTCGCCTTGGCCGTAGCCTGATAAATTCGCAAATAATTCGCGAACGGCTTTGAGACTTAATTGTACTCGTTCAAAACACTATTCCTAATATGTATAAGAAATTCAGATCGTTAGAAATTTTGCAGACCGAAGATATATCGTTATCGCGATATTTCAGTTTGGCCGTAGCCTCATAAATTCGCAAATAATTCGCGAACGGCTTTGAGACTTAATGGTACTCGTTCAAAACACTATTCCAAATATATATAAGAAATTCAGATCGTTAGAAATTTTGCAGACCGAAGATATATCGTTATCGCGATATTTCTGTTTGGCCGTAGCCTGATAAATTCCCAAATAATTCGCGAACGGCTTTGAGACTTAGTAGTACTCGTTCAAAACACTATTCCAAATATGTATAAGAAATTCAGAACGTTAGAAATTCTGCAGGCCTAAGATATATCGTTATCGCGATATTTCTATTTGGCCGTAGCATGATAAATTCGCAAATAATTCGCGAACGGCTTTGGGACTTAATTGTACTCGTTCAAAACACTATTCCAAATATGTATAAGAAATTCAGATCGTTAGAAATTTTGCAGACCAAAGATATATCGTTATCGCGATATTTCGATTTGGTCGTACTCTAATAAATTCGCAAATAATTCGCGAACGGCTTTGAGACTTAATTGTACTCGTTCAAAACACTATTCCAAATATCTATAAGAAATTCAGATCGTTAGAAATTTTGCAGACAGAAGATATATCGTTATCGCGATATTTCGATTTGGCCGTAGCCTGATAAATTCGCAAATAATTCGCGAACGGCTTTGAGACTTAATGGTACTCGTTCAAAACACTATTCCAAATATGTATAAGAATTCAGATCGTTAGAAATTTTGCAGACCGAAGATATATCGTTATCGCGATATTTCGACTTGACCGTAGCCTGATAAATTCGCAAATAATTCGCGAACGGCTTTGAGACGTAATTGTACTCGTTCAAAACACTATTCCAAATATGTTTAAGAAATTCAGATCGTTAGAAATTTTGCAGACCGAAGATATATCGTTATCGCGATATTTCTGTTTGGCCGTAGCCTGATAAATTCCCAAATAATTCGCGAACGGCTTTGAGACTTAGTAGTACTCGTTCAAAACACTATTCCAAATATGTATAAGAAATTCAGAACGTTAGAAATTCTGCAGGCCTAAGATATATCGTTGTCGCGATATTTCTATTTGGCCGTAGCCTGATAAATTCGCGAATAATTCGCGAACGGCTTTGAGACTTAATGGTACTCGTTCAAAACACTATTCCAAATATGTATAAGAAATTCAGATCGTTAAAAATTTTGCAGACCGAAGATATATCGTTATCGCGATATTTCGATTTGGCCGTAGCCTGATAAATTCCCAAATAATTCGCTAACGGCTTTGAGACTTAATTATACTCGTTCAAAACACTATTCCAAATATGTGCAAGAAATTCAGATCGTTAGAAATTTTGCAGACCGAAGATATATCGTTTTCGAAATATTTTAATCCTGCATTCATCTGCTAAAATCGCAAATAATTTACAAACAGCTTAGGTATTGTATTCATAATGAAGACTATTCTAACCGTGTCTAAAAAATTAGGAAAAGCAGAAATCTTGCAGATCGAAGATATAAGGTTTTCACAATATCGCACTCACTTGCATCTGTTAAATTCGCAAATATTGGGCAAACAGCTTAGAATTTTAACTTTTCTCGTTCAGACGACTAATTTGGCAAAATGTAAAAAAAATAGTATTCGGATAAATTGCAGACCGAATATACAACGTTTTCAATGAAGCGAAATAAGTCGCGAATGGCACTGATCAGCGATTTGATTTTCCCAGCAGATATAATGAATCATTACAACGAAAACGTATAATACACTGTAAAATATTCAATAAGAAAAATTCAAAATTATTTCATTATTTCTATAGAGCGGCGCGCATATTACGTTCCTCGTTCTAAGCGCTGGTCGCTGAGTTTGGGCGCCAGCTTCAGCTTCCGGGAATAAAACTAATGTATTTTTGTTATAATTTTTCTTTCAATTTTGTACTTGTGACTGTTCTTCAGCTCCAACATACTAAAGATAACAATTCATTGGGTAAAGCTAATTTAACAGTCCATGTAAGGGAGTTGTGAGTGGGACTATAATTATATACAAAAAAAGTATGAAGAGATTTTATTGTTCCTGTACTTAATGTTTGTTTCATATTGTGATATAAAATTATACATGAATTTCCCCAAAATAGAAAATATTATTTAATAATCTTTTAAGTGACCTTAATAGTATTAAACTTACGACTACAGTATATAAATAGACATTGAGAGGGATCGAAAAACTGATGCTGAGGAATAAAATTAACACATGGACACAGTTAATGAAGAACAATAATATAAAGAATATATATTACGTTTGGCTGTTACTGTGACAGTGTGCCTATGAATTGTTATATTAAAATTAAGAATAAGGAGCTTACGAGAATTGAAAAAACCAAATACCTTGGTATTTATTTTGACCAAAATCTAAAATGGGACTTTCTTATCAATTATATTATTAATAGGACTAAGTATCTTATATTTGTAATTAGTAAGTTGTCTAAAATTATGAACACGAAAGCACTATTGCTTATCTATTATGCTTTTTTTCATAGCTTGATATCATATGGAAATATTGCATGGGGTGGTGATTACAACAACAACTTAATGTTGTTACAAAGGATACAAGACAAATTATTAAAAGAAATATTTAAGAACAAATCAATGAATAAAAATTGGCCTTTAAACCTTAAGCAGCTGTATTCTTATAATGCTATCTTAAACCATTTTTCTGAGCTCAAGACTGAATATGATTCTTCAACTAGTTCAACTAGAAATAAGAATATTCTACTGCCCATTGTGCAGAGGTCTATACTAACTAAAAGTAGTACCTTTGTATCAGTAAAGATTTTTAATCAATTACCTAACAGTATCAAAAATAGTTTCAATGTGAAATCGAAATCCTGGAAACGAAGAATGAAAGAGTGGATAAGGTATAATATATAACTGTCTGTGCAAATCATGAAGTTTTTTGGTGTGTATATTGGTATATTGTTTATGTTATTTTGTATTTTTATGCTCATATATATTTTTTGAATAATAATGGTTTTTTAGTTCTACAGGTTATATATATATATAAAACGTATATATATATATATATATATATATATATATATATATATATATATATATATATATATATATATATATTTTTGTAAATTTTCTAAATATGTTAGTTTCTAAATACACCAAACCTATGTACAGGTATAACATACCTCTATAGGATGTAATTGCATTTTTTCCTTTGTGTTTAATCAATGTATTACTACTTTTTTGGTAAATAAATAAATAAATAGACTATGGAAAAAGTAATAATAAATGACATACATGATTAAAGTAAGTCAATAACGGGCTTAATCACACAAACCAGGAAATTGTTGAGATATAAAATTCCAAACCAAATTCTGCAAATAATTAAACTTAAAAGGCAAGATCAGAACTCCTAAAAGAATAAAACCTGACAGGCCATGAACCAGGGGCGGATCCAGACACGGGCTTCCGGGGGGGCGATTTCATGCTTCACGGGGGCGAACCTATACTAAATTTGCCTGAATAAAATTTTAAACCTAGATTTCTTAGGTTATTACACTAAACATAATCGTTATGAGGTTTAAACCCGTAGAAGTTACCTTCTTCTAGGCTCTTGGAGTTAGGATTTCGTCGTTTTATTATTAAATTTACTGACTTTAAGGCTCGCGGTGGAGGTCATCGCCCCAATCGCCTCCCCCACGGATCCGCCCATGCCATGAATGCAAATAATTTAATAAACCCTCTGTAACTAAAGATAAAAATGGGTAATGAAAAAAAAACATAACTTCATATCTATTGGCATACGTAATAAAACTCTAAAATAAAAATAAAAATCAAAGGACTCTGGTGTTTTTCGTAACAATTTCTAGTGTAAGTTTTATTTAGCTTATCCGCTATTTTGGGAATACACTGCATACCTAATGTATTGTAATGTTTTTATTTCCACAATCGGGTTCTTGGATTTATTTATAAACACTGTCCGACTCACTCTAATTTATTTTCACTGCTTTAACACCATTTATATTCAAAGAACTATTTACAATTCATCTGAACTATATGGCAGTCGAATATTGAGTAAATGCTTCTTGAGCTCTCCGTATTTTTATATTTCTTCTAGGAATTCTACAGAACGGCAGAGACTAGACTGGAATTCTCTGAGAACGCCATCAAAGTAAGCCGCCGACCTCGATGCGCCAGACGAATTATCGGATGAATTTCTGTCACAATAGTAATTCCAAAATTAATAGCATTTCTGGATTTTAATTTATTTTATTTGATAGCTTCTTTGAGCAAGACAGATGTTTAAAAGGATATGTACGTTGGTATCTATTATTTATGTGACTTTTATTAATGTTTGAGCGGTTATCGCGGTAGAATTTGATCGATAGCTGTATTTCCACTGAAGTTATAAAATAATATACAACGTTTGAAAGCTTACTAAGGAAAAAGGATGTTGATGTTAACGTAGTTAAATAGTGTGATATTTTGTTAAAAATCCTAAAGTTGTTATTCTGAATTAAAAAAAATGAAGGGCGGTAAAAAAGTATATAAAAAGTACTAAAAAATTATGATATTCCTTATTTTGGCTTCCGTTTAAAGTACCCCCTAGCACAACAAAAATAGACTTTAACGGTTGTGTGGGGTAGAGGTTGGTCTTTGTGATAACCAATATAAACCCTCTTTTAGTAATGGACGAGTAAAAAATTATGGCGGTGGAATTAGGTCGATAGCAGTTTTCCTCTTGAAGTTATATAATATTCCGCTGGCTTAAACGTTGAGGTAGTAGGGTAGGTGGTACAGGGGTAGGTTTAGAAGTAAAAAAACTCTATGGCGGTAAAATATTATTTAAAAAGTAGTAAAAAATTGTGATATATTTTAATTTTGATTCTGTTATAACGTAGCCTCTAGATTAGTGAAAGTAATTTCTAAGGGTTGTGAGGGGTGGAGGGTCGTGTTTGCGATAACCACCATAAACCCTCTTCTAGTATTGGACGAGTAAAAAATTATGACGGTGGAATTAGGTCAATAGCTGTTTTCCTCTTAAAGTTATAAAATATTCCGCTGGCTTAAAAGTTAAGGTAGTAGGGTAAGTCGTATAGGGGTAGGTTTAGAAGTAAAAAATTTTTATGGTGGTAAATAAATAGTCAAAAAGTAGTAAAAAATTTTGATATACTTTATTTTTGATTCCGTTATAAAGTACCTACTAGATTAATGAAACTAAATTTTAAAGGTGGTAAGGAGTAGGGATAACCACTGTAAACCTTCTTCTAGTACTTGACAAGTAAAAAATTATGGCGGTGAAATTAGGTCGATAGCTGTTTTCCTCTTGTAGTTATAAAATATTCCGCTGGCTTAAACGTTAAGGTTGTTGGGTAGGTGGTATAGGGGTAGGTTTAGAAGTAAAAAATTTTTATGGCGGTAAAAAATTAGTCAAAAAGTAGTAGAAAATTATGATGTACTTTTTTTTGATTCCGTTATAAAGTACCTACTAGATTAATGAAACTAAATTTTAAGGGTGGTAAGGAGTAGGGGGTGTTTTTTGCGATAACCACTATAAACCTTCTTCTAGTACTTGACGAGTAAAAAATTATGGCGGTGGAATTAGGTCGATAGCTGTTTTCCTCTTGAAGTTATAAAATATTCCGCTAGCTTAACGTTAAGCAAGCGGGGAAGCTATAACGGGGGTGGGTTTCGGAGTAAAAAATTTTTATGGCGGTAAAAAATTAGTAAAAAATTATGGTATGGGTTATTTTGGATTCCGCTATAGTGTCCCCGCTAGCTTAACGGACCTGAATAACCTTTCCACCCATTGCCGTTTTTGGACAAATATAGCAAATATAGGAATACGCTACACTAAGTGAAGTGCCGCCATAACGTAAAATGTACCGAACAAATTAACGCAAAAAAATAAATTTCGAAAAATTCTACGGATTAATTTTTTGGAGTTTGTTAGTCATTTATTTGACAAAGGCAAAAAATTTTACTTTTCAGCGAACACCCAAGAGATCATATAAAGCTAAAACGTACAGTGACTGACAACGAGTTTGTGTTGAAACGCCTACATAATTAATAACTATACATAATATACAATATACATATTTGTAGACAGGAACACTGATAGATCATATTGTAGAGATTTCTTTCTCTCGGAATATCTGTGAAGAACACTGTATAATACAAAAACCAGTAATCCTCGAAATTGCCCCTACTACACTTTAACCATTACAACTTTTTAATATTTACCTATCAGTTACAGAAAAGAAGTGATGAGAGAAAACCTTAATGAGCAGTCAAATCAATATTATCTGATGACAAATAATTATATGTTTTCTGGAATTGAGCAGTTTCTATCCACATTTTTGTTACCAAAAATTTAAACACAATATCTTGTAAATTTAGTTTGGAACAACTAGACTTAGAGTATATGTTATTTAAGATTCTGTAAAAGGTGACAGCCAAAAGTGTAATGGGTATTGTTTTATAGGCAATTTCGAATGCTTCTTTCTCTTCGTGTTCGTTTAACCTTTTGACAATCATCATGCAAGTTATAGTAGGTTCCTTAAAAGCAGCTATGGTTTCCATACATTTCTTACATGCTATTCTAATGTTTAACGCCGATCTTGGGTATTTTTAGAATGTCTTGTAAATAACACCACAATTACTGGAAAGTCTGTATATTTCACGTACTTCAAACCGTTATCAATGACAATAAAAAATTAACAATAATAATAAAATTAATTAGGGGTTCCGTACCACCTTCAAGATTCTAATATTCCAGTTTCAGACAAGCAGGGAATGAGTGCATTTTCTTATATTTACCCTTATATATTTTAAAGGAAGCGTTTTAAATTTATAAAAAATATACACTTTGATTTTCCACACATAGACTATTTATTTTATCTGCTTTAGGATTCGCTTGATTTTTATCAGAATATATATATGTACTTAATTTTCTAATTTGGCCCCCAAAAAGTAACATTAGAGTTTTATTTTACTAATAAACTTTCAGAGATGCCTTTTATAATCTACTGTCTGAGTTTTGAGGCTCTGTAGATTGGAAGAAAAAGGGCAAAATAGGTCAAAGTTTAAATTATAAATTATTAAATCTGTTATTCAAATTATTTAAAAATATAAATAAAATATAGTTTTCAAAATTTAAATAGTGTAGTTTCCAAAAGTGGGAATTAAGTCGATGTTTAATATTTTTGTTAATATCTTTTATACAAATGATTTAAAAATATGTATATTTGTAATTCACATAATGAGCCTTTCATCTGATATATTACATGATGCGTTTGAAAATTGAATCTTTATTTTCCATTTAATTGTATAATTTGTCCCTAAAATTACTATGGGGGTTTTCTAATAATTTATTTTCCGTTTAATTCTATTATTTGAGGGCCAAATAATAGAATTAGGGAATTTTTTTCATATTGTTCCTATAAACAAAAAAAAGAGGTCTTAGAGTTTGGGGAATAACGGGGAGAATGGGTATTTTTTTAAAATATTTTTTTAATATATTTTAAAATATTTATTTTAAAAAAATTAAAAAAATATATTTGTTTTCGTCATAATGAGCCCTGGGATTTGATATATTACATGACCCGTTAGAAACAATTATAATTTTTTATTTTCCATTTAATTCTATAATTTGCCCCCCAAAATGAATATTAGGGGTTTCTGCTTATTTTTCCAGTAAAGTTCAGGTGAGGGGCTATACTTCCAGTTTTTCAAAATTTTTCAGCTTATGGTTTCGGTGATAGGGTGGGGGAATGGGTAAATTTTTTTATATTTTTGTTAATATCTTTTAATTAATTTATTTTAAAAATATGTAAAAAATATATGTTTTCGTCATAATGAGCCCTTTCATTTGATATATAACATGATGGGTTAGAAACAATTTTAATTTTCCAGTTAATTCTATAATTTGCCCCCCCAAAATAAATATTAGGGGTTTCTCCTTATTTTTCCAGTAAAGTTCAGGTGAGGGGCTATACCTCCATTCTTTTGCAAAATTTTCCAGCTTATGGTTTCGGAGATAAGGGGGGGAATGGGTAATTTTTTAAAATATTTTTGTTAATATCTTTTAATTAATTTATTTTAAAAATATGAAAAATATATATATATATATATATATATTTGTTTTCGTCGTAATGAGCACTTTCATTTGATATATAACATGATGGGCTAGAAACAATTTTAATTTTATATTTTTCGTTTAATTCTGTAATTTGCCCCCCAAAATTAAAAGTAGAGGTTTCTTCTTATTTTTCCAGTAAACTTCAGGTCAGAACCTATAAATCTATTTTTTTTCAAAACTTTACGTTTTATAGTTTCGGATATCAGGGGGGGGGGATGGATAAATTTTGGTATATTTTCGTTAATATCTTTTTAAATATTTTTTTTAAATATGAAAAAAATATATTTGTGTTCCTCAGAATGAGACCTTTCATTTGATATACTGCATGTTGCGTTTGAAATTTTTTTTATTTTTAAATTTTTATTTAATTCTATAGTTTGTCCCCCAAAATTAATATTAATGGTTTCTCCTTATTTTTCCTGTAAAGTTCGGGCAACGTTCTATATTTCCTATTTTTTCAAAATTTTAGGCTCAGTAGTTTCGGTGATCAGGGGGGGGAACGGTCGATTTTTTAGTTTTTCCCCCAGAAGTACCCCTAAAATCAAATTTTTTTCTTTTACGATATGTACTCCTGATCGGGTCACCAAACTATACATTTATACCAAATTTTCAACCTTTTCCGTCCAGTAGTTTAGGAGAAATATGGCTATAGTGTGACACAGGCAGAAATCCGGAGTGATCTTATAAGGGTATCCGTATATTGTATATACGGAACCCTAAAAATGAAAAGTACGCAATGGCAGTTCTGCGTTCTTTCCATAATTGGAAAAGGTCTTTTACTTTAAGGTTTGAGTGCCTTAACGCAATATACTAAACTAGAATTATAACTTGTGATCGCTACCCACATTCACAGAGTTTAATGTTCCGATGTCCACAATTTCTACAGAAAGAACTATCCTTTATGTTGTAGTCTGTTACTTAATATTGAATACTGATCTCTGGTATTGTTCCTTATAAATTTATTGTTCATTTTTTGTAGGACGAGTGACTTGTTAATGTGAGCTGGTCGTGTAGTACGTCATTAGCATCTCACGGCCTGCATTGATTACGTTCTCATTGAATTTTTCGGTAATTTTAGTAAGGCGGCATTGGGCTCACAAATTCTTTGTTGTTGTTTTTGGACAATACCATAACATTGGTCCTTTTCAATGTTATTATCATATCAAGTTTCAAGTATCTTACTTATCTATTGTGTAAGAAGGCATATTCCTTTTTGCAAGTTAATTTTATTCACAAACAAATACTTACCAGGTTGTCAGCCTATAGCAATGACTTAAATAACATGTTTTTGCCAATCCATATTCCATGTTTGTATTTTCTTCTATATCTCCTCCATATCCTTATCGATATATAATTAAAGAAATTTGGTGACAGGCAGCAGCTTTGTCTTAAACGTTTTGGGTTCTTTTTGGCAGTCATCGTTTCTCATAACAGATTTCTGTTGAAAATTTCAGATGGTCAGTTATGTCTTTTAAATGTTATTAAATTAACATATACTCTGATTTTTGTATTCAATAAGTTTACTCCACTGTAGTTCAATAATTTTTGTTTCCTTTTTTAAAAATTGAAATAGCTGCAGTGCTACTTTAAGATCTACGGACTTCCTTCCAACATCTAAACCAGGTGGTTTTCTTCGTCTTGTAGCTTCAAATGTGTTCGTCAATTTGTCTTAAATCAGTTTCATCTAATCTTATTGTATCAAAATAAGGAGAATCTCATGGACATATTATGTTCGTTCTACTGTATTACGTGAAGTAATATGTCGTAAATGTAGGTTTGGTTAATACTTTTATTTATATATTTGTGAATTAGCATACCCAACGTGCCATCTTTCCAGTTTTTTTGACTGATTTTTTACTTTTTTTTTAAATCCCTGAGTAGGTTGCATGTTTGGTTTATGACATTTCTCTTCTACTGGGCTTCTCGGTCCACCCAGCAATGTCCCATGAGGAATTAGTAAATACAGCAAATAAATTTTTAAATATTGAATGTAGAAAACCCCTACTATAATTGATTGCTCATACAGACACCGGAAATTTACAAAAAAATACAAAATTTGTATGGCTGAACTTTGACATATACAACAATTTTCTAATGACTGTTTCGTATAAGAAGCAATACAAAAGTGCGTTCCAAAAACTGTTTTATTATAATATTTGCTTAATAATGGTTAGTTACATGTGCAACAGGTAGAAAGAAGATAAGATAGTCAAATAGTTTTAGCACTTATAGAAAGAACTTTATGTAAACAGTACTTCCAGATAACTTCCTAACACATTAATGGAACATAATTCACTGTATGCGTTTATAGTTATTAAAATACGTGTACTAAAATTTCCATTATTTGAAGCAGATGTTGATTGCTATCAAATAAATCTTGTTGATTCAATGTTAATTAGCATAACAGGACCAGTGAAGTTGTGGCATGATTCCTGCGTTTCCAATTCATGACATCCTACTACCATTTACGTAATTTAATTTTTCTATTACATTTGATCTGAACAATAACGAAGGGAATTACGTTCGCATTCGTCTTCATCAATAAATTATCTGCCGTGTTCTGTTCGTGTATACACATTCCTTGATCGTTTGTTCATCAATTATAAGTCAACCCACACGATTTAAATGGCATAAATTATATGTCACTGACCTTATGTAATTTAGAAGAAATTGATCAGTTTAATTCAACTGTTTAATAGGGAGCTTGATAAATTTTCGCGTGGCAAAAAAGTTCTTGTTAAATGTAAGACAATTATAGAGCTTACAGGTATAAAGTGTTTGCGATACTACACAATAGTCTTATTTTTTGGATATTCATTTATTTCGGTAAAGTACTGTCAATGAATTATTGCATTCTGCTCTAGTTAAATGTTCAAAATGATATCAATTCATGCTCCGTCTAAATAAATATGAAAAAAAGAGCGGCAGTCATTTGAGACTGAACGATGGAAGCGAAAGCTTCTTACGAAATATTCTTCCCTTCTATTGTTATCTCACTGTCTCTATTTTTTCTTTCTTTGTGTCACTCTTTGTAATGGATATAAATATTTGGTGAATTAAAATAATTGTCACTATTTTGTTACGAACCAAGTAGTAATCTTAATTTAATTCTTAATTTAAATATATCAGCAAAGAAATATCAGTTTAGATATTGAGTAAGTGTTTGTAAATATTTTTGTTCATCTGAATAATTATTAGAAGATAAGATGTCAAAGAAAGTTCGTTTTGTTCTTAGCTAACATCATTACAAACCCATATCATTTATACAAAACAATAAATTATATACCTATATATTCAACGGTAGCAACAATTTAAAATTGTTAAGTTCTTATTCTATGTAATATTAAAATGAGTCTTATTCATTTTATGTGAATTGAAAATAGTACATAAAATTAATTAATAATGACATAATATTAAATAAAGTATAATTGTTCTCGGTTTCGAACCCGAGTACTTTGGATTTGCCCCCGTCTGACGACCATTTGTCTTTAATTTAATTATGTTATTTAGAGGATATAAAAGTTCCGGTTGTATGTAATACATTAGTGCCTTTATTGAGTGGTAAACGTACTTTGTTTATTACGATAACAAAGCGGTGTAAACAAAGGGCATGTTTTGCTAAATGTGTATCCTTCTGAGTCTATATTTGTTGATAATATGCAAATTGGTATTATTTTTATTTTCTTGCGTATGTCAAGCCTCTAATTTAATATATCACAAAGAGTGAATTGGAGTGTTTATTAGAACGAAAAGCAAATGGTGTGCAGGTATTGTATATTACTTGGATGTTATATTGGTTTATTTCGTGTTTATTATTGATTTTCTATGAAAGAAGAGACTCTTAATATATTACCTGGTTTCTTACACTGAATTGTATGAATATTTCAAGATCGAGGCAGTATGTGGTGTCGGTCGGTCGGTCGTGTCGTGAAATTTAAAGTTATGCATTTCACTCCCTTGTTCATCTATTTTCAGATGTGTAAGTTTGGACCTCCGCTTCAAAAGGTTTTGAACGAGGTAGATAATATAAGGTTTTGTTTGTATTTGTATTCAGATAATTGTTAATACTCGGAAAATTCAGTAAGATAGTTTTTCCTTGAAGACTTTATCATAACTATACTTAATGATATAACGAGATATTACGATGGTTTTCATTGCTGAAATGTATTAGTTATTAATTATACAAAATAGTAAAAAACTAAGAAACAAAAATAGAGTCTGAAATATTTTAATAATATTAATTATTATCACTATATGACATTACCATTAGATTGTATTAATTCATATCTGTAACTGGCTCAGACAATATTATAAACCATATCAGAATAGATTTTCAATTATAAACTACCACCATTCATATTATGGTTCAAGTTTGACACCGCCTGCAGTTTTTATATATTCAAGTGTCTTTATTATAGTATGTATGTTTTATTATTTGGATAAGGAGGTAGCGGAAGAAAATTACATTTTATAATGCATTCTATATTTCTCAAAGTTCCGTAGATTATACGGCAAAACGTTCTAACTAACCCAAAATACAATTTTAATACTTTTGCATATTTGAAAGTCCTTAATGTCGAACATTATATCTCCCATAGATACATAAAAAGTGTTCGAGAGGTCATTCTCATGTGGGAAGTGCAACTGTTGGAGGTGCCCAACCAGCAATAACGTAAATTACATATATTGTCTTGCTCACAAAAGAATGACACCTCGAAGAAAGTATTGGATGTCTCTGACAGATGATGTTAACCTGATAATTTTAACGTGACATTCTAATCTAGGAATTTCGGAAACATGAATGACATGGAACAGCTCCATATTGGCAATCTCTGTGTGCTAGTTTTTCCAGAAACCCCTAGGTGACAAACATTACAACTCCTAGCAACAAATTAAATCAAATGGACAAAACTGACCAAATACATTTTTCTTATTTTATAATAGAGAATAAATGTATAGGGAACCAATGCGAATATCATTCAATGAATATTGCTGAAAACTCTAAATTTGTGTAAATAGTATACATATATTGTATAAACAAAAAGTTCTGTTACCATAACATTATATCATTATTTTTTACACTCAATGCCGTTTCAATAGCTAAGCTATCATTTGCATCGCGTAAACTAAAACTAGGTTTACTACATGAAGATGTCCCTGCAATACAAAAATAATCAAAAATCACAGTTTGTAAGAAATTAATTGATAGCGACCCCAATGTTGAAACATTTTTTTGTCAGAATATCTGGCAAAATGACTCTGCGAACTTATATAGACATGTGTTGATGAAGTCTGTGTTTATCTGAAAAACAATGCTAAGTGGAAATCATAATGAATTATAACTGGAAATAATTTTCAATTCACCTGAAAATATTTCGATTGTTAAGATTATCATTCATGAATATTAACCTTTAGAACTTTGTAGGAATACATTGACCTAGTCAGTTTTTTTACACAATTTAATTAGTCAGTTTTATTATTAACATTGTTATTTGTTTATTGCAGGTGAGTGGTCTTGCATTTCACAACAAGCCGTCGTAAGTAGTATGTTTTTTATATTTGGTAAACAACAATTGAATAAATCGAATTCTTTTTATTAATTTTAAATCTTCCGTCACAGTAGCTTCTTTAATTGCTTATTTACAATACAATAAGTGTTCTGATTTTAAATTCTATACATTATTATTCTTCCTTACTTCTCATTTGTTCATTATTAAGTTCTTATATACGTATACATAGAGAAACACTCTTTACTTATCAAAGTTCTTATGCTTACAGTTAGCATTCCCAATCAGTTTTATCTACTCCAAACCGGTTATACTTATCATCTTATCTCTGCTTCCTTTCTGCCTTGTTCAGGAGGCTACTGGAATTGCATTGTCAAGGCCAATTGCATTTCCCTTACCCCGATATAATTTATTCTTAAAAACAACATTTTGTTATTCCACATACCTACACACTATCATTGTGTTTTAGTTTTGTAAAATTAGTAGTTCATACATGTCTACTTGATGTAATGCTATAATTGGGAATTTGGCCTTTTGGGAAATGAGATTATTATTAATGAAGGTAAAGACCATTATTATTTAATGATACAACGAAGAGTAAACTCATTTTTATTATTAGAATATTAATACTGTTATATACTCCGTGGGTTCAGTTAAAATTTAAGAACTAATTTTCACTCTCACTTTCTAGAAACTTTTATTTACATCGAATATACAGAACAGCTGATTCGAATATCACAAATATAATACAACATAAGCTCTTCGCCGCACTAACTCCCTGCTTCGATGATGGGCTGCTCCTTTTAAAATCAGTATCCAAAACTTTCGTACAATACATTATCAATTCTACATCTGCCGAGCTATTTCGAGATCAATTTTTTTGTCCTAACAGCGATCGATGTCGTACTGGAATGAAACCAGGGCCGGCTTCGGTAAATTCCGTTACAATACCGAATGGATAACACACAAAAAAATTACCAGGAATTAAGCAATGATTTGTTATATTTGAATTTTATCTTTAGTGTACAGTGCTTTCGAAAAGTATTTAACTAATAAATTTAGTATTTCTGAAAGTGAGAGTTTTTCTAAAAAATTCTGTGATGCATCGATTTTGTTTTAAACAAGGGCACTTTTTGACATACAACCCTTATTTGTGACGTAACTGAAAGAGAACGTACTCTACGAGAAGTAGCTGAATCGTTCAATGAGATTCATCCTAGTCAGCTGTAGGCAATATTGAGTCTGAATACCGTAACTTTGGATATGTTCATGATTTACCTAAATCTGGTCGACCCTCAAAATTAGAAGAAGATCTGCTTAACGTTTACTTGGCAATACAAGACAATCATCACTCAAGATTTAACCAACTGGCTTCTAGTTTCCATATGGCAGCGTCCACAGTTCAGTTATAAGCTATGCCTTGTTCATGAGCTATCTGAAGACGACTTTAATCTGCTAATTCAATTCTGGGAGTAAATGCAAGAGCTATGCACGAATGATAATAATTTACATAAAAAACTTAATTTTTTCTGATGAAGCTACATTTTTTTTGAAAGGCCATGTCAACAGACAACACTGCCGTTATTGGGCTACCTACAATCCCCGATGGATAATGGAGTATCGCCCTCAACATCCTCAGAAAGTGACAATGTGGTGCGGCATAGTCCAAGGAAAAATTCGGGCTCCCTATTTCTTTGACGCGACTGGTGCAAGATATTTCGCGTTTCTTCGACGTGACCTTATTCCTAAACTAATAAATTTATATCGAAATGATGAATGGGATCTTCCGAGAAATGACATTTTCTTTCAACAAGAGAGTACTCCTCCCGATTATGGATTATGCATATTATGATTTGTGCTTATTTATATGAGGTCTTAAAAAGCAAAGTATATGTTAGTAGACTAGCGAATTTAGAAGAATTACAAGCGAGAATTTGTCAGGACATACATTGTATACCTCCTGAAGTTATTGCCCAATTCAACAAGAATATATCAATCGCCTTGGTTAGTCATATAGCCAACAGTGTATAATTTTCCAATTTTTACTTTAATCATTATCTTTTTTTCATGTTCTAATCTAACCTAGCTAATGTAATAATTTTTTGACAATGTGTTCGTACAATGACAAACTCTTTTAATTAGCTTGGTTGAAATTGGTCATATCTTCAATAATTATTACGTCACAAATAGGGGTCGTATGTCGAAAAGTGCAATTGTTTAAAACTAAAAAGGAAGTGTCTGAGGATTTGTTCGAAAAATACTCACTTTCAGAAATAATGAATATATCCGTTGCTTATGGAAAGCGCTGTATACATATATTGTATACATACCTATCTAATTTAGAACAGCTCCTTGTTACAACTGGCTTAGTTCTTTTAAACTCTCGGCCTCGGTTTGTAAAAAATATGCAGCTCTAACTTACTTTTTAGTAATGTAATGTAATTCGATGATATTCTGAGAAATACATGTATAAAGGTAAAACCTCAATTTTTTTTTAAATAGTATTAAATGTTTAAATTGATATAAAGCTAAATTACTTCGTTTAAATGTAAAGATTTCTTGACGTGAATTTTAATACCATCAAAAAACGAACATTACGAATAAGTTCGTTCTTTATTCATATGTATACATACCTATCTAATTTAGAACAGCTCCTTGTTACAACTGGCTTAGTTCTTTTAAACTCTCGGCCTCGGTTTGTAAAAAATATGCAGCTCTAACTTACTTTTTAGTAATGTAATGTAATTCGATGATATTCTGAGAAATACATGTATAAAGGTAAAACCTCAATTTTTTTTTAAATAGTATTAAATGTTTAAATTGATATAAAGCTAAATTACTTCGTTTAAATGTAAAGATTTCTTGACGTGAATTTTAATACCATCAAAAAACGAACATTACGAATAAGTTCGTTCTTTATTCTTGAAAACCTTTTCATCGAATATAAAAACAGAACTAAATCTCGGTTGTTGGTAACGAAGAAGAATACGATATTTTAATGCCAGTGACAGAAACGAAGACAATACTCCAAAAATAAAGATGTTATGAACCGTACGAACATTAAGCGATATCCAAAAGACGCATTTTAATGAATATTAGAAGGCATTAGTAGGGTCTTTCGATCACGGATGTAACCAATTTACAACTAACATTTTGACAGTTTGAAAAAAAAATAAGTCACCTTAAAATAGCTTTCGAAAGTATCAAAAGGTGTTGAGGTTTCGTCCACTAAAAAACAAATATTAGAATTATAATTTTGCCTAGTTATGAGTTGCATCATCATAAAGGTGTAAAATTGCAAAGGTGACAATTCTTATGATTATTGAGTATGTATTTTTTAATTTCGTCTTATAATAAATAATAATCTCATGATGTCAAATGGATTTAGTAGTGTGTAGGAATTAAATGAGATTAGTCAGATTAATCTGTCACTTGACTCTTTTCCTAAAAAAATAACACTGTTTTGAAGAATCTTGAATGCATTTGCTACTCTAGTTCACAAGTTTAAAATAATGTCAATTGTTATTAGTACTAACAAATTAAGATTTAAAGAAATGTGTTTAGTTATTTTGCAAATAACTTGAAAACTATTTCAGAAATTGTCAAAAAGCCCTCAAGGGAACTCTATCTCTATTAATATTCACTGAGTTTTCAGATTTATTAACTATTTTGATTTTTCATTTATATCCAGTTTCCCCTTTTGAAAAGTTTATTATCAATTACCTTCTTCATTACTTAAACGAAAAATTAAAAACCTGTTCTTATAATTATGTAGCTTATAATAATTATCTACACGCTGATAAAAAATATGTAGTTTGTTATAACTTATTTCTTTATGACAAACAATCGTCGAATGCGATCATTTTAGTGTTTATATAGGTAGAAAATAAACAAAGTAAAAATATATACTTTTGCATTTGTATTGTATTTAATTATAAAAACAAAACATAAACAAATGTTTATATTCCACCTTGCAAAATGATCGTAAATAATTAATTTTAAGAAAATTTTCTTTATAATATTTACTTAAAGAGTTTAAAATTATGACAAATACAATAAATAATTTATAAAATCTGCAGTAAATTTATTCGTTTATAAGATTGTTTAAACTGGTACCGACAATTTTAAATTAATTTAACGGAATTTTTGTACATTAAAAACCGTATTATTAATTACTATCAATAAAAAAATTCAGCCACTGTGTTTTTTTTTGCTTTTTCATGTATCAAGATAATAACATGAATTATTAAAATTACTTTATTAATATTTAATACTATAAACAAATATAAAACTCTGTTGGTACGGATTTTCGAGTATCTTAACAGGTTGACGTTCTATTTTCAACATTAAATAATATTGGAAATGTTCTCTTCCCTAAGCAAATTGATCATTTGAATTACTCTGTAAATAGAAAACAATGTAAAAAAATAATTTATTTGCAAAGTCAAAGTGTAGAATATCAATATTTGAACTTATTCAATCTACTGATAAGGAGGTCTGAATGAGACACTGAAACGTTCGGTTATCAATGTATAACGAAAAATGGTGCGACTTATACATACAGTAGGTAACAGTTACGTTGTAGGTTTTGTAATGTTCATATTAGAAAAATACGAACAAGGTTGCGGAAATAATTTCATCAGGTGATGTTCGAGAGGTCTTGAACGATAGATTATATTTCTGATCTTGTTTATGATCTACATCTAGTAGTGGTTGAATGTTGAATCATTGTTTGTTTTCAACATATTGTATTTATATTTATGGTTGATACAATACAATCTATTGATATTGATGTTTATTGCGATAATAATAGCATATAATTATTGCTTCTGTTTGTTTTATTTAAAATCTATACAACAAATTCTGTCACAAAGATGTGAAGGAATATTGGTAATAAAAAACAAAATCCTTATTAACCTTAAAATATTCTTGAATGAAAAATATGATTCTTATATCCTTGAAGTATCCTTAATTTAAAAATAGATACCTTAAATAAATGGATTTGTCTGGAAGTATAATTTTAAATTTTAGATGTGTCGCCTTAAGTTGAATATGTGACATATAACGTAAAAGTATGACAAGCAGGAATGACACAGCAGTTCTTGATTGTTACAACCATGAACGAAAGATAATATCAGTCGGGAACTCTTTAATGTATAACAAACTCATATTCATTTCATATTGAATTGTGTTGTATACTTGAATGGTTGAATGTTCTCCTTTTACTTAGTCAGAAAGAACTTCTAATTCAAGAACCTACTACCTGGAGGACCGACAACACTTGTGAATTCGAAATTACACCATATTAGCTATATTTATTTATTATAATTATGCTAATCAGTGTGGAAATTCAAAGTAGTTACTTAAACATGATTCCAGATTTTTTTTAAGAAATCTTACATTTGATTATTGAAGTCTAAATGTATTTTATTCAAAACTCATTTGACGTTTCCACAACTTACACAAGAACTATTTCTCAGTAAAAGTCAAACACTTTAACTTAAGCTATTGTTAGACATACAATTAAATAATAAAACCCAGACAAAGTGCACTAAAAAATTGGTGGTAGCTAATTTTAGTCTGATTTGTTATGGTAGATGAGGAATACCTACATGTTATGTATATATTTCCTGAAGGTAGCGCACTCTACTTTGATTGCGTTACCGAAATTCTTGAGCCGTTTACATCCTCTCTTTCTCACTCTATATATAGCAGGCATTGAATAAGCAAGGGAGGTAGGATGTAACGCACCCAAGCAAATTCGGTAAGGGGATAGTACTATAGTGTGCTACGACATGCTGTAATATATGCACAGCATATTATCCATGACCTTTCACAATAATTCAGAGGTTTTTTAATATTTAAATTTCTCAGTAATACGATTTTTCCAAAAGATGAGACTTTCACTTATTGATTTGTAGCTATCTCCAATAGGGTAAAGGCCTTAAAAAGTAAAAAAAAATATATCTTAAAATATGATACGTAAAGATCACTTAGTTGCAAAACTAAATCAGTAATAACTTCGAACAATCCTTATATTTACTTTAAATAAAAATAGTAGACACTCTGCACACGTGGGAATAACCCTGGAGCTATATTAGCTTGTTTGTGATTGTACAATGGAGCCCGGGTAATATGAAGCCGAAAGATATGTAGAACAAACCTACTATTATATCCCAAGTCTTACCAAATAATAGGGATGAATTCAGGTCACATGCCTTTGTAACGTTCTACAAAATATGCTGGATTACACGTTTTTCCCCATTTTCTTTTGTGTTTGATGATCACTATACATTCCCAAGCAGACCATAGAATTGTGGAAACATACAACTGTGTTCCATTCACCATCTCAGTTCCTCTGGCCTGTGATGTCTGTACTCGTGCATTAAAGGTGGATCCAAGGTGGATTAAAGGGTATACCAAATAGGGGTCCACAAGTTGTCAACATATAGGAAATCTTTAAAAGTTAAAGCTCGTACAGGGTCTCAGA
Source organism: Octodonta nipae (assembly GCA_034190945.1). NCBI lineage: Eukaryota > Metazoa > Arthropoda > Insecta > Coleoptera > Chrysomelidae > Octodonta > Octodonta nipae. Next base: position 93,957,303 of record CM067216.1, on the reverse strand, counting down.
TACAATTTTATTTTAAGCACCATTGATACAGATCAAGTTGTATCGTTATGCAAATTTTCTCAACTCCATTGAAATCGAGAATTCATCGCTATTCAGGTGGGGTTAATTGACTAAAATGTATGGTCATAATATTGGCACTAGTCGAATGAAACATGAACCAAGCAATAATCTATTAAAACCAACTAACAAATGACAATAAACATAACTCTAAGTGATAAAATAAGAAACAAAGAAGTTAAAGTTGTTCCCGAATTTAATTCAAACCGTAAATTATTATTAAGTATATAGTAATGTAAACAGATGAGTTTTTACGGGTGTTTACAACTTCCTGTTTTTTGAGAAATACTTTATACTCACTGACAAAGAAATCACAACACCCAGGAGATGTTTAAATTTAATATTGTTTTAGTACAACATAGATGCTATAGTAAGTAGTAGATGATTAAAATTTGAATAAAAACAACAAGGAGTCTATTTTTTATCATTAAGTTTGTTAACCGCGGTTATCTATACACTCCCCAACAATCTTGGCATTGGTTCAATAAGATGGTCTATTTCTTTTGGAGGAATATTTCATGTCTTAGAACCTCCAAAGTCCGTGGGGGCTGAAGTAAATTTCTTACTCTTCTAACAATCATATCCCAAACATATTCTATAGGCGAATGAACGGGGGATCTGGATGGCCATGGCAACAGATAAGCATGGGTCTCTTCAAAAAAGTTCAAACTAACTGGAGCAACATGAGGCCGAACGTTATCTTGTTGAAATATGGGATCCATGAGCCGATTGAGGCAAGGGAGTACACACATCTCCACTATTTCCTGAAGATAACGTTGCTCTGTCATGTTGCCTCACACAAAGACTAAAAGTGACCTACTTCCATGTGCAATAGCTCCCCATACCATTGGGCCTACTGTTCGGTGTACAACATCAAATAGGGGTTGACGTCTTTCTCTTTGACGCCGTCTAACCCTTCTTCGGCCATCATGTCAAGCAGAATGGAAATTCATCAGAGAATTGACCTGATGGCATTCCACATTCCAATGTTGTCGTTCTCTCGATAATGCTGCAGTCTAAAAGACCTTTAACTGCGGTAAACCGTTCGGACACTTACAAGATGGCCTTGTTTTCCTAAAGGCTCATCAGCTAAATTCCTTGTTGTCGAAAATTGATCTCTAAAGGCCACAAGTCTTAGACGTCGATCTTGAACTTCATCTGTGCATCGGCGACGTCGGGTGCCTACTCTTCTCCGATTTTGGGTATTTTCAAACCACTCTTGACAACATCTCATAACAGTAATGAAAAACCCGCCTACTGTAAAAAAATAATTCGACCTTCTTTAAATTCACTTAGTTGGCTATACATTCGGCGTACACGTACTCTAGGCAATGTAACATTACTAAACATCGATTTTGAATCCCATCAAACAGTTTGTTTTTTGGTAAATTAAAAAAGTGAAAAACGACTACAATAGTGTTTCACCAAAACAATATTAAATTTAAACATCTTCTCCTGGGTGTTGCGATTTCTTTGTTGGTATATTTTATGTGTAAATGAAATTATTAATCCGCTTAAAATGCTCATTTGGATGAGGAAATTGCTGAAATACTTTGTCTTTATGTTATGCTAATTGCTACATTCATGTCAGTGACTGTTATTGCTAAGTAGCTGAAGTCGTGCACCATTTGTTTCAGTTATATTTTATAAGTCACGTTCACGTATATATTTGTAAAGTGTTGCTATGGTGTTACTTTGTTTTTCTTTCGATCACGATATAATCAATGCGATATAGAAAGATTAAAAAAATAGTCTTATACTATTCTCTTGAATTGAATGAACCGGGAAACCCCCAGATACAATTAATAACACGTACGATATGTAATATGTATTTTATCTAAATTAATTAATGTGTAATGCACATATCAAATAAGGAGATGAAAATTAATACTGGCTTAAACATTTAAATGTAATTACGCATAAATTTGACTGTTTTTTGCAAACAATTATAAATTGTTAATGCTGTAATAAGCTCGCAGTATGTTTTTGTTTATAATTTTTAATATGAAACATATGGGTTATCCTATATAAAATTTTTTCTAACTTGTTTGAACTCCCTTACTTAACCATAAATCCACCAATCCCGAATATATTTCACCCAAAGTGCAAGTACTTATGGGCCACCCAATATAACAATTTTATTCGACATTTTTTTGAATCACCTTGAATAACTCTAACTCTACTTCACCCTATATTGCAACCATCCTGTATGCTGCTGTTTATTTGTCACCCAATATAACTTTTTGAACACCTGACTATAAATCTTCTCTATCCTATCTTTCAGCTATGCAACTGCTTATGAAATTTTTTGAACGACAGTTTAAAGTAAAATTTCTCTTTACTCTATAATTTAATTAACCTTTATATGCAGCTTTTTTAAACACTCCAAAACTATAATCTTGCTTCTCCCCATATTTCAGATATTCCATATAGTAGAATGCAACTATTTATGGTGCACTCTATATAACAATTTTTTTTAACTTTTTTGATCCATCCTAATGGAAATGATGTGGAACCCTTCGTGAGTTACAAATATAAAAACAGTTTTGCACCCTAACACCAAATTTTTATTTAAACCCTCACCCAAACTGCAACTGCTTATTGACCACCCTCTGTAACAACTTTATTCAAAAAAAATTTAAACCGATTTGTATAACTAACTCTACTTCTATCTACATTAAAACCATCCTATGTACACCGCTGCCATTTTGCCAAATATTACAACTTATTTTTGAACTACCCTGTATAACTATAATTTTACTCTACAAAATATTTCAACCACCCTGTATGTGCCACTAAATATAAAATGTTTAAATATTTCTAATCACACTGTATGAACTATAATTTTACTTCGAACCATGTTTCAGATATTGCATATGTGCAACAGCTCATGCTCTATCCTACAAAAAAATATATCCAACCTGTTTAACTCCACCCGCTATTTCAACCACCTTGTATTTGCAACTACTTATCAGCCCCCCAGTATAACATTTTTTCTAGCACCCTGTATAACTATAAATCCATCAATGCCGAATATATTTCACCAAAACCGGAACTGCTTATGGGGCACCGAAAATAACAATTTTGTTCAACATGTTTTTGAATCACCTGGTATGTATTACAACTACTCTGTATACGCTTATTGGTCAACCAATATAACATTTTTAAAAATAATTATCATAACACTTCTTCACCTTATGTTTCAACTATCATATCTTTGCAGCTTATTATTAACTACACTATTTCACATTTTATCCTTATATTTTTTCAAGATATATTAAAGTATAATTTTTCTCCACCCTTCATTGACAACTTTTTCTAACCTTGTTTCAATGACACTGTATAACTATAACTTTACTGCGCACCATACTTCAGCTACTCTATATATGCAAGTGTTATATAACAAAATTTTTCTAGCATTTTTTACCCACCCTGTATAATTCCAACTGTAAGCCACCCTATATTTCAACAACCTTTTATATGCAACTACTTATTTGCCACTAAATATAACATTTTTGTACGACCCTGTATCCTTAGAATCTTACCCCACGATCCGGTAAGTGGAACAGCTTGTAGATCATACCATTACTTTAACATATTTTTTAACCCACCTGTATAGCTGTAATTATACTCCGCTACATATTTCAACCATCCTATATATGTAACTACTTGTGGATATAAAACAAGTTTTTAACCACAACGTAAACTATAAATCCACTCCATCTTATATTTCAAACATCCTGTATAAACAACTGCTTCTAAAATTTCTACAACCCATTTCATAACTATATTATCTTATGTACATAATTCAAAGATCCTAACTGCTTACCTAACACATTTTTTAAGTTTTTTTATTCACTCTGTAAATATTCTACCCTTTTTCAACCACTTGATATATGGAACTGTTTATGGCCCACTCAATATAACTTTTGTGGACCACCCCGTACTTATTTCCACCGCATCGTATATATCCAGCTGCTTATAGGACACCAAATATAACTTTTTTAGATGTGTTAAATCCATATCATTCTACTCCGCTCTAAGTCCTATATACAGAACACCCTGTAAAATTACGCTTGATATATGTTGATTTTTGTTAAATCGAAACATGGTACATTTGCACATTCCGAATTTTGAATAAAGAGCTAAGCTAATGTCAGTATCTAATATTTTGTGCGTGCGGTGGAACCAATTGAGTACCCAACATGGTAGAAGATTTTTAGCTATATCTACCGTTTCTGTCAATTTAGAGAGATAAAATGTGTACCAGATTTAAGTCAAACTATAGACTTCGCAACTAAAAAAGATTCAGCAAAATCAGTTAAGTAGTTCTTACGTGATGCCCGAACAAACAAACAAACAAACAAACAGACAGACAAACTTACAATTTTATAATAGTATAGATTAATTGGTATTTTTTAAGAATACGACATAAAATGATCATAAATAATAATTATCTTCTAGGATTTCACCAGCCCGCTCCATATTTTTTATACAGTTTTATACCCAATTATATAACTAAAAAAAAATTAGTGCTTTCTAAGAGTACATGGAAATCTAGTCAATTTTATCATTAACAATTTTAATGGTAAAAGTATAATCATTTATAGTTATTGTCAGTAAATTTCAGGAAATTTTGCAAAAGGTGAATTTACTTGGGAGCTTTTTGATGAAGTTAGCTTTTTTAGTAGCATTAGTAGTCTAATTAAACAGATCTTTGAATCAATTTGATTTGGAGAAATGAAGATCGAGAATGATATAGATTAATAAAAAAATAGCTTCCTGAAATCTTTATGAATTTTCGTTCGTATTATATTTATTTAAAAAGTATGTATATAAATATTCCTTTCAAAGAAGCTGACTGTCTAAATTTTAAATTTTAATATTTTTTTTGGAAATATTTTTCAAATGGTCAGCAAAAAGGTGTCTGGTACTGCAGTTTTGTGCAAAAGTAGAAATGTAGGCATTAGAATTTTTCTTGAATCATATATCAAAGTAGTTTTACATTCTAAGTAATTATTTACATTTGTTGAAGAAATTCTGATTAGGTTTTGTATATTTAATTTAAATATCCACTTATAATAACTAGTCATCCAATAATTGAATTTACACAAAGAAATAGATATTGTTGACAAATTTATTACTTCATTTACTAAATTTTTATAAATATTACTCTTGTATTTGAGCAGCTGCTTGGTTTGTTAGTTACAAATTATCTATTTGTATTTGAATTTTTAATCCAAGGTTGCGTCTACGAAACAGATTTATGTTAATGAAAATGTTTGTTGTTATAAAATATGTAATATTCAAGGATAGAATTTAAACCAGGTCTACATACAGAAATTACTTTCCTAATTTAAGAAAACAGTATCCCTTACTAACAAACTACAAATTCAACCAAGGCTACTCCACAAAACAAGTGAATTTCTTGGAAAATATATGCAATGATTTCCTTAATGTCAAAACTTGTGACAGTTGATGATTGTTTCAGTCTTCACTTGATGAAAATTCATTTTTAAGATTACTTAAAAACAATAATATCATCGACGTATCGGTACCAATACAGAATTTTGTTACTGAGATCGTGTTTGAAAATTAGTTTTTCTAAATAGTCCATGAATATTTCAGATAGAAGGGGGCTTAACTATGGGCCCAATCTTAAAATACATCTTCAAATAATATTACTTTCTATTATTAACATCTATTGTAAACAATTTCATAAATGTATAATTTAACTGACCTATATCCAGCCCACTTCTTCCGAAATTCCCCATAATTAAAACCTTTTAATCATTTTATTACCTTACCTGTTGTTCCTTTGTATGAAATATAAGTTTAGCATTCATTGTATTTACAATAAAAAGTGAAAATTTAAACAAGTGTTTGTTGTTTTTAAGTAACTTGTGACAGTATCAGCAATTGGACTGTCGGATGAAAGTATTAGGAAATATTTAAAACTTTACAAGGACTAACCCTGTTTCCTTATGGAAAATGGTTTTTGACCTTTGCTGAAACTCTAGTATGGTGTTTAGAATAATAGTTGTGAGCGTTGTAAGGTCCCACCGTCATTTGGGCGTTGTTTAGTCAGAGTTAATTTGGCATCTCATATCTTTAGAATGGGACAAGTTTTAACTGGGGACTAGGAGAACTTTGTTCTAAACACCAAAAACAACACCATACGAGAGCAAATTTGGGCGAAGATTATTTTCTACGAGGACTGCAATATTTGTTGACATGTTTATCGAACCATAGAACCTCTAAAATTAGTATATGAATTAGATAATCAAACATATAGAGAATATAGTATTGTTTTACACGATAATCTATTACAACCTCAAGAGGATGGAGCGCTGCCACACTGATTATTTCCATTAGACTATTACCGCCCAAACTAGTGGATTGATAGAAGAGTTCGAAAGACCTCCTATATCTCCAAACCTGAGGTCACCAGATTTTCTTATAACATCATATGACATATCTTGAGTACAAAACCGAACTAATGTAAAGTGAAGGGTTTAAGTGAAAATTTACTCGGAATATTGAAACTATTTAAAAAGAAAAATTTAAAAAGTTCGTGAAGAATTTCATAACAGACGTTTTTATTATTTAGTGTTACATGAACAGCTATTATAAACTTTTTAGTTCTTTGCCTTTTTATATTCAAAATAAAAGTTTGTCCAATGTTACACATATAGGTTTCATTTTAAAAAAAATATAGTGTAGAAAAGAAGGCGCTTTTTGGTCATCAGTTTTATTCTCCTTTAAAACTACTGATACTATTTTGCTATCCTTTTTACAAGCTTTTATTTAACCTGCATTGTTAGTATGTGTGGGTCAAATCTCGCAAATGAATTTTAAACCAGTTATCCACAACCGATTGAGTTAAAATGTTGCATACACTTTTTAATTGAATGATAATACATGCTTAGCTAAGTGATATCATCCTAAATCAAATATGTGGGACTACCAAAGATGGCGCACCGATTTTTTGCATTCCCATGATATGACTGCTACCAGAGGAAAGAATATCTATAATAGTCAGGTACTTTAATTCAGATTGTAACACAGTTGACAGACATAAACATTACAGAAAACCCAAACGAGAATATAAACATCTAGTAGCCTATAGGTTTCCTTACGTAAAGTAAACAAAGGTATGCAAACATTTCTTTGTATTGGGTAAATATTTAGGTAATATATAGAAGGGAAGCATTTTCACACCAAGAAAATGTTTAACATATGAGTAAATAAAGTAATCAAAATGAAACAGCTGTGATTACTATTTATGCCAACTAGAACAATTAAACGGTTATTATGCTTTAATTTCTGTAAAGTGAGTTAATTGCTTTGTGAATACATTCAATATTTACATATATTTGCATAAGGTGTTAGAGGGGGTCAGTAAAGTTGCGGAAAAACCATAAATAAGAAAATAAATAATGCATTTTATATTACTTTTGAGTGGTGTTCGTTGTTGATAAAATTGTTAAAAAATAGTAAAAAATTCTATTGCATCAGAAATATAAATAATTTCAATAATTTATAGAATTTCATGCTAGTTAATACATGAAAAGATAAGTGCATTATTTTATCAGGTAAATCCCAAATCTTTAAATAATTGCCATTCTTTCTAATAAATACTTTTTCTTGACTCCTTTTTGACAAATTTTCCAGGAATTTAGATACAAAAATTACAATTATGGGTCGTATGTATACAGTAAATAATTTTTGGTAGGCAATATTATGTAATATTTCAAGTTTTTGTTCTATGATATGAGTGTTGAAAAATAAATTAAATCTGAAGATTGGTTCTTGTAAGATGAGGTAACACTCTTGTGGTCTGTTGAATGACAAGAAATATGTTGAATGACGATTAGGAAGCCAAGATTTATACAAAATTCTTTCCCAGTTACACGTTCCTCCATAAGTTCAAAACATGTCATTATCTAATCGAAAAGTGTAAACTAGCTTATGGGAACTCCTGCCACTAGAAATTCGTAGTTCTGTCATATAATGTACATTTTTTAGTGAATTGTTTAAATTGTAGTAGCCGCCCTGATATTGGTTAGGAAAGAGTATTTCTGTTTCAGTTTTATCTTTCAAACGGTTTATTGATACTTCTTTCAAAAATGTGCTTAGAACATACGCGAATACATAAAGTTACAATGCTATACATTTTAAGATCAAAGAAGTATATTTCTCTGCACTATCATAATAGCGGATGTAAGACGATGTTTACGAGTGCCGATTTATAAAGAAATTGTAAGTATCAAATAGGATATACAATGTACATGGGAGTCAAGAACCTCATAAGAGAGGCAATTAAACGTTTCTGTAATTGGCAATTGACTGCTGTTTGACAAGAGTCTTATGTGATCGATACTTTTATAGTTTTCTGAAAAAAAAAAACAGTACATGGTTATCGTAACTAAACATGCACTAATAATTGATTCGTATGTAAACATGAACGCATTTAATATCAAATTAGACATCACAATTTGATATATGTTTCTTTATTTATTTGCTACTCAGTATGCATTTTCTTTCTATTCATATGACCTTATACATCATGAAAAAAAAACACAACTTACAGAGAGAACATTACACCCTGTAACAAATAAGTTTAGAAACAAGTGATTTAATAGGTATAGCTGAGTTTATCTAAATAATAAATAGTGTTTCCAGGTAACACAATAATAAGAAAGTAAAACCTGTTAAATAGTAATTAACTTTTAAATTCTTAAATTTTTAGACATCAGATTAAAATTCTTATAGTATAGCTGATTTGATCACTCGTTTCTTTAAGATTTAGCAAGTCAAAGAATTTGTAGTAACTCCTATTGAATATCTATATACAGGTATGGAAAACGTTTGACTGGGGTCGGAGAATGCTAACGTGAGACAAGAACGGAACTGCTACCATATGCATTAGACGAGGATTGCCGTTTTAAGTACGTCTGTTTCACGAGCATTCAAGGTAAAGCACGAGCTATCGAATCGTATTGGAGGCGGGGCATCGATCGTCACAGAGCGACCGTCAGTCTCTTTCCTCGTCAGTAAGGTTTTATCAACGAAGTAGGATGTTGTCCGTCGCTAGATTATTTACGTAAATAATACGGATTTCGGAGCATTTTTCCCTTTCAAGATTTTTGAGATGAAAAATTACTTGTCCGCTATTACGCCAGAACGAAAACTTAACATTTTTTATGTTTTAAAAATGAAATAAAATAGATACTCTTAAAAATAAAATAAATTAGTAACTGTTAAAAAAATCGTCAATAAGAAATTTTTATTAACTTTATAATTATTTACAACATATCAGTGAAGTAAATGCTCAAAAAGACCTCCATTTTGCGCCAAACAATATCCTAATCTATCATAAAATTCTCTCTGAACATTTTGAAGCACGTCAGGAGTAATTTCACAGATAGTTTGTCGAATTTTGGCTTTAAGGGCATCCAAATTATTAGCACGGTCGTGCTGATAACTGTAGATTTTTTGAGTTATGTGTCCCCAAAGAAAGAAATCATTGGGTGCGAGATCGGGAGATCTGGGTGGCCACGAAATGGTACCTCTTCTACTAATCAAACGGTCGGGAAATGTCTCAGTTAAGAATGCTTGCACGATTTCAGCGTTATGAGCGGGACAGCCATCGTGCTGGTACCAAATTTCATTGAAATTGATTGGTAGTGCTTGAACTGCTGGAATAATACCATTCCTTAAAAGATCTAAATATTTATTGGCATTTAAATTTCCATCAATAAAAAATGGCCCAATGATGGTGTTTCCCAAAATGCCAGCCCATACATTAACTTTTTGGGGATACTGACTTTTGCCTACAACACTAATGTGCTTATTTTCACTGGAATAACCAACAGCAACCGAAGGATTGTGGTGCCCATGCAATGAAAAGGCTGATTCGTCCGTAAACAGAATATGATTTATTAATCTATCATCTCTGTTAGCCCTTTCCATTACATCTTCACAAAAATCACTCCGTTTCTGATGGTCTTCAGCAAATATTTCCTGTGTTGTCTGCAACTTGTAGCATTTGTATTTATTTCTTTTTAAAATATTCCTAACAGTTCTAGCACCAAGATCAAGTTCTTCTGAAATGGTGGTACTGTTGCACGGAAAATTAATTTCCGCCGAACTACAAACAGCAATTTCACGACGCTCCCGCTCATCGCTTAAAGGGTGAACAATTGGTTCTTCACTGAGATTTACACACTTCCTACAGTTAGTTACACATCCCCTGGTTTCAAATTTTTTGATGACATTCAATATTGTGTTTTCACAAGGAATAGGCCTCTCCTCAAATGAAAACGCAAAACGCCCAATGATTTCTTGAGCAGTGCTACCAGAATAATACCATTTAATTATTTGGATTTTCTCTTCCGTAGTGTGCAAAATTACGGTCAAATTTTCGATCTTAACACAGAAGAAGCGGCAATTCGTATGTTTTATTTTTAAGCGATTGGAATCGTCGGAATGTGGTGATAACAAAAAAAGTATTTACCGCGCGAACACTTCCGAATCGGTGTCACATCGAATTCATTCTCCTGGTGCGTATTGCGTTGATTGATTCAAAATCGCATGGGATTCTACCCGACCGCAGAGAACGAATTTCCACACCTGTATAAATAGGCTAAGACAAAACGATTAGGTACCATTTTCTCCTCTGTCTCTCAACCGATTTTCTTCATTTTTGTTTTGTTTAGTAGCTACTGACGACCTTCAGTGCAGAATGCTAATATTAATTTATAATAATGGTTCATTCATTAAATAAATAATAATAAAAATTCATTATTTACGTCATAATGTCAACGCCAAACAACTGAATGTGCCGCGTTACGCCACCGCCAGACTCAAAACATTGAGTTATTATATATAGAGGAACCAATGCTGTTTATACTTAGAGCATGTACTACTGGAAGTGGCATGCAAGAGTTGTTATTGTTTAGTGGTAAAGTAATCGTTGTATATTATAATTATGCAGGGCGATTTCAGATATGTTCAAAATAATTTTTTTCGTGGGTGGCACATAAGCAGTTGCATATATAGGGTGTTTAAAATACAGAGTAGAGTGCAATTATAACTAATAAAATAATTATATAGGGAAGCCCATTAGCAATTGAATTTACAGGGTTCTTGGAATAGAAGGTGCAGTAGAATTACGGTTATACAGGGTGGTGCAAAGAGTATTATACAGAGATGCATATACAGGGTGGCGGAAATGGAAATGCAACATTTTGTAACCCATAAGCAGTTGTATATATAGGGAAGATGAAATATAGGGTGAGAGGAATTATAGATATACAGGATGATGCTAAAAAATGTTAGAAACGGAAATGATTTATAGATTAGCCCACGAAGAGTTCCATATATATGATGATTGAAATATAGGTCAGAGTAGAATTATAGTTACAGAAGATAGTTAAAAATTTCATAAACAAAAAGAGTAAATACCGTGGCTCATAGGCAGTGGCATATACAGAATGGTTTACCGGGTGGTTCAAAAATGTTAAAAAATATTATCTGTGGTCCATGAGCAGTTGCATATATAGGGTGGTGGAAATATATAATGAGATGGAATTATTATAATGAGGATTTTAATAAATGTTTGAGAATTGAGTACAATTATAGCTATACAGACAGGTTAGAAAAAATAAATATGTATGGTAGCCCATTAGCGGTTGCTTTGTTGTCATATTAAATTAAGAATTACAAGTTTGAACACAAATAATGTCCTATGAATTATATCTGAAAAAAACTTGAATTTCTTTACTTATTTGTAGAAGCGAGATGTAAGACTAGGATTTTCGAGGAAACTATCACACAGAGGTTCCGAATCTGGATCCGTTCCGTGTAATTGCTGTTCTCCCTAAGGTCCTAGGATAGAATGTCCAGATACGATTTTCAAGTTACTTAACCTGCCAGAGATATTGACACAATTGGTTGTTATTGTTTAAATTTAAATTTTATTGTTTAAATTTAATTTTTATTCAATAAAATTTGAACAGACTGTTCAAGTTGGTTTCAACATAAATTTTGTTAAGAAATAATATAAGAGAAATATAAAATGGATGAGTATAATTGTGACTAAATTTTCACAGAATGTGATTTATTTTTAAACCTATGCTTTCGATAAACACTTGTTTTATAGTGAAAATAATGTCATAATAAATCTCTAATAATTAAATATATGTAAATAGGATAACATTTTTTTTAAAGTGGATTCGTTTAGCCCTGACATTCCGTGTCCAATAACGTGAATAACATACAATATCATTTACGTCCACCTGGTATATGAAACAAAAATGCAGCTTATTTTAAAATTTGGGTCTGTTCATGCATATTTTCTGACTTGACCTTTCTTCGGTATAGGGAATCATTTTATCGTTGAAAATATGCTTCTATTCAAATTCGATGTTCTCCATATTAATGTTTGTCAATTATTATGCAAATTGGATAAATAAATGAATGAAAATGAAGTAAAATCCTTGTTCGTGAGTTCAATTTGCCGGGAAGTTTCGGCGTACAGTGAGTGTTTGATGATGACACACTCCACGCGCTCTGGGTGCAAATTTAGTCCGGTTTAATTATTAGTTTACAAAATTGTTTCAATATGAATATTCATTTGTGGACGCAAATACGAATTTGTGTTATTTGCTTAAAACTACAATTAATATTACGGGCAATAGATTAGGCTGCGCCAACTTTCAACATAACATTTACATGGCTGTTAAAGAATTACATTCTACGAAACTTTGTAAATAAAAACACAGGGTCTACTAATTTATTACATTTTTAACTTGTTTGAAAACATCCATCCATGTTTCCCATATTCCAACTAATTTTTCAAGGTTGAACATAAGTTGTGTAAATAATAAGGCCGAGAATCGCAGACAAATAAATAGTATATTGGTATGATATACCACACCCATAGCTGATACAATAATTTTATAATTTTAATATTTACATCTCATCTATCTCGGGAGATAGTTAAGGGTTAAACACTTCCGTTGTATAAGGCTTAAAATTACTATTTGTGTCGGTGATGCACGACTAATACCTAGATTACCCAACTTTGAATTCTAATCAGATTACATTTATTATCAAATTGTATCTTATTCTCTTTCAGTACAATTAAATATGATCTACAATTTAAATTAATTGTACTGCCCTATATCATTATTCATCTGTGCCTTTAAGATTAAAATAAACATAATTTAAATTATTTTTACCAGTCTGGTATTGCCGTTTGTAAACCAGACGAGGGTACAATTACTAATTTATGTGCCATAGCTTAAACAATATTGTATTTATTTTGTTCATTAGTTTAATGTCTTGTACATTGGAAAATCTTCTCTAGTGAAGATATTTTAATTAGAAAATCAAACAAAAGTAAATTACAGTAATTTATATTTAAAGATGAGAGGCTGGTAGTGCACGTGTTCTATTAATTGTAAAGAATCTTGAAATGCACAGTTGTTTCAAACGTCGGGTATTTATGGAATGCGATTACCGGTGGTGAAGTAGTTTCAACTTGAAACTTTCAAGAGGTAATCTTAACACTGCAAAAATTCGTATCTATATGCAGTTCCTAACATCTGGAAAATAAAAAAAATCCTGGACTGTAATTTAAAAAAATAATCAATAAAAAGGTTTTTATTGTGCTACAAACAGTCCAAATAAATATTGTATATACCGGGTGTTCCAAAAGTCAACGTTTCGACTTGGCGGTCTAATAGGCCAGCACATAACTAGTCTAAATAAATAAATACAGGGCTTTAATTTCAAAAATAGCTATCCAAAATAATTTTTAAAATATCTGTTAAGGAAAAAGACTAAAACCCCGTTAATTTATATTTACGGGGGGATACATTTTATACGTATCGGTCACCCTGCAGTTTAAACCCCTTAGCGAGGCTGAACATGACTTTTACAAGTTTAAATACAAAGGGGTATCATGTGATACCTCTTTTTAAAGGTCTCTTTTTGCCAATGGTTTGCCACATCATTTTTTAAAGTAAGATTATTTTTTACTGGGTACCGTAAAGAATAAATTTTTGAAAGTAATTTCCAATTACACCAAAATTAGTTTAGGATTTTTTTAAGGTCTCTGATTGCGACTCCGAGGTCAGATATGCAAAATTCAAAATACGGATCCAAGATAGCGGATGAAAATGTTTGAATTCAACCGATATACGCCAAAATTGGTATATAGGGGTTTTTGGTGTGTCTAATCATGAGTCCGGAATTTACAAAAATTTACAAAATTTTCGTCTCGTGTGTCATTTTCATCGTCCATATTGGACTTTTGTCTTCAGATTCGTGATCAGCGAACCCAAAAAACCCCTTATCAGAAGTTTGGTGCAAAGCGACTGATTTTTTACATTTTCATTGGCTATCTTGGATTCGGCTTTGTAAATTTTGCAAATTTGAGCTCAGATTTGTGATCTGAGACCCTAAAAATCACATTTAACCAATGTTCGTGTAATTGGCAATTATTTTCAAAAATTTAATTTTTTTACGGTTTCTAGGTTATTACTCTGTAAAAAATAAAATGAATTAAAAAAATATGATTGGCAAAAAACAGACCTTTAAAAAGAGGCATCACATAATACCCCTTTGTATTTAAACTTGTAGAAGTGAAATTCACCTCCGCTTAGGGGTTGAAACTTCAGGGAGACCGATACGTGGAAAATGTGTCTTTTAGTATCCGGTAATAATAGAGACTTAGAGAAGACCTTTTGGCGAATGGATATCGGGAGCCATCATTAACAAGTCATTCGAAGAACTGGACAAACCACCTAGGCAGGAAGAGATATGGAACCACAACGATCTTCGAAAGCAGCAACACATTGAGGAGCATGATTACAAGAACGAAGCCGAACGCTCCAGCAATACCAAATGACTGCATATACAGCATACCTTGTGAATGTGTCAATCTTTACATTGGAGAGAGAAAGCAACCGCTGGACACCAGGGTTAAGGAACACCGCATAGCTACTCAAATGGCGAAGTTAACGAAGACTGGGCTAGCTAATCACGCATAGACCGAACGCACTAATATCAACTGGGACCAGGCCGGAGAAATTCACAAGGAAGAGCACTGGTATAAACGGAAATTTATAAAGACAGCATTTATATTCTCGAACGAGAATATAATTAGCGGGCCCAGCGTCTAAATTAAAAACATTTGGAGAGCCCTTCTTCGGCAACTGCCGCTACGCATCACCGGCAATCAATCGCCTGGTAGGACTACGCTGATTGGACGAGACAAGGGATTAAGTGACCCAATGAACATGGCCGGTTAAGGGTATGAAATACGAGGTATAATCTGAATTTCCCACATTCACCTGATGACGATATCAGATCCAAAGCTATTGAAACGTTGTGATGAAAGTCCAAGGAAACTACGAAGTACGAGTTACATTGTCTACCAGCTTCAGACTAACGTTGTTAGTGTTGTTACCATGTTCCTATATCTATCAATGGCCTTGTTGTTTATTGGTAATCATCCAATTTTAGGTTACTAATCACTTTCCAGACCTCTAGTGATCGACTAGACCAAGGTGAGCATGCGTTTCTGAGCATATGGTTTCCCATGTTTGTTTTCTATTATGTTTTCTGATGACGATAGCAGATCAAAGCTATTGAAACGTTGTGACATCAACCGTTTGAAGACGATGAAAGTGCAAGGAAACTTCGAGGTACAAGTTTATTACGAAACAAGCCCCAGGCGACCGTATTTAATCAGTTCGATCGTATAAACATTTTCCCCAGATAGTTGGGAATAAATGACGCAATAAACAGAGAATGATGGTGAGAATAAAGAAGAGGATAGGTATAATGATAGTGAGAATAAAGAAGAGGATAGGTATGTTTGCGGCTGCTTGTCGACTTGTATGTGGGTTGTCCTGAAACTCATGCATTACATCCAATTTGATTGACTTATTGCATTGGTTGATGGTTTTTTTATCTTCCTTAGATGTTCTCGAAAGTGTTTCTATTTTACATATTCGTTTATATCGTCTGTAGAACTCTGTTTTGTGAATTTCTATTAATTTAAATATGTTTCTGACTTGCAGTTAACTAAATTCAAACAAATCACTGACAACTGTGTTTTATACAAAACTGTCAGCTCCTGCGTATGGAGTACGGACATTGTAAGGCTGACTGGCTGGGTGACTGAATTTACCTGCAGACATACCACCATTACTGTTGCCGTGCCGGTCGTCTTTTTTCCGTTGGAGTTTGTATTTACTTTCGGTAGGTATGTGGGAATAAACAATACCCTAATAAAAGCTATTTTACAGAAAATCACCATATTATTTTCTAGCAATTAGACATTATTAGAACAGAATTAATAACAAATGAAATGTTTAAAATTGAAATAAATTAAGTTTAGTCCTTTTTTTATTAGTAATTTTGGACGTATACATAGTTTAGTATCCATTGTTGGAAGCTGTCGGCATAGATCTTTGTTTGCAGACAAATTTCCTTACCACTACTGTTAACAACTTTTTGGTCTCTGTGCGGGTGCAGCTAGCGTTAAGCTGCCTTAGTAAAATTATGCTGTTTTAATGATACCATTTGAAGGAACAATAATATGGTTTTCCTTATTTTCTTATTAGCAAGACGGGAAATAAGCTGAATGCGTTTTGGGAAATTTCGGCTATATGAGGTTTATTTTTATGTAAATTTCTGTAATAAATTTAAAAACAATAACATTAGTGTAAAGAGGCTGAAGAAACCTTTCACACGATATATCACAAGCCCCTACTTCATATTTAAAAAATTGGGGGTTTTAAGTGTCGCTCTAATAATGTTCAATGTAGGGATAACAGTTTTTCGTTGAAAGATGTCAATTCATAATTTAAAATTAACAATATAGGAAAAATGATTTTGCTTCGTCAGGCTGTTCCACACGGTATATATTATATATACATGCTTAAATTTTGCTTGATATTACAACAAACGAAGTCAGTCGGTTAGTACAACTTAATGATGAATAATTACATATCATATTCGTAAAATCGACGTAATTGTCATATGATATAAATGACATTGCAAAATAAAAAAGAGAACTAACAAATAGTGTTCCAATGTCAACTATTGCAAATATTCAATTATGCCGTTCATCATCATAGGTCACTAGATAATTGAAATTTAATTGCTGAAATGTCAACTGATGTATCGGGGTAACTGCTTTTAATATCATTAATTGATCCCGTGTACTTATTTACTAAATTTTTTTATTGGAAATGAAAAAAAAATTATCCAAAGCAATTTGCATTCTAAAGAACATTTTTAATGCACGTGGAAACACTTTGCTCAGTCTTTTCCATATCAAATATTATGTCTAAAAATGAACGTTTTATTTACAGTTATAGTTCATTTGAAATTTTTGTTAGCGTGAAAGGTAGAGTTTTTCCATTCTTGCTAAAATTTTTAAATGTCTAAAAAGTTTTTGTATATCTCCATCGGTTCCAAGAGTTTTGTCATCTGCTATAGCTGCAGATAGTATGGAACGCTTGAGGAAAGATAGTAATAAGGCACACAAAGTTACCTACATGCAACTTTTGATAAAATCCTGAAATATTTTTTTCATTATTATTATTAATATTTTCGAAACGAAAGCTTCTTAACGCAGGCCGACACTTAGTCATAAGAAAATAGATCAGGATGCCAGTGAAATGCAAAAATTATACTTTGAACCCCGAGTTCGATTTGACACTTCTTTGAGCTTGAAATACCCGTATAACTTAGTTTTCTGTGTAAGAAACGGGAACCATTCTAATTCTCTGTTTGTGATATTATAAATTGGAGATTTGATGTATGACAGAATACCACAAAAAAGGACAACATTAACAGCTGTGGTTACCAGTCACCATGTTGCAATTATATTTGTATGCTGACCAAATTCATTTTAAGAAGAAAACATTTTACATTAAGGCCCCGAATAATATTTGAGTATAGAGTAATGCCCTATTTTTATATTCCTTAATATTGGACTTTAGAACATATACTTCTGGAGGTAGTGTGCAATCATTACTAACGGACCTTAAAATATATGCTTCATATGATTTTAAGAGCATAACAAAAATTTAACGTTTTGGGTATTGTCAAAAATAATTTGAATTTGAAATCGAAAAGTTTGTTTTTAGGTTTGTCTGTGCGTGTAAAATTTATTACTGATGAAATAATGTTTGAATAGCTTGAGAATTTAATATTTCGTTCAAATCGGGGAGCACCCAAAAGACAGTAGTATAATAAGGCTGCCGGTCCGTCGTCCGCAAGATGCCAGCTATATATAATTCGGGGATACTTTAAAACAAATAATCCATACAAAATTCAAATAATCGCAAACGGGTTCGTCCTTGACGTTCATGACCCGCCATGTCTCGACCTAACTCACTGTTCGCAAATTAATATGGAAATTCTGGTCAATGTACTTATAAACTTGCGATTTGACATAACGTTCATCAAGCAGTAAGAAATAAACTAAATCCTTGGGTAATTATGATCCATATTTACGTTGTGTACCATAATAAACTTGACAAACTAGGTACTAGAAATAGACGTAAATCCACGGATGACAACGAAATAACACTTCACGTGTGACAATTTACATAGGATAGTTGACTTTGCAAAAATATTTTTAAGCAGTGTTAGCAAACGTGTTACATTTATTTCAAGTTTTAACAAAAAATTGTTGGTTATATATGAGACCTATCTTGAAGATAAAACATCCATGAAGCGTTCTCCCTTTCTCTGTCTATAAATAGTGCTGTGTAATTCTTTATGAGGTAGGAAATCCCGTAACCAAATTCATCACCCTAGCTATTAAAATTTCGTTGACTGACAGGGGTGGTATTTACGTTCTTCGTTGGTGAAATGCATCAGTTTTTTTATATGGAATATATTTAGTACATTATTGATAAATTGGTGAGATATGCTGTTGAAATCCTTTGAGTCATGTATTTTAGCCTAGGAAAGTTTGAATGTAATCTTGTTATCTTTGTGTAACAGAATAACTCTTGAAACCAAACTCGACGAATTATAGTTCAATTCACTTTGGATTTTTTCAGGAAATAAGTATTTAAGCTTAGGCTGAAGAGTACTAAAAATAAATTCAAATTAAAATAATTTGAATTGTTGCTTGGAGACTTTCTTCGTGTTTCTTCAGTATGTATTTGACCATTTATTCACTTTTTTGACTTCTGTGTGACAAGATCTATTTGTATTTTTATATTAATAAATTTTATAAATAAAAAATTTAACTGAGTGGTATTTGTTAAAAATACAAAATGTATGCGGAATTTAAGCCAAACACAAATCAACATAAATTATTGTAATTACTTTTAAATATCCTGAAGTAATTATTCATAATAATGGATACCTATTAAGCTGTTCGATTCATGTATAGATTATGAGTGACTATAAAAGAGAATATGCTTCCAAAGCTGTACACCAGTGTATACAGCAAAATTGAACTCATTTTCGGACACAAAATTCAACAGCAATTAGCTTATAACATCACGTCAGTAACAGTGTATGGAGATTAATTCATAAGATTGTAACAGCAAATTCGTAGAAGTAAACTATTTAAATAATAGAAATCCGCAACAATATGATTATCTGTTGATTTTTTTGTTGTTTTTAAAGGAAATGAAAGATGATCAGAAATCTTTCTTAATCAGCGTTTGAATGTCTTCATTGGATCATTTTTCACCGAGAAAATTAAGAAAAACTTGTAAAAAGTAGATTTTTTTCATTTTTTTTTAAACTTTTTGGTAACTAAACTGGAATATTAATCATCCATGCCATGGGTACTGTCGAATGAGTAGTTTTCTAATAATGGTAATTTAAATAATTTAGAGAGATATTTTACGTTGCCCAACTTGTTAACCGGGGTTGTTCCATGGGAATATACTAAAGATATTTTGAAAGTTCATACATTCCACCTGATTTTGTCTGTTTTCGATTTTCGTTATAATACCGGGAAATTGGTTTAAAATAATATTAAATATTGCATTAAAAGTGTAATATGAGATAAAGATTATTTACATTTCCATTGACGGCATTATGAACAAATAATCACTTTTCATAATATCAGGAAAAAACGAAAAAATCTATATTTTTGGTGTTTTTAATGCTCAAATAATTTACTTCGAGTTTGCTGTTAGAATTATTACATCAATAATACCTTAGAAAATATTATTTACAGGATGGATGTTGAATTTTATGTCACAATCTTATTATGGAAGTACTCGATACCAACATCGGGAAAATTGAATAGTTTGATGAAATTTTCAGGATTAAACATAAACAAATAAATATAAGGTAGACATTTCTTATACAACTTGTCCAGTTATTAATATATGAACACTATGGTACAACCGACAGCTAACAAAAGGGGAAATTGCAGTGTTTGTGACCTCAAGAAAAATCGGTCTTCAAAATATTTTTTTATATTGTGTAAAAAATATCTGCCCCTACAACATGCATTTATAATGACTGCTCCTGAATAAAGCGTCCTGAAAAGTGTAGGCTATACAAAATGATTTTACTTATCATTTGATAATGTTCATATTCATTTAAGTTTTGTGTGCAATTATGAGTTATTTTTTTATACAACTTTTCTAATATTTGCCAGATTAACTGAAATACTTTTTGTAATCGCACTATAAAGTCCGAACGCAACTACTAAGTTATAACATTACGATGCGTCTACTCTGTGATTAAGCATCTCAACTAATTATAACGCATCGCTTTTTTAACTGCCGTGCGAACTAGGCCTTTTAGTTTAGCAGTACTGTTAAATAATCTAGTTACATTATAAATTCTTTGATTGCATTAATCAAATCTTTCAAATCAGGAAATGATTGAACATAGAAAAATGTTGAGTATACTAATGTTTTCTTCACAAGATATAAAATAGAGCAAAAATTAAGGCGGGTTTTCATATAAGTTTTTGTCCTTTATAACTTATAGTCCTTAATTTCATGAAAATTAATGTTCAATATTAGATAAGTACAGGTATTTCTGAATTTTCTGATAGATTATCGTGAAAACTTATCCTGTTCAATAACCAAATTACAGTTTTATTTGTACTAGTTTCGACAGTTTCTTCAATTTAATTACGAAGAGCCATCCTTAGTGCTACAGTTCTAAACTTTTGAGAACATCTGCATTCAATAGTACTTTTTTTAAAATATACTTTTCCGGGAAGCTCGTTGTGGAGATAACTCCCCGAGCTTTCAGTATGGAGAAAATCAGAAAGTTAAAAAAGTTAATGCATAAAAAACTGCAGATTGAACCTTCTTTTGTGACTTCTGATGACATCTTGGCATCCCTATTTTCCATATTTCATTTTTCTAAGTTATTTATAGTGAATATATTAAATAAAAACATTTTTTAAAGACTGTAACATGAATGGAAAGCGATTTTCAACTCTCAATTTTTGCTGAAAAGTTATCCTGTCCCATTAATTTAGAAACACCCTGTAATAACCAAAATTAAAGCTTGCATATTTAT
Organism: Octodonta nipae; assembly: GCA_034190945.1. Taxonomy (NCBI): domain Eukaryota; kingdom Metazoa; phylum Arthropoda; class Insecta; order Coleoptera; family Chrysomelidae; genus Octodonta; species Octodonta nipae. The sequence goes on along the minus strand of CM067216.1, from coordinate 93,935,697 downwards.
GTATAGTTCTACAATTTCAATGTGAATGTAAGTAATAATTTCAATGTTTCAAAACTTCATTTATATTTCAGTAAGTTTAATAGGATTGCAGCATTATTATTTTCACATTGAATTTTCCTGATTGCTTCGTTTTTGAGTAAAAATAATTACACTGTCAAGATAACATAATTTAATTCAAGAGCCAAGTATGAAACTTCAAAGCTGATAGTAATTCTTTCAGAAGTTCACAGTTCTCTGAAGTTCTTTGAATTCATGTTTTACTTACTGTCAAGAGTGTCAAGTGCCCATAAAAAAATATTTGCAAGTCTAAAGAATTTGAAATGCGACAAAATCAGAATTTTGGAAATGAAGCTAATTAAAGTGGTAATTTTATATCCACGATAGTATAATTATGGTCAATGTATTGTAAGCTTTCTCTATTGGGTCATTATTTATTTAACTATAATTATATGTAGGGACATTAAAAATAGATATTTTCAAATCCTGTTTCCTTTTCGATAATATATAATTAACGTAACGTACTATTTCCTTTGAAATCTGTACGTATATCGAAATTTCACTTAACATTATATATTATTACATTATTATATTATTATATTTATTTTAAGTTTTCGACGAAAATTCTGTTAAATTTATATGCATGATAGTTGAACATACATTATTGCAATTGTATCAAGGACGCTACAAAACCATTCAGCAGTTTTATTTCGTGTATTATTGTCTTCTAAATTAGTATGTTTAAAATATTGTAATGTTCTTTGATTCCGTAGCGTGATTTATTCCAACCAAATATTTCAGTTAAATTTGGTAGAACCTTCAAAATCAGTAAGAAAAAAACTAAAATTAACTGTTAGAAAATGAATTAATTTAGTATGTTGGGTTACTCTGGACCAGGTCAATCATTTAAATGAATTCAAATACTCAAGACTGGTGTAAATAGATTTTCGATTGAATGACTATCATTGAAATTTAAACGTTGTATGGAACTGCCTCCACTTGACTCCGTTTCCGAACCTCGTTCAGCTTCTGATAATCCGTTAGAAATTTGTTGAAAAACCTCTAAACTAATATGAGGTTCTATTTTTAAGGTATTATTTTTTAATATCTTTACCATACCATTCTATTTTGCAGAATAATAACCAAGAAACTACGATAAATAAGGCCTTTTTTATCGTAGTTTCTTAACCATTGACAACGGGGTCTGACCTAGACCAAGAAGTACTTCAACACTGAAAAATATGCCACAAATATCATTCAGAAAGAACTATGCCTTCAATATTTACAATAAAACTATTACAAATATGAATTACATTTGAGAACATAGCTGGTGCTGTACCTAGAAACAGTTTGAAATTATGTTTTATGAAGACAGATAATTTGAAATTTTTCGCAATGAAATTAAAACTAACGGGTAATTAGAAATGATAAATCTAATTGCTGCTAATAAATTGTATATTAGTCACCCTTGGTTTAATGGACTTGCATGTATAAATTTCACAGTTTTTATAAGTAATACGTCACAATAATTACTGGATTAATTACTTTTGTGAGCTAACTTATTTTCGTCAAAAACTAGTGTACTGCTTGTGCACTGCCTAGTGTAAAATGCTGAATGACATCGAGGAACATTTTGACTTTAATACAAAATTGTTGTGGCTACAATTGATAAATCATAAAAGATGTCCTTAAACAAGATATTCGAAAGTTAAATATTATGAATAAAGTATTAAATAAATGTTTTAGAAATATTAACATCCGGGCAGTATAAGCGTACCTAGAAGGCCGTGAAGCCGTTAAAAATGACGAATGCATTAGATGCTTATGGATGTCAACAATCGATGAAAACTTGAAAAAGCGAAACAAATGATGGTGAACAATCACCGATTCACAATTAGAAAGGTTGCTGATGACGTGGATGAAACGTGTGGCAGTAAAGCCTGTTTCAAATTGATTAATTTCGAACAAAGACACTATTTTTTAAAGGAATTGTTTATGTATTGTTGAATGAACAACGATGCACTGCTAAAGGGACACCCTGATTTTCCAATAGCGAGAAACGCTCGTTAAGTGCTCTCGAATGTTGTACTCTTTAATTTTTTGATTTTACCGGCATAGTGTACTATGAGTTATTGCGAAAAATTCAAACAATTAGTATAAAAGTACTATAGGTAGTGAAAATTAAAATAGAGTTCTAAGTCATTCTCTAAAACACACCCACATGCCTAAAATGTTGCCAATAACATTATAGTATATCGGCTTTTCAAACGACCATACAAATTACTGTTTGATATCCCCGGCTACAACAGTTTTTCACTTTTGAGTCTGCGCCACTTTGTTGGTAAGCAAGTATAGGTTATTTTATGAATGTTTAAATTACAATATGTATTTCAAATGTATTTTTAAGTTTATGTTCGCCAAGAATCGTCTACTGTATGAATGTATGAATTTGTTACCTCGTTACATTGCTTATCAGATTATTTTTCTATCAGCAACCGTATGAATTCAGCTAGGTGACATATAACATTTAATTATATAGTTTTTATGCTACCGAGTTTTGGAAGGTAGCTCAATATCTATGTATCGCTAACATTTAACCAATAATGTATTTTTTTTTCATTTGGTTCAGGGTTTTCATAATAAATATATAAAATGGATATTTATGATGAAATTGTAAAAAGAATCGACCAGAAAAATTAATGATTCGAATTAAAAAGTAACAAATACCAGATGGTAATATTTGTTAAAGTAATATGACTTTAGAAGATAATTAAATTTTTGTATTTTTTATTCACGCAACTGTTAAATATAATGTCATATGGCTTAGACCTGTCTTTTCTGTTTCGCCCTCGCTTTGCATTTATTTCTCGTAGCGTTATATTCTCCTTTATGTCGATTGTTTTTTTCCGTTTGCTCTAAAGTAAGTCTTCAGAAGTTCCCATTTCATAGAAACTAATTCTCGTCAGTCTGTGAATTTAATCTACGTTATATATCTTCCAGTCATGTTTTCTTAGTAATCTTTCGTTTTATTTGTTAATATATTTAATATTGTCCGTTTTTCTAAATAGTTGTCAATCAATTGTTTGGGATTTTTTTCATCTCTTTTTTCATTTCTGTGATAAGTGCATGACATTTTTGTTTCAAGTAGTTTTGTTTATTGCTTTTTATTTGTCGTTTAGAGTGTCATCATTAAATTATAAACATGTTTATTGTAGTGTATAAGCTATAATTTATAGTTTGTAACTTGATAAAAGTACTGTGTACACCTGTTATTAAAAACTAAATTAGTGTAATCACTATGGCAATTTCATTATTGAATTCAGTAATGAGTGTTCGTGAACTTCAGTATCAAAATATTAATAAATACTTATAGTTAAATAATGATATTTAATGGCACTAAAACACAAAGCATAAATAATAAAAGCAAACAATTCCCAAATGTATGTCATCCTGTCTATAAGGTTGTTGCTTTAACTGCCAAATTAACTCATGCGTTACCAAAATTTTGTTTTGACTTTACAAAATTAGTGTAACCTTAACATGTATTATTTACCTTACACTTTTATACTTAAGATGTAGCAAGGAAGAAAAAAACATATTTCCGGATGTATGAGAAAAATAACTATTCAATATTGTGAACAAATATATCCGAATATATATATAGTTTTGATACAGAAGCTGGAAAACTTTTTTTCTTCCGATATTATTAGACTAACATTATATTTCTCGCATCTGAATTTAAACCTTCCACTATAATTAGTTTCTTTTGCATATGTAATTTTCTTTTTGTTCATTGTTAATTGACAACTTGCCAATTCTGTTTAGTCTTACGTGTTTGTTCATAAATTTCAATTTCATATTTGAAATACATTTTCTGAAGCACCCTGTACAGCTATAAATCAACTCCACACAATGTTGCAACCGCCCTGACTAAGTATTAATCCTCTCCACTCTATTGACTGTTTCTATTTTCCTATTTTTTATATCATCATGTATACCAATAATTTTACTTCGTTCCATAAGTCAAGTATAAGCAACTACTTATGTTCCACACTATATAATTTTTTTAACCACCCTGTATAACTATAATTCCACTCCACCTTATATTTCAACCATCCTGTATATACAACTGCTTCTAACATTTTTTTAACCCTCCGCTCCATAACTCAAATATTCTTACTGCTCATGCTTATTTAACATTTTTTTAATTTTTTTGGTCTGTATAACTACAGTTTTACTTCACTCTTATGTGCCACCGAATGCAGCATTTTTTGAACCACCCTTTATAATTTTAATTATATTCCACCTTATATTTCAACCATCCTATATATGCAACTGATTATGTACCACCCAATATCACATTTATTTGTACATTTTTTGAACCCATGTGTATTACTGTAATTTTACTTCGCCCAATATTTCAATTGCGCACATGGCTTGCTGCTAGAATTTTGATGAAGAACACACACGCACACAACCACCACCGTTTATCATATAGAAAAGATCACTCGCATAACAAGTTTTCTTTTCGGTAAACTAATAGGATATTTTGAGTAAAATGAAAACAGTTACAAACACCCTATTCAAGCTAGATATTTATGATGAAAATTTGACATATACATTTATATTTACCGTTTTTTGCACATATTTTTCCGATTTTCAACAAAACGGAATGATTTACATTATAGAAAATTATACAAAATCTCTTTGTAGAATACAATTTAAAATTTTTAAATTGATTGAGCCCTTTTAAAGAAAACAGGGTAGATTCATTGAACTTCATTGAAATGTAGTCCATTAATTACGTTTTTTTTCTGATTTTCTTGAAAACCGTAAATCTCACGTTATAGAAAATTATGTGGTACCTTTCTGTAATGTTCCTTAATACAATGCCCAAGTTGTTTTTGAATAACCACTGAGCATACATACAAAAAGATGCCAACGAATAGATAACCTCCTCCTTTTTGGAAGTCGGTTAAAGTGTTAAATGAACATATCATGGTGTTTTTGTATTAAATGAAAACTAACAGATTCCGATAAAGTATATCGTTAACATGATTTCTCGGAGAATCCGTTTGCATTGTCAACATTGGCCTAGAAGTTGAGGAGCAAAAAGTCTACAAAACGATTTGAGTAAGGACAGAGAAAATGTTGCGGTAATTTTAACTTCACTGGAAATTGCACACGTTTTTCTCTGATTTTCCGATTATCTTGTTATATGGAAAACTGATAAAGAAGGGAAATTTTGAAAAACTACTAATCGCCACGAAAAAAATCACAAAGATAGGGTGAATGTAACAGAATAATTTTTTCATATTCATTTGTTGTTTCTGCAGTTGTTTTTTGAACTTAGGTAAACGAATAGTAAAATATTTACCCTATTTGACTACATATTGAAATAATTGCGACCAATCTTGTTCAAATTTAATTGTATGTCTAAGAAGTTAATTCTGATTGCTAACTGTATGTCACTATGGAATTCAGGTCTTACTTTCAATTAAAACGCTATTCAAATGAAATATTTAATAATTACTGAAATAAATTTTACTGAATAGGTTTCAAAGTTTATGACAGTTCATGATTTAGTACCTACCTCGAGTGACAGACGAATTGAGATTCGTTAATTTTGTTGTCGTGTTCTGCATCATACATATCATTGGGACGGTATATTTTGGATCATTTCGGTGCGAATAATATCGTACTTAATTTGCATTATTTCGTCTCCCACCTTTAATGATTCGAAGAATGAAATAATTGAATGAATAACTGCGATGTGAGATATTCTGGTACCAATTGATACATTTATACCTAGTTCGTGATTCGAACCATTTGGAACAGTTCCACGATATAGAGCAATGAATCATGTAAGTAAAGATCTACATGTCTAGAAATACCGAATTTTACTGTGGATTTCGCAGGACAAATGGAGAACTAACACTCTTTATTTGTGCAAGTGTGGATTAGATGCATATTTTGGACGTTTTGGGTTGTCTTTCATTATCTTTAGAAATCCACAGCAAAAATGGATATTTCCATTAAAATACACTGTTTTTGCTTGAAACGCTATTTGCAGTTTATACAAGTATAATTTAGGAATATTTGTGGCATATTTTTTCAATGTTTAAGCACTTTCTGGGAAATAACACCACAAGTGACGAAATTGCTGTATATTTCCAAACTATGGTTTCTTTGCCATTGGCAACGGAGTCTGACAAACGTTTGGAAATATACATAAATTTCTTGACTTGGGGTGTTGTATCCCAGAAAACTTAAACAAGCATAATTTAAGTGGCGGATATTTTGCGGGCTTGTTTTGTGATGTGATATGATGTAAGATATTAGGGAAAAATACAGACATAATCCGGACTTTACTAGGTAAAATTTGGACATGGACTAGCGATTGAAATAAGTTTAAAAACGAATTCTATTTCCTAATGTGAACTTTACTTCGAGTATTTTTTTCCTGTAGCATAAAATGCAATGGATTAAGCTACTCAAGAAGTTTTATACGTATGGCAATGATTGACCTTGGTTTCTCAAACATTTAAAAACCTATCTTCATTGGCTGCTATTTATTCTTTTATATGAAGATTCGGAATCTTAATCATTCCAGTGGATAGATAAATGTGTGTGTTGCCTTTTACATAATATTGCGAATTTTTATGGACCCGTACAAAATTATTAACTTATCCTTTTTAGAGTGTGAGTTTGAAATGAATAGCAATTGGCAATTCTATAGTACTGCCGACTCCCACTCTAGTTCATAGTGTTCGCCTAATAAACGCTACTTGTCTGTTTGAACTTGACTAAACTGAAAGCCTCTTAATTGTTATGTCAGCCTCTTCCATAGCAATGCTTGGCTCCTTTCGCGTGTAGTCACCACATTCCTGATTTATCGATTTTGATTCTAGAACTAAGAGGAGACTGTTTGATACAGGGAAGTATAATTGAGACCTTTGTGTGCAGTTGATTCAAGAATTTTTAAGAAGTGTTGTTGGTTGATTTATTAATACAACTAATTTTTATATATTATACATTTTCCTATCAATCCCTAAATATTATGCATAATTTTTTAAATTAGTTTTAACATCAACGAAATGGAAATTATTATTCTGGCTAGCTTCTAATGGAAGGTACATTTCAAACTACACTTTTTTATGACACCATGTGTTAATTATTTTATAAACACATTTTTAGGTGCGTAAAGGTTTTCATTTCTCTAATTATACATTTCGGTTTGTTTCAGGTATGACTCGTCAAAGAGAGAAACATCTTTAATTCCATTTCCTCGTGAGTATGAAATTAAGAAATAATAACCGTTATAACAGATGCAATTATCAATACACCGACAACTTTCCTATTTATCATAAACGTTCAAAGGCTTGCCGGCTCTATAAAAGAAAACGAAAAAACCCTTTATTAGAAATTTTATTAAGACACTCTGAAGTTTGTGGGATTAATTTACAAATCTAATAGGGCGTTATGAACGACAATTTGAATGCCCATAAAATAATCTTGCCTGGAACTGTGCTTAATGGGATGTTAATACTTAAACACATTAATTTAAACACTTACTCTGTCGGTGTTATCCATTTTTGACGTGGTATATTCATGCCTGTTACTTAGAAAGTTCTGACATCAAATACAATTGACTATGGGCTTTTCCTTTATATAATTATTCTTTCGAAAACATCGCTTACAGTTTTTGTTAGATCATCAAACAATACTAAAATTAATTGAGAACACTAAATCAAAGGAAAGAAGACAACTGAGGATTCCAGAAATTATTCAATCCAAGGCAATCAATGGCTGACCAGATAGCCAAGAGTTGCAGTTACATAATAGCTTTGAATGAGTAGTACTCATAACTGAAAAAGAAATGTAAAATTGTAAGCTGGAAAGCAATATACCTATATAATCAGCTAAAGGCTTAGAAATATTAACGCTTTTCCAAATATGCACCGAAAAAAAGCAAGTTTGATAACAAAATCTATACCATTACCAAATTCTGCAACGTCAAGTAGATGAGACAAGAGGATTGGAAGCATAAGTAATATCGGATGATTATAAGGGAAAATATGAACGGAAAAAAATAAGTTAGTATTTCTATACGGCGAGACACGCACTTTTGACCTTTTGTTTCCCAATGGTGATAAATGTAATCCCAATAGTTTTATAGGCCCTTTTTTTTGTCATACAAGTCGTTGTTTGTGAAATTGTTGTAGTGTTTAATATCTGTCAGTTTTGTTGGATGTGCTGTAAAATTTATAGGTACCTGGGCAAGTTTTGTGAAAATTGTTTAATTTATAATTTTTTCAATCACCAAGTGTTTTCGAACTCAAATTATATTGTTGTATAATCTAGTCCATTTGGAGTTAGTGGGAATATGGATCGCAAATTATTTGTAGTCAAACAAAGTTTAATTAGAAAGAATATTGTTTATTACTATTGCTACTATTAAATTCCAAAAAAACCAATGAAACGTTTGAACAACTATTCACTGGTTTCTCAGTTTCTTCAGTTATTAGAAATCCAATATTACAATGGACATTTTTTTTAGAAATACCACACTTTGTCATTAAAATTATTAAGATGGTTAAATAAAAAAATTCAAAGCTCATAATTACCTAAATTATCAAACATTATTTGTCAAACCATGAATAATATTACAATGAAACACAAGTTACATGCAGTGAACTTCATGAGACGACAAAGCGCACACCTGCAGACGATATCAAGTTTCATTTCATCGCAATTGTTTTCAACGTTTAAATATTAATTATGATCATTCTTGTTTGAGCCTTCGCTTGCATTGTATCAGTCTGAAATAAGTTTTGTAATAATTTTGAAATAAATTTTGTTTTTAAAAAGTTATTTTGGAAGGACAACGATTTAATTGGCGCAGTCAGTAGGATCTGTGTGATTGATTCGAAATCGCATCGAGCGGTAAAAATCGAAGCCAATTTTAGTGTTTTAACACTTTAAACGCAGATCGAACATTTCTCGTGTTGAGTTCCCATCTGTGGTACCCATCCAGGAGAACATCTTCTCGTGTTGGAATCCTAACTTGGCAATCCGACCAGAAGAACACAAAGACTTTCTTCGTGAGGGAATCCTAACTTGGTAATCCATCCAGGAAAGCAGCTTTTCTCGAGACAGAATCCTAACTTGGTAATCTATCCAGGAAAGCAGTTCGTCCTTCAAGGCAGATATCAATAAAAAAACAAGCGCTACAGGGAGGTCAAACAGAGTCGGAGTTTGGAAATCACCGGTAAGGGTCAAAAATTTCCAATCTTGCCTTTCCTTAACCCTATCGCAGGACTTTTGGAAAGATAAATTTTAAGAATTGAATTGATTTTTTGAAATATTGATGAAATAAATAATTGTATTGAAATATTGAATATAATTGAATATAATTGAATTGAATTGCATTGAAATATTGAAAAATAAATAAAGAATACAATTTTTGAAAATCGTAGAATAGTTTAGTTTTAAGTTTATGAACGTAGAGGGCATATCTGCGTTGTTTGAAAACCTTCGCTTTCGCGAACGTTTATCTTCAGACTCAGATCAGTCTGATAAACTTAGCGTTTTGAATTTTGAACAAGATTCAGACGAAATGACACCAACAGGAAGTACACCGACCATCAATTGGGATCTATTAAAATCTAAATTACAAAATATAAAACCTTACGATGGTAACAGCAATACTTTAAATAAATTTATTAATAGGTGCGAAAATTTATTATTGTTATATAGCACACATAATGATAATGACTTAAACAGACATATTTTTGAAAGTATTCAAGAAAAATTAGTAGGCAAAGCAGAACTCATGGTAGGTAATAGAACGGAAATCAATAACTGGCCTGATTTAAAAGACGCATTGCAACAATGTTTTTCAGATAAACGCGATTTAGATTGCTTAGTTCAAGAACTAACTAGAACTAGACCAAATAAAAATGAACATCTTTTAGATGTTGGAAGTAGGTTACAGCTCCTACGAAGCAGTGTTGTACAACGTATAAGTAATGACGTCACACTTAGCAATAACGATAAACTTTGTCAAATTAATCATTATAATAAAACAGCCCTTAATACCTTTATAGCAGGTTGCGACGGTATTTTAAAAAATAATTTGCACTTAAAGAAACCCACTACTCTTGAAGATGCACTAGCATATGTTTCAGAATTTGAAAATTTTGAAAATTTATATGGAAATTCTAATAATGTAAAGAAAAACTTTACCCCTAATAACAATGTTTTTCAAAATATTCCACGTCCCCAATTTCCACAACCGAACTTTCAGGTTAACCAAATGAACCCCTATAAATTCAATTTCCAAAACAGAAATTTCAATAATTATCCCCCGCAATTTAATCAAAATCGTTTCATGCAGAACATTCCCCCTAATTTTAATCAAAGACCTGAATTTCCGAGACAGCCAGTCTACTTACAACCGAGACCCGTTCCGCAAAGACGACTCTTTACCAACGAAGAAGTTTTTGGGAAACCAAAAAATATAAATGTCTTCAAACCACACCCGAGTCATAGACAAAATTTGCCAAAGCCAGAACCTATGTCGATTAATTCGAGACTCTCTTCAGGAAATAATAGACAACCACAATACCCCCAATTCCAACCCAGAAACTATAATCATTTCCAGAGTACTGGAAAACCCAATTTCACCTTTGAATAATTACATTCTAATGATTATTTTAATGACGATCAATACCAGCACTACCCTTATGATGACTATTACCCTGAATACCAATACGACTATGAAAACCCAAACATGTCTTACTATTACCCAAATGAAGAAAATTATTATGATGATAATTATCCTCCTGAAACCGAAAAATCATTTTCAGACTCTGAAAACAACCCCATGCCAAATTCCAATACTAACTACACCACCGAGACTGACGAAAATTTTCCCAAACCAGCCTCGAACAAGAGAGAGAAACCATAGAAATTAACGCCCTTTCTAGCAACACACTACCCTATATCGAAATACATCACCCGAAAATGAAATTACTAATCGATACATTAAGCTCAAAATCAATAATCAAACCCGAGATAGTAGAACGCTTTTTTCCAAATTGTATTTTTGATTCAAACGTAACAATTAAAACTACCCTTGGTAGCAAAACCATCAGATACGAAGCTCATGTACCCGCTTTTCCTGAATTTAATTGTTTTTATTACATCGACTTTCTTCTATTTGACTTTCACGAATATTTCGATGGAGTCATTGGCCTCAACGACCTAGTAAATATGAATCTTAACATCGACTTAACTAATAAAAGACTTATAGGTAATCACGTCCAAATTCCCCTAAAATATAGAGGTGAAGACAATGAAATAAATTTTTCATTCAGTATTGAAGCAAAGGAACAATGTTTAATGAACATCCCCGTAAACATTAATGACGGAGAAATTTTAATAAATGAAATGTTTCTTAGTGAACTTTATATACCCGGAACTTTAACTTTAGCAAAAAACGGTTACGCTCCGATTGAAATTCAAAATTTTTCTGATAAAAATATTTCTTTAAACCTGTTAGAACCAATAAAAGCCACAAAATTTCAGAATGATCTTCATGAAATACATAATTTCAATTTTGTAAACGAAAACAATTTTTATAATTGTAATCCCCAAAAAATCGAACTTGGAAAATTAATTAGGACAAATCACATGAACTCAGAGGAGAAAGAAGCTATTTTTAAACCTTGCAAAAATTTCAAAGATATTTTACTAAAACCTAATGACAAATTAACATTTACTTCTAAAGTTAAACACGTTATTATAACTACAGACGAGATACCAGTACATACAAAGTCTTATCGCTACCCCTATATTCACAAAAACGAAGTTCGAAGACAAATTCAAGAACTATTGGAACAACCATCAGCAGCCCATGGTCATCGCCGATCTGGATTGTACCGAAGAAGCTTGATGCTTCGGGGAAAGAAAAATGGAGATTAGTAGTCGGTTATAGAAAAATCAATGAGAAGACCATAGATGATCGATATCCAATACCAAACATCAATGACATATTGGACAAGTTAGGCCGAAGCCAGTATTTTTCAACGCTAGACTTAGCAGCTGGTTTTCATCAAATAGAGATGAGTGAATGTTCCGTAGCAAAAACTGCCTTTACGGTAGAGAACGGCCACTACGAGTACAAGAGGATGCCATTTGGTCTCAAAAACGCGCCCTCAACCTTTCAGCGTGTAATGGATGAAGTTTTAAAGGATCTTCAAAATAATATTTGCATGGTTTATATGGATGACATCATTATTTTCAGTACAAGCTTACAAGAACACATCCAAAATTTGCAATCCGTTTTTGAAAAATTAAGGGAAGCTAAATTAAAAATTCAACTAGACAAATGCGAGTTTTTACGAAAAGAAGTTGAATTCCTTGGACATGTAGTAACACCGGACGGTATTAAACCGAACCCGAGGAAAATAGAAGCAATATCAAAATTTCCACTGCCAAAAACACAAAAGGATATAAAATCATTTTTAGGACTCCTTGGATACTATAGAAAATTTATTAAAAACTTAGCAAAAATAACAAAACCAATGACCAATTGCTTAAAAAAGGACCAATCAGTAAAACATACCCCAGAATTTTTGGAATGTTTTAATACTTGTAAAAATCTGTTAACATCAGAACCTCTCCTAGCCTATCCAGACTTCGAGAAAGATTTTGAATTAACCACTGATGCTTCGAAATATGCTATAGGTGCAATATTATCCCAAAATAAACGTCCAATAGCTTATGCGTCCAGGACATTAAGTGAATCGGAAATCAATTATTCGACTATTGAAAAAGAATTGCTGTCAATAGTCTGGGCTTGCAGGTACTGGAGAATGTATCTTTTTGGCCGTAAGTTTCATATTTCTACCGATCACAAACCTTTAAAATGGCTATTTTCCTTAAAAGAACCGAATTCCAGACTCGTAAGATGGAGACTAAAACTGGAAGAATTTGATTTCACCATCGATTACCTAAAAGGGAAAAGTAATCAAGCGGCAGATGCATTGTCAAGAAATCCGACATCGATTGATTTCAACCCAATCGAAACAGCATCCCTAGACGTGAATCTAGATGACTTAGACGAAATTATCTCGAAAGAACTTGAAACACGCAACGAACTACCCAATTTAGCCAACGAAGATATCGAAGAAATTTTAGACGGACCTGAAGAAAATTCATCAAAAATCACAGTACACTCCAACATTTTACTAGACCCGAAAAATCCAGAAGAAGAGGAAGAAGAAGAAGACGATCTTCAAACGGTTCACACTTCAGCCGAAAACCCAATACTGACAATTCCCATTTCCAATAAACCTATAAATACTTATAAAAATCAAATAATAATAACAACAGGAGACATACCAGATTTGACTGTAAAAAGAGAGAAAATATTTGAAAACACCCGAATTTATGTGACATTACCAAACCGACACATAAACGAAAACATCATTAAATTAGCGAAAGAATACTTTGACCCAAAACAGACATACGCTTTATACTTTCACAAAAATTTACCCCCTGAAAATTTCGCCATAGTAATTCAAAACACATTCCGACATTCTTCATTCAAACTAATTCACTGTCCCAGATTTCTAACTGACCTTATCAAAACAGACGTTCAAAACGAAAAAATAAAATATTATCACGTATTTAAAACTGGACACAGAGGTATTAGCGAAGTAACAAATTCACTAAAAACTAAATATTACTGGCCCAAAATGTCAGAAGACATCGAAGACTTCATTAATAAATGCGAAACCTGTTTGAAAAACAAGTACGATCGAAATCCCCCTGTCATTAAATTCAATCTAACACCCACGACAACAAAACCCTTTGAACATATTCATATAGACGTTTTCCAAATTTCCAAAGAACCCTACTTAACTATTATTGACACATTTTCACGTTATGGACAAGCATACCGTTTAAAAACTACAACTGGAGTATCAGTAGTAGATGGAATATTTAACTTTATAATCCATCATGGACTACCCCTCAAAATAACGTCCGATAGTGGTTCCGAATTTAAGAACAAAGACTTAGAAAACTTTTGTCAACTACACCGTATCGAATTACATTTTACCACCGCGAAAAATAGCAACTCTAATTCCCCAGTAGAACGATTTCATTCTACACTTATCGAACACTATAGATGTATTAGAGAAACTAATAGAGAATTAACTAGCGAACAAGTTATGAAACACGCCATTTTATCTTACAACAACTCCATTCATTCGGTAACGAAACTCACCCCTTTTGAAATCATACATGGACACTTAGGTACATCGAACCCTTTTGACCTAAATGATCAATTAATTCTATCAACTTATGTTCAAAATCACAAACAAACCTCAAAACAACTTTACGAAAAAATCCGTGAAAGAAATGCTCAGTATAAAGAAAATATAATTACCAAAAGAAACCTGAAACGACAAGATCCACCGACTTATCTTAAAGACAAAGCGGCTTACGTTAAAACAAAATTCCGCGACAAAAAACTACCAAAATTCGACAAAACCCAAATACTTGATGACGACGGCATATACATAAAAACAAAAAAGGGAACTTATCATAAACAATCCCTCAGGAAACCACGTAATAATCCTAAACAATTGTTACAGGTTCAAAATGAAGACGAAGATAATGACCCTTCACCTGGTCCTTCAAATAATTAACCTAGTAGAAAGTAGTGAAAATAAAATAACCATTACTAGTTTAGAAAGCTTATTGTTACCCTTAAAATTAGGAAACGCTAGAATTATATATAGCAAGCATAGATTTTTACATTATGTAGATTTAGAAGAAATTGTAAAGCAAACGGCAAAACTCGAAGAAAACTTCAAAATACTTTCAAATAATTTCCAAAAAGTGGAAGCAACAAATTTAATATCTTATCATGCTCTCGCTCAAAATCTCTTAAGCAGAACAGAATATTTAATTGAAACCTTGCACAAGAAATTAACAAATCTCCACCCCTTTGTTAGACAAAAAAGAGGATTAATTAATGCTCTTGGAAAAGTAAATAAATGGATTTTTGGAAATCTTGATGCTGAAGACGGTATTAGATACGATAACGCGATTAAAGTGCTTTCAGAAAATCAAAAATCGATCATTCAAGAAACTAATTTACAAACAACCTTGTTTAAAAAATTAATAAATCATTATAATAAGTCAATAACAACTTTGAGCCAAAATCAAGAAAATTTTAGTAAAAATCTAAATCGATTTCAAGTAGCAATGGATCAAAAGATCACAGATATCGGTCAATACATTAGCTTTCAAGGTGTGATTTCTTCAATAAATTTAGATTGCCAAAATCTTGTTACATTTTTAGACAACTTAGAAAGTGCCATTCTATTTTCGAAACTTAACACACTGCATAATTCAATCATCTCAGTAAAAGACATAGAGGAAATGATAAAGTACTTAGAAAAATTATATAAAGTTGATGAAATTCCTCATTTTGAGAATCCTTTGTCTTATTACCAAATTTTAGGAACTCAAGTTCATTTTTCAGGTAATAAAGTTATATTTGCTATTCATGTTCCAATTATCGATCCAAAACCCTTTGAGTTTTATCACCTTTTCCCGATTATCCAAAATCACCAAATGTTTATACCCGAATACCCATTTTTGGCACGAAACCAGAAGACATCGACCCCCGAAAAACATGAATGCCCTGCACTGGACAACATCTACTATTGCCAGCAGCACTATTTGCCCGCAGATAATTGTACAATCCAATTGATAAATGGAGGATCATCCGAAAACTGCCCACTGTTAACCGTTAATGCCCAAGAATCAATAATCGAACAAATCAGTCAAGAAGAAATAATTGTCATGCCACTGAACACTGAGAGAATACTATCAATTTGCAATACAGATCAATACTTCGATATTTCTACACCAAGCCTAATTAAAATACCAGAAAATTGTGAAGTCCGCATCACTGATAAGAAATTCGTAAACAATCAACAAATTAAGAAGGGCAAACCACTAATCTTGCCCAAACTAGAAATCAAAATTAATTCAAAATCAAGAGACTTCCAGGCCACCAATATCACGAAGATAGATTTCGAAAATTTATACGAAATCAACAACGTAGCCAAACAGCTGATTCCCGTACAGGAAGAAAAATCGACCACCTACACATTGCCGATATTCAGTACATTTTTAATAATCCTATCTATTGCAGTAGCCATCATATTATTTCTGAAAATTAAGAAGAAGAAGCCCTGTCCATGGTGCCCAATGTCAAAAAAGAAAACCGAAGAAAATTTGGAAGAAAACCCCGATGGCCCATCTGCGAAAACAAATTTCTCTATTTTCGCAGCTTAAGGAGGGAGGAGTTACATGCAGTGAACTTCATGAGACGACAAAGCGCACACCTGCAGACGATATCAAGTTTCATTTCATCGCAATTGTTTTCAACGTTTAAATATTAATTATGATCATTCTTTGAGCCTTCGCTTGCATTGTATCAGTCTGAAATAAGTTTTGTAATAATTTTTCAATAAATTTTGTTTTTAAAAAGTTATTTTGGAAGGACAACGATTTAATTCACACAAGTTTTTTTAGGAGCTACACAATTACTCACATACCAAATTTATATATTTTAAAATACCACAATACTGTTGTAGTGAAATTATTTATAAGTTTGGTTAGGAGGAATAATTGTGTAACTCCTAAAAAAACTTGTATCAATACGGCTTAATAATTATTAATTAATGTTAAATAATTGAGGTAATTATGCTCATGTACTTTGTCTTTGTTGATCTAATCTTCTAAATAATTATTAATGATAAAGTGTAGTCTTTGTAAAATTTTTAACTGGAAATAGTTTCGGCTTTCCCGTACCTTTAGAAGTTTGGAAATCAAAGAAACCTTTTACAAAAATTATATGTAAACGTTAAATACTAGCATTTTTAAGTGATATCTAAGAGAATCTAGTTGAACTATTGTATATTTCTTAATGAAGAGTTTTAGTAAGAAAATAGTAGTTGAACAAAATCTGATATCTTCCATTCTATTTGTTCTAGTACTCGCATGTACCAAACAAGGAATTAAGTCGATTTCTTAATTCCTTTGGAAAGAAATGATATGAGCTTTAGTGCGATGGTGATGGTAGCATCAAAAAGTAAATGAGAGTGAATCACATGCAAACAGATGTCTTTCTGTGTAACCAGAACCAAAATATAATGAGGATTTCTCCATAATAATTGCTTAGGCACAAAATGAAACGTACGAAAAATAATTTTTTAATTAAAGCAAATTTGATCACAGAATAATGAAATTAAGTGTACAGAAACATTTCCGAAAAACATCCATTGACCTTCTTGTTGTGATGTCTGGCTCCATCCAGGAACAACACATAGGGCCGCAAAACTCCAAACGAGTGACCGGCCCACCAAATTGTTGAATGGTATTTACTCGATATGTTTTCTACTGCGTAAATTCTGCTTGTTCAGTCAGATTTACCGTTTTCTGCTTTTGCCAAATCTTTGTGTAGTAAACAAATCTTGGTAACATAGGAAACTGTTACAAAGAATTAAGCCTTCGCCACACAGAAAGCGTTATAAAGCGATGTTCGGCGTTTTTATACCGTCGCGTTACAGCGTTATATTACTCAAGTTTGTGTCATCCCTACCACACTCACGACATTAAGACGTCGCGTCACCTACTCTAACGCGACGTCAGGCGTTCGGGTTGTCACAAAATACAAAATAACGCGCGTTAGTTGCCTCTTTTTCAATCAAGATCTGTAAAGAAACAGAAAAATTAATCGCGCATATGTGAAAGTTTGTTTATTTGTATGATACCTCCCATAATTTGTACAAAGATATCTTCAAGCAGGCGGGGGCATGTAATGGATTGCTGAAGAGCTGAGTATTTCAAATTAGTAAACTTTTTATTACTATTATTACGTATCTTTTCCTTTCACAAGTCAAAGCTAGAAGAAGCACAGCTTCCTCCTCTTTCTACTCAGATATGTACTTGCAGTAGAAACACACACGCAGTACTGAATCCTTTTCATATATAATGCTGTGTGTGTGTCGTAGCCATATCGCTGAACGCCGAGGAGGACGCGCGTTCCCCTAGCGTCGCGTTATAACGCATTCTGTGTGGCAACGAAGGCTTTAACTCACGAATATTGTCGTATTATGAGAATAGCATTTGGTTACGAGAATTCATCCGACCGCTGGTGCAATCGGCCATCAACCAGTTCATGGTAGGGACATTATTCCGATAAATTCTGGGAACCCGAAATGTTTGTCTCTCAACCGGCGGACCGCTGCCGTTACTGGGAATTCCTGTAAAGCTTCCAGAACGTGATGGAATTTCCCGATGGTTCGTGGACGTACCAGACAATTCCAAGATAAATGTATAAATAAGAAGAGCTAGCGTTATGGTGCAGTTACATGGCTCGAAGCTCGGCTCGTGACCCTTTTTTTTTACAACCCACCTTTGTGATTACCGACTAGTAGGCACCTTTGAAGTTTTCATTTCATTCGTTCAGATTCGATATTTAGGTATCCAAACATCTGGGTCGTCTCTTTGTCGCAAATCTGCCTTGCGACAAAAAGGATTGCTGCCGCTGCCGCATTCTGAAGTGCTAAGTTATTATTATTTAAGTCATAGAGATCTTTTTAAAATTAGACGCGTTCTAGTATGGCTATTAGTAAGTTAATAATTACAGTTATGTTATAATCTGTACGTCCTTATAAAGTGAACCTATAAAATCATGAAATGGAGTAGGTTTCTAAAACACAATTCTTAGGGTTTGACAGCTCATATTAAATAATTGTATCAAGCAAAATCGAAATTAGATAGATGTTTTGTAAAATGTGATTCTGCTGTTTCTCGGCAAAATAAAAAACATAAAAACTGTACCCTTTAATAGGTTTGAATCAGATTACATGGCTTTATCAGAAGCTGTTTATTTAAGAAAGTGATTACATTTTAACCAAACTTTTAGATGTTCAAAACATATTTGCGATATAATTTCATTCGGAAGGTTATTAATGATTTTAGTGACATGCCAGCTGACTTAGTCACTCAAGGGAAAAAATTACTGTCAAGAATTATTATAATTTTTTAATATAAAAGATTAACATTTAGATATAATGTTTGTAACCCATAAAACAAATATTAGTGAATAAAGAACCAAATGAAACAAAGCCATAAAATATTTTATAATTTAAAAGTTTATAAAAAACTACATTTTTATTTTATTGTAGTGGAGCATGATAAGTAGCCCAGGTCATTTACGAAAATATGTGACAAAACTAATAGTAAACCAAAACCGACATCAACCTGTTCTAATGATAAAACTTGTCTAATTGACATAAAATTGAAATTTTTTTATCGATGCGTTTTACAAAAAAAAAACGCGAAAAATCGGTAACAATTTAGTTTTTTACCTTTTACACAAAATCCACCAATAAAACCGTGTTTGCTACTATGGGCAATGTTGAAGAGAAATGAAAAACCTACAAAATGGGCTACAGTACGCTCAATTTTGTTAACTGGTTTTTTAGATAATGGAACATTTACCCAAAATTCAAAAAAAAGTCGTTTATATATTTTTTAATTTTATAGCCAAAACATTCTTATTAACTCAAGCGATAGATCGTGTCATACCCAGTTTGATGTTGGTTTTGTTCTACTATTAATTTTGTCACCTTAAAGTCATTTTCTCCGTAAATGACCTGAGCTAAAGGTGTACTCAACAGAAATACATAAACAAGGCAACCCTTTGTGTGCTTTACTAATTGAACAATTTTTATAAATTAGAAACGTACACAGGTTAAATTTGAAGCTTGCAAAATCATTGAACCGTTTACGTAATGAAAACATGTATGTAATTAGCTGTCAATGTATCTTATTATATTAAAATTGAAAATATTTAAATTGATTAAGTTTCAGAGACGTCAGTAGATATCTCTTTATAAGAGGTTTTTCCTACTTTCTGGAATCCGACGAAATGATGGAAATTGGTTAATTGAACAAATTGATACTTGGATATGGGAATTAGTATTAAAATAAATATCACTAAAATACTGTGTAAAAAATATTTGAAAGTAAAACTAAATTACAAATTTATTAATTAGTCAAACTCCACCATTTATTTTCAGTTGTTAGGTTATCAGTAGATGTATTAATGCAAAATATGTATATCAGAATCCATGGTAGTTCTTGGTTTATACACATCATCTAAAAATATTGACATGGTGTCATAAAACTAACCTATCCTACCCCATGCGTCTTGCTGCTCATTTCGGTTTTTGTAATTAGCATTTTTGGGGTAAAAACTTAAGAATGCAAAAATTTAATCATTGGACCACTCCATCTTTCACTATCGACTAACGCGCACTAGATATTGACAATAACTTTGAACAAATAAATGATAAACGTACAGAGCAACCCTGTTTCGTACTGAATAATATTTAATACTTCCTAAGATTTATAATGCATTACTCAGATAGGATTATATTGCCCTGCCCAAAGTGTTTTATGAAGGTTTGATACCTGCATTAAATTCAATATTATTCTTTTTTGTTCTGGGTTGGTATAGATTTGTAAAATTTATTTATTATGGGTATTAAAATCATTTTATGAGGATTAGTTCAGTGTAATTACCATGTCATTAAAATATTCTAAGTAAATAATTTGAGGTTGCTGACCATTATGTGATTATCCTCCATTCGGGATACAATCTTTGCATAAATACCTTTGTTGTAAGTGTATAACTTAAAGTATATTATTGGGGTCTTTTTAAATAACTGTATAGTAATTCAGTAGAAATATTACTCCAATTTAATATGGTGAATCAAAAACAGATCCCGGTATGGTTTATTTCTGTAATAAATTGTTAAATTCATATTTAAATATCATAATTTTGTTTTAACACGTGCCCAATGCCGTTTTTCTAATTTAGTCTTGTCGAATATATTGTAAGTAAGCCGAAGTTCTATCTTCTTAGTTTTATTTGTGAATTAAAATAAGATAAGGTATGGTTTATTGATGCAATACATTCATATTTAAATATCATAATTTTGTTTTAGCATGTGCCCAACGATTTATTTGCTACCGTTTGACCATTTTTTATTGATACCATCACGGGACAAAGAAGGCCGACGAGCCTTTCATGTGGACCGACATTTGTTGGTTTCCACGCGCCGAGCCAATCTACCTGTCGAAATGCAATAAAAATAAATTCACCCTTGCTATCCGCATAAATTATGAATTTTTTGTGCTATAAATCGGTAAGCGGTATTGTTCCTCAAACGAAAGTTTTGTCGGTACCGGAGAATATCCAAAGGATATATCCCGGATTTTTTTGCATTTCTAGAAAGGGTCACGAGCCGAGCTTCGCGCCATGTAACTGCACCATTAGGAGGCATTCAGTTTTCGTCGGTCGTTTGTACAGTTAAGATAAAATGTAAATAGTCGTTTCTGTGAATATAGATTTGTGTAAAAGTAGTGGAAATAAATTAGAGTGAGTTAGACTGTGTTTTTAAATAAATCCAAGAAAATACCTGCAGAGGTCAAGCCAGAGTCCGAATCGTTGATGGAGAATCCGAAGATGGCGGAAACGATGAAGCCTATGTAAGAAAGATAATAGAAGAAGTCCTTACCGAAAAAAGACTAGTGAGATGTCGGAAGTGTCGTCAGGTAGGACATGTCCAGAGTCGTTGCAAGGAGAGCAACGGAGTCCAGACTTCCTCGGCGGGAAAAATAAAGAAGGTCTATGTAAAGGGACCATCGTCTACCTGTAGCAGACAAGTGTCAACTACCAACGCATATGTCGCTTCGCTACGCAACCACGTTAACAGTGTCTTCGTAGATGGCCTTATTAATAGGAGGCAATTTTCAATGCTGCTGGATACTGGTGCGACAAAAACAGTTATAAGGCCCAACATCGTTTTGGGGACGATGATAAAACCAACGAAATGGAAACTGCGAACAGCGACAGGAGAAGCAGCGAAAGTCCATGGTGAAATAGAGGTTGAAATTACCTTGGGAAACACAACCTTTCTACATCGGGCATTAGTGGCAGACATCGAAGACGAAGTAATCATTGGAATGGATGTCATGAGCTCCAAGGGATTCCAGTTAAAGTTCAAAGATGGAATTCTGCGAGTGAATGACGAAGAAGTGGTGCTTCATGGAAAAGATGACATAATGCATCGAGCCATCTTAGCAGAGGATGTCAATGTTCCGGAAAGAGTGAAATCATTGTAGATGCTTGCCTAGATGGGAAAGCTAAAACTGGAACCGTAATGATGTTTGATCCCGAACTTAACGACGGAAATGTAGGCAGAGGAGTCGCACTGGGGAAGACTCTGTTTCGGGTCAAGGAGATTGTGCCAGTAAGAGTAATGAATCTGAATCGTTACTCGGTTGTGCTAAAGAAAGGAACAACTTTGGGCCATTGTTCATCAGTTTCCTCTGTAGTCAGAAGCACACAGCATGAGAAATACCACAAGGTAAACTATCTGAGGAACTGGAAAGACTCATCACAGATTCATCTAAGAATTTGAAACCAAACCAGAAAGCAAAGTTGAGGGACATCGTTAGAAACTACCAGGATATTTTCGATGGCAAAAGAGGACGAACCGATCTGGTAAAACATAAAATTAATACTGGGGACGCTCAACCTATTCGACAGTCGGCAAGAATACTACCCCTAGCCAAAAGAGAAGAAGCCGACAGGATAGTCCGCGAGATGGAGGAAGAAGGTGTTATTGAACCATCCAATAGCCCTTGGGCTTCTCCAGTTGTCTTGGTTAAAAAGAAAGACGGTTCGACTCGATTTTGCGTGGACTATCGGCAATTAAACCACGCCACAAAGAAAGACTATCCCCTCCCAAGAATAGACGATACCCTAGATACGTTGGCTGGATCGAAGATGTTTTCCACCCTGGACTTGAAGAGCGGTTATTGGCAGGTGGAACTTGTGAAAGAAGACCGAGAAAAGACTGCTTTTACCATCGGCTCAGGACTTTACCAATTCACGGTGATGCCGTTTGGGTTGTGTAATGCTCCAGCGACGTTTGAAAGATTGATGGAAACAGTGTTAAAAGGGTTTTCATGGAAAACGTGCCTGGTGTATCTTGACGACATTATCGTGGTTGGAAGATCATTTGAAGACCACGTCAAGAACCTGGAGGAGGTGTTTCGGCGACTTCGGAGTTCCGGACTAAAGTTAAGCCCGAAGAAGTGGCAGCTGTTCCAAGAGGAGGTGCAATATCTTGGACATGTGGTTTCCGCAGAGGGTGTAGCTGTTGATAAACAAAAAGTCAAAGCTGTCCAGGAATGGCCGATTCCTAAAGATATTCACTAGTTAAGCAGTTTTTCCTGGGGTTATGCACGTACTATCGTCGGTACGTCGCCGGATTTGCTAACATCGCCAAGCCACTTACTGGACTCACAGAGGGGAAGGTGCAGTACCAGTGGGACGAGGAATGCCATCGATCATTCGAGACACTGAAAAGAGCATTGACGAGTGCCCCCGTCTTAAATTATCCTTTGCCAGATGGGAACTTCGTTTTGGATACCGACGCAAGCATGTCGGAATTGGTGCGGTGCTTTCGCAGATCCAAGACGGTCAGGAGAAGTCATCGGCTATTTCAGCAAGACCTTGAGCAAGCCGGAACGGAATTACTGCGTTACTCGCAGGGAACTCTTGGCTGTGGTAAAGGGGGTAGAACATTTCTACAAGTACCTCTATGGTAAAAGATTCCTCCTGAGGACTGATCATGCAGCACTGAAGTGGCTCCTGCAGTTTAAAAACCCCAAAGGACAAGTGGCCAGGTGGATTGAGCGGTTGCAAGAATTCGACTTCCAGACTGAACATCGAGCTGGAACAAGCCATAAGAATGCTGATGCCCTATCGAGGAGACCATGCCCTGATGATTGCAAACATTGTCAGCGAGCAGAAGAAAAAGGGGCTGTTCTCTGTAGAACTACGGCCATCGATGACCATTGGCAATCTGCGGAGATCCAAAAAGACCAGAAATTAGATCCAGATTTGAAAGAAGTTATCCGGTGGAAGGAAGAAGACCGCAAACCTACGTGGCAGGAGATTTCCCGATACTCACCAACCATAAAGTCGTATTGGGCTCAGTGGAACTCTCTCATCCTGGAGAATGGACTTCTGAAGCGCGTCCTGGAAACCCCAGAGGAAGGCAAGGACAGAAAGCAGATTGTAGTCCCTAAAAATAGGAGACCAGTATTATCATGGGACGAGAATTAAGACTACCATGCGATTTGAAGTTTAGTTGTCCCCCAGGAGAAGAGACCGCAGAGGAAGACTATGTCAGCCAGCTACGTCAAAAGATGAACGACATCCTTGAACGAGTATGGTTAAACATCGAAAATGCCAGTGCCCGAATGAAGGAAGCCTACGACATCAAAGCCGAGGGCGGAGGATTCCAAGTTGATGATCTTGGTTGGTTGTATAACCCGCAACGTCGTCGTGGATATTCGCCCAAGCTACAGAGATCTTGGGAGGGGCCGTACCAAATTGTGAAGAAAATCAACGATGTTGTCTACAGAATAAAGAAGCTACCTCGGGAAAACAAGATCCAGTGGTAGGGAAGGTCCTTCATCTCGAAGATAAACAACCAATGGGTACCAGAGACATCTTTTATTCTCGCAAGACAAGCCAACATATAGCGATCTTTGGAAGACTCTGGTAGAATTGAGGAATGTGATGATGGAGAAGAATCTGATGAAATTGGCGGTCCCAAAGATAGCCTGCGGGTTGGATGGACTGAATTGGAGGGTGGTGAGAAGTATGATGGAAACAATCTTTCGATTCAGTGGCGTCGACATCCTGGTATGCTGTCTCAGTACTCGCAGCCCAGATTCGAAGACCGTTGATTGTTACTTCCACCAAACTTCCCGTTGTCGAAATGGAGAGTCCTGCAAATATCGTCACACCAGGAAGGATTCTGGGACATTCCGGGACGAAATGGTCTTAAGGAGGGGGCAATGTTACGAGAATTCATCCGACCGCTGGTGCAATCGGCCATCAACCAGTTCATGGAAGGGACATTATTCCGATGAATTCTGGGAACCCGAAATGTTTGTCTCTCAACCGGCGGACCGCTGCCGTTACTGGGAATTCCTTTAAAGCTTCCAGAACGTGATGGAATTTCCCGATGGTCCGTGGACGTACCAGACAATTCCAAGATAAATGTATAAATAAGAAGAGCTAGCGATAGGAGGCATTCAGTTTTCGTCGGTCGTTTGTACAGTCAAGATAAAATGTAAATAGTCGTTTCTGTGAATATAAATTTGTGTAAAAGTAGTGGAAATAAATTAGAGTGAGTTAGACTGTGTTTTTAAATAAATCCCAGAACAGAACTGAACCCGAGTGTGAAAATAAAAACATTACAGTATATTTCTGATTTATTATCGTCGTTAAATATAGTTTCCATGACTTCCAAGACAGGTAGCATTTTCCAAGTTTTTCAGCAACATATATTTAAGGTGTTTTTATTTTTTTTTTTTAGGTGGGCGAGGCTTCTTATATATATACTTTAATGATACCATGATGATGATGATAAAACTCTGAAAGTGACCTCCGGTGGATTTGGCTGAAATTTTCATATTTTGTAGATCTCAATGAAATGAATAAATTTCTTCATGGCCACAAAGTCTGATGACTGATGGTTTTCAAGTTATGGTTAATTTTATATTTATTGTCAGGATATGCCACGACTCGATATGTATATTATAAACTACTGGAAGTATTAATCTGAAAAAAAAAGTATCCAGGGGCTTTTCGGAGTGCTGGTTTCAGTTAAACCATTTTCAGTTGTCGACGACTTCCTGTTCTACCAGAAAGTGAACCCAATTTGTTTTTTATTAGAACATCCTGTTTTTAACATTTTTAGAATCTACGAATTTCAATATAACTTTATTGGAAAGACTCCAGTTAAAAGTATTTCAACTTTTTGAAGTTTTGACAGATAATTTTTGGAAACAAAGACGGCCTGGTCATAAATTACCGGAATTTGCATGAATAAAACCTGAATCCTAAATCTTCGGAAACTTTTCAAAAGAATATACGGAGTGCTTAGCAATTGGCGCCGAATTTGGCTATCTCGAAAACCGTATATATAATTTTTTTCAAGTGGCAACCTAGTGGAGTCTACGCTAAAAAATAGGGAGACTTTTGTTTGTTTAAAACTCAATACTTAAATTAAACGGTTTTTGTATAAATGTCTGAATTATCACTAAGACTTTTTTGGTAGAATCGACAAGAAACAAATGCTGAAGTGTCAACAAACAATATTTGCTAATAATTTGATTTTAAGGCACAATTATATCGAAGGCATTTATCATGTCCCGTTCAGGATTTAGTAACTAAGTTCCGTTGGCGATACTCGGATAGACCAACACCCACTCTAGACACGCTGACGGGGCTCATTCACAATTGCAAAACAGATGGGCAGGATGTGAAAAAGCAAGAAACATGGAAACCTGTCGTAGATAATGAAGAGAATGAAGTTACAATCTTCGCATACTTCAGAGCATTTCCAGAAAATACATCAATAGATGCAGAAAGAGATATGGGAATCCCTAACATGTGTATTCAGAGGATTCTAAAAAAATATTAAGTACCATCGGTATTCATTCTCATTACTTCATCATTTAAAAGCAGGTGACCCTCAAAGACGGAATTTCGAATTCATATTAATCAAAATTCAGAAAGACGAACATTTTTTACCCAAAATGATTTGGACGGATGAGGCAACATTTTTGGACTGTTCAACCACTATAACTCACATTACGGGATTTATACTAATCTACACATGTTTAGAGGAAGACTGTTTCAAGGTTACTGGAGTATCAAAAATTTGTATGATTGAAATTTTAACTATAACCTTATTAGAAAGCAAAGGGTGAAATCAAAAAATATTTTTAGTTTATTTTCAGTTGAGACATACCTCGAAATTTTAGAAAATGGCTTACATCGATGAGATTTGATAAGTCAATTCTAAGGAATCAGCTGTGTTATCAATACGACCTCATAATATTGCACCTGTGAGTAACTTTTTAGACAATCATTTTGAAGATCGTTGGATAGAGATATCACTCCATTAGCTTTTTTGTTTGGAGTCGAATAAAAAATATTGTCTCTGCTGCACCACTAACAACAAAAGTAGATTGCCAGGAAAGAGGAATGCATTTCGATACGTTCTCCACCAGAAAGTCAGAGTGGCACACATGCCGGATTTTTAAGAAGAATTCATAAATGTTTGGGAAACCAGTTCGAACATTTCAATTTCTTGTTTGTGCCCGTGTTTGTGTTTTACAATCGTGGATGATCCGTATCCATTATCTACGACAGATTAATTTTGTTTTGCTTTTTAATAAAATAAATGTGTGTTTTACAGTTCGGAATGACCTTCTTCATGATGCCATGAGTATGCTTTGGTTTATCCGGATATCGCGTAGGAAAGGTTTCACAGACTTTTTTTCACCATATCAAATTTTGCATAAATAATCAAGAAATTAAAGGAATGTATATGTGTTTCTTGAAGGTTCCTCCAAAAAAGTCCACTAATAATTCGGAGATATCTCTTATAACCACTCGGAAATTTAAATTTTTCCAAGCGCATATAAAAACTGTTTAATTTAGTCTTGTAATCATAAACTCTTATTTTTTAGCGTAGAATCCAGTGGTGTTGATAAAAATTGGGATGCCATTTGAAAAAAATGAGTATACGATTTTCGAATTCACTACCAATTTCTGAGCACTCCTTACAATTTTTTGAACAGTTTCCAAAGATTTAGGAATCATCAAGTTTTATTCAGGCAAATTCTGGCAATTTTTGACTTGGGCCTATTTGTTTCCAAAAATTATTTTTTTTGTGGAGGGCTGGATCTGTCAAAAGTTTCAAAAAGTTGAAATAACTTTCAACTGGAGCCCTTCAGACAAATGATGTTTCCAATAATGTTATATTGAAATTCATCGTTGATTGTAAAAAATATATAAAAAACAGGGTGTCCCGTTTAAAAATAAAGTTTGGGTCCACTTCCGATAGAACTGGAAGTCGTAGATAACTGAATCTTCGAAAATCCCCTGTATACTTCTTTTCAGATTAATACTCCCAGTAGTTTCTCATATACGTATTGACTCAGATCACAGTGGTATACTCTGTAATAAATGTAAAATTAACAGATTATGAAAATCTCAGCTAAATCCACTGGGGGCCACTTTCCATAAGAAATGTGCGGGTTTTTAAGTTAAAATAGTTCGCGCTTCATAAGTTTCAGTCAAAGTGCTAATTAATTTAGGTGTGGCATAAATTACTTAAACAATTACACAATATCAAGAAAAGAACCGTTTTGTCAATTATTAGCTATATTTGGGGCCAGTTTAGTCGTAACTCATTTAAATTGACTACTTCGATAAAGTTAACAGGGAAATTAACGAGAAACTTATGCTTTGCCAGCAATGTTTGCTATTACATTGAATACAACGATAATTAAGCTAAAGATATTGCAAAATAACACTGACTGTTATCTTTTAAACCGTTAGCTAAACAAATCTATAAGGTATGCTAATGATGATATTAGGAAGTTCAGAAGTGTTATTGAGTTAAGAGAATTTCCTAGTGAAAACAATTCAAGAGGTTAAATATTTTTAATAGGCATTATTTTTTTATATTTAATATGTAAAACATTGAAATAAATGAAAAAGTGAAGATCAGTAAAATTGCAAAAAATCAATAAACATATCATTGTTGTAGTAGTAAAATTTATATATTTACTTGTGTAACTAATTCGTTGTGATTCTCAATTGGGCCGACAATACATTGTGTTTTGCTTACCAAATTTGGTTGAAATTTATTATTGTGTTTAAATTGTTCTGGACATTCAAAAATTAATTGGACGTTATAGGCGGCATTAAATTGTAATAAGAGACGTCTCTCCTAGGAGTTTTAAAAAATTATTTGTTATTTTTTTGGAAGTATCTATTACATCGTATTTCCAAGGACAGCGGTAAGGTCCAGCACTGCAGGTAACTAGCCAGTTTTATTCACTTAATCAAAGGGGGATTGCATTTCTTTGTGTTCGATATTCTTATCACTTTCGGCAGGTTTTTAGAAATATGTGATACCATAAATAGACATGTACGGTTTAAATAAGAGATTTTACGGAAAACAGCAGATTATTTTGAAATTAAGGGTTAGTGGCATAAACGTACTCACGCCCGTTTTTGTGGGAGCAGTTGATTTATTGTTGAACCCCCAAATCCTCCCTCGCTACGCCTATGGTTAGTGGGAGTAGAGTAGATGAAATTGTCCGAATTAATAATTCATGCGAAAAATACTCAAAAAATAAGTTTTGAATTCTTTTTGTATTTGTATACATCTTTCTACGTACGCCTATAAACCATCCCTCATTGGAACCGATCAGCTTTGATCTCTGGTTGACTGTATGCAGACTAGCGTACCGTTTAAGAACTATTGCTTCTTGTGCATCTGAAGCGACCATAACAAGAATAAGTTACTTTCGGTCTCAAAGGGAAGATTTCCTAATAGTACTATTGACGAAGCAATATACTAAATAAAATCATAAGACAATATTAATAATGTAACACTATACATAAACTTTTTGGTCATAAAACAGCCGTGTTCCCAACATAATTAGTTAAACGTTTTCCTGCAAGACACAAAAATGAATTTTTGTTGACTAGTATTGTGTAATACGTTTTTGCGCTTAAATACGTTTTTATAATTTTACTACGATTTGTTAACTCGTAAATGTTCACTCGTTTTTGGCAATGAAATCTTGCTTACTTTCTCCCTAAAAGCTCTGCATCTAGTCTACTAAAATGAATCCAAGCTCTCTTTAGATAGAGTTCATCGCCTTTGTTCCTAGCATCGACTATTGTTGTCTCAAGATAATATTTAATAATTTCTCATTTCGCTATTTGTCATGGATAGTAAAACTTGTGTGTATATACTTGTTGGGAATAACACCACCTACACTTGTTGAAATTCGGTGTATTTCTAAACATTTCGGGATCTAAGTCAGATGCCGGTGTAAATGGCAATAAAGAATCTGTAAACGCAAACTAAAATGTTTGATAACCGATATCGATGATTCTTTTATCTGAAGTTTATTCATGTTAAAATAAGATATACTTCATATACATATCTCGTAGATATTCGTTGTTTTTCTTACAGTGTAGTTTCTGATAGCCAATGTGCGTTCTTTATTTATTTTATGTACTCTGTAAATCTTTTTGGGGCTCCTTTGTTCTGCTTTGCGGATTGGGTTGTTTGTACGTGTCTTGTTGTTTTGGTGTATTTTATTTAAGTTAATTTCTTCGACAATTCTAAATTCATTATATTTTCATAAACCTGTACATTCTGTATAGGCCATCAGTCATTTTTCGAAGAACTAGTTCTAAGTGTTAAGAACTTCCACGTTCAACTGTTGGATATGTTTTATAGGTACTTGTAGTAGGTACTCCATCGCATGTGAAATATGATATTGCTTCTATTGCTTCTCTGGGCAGAAGTTTATAACCCTTAATTCCTTGAAGTGTATCACCAACCCTTGCGTTGAAGTTGCCTACAATGCTTCCTCATAAAAGTCAGTAGTCGGATCATGAATGTAGTGATTAAATTTATTGTTATTAGTGTCATTGTCTAAGTAGAACTCTTAGTATCCACAAGTTGCTAATTATCAATTTTCCAGCATGAGGAGTAACCTTAACCTTCTTAGTAACTTGTTCCCTGCATGACGATGTTTGGTCTTCAGAGCGAAATGTTAAAGCCACATGTGGTTAGTTAACTTTCATGTTGCAAGTTGTTTTATTTTTTGGAACATATCACTCACGTACGATCTCTCCACAAGCGTATTCTACTCAACAAAAGAGATCCACTTTGGAACTGTTGAATATGAAGTACAAAGTTCTTTGTGAAGTATTTCAGAACAGTTCTTCTTTCTGCTTTCAATATCTAAATTTTAATTTTAATTATGAATAAGAAAACACACACATACATTTTTCAACAGTTATGCGTTATGTTTATACCCGAACAAGTAGAATATAAAAGACTGACTAATTAGTCATCTTTTGATTCTTCCTACATATTTGTGAATCTACCATTGTGTGCATTAAATGCTTTTTCGTACTGTTTTGTCTTCCTAATAGTTGTAGTCATACTCGACCACAAACTGCTATTTGTGGAATCGTAATGGTGAAATTGTAGAAACTCGTTAAAACATACACTTTATGTTTATTATTTTAGAAAGTGGCAGATATCTGCGAGGTCGTTGAGCTTGAAATTATTTTGTTTTATTCAGCATACGTAAATATAAATTAACTAAGTCTGTCATTATATGTTCTTTATACCTACACTTTTACTTAAATATAACTTTAACTGTAACATAGCACGCAAGTGGTGGGATACTCGTATCAATGAAATTACCAATGCGGTACATGGAAACAAGTACTTATTCGTCATTGGTATGTACAAAATGTACCAGTAAATCTAAATTCTAAATATTTCATTGTGCATTTATTATAAATTCTCTTTTCTTGCAATTCCTTTTTTCCTGTTTCCTAAGTAATACCATTTACAGAATGACCATAAAAAGGCACACATGTTCATGAAAGCTATTAGTAGCTTATCGATCAAATGTCAGCGATCTAAAGGTTTGGTTCTTTGAATGGGATGTTTATATTAAAAACAATTCTGAACTGGCTATCCTACACTCTTCCACATTCCTTTTCGAGTTATCGATGCGGCTTTCAATTTTAATGGAACGTTATCTTAATACTTGTCGGTAAATGAAGTGGTTAATTTACTTACTTTTTCCATGTATGTCTTATTTTACCGGAATGTAACAAACTATTAAATTTATTTTGTTAGATATCGCAAATGTAGTTTTATGCTGAACATTAATGTACTTGTATTCTGTTTGAAATGCACTTAGTGTACTATAATAAACTGGAGACACGTAAAAGTTACAAACCATTTTTTAAATATTTATGATTTTCTTATTATTCAATTTAAATTTCTTAAAAATGTGTTACATCTTTTATATTTAGTATGCTCATTTCAAAATTTAAAGGTTTTTCTACTTTTCTTCTATATTTTTTTTAAGGTCAGTTCTGCTTTTTGTGATATTGGTGATATCCTTTTTTTTAAATTAAAGTGGCACTGGGGTGATAACCGAATTGTCTATTGATGAAGTAGCAAAGGCATTCGGTTATCACGTTTACGGTAGTTTCAATTTACCACCAATCTTTATGATATTGTGCTTAGATAAATTATAAGTACATTCCGTTCATGATTATTCTGCCTGTTCATTTGGGTTTTCTCTTCTCACTTCTTTACTGGAACAGATAAGAATAATTACCCGTATTACTGGTTGTCTCTTACAGAAAGTCTTCTTCACAGATGTTCTGAGAGGAGCAATGTCCAAAATATGATCAACCAATCTTCGTATGTACAAATAAGTGTATTGCATAATATGTATACTTATATGTCGTGTGGACGTTTCAACTTCAAGTCTGAAGTCGTCAATCACTTTATGGATTATTGATGTTTAAGTTCTGGCATAGTGACAGAGATACAAAATTTTGTTTGGCAAATAAATTTGACAGTGACAACTGATCTGGTTCTTTGATCTCTGGATATTTAGATTTCCGCTATTATGCTCGTCTATTGTTTCTATGTCTTACTAATTGATTATCGTGCAGCTAGCTTTCTTATATTTACTCTTTTTAATTCTCTTTGTTTACCAAGATCTTGGTGTTAGTCTATATAATGCTGTGCCTTCCAGAGCTGTTTGCCTAAGTTTGATTTTTCTCCACGTGCAATGTTGAATTTGGAAATGTTTTTGCTTCACTTGTACAAGTTTCGAACACCGAGCATACACAGAGAATAGATAGGAATTTCAATGCTAAAATTGTGTTAAAAAATAACGACTTCTCTTCTCTTCCCGAAAATAAAAGGTTTACAGAAACATGTAATATGCTGTTACCAAAAATAATAAGGAATCTACAAATTATTTAAATTTACGCTTCAAAAAATACCACTAGATGACTGTATTAGCTAAATAAAACAATTAATTGAAATTTAATATATATATATATATATATATATATATATATATATATATAAACAAATACGCAAATACAATTCAATATGCAATCTTTAAGAAATAGAGAGTATGACAGAATATTGTAGACAAATCATAAATATGCAAATTACTTATTTTTTAACAAAATAAAAACAGTAGAATGTTATAAATGTCGTATTGTACTATATTTCTCAAATATAAAAATCTTTGTATCATAAATGTTTCTCAGACAAAATTATAAAAGTAATTTGTTGATAAAACGATTAATATATATTATATGTTCATGACGAAACAATAACCTCTATAAAAATGCTTACCCTTTTGTATGTTTTTATTTCTTGATATAAATGACTTAGCAGGCTGCAGGGTGCTCAACTCCAGAGAAGCAATTTACTTCAATCGTCGTACTAAAAAGTTTCTTCTTATAAACTTTCTCAGGTACTTTATTTGAACTTGGGGGTTGGATGCACTTCATTTGAAATATTCCTATTGATTTCCTGATTGTCAACATAAAAACATAACATGTATGTCATAAAAGTTTGTCAGTTTTCATTGTTTTGCCTCATATTATTGGTGGATTAACTTAATTATTAGTATGTTTTTCTACAGAATTACAAAAGTATGTCCTGCACTACTTTCGTCACCTGAAATAATACAACCCTTAGTGACAGCATAACAGAAAAATACTTGCATACCGGTTCATTTACTGTCAGTAAATAATCTCTCAGTAATGTTATTTCTCTATCTCGATATATCCTTATACATTAAAATAAGCCAAAAGTCCCTATTAACATGTGCCCCAAAACGCACCCATAGGAAGTTTAATGCCCTTAAAAGGGCTCAAATAAAACTGTTTGTTTTTCTTCTGTTATTGACAAAACGGTCGAAAATAAATAGAAAAAAATGTATGGGTCTTACTTAAAAAACATGTGCTATTCAGTTTTTCAACATGCACATCATAAGCGTCCTATCGTCATTTCAGTGTTTGAATATGACTCTATTTTATGATTTGATTTTATGATTGTATATTTTTGTAATTTTTGGCCTATTAATTTTCAAACTCAGTTTACTCGAAAACCGTTGGAAATATTAATTTGGACAAAAATGATATTTTTAAGGTAAATTTGTAGAGAAAATTGCACCCACCTAAATAGGACGCTTATGATTTGCATGTCAAAAACGGAGTAGCTCATGTTATTTAACGATAAATTTATGTAAGACCCATACATTTTGTTCTAGTTATTTTCGACCGTTTTGTCAGTAACAGAAAAAAAAACAGTTTTGTTTGAGCCCCTTTTTAGACATATAACTTCCTAAGGGTGCGTTTTAGGGCATATGTTAATAGGGACTTTTTCACTTATTTTAATGAGTTCTATACACAGCAGTTTGTAACCCTATCTTAGAAACATCCTGTATGTATAGGCACAAACACAGGCACACTGTACACACAATTTTATTACGTTCAAGGGTTAGACTTTATAAATATATAGTTCGTAGGTTTGTTATATATTTGTATTTATGGGTGTTAGATCAAAATCTATCTATAAGTATACCAATATCAACAAGTTTTATAAATTTTCCATTTCCATTCGGAATTTTGATGTTATTCTCCTACCATAAAAATATGGTCAACATATCTCCACCTTGCTTTTGGTTTCTGAATATATATAGTTGTTTTCTCAGAATGAAGAATCCAAGCCATACCTAGTGAGTAGGAATCATTAAATTGGAAATATATTACGCTGAATTCTGTTCCATTATCTTTATATATATAAATCTTCTGTACGTGTGTTAGTCATTGAACTCCTCCTAAACGGCTGGACCCATTTTGATGAAATTTTTTGTGTGTATTCCAGGGGGTTTGAGGATGGTTTAGATTCACAATACGGTCAACAAGATATTGTTTTTTTAGTTAAATTATTTATTTAAAAATTGTTGTTGATGTTAGCACAACTTACATAGGATCCGGCAGACTGCGCTGTAGTCGCTGTGTCAAATATTCAAGAGTGTGCTTTAGTTTCAGTTACGTCTGATAGATGGCGTTCAGATTATATTGTTACAGCTAATTTTTAAAAGTTTAGACGTGGGACAGGACAACATCTGTCGGGTCCGCTAGTTATTATATATTATAGTGTTGCGGTTGGATTAGAGCTTGTGTTCACATACTTAATATATACTCAAAAATTACGTTAGATATTATTGGTATCTAGAGGTTCGTTTGACTAATGCTCTATACGGATGTTCACTTACATGGAATTATTTCAATTCATAGCTATGTCATTCAGGAAAGCGCCACTAAAACGGGCCATTGGAAACGACCAGGGTACGTTAACTGTTGTAGGTATAAAAAAGTAAATTTAATAATTGTTTTTTGTGTTTTGCTAAACACTGTAAATATTGTTATATACTCCGTGGGTTCAATTAAAATTTAAAAATTAATATTTACTCTTACTTTCTAGAAACTTTGATTTACATGAGATATACACAACAGCTGATTCGAATATCACAAATATAATACAACATAAGCTCTTCGCCGCACTAATTCACTGCTGGCATGATGGGCTGCTCCTTTTAAAATCAGCATTGAAAACTCTCGTACAATCCATTATGAATTCTACAGTTGCCGAGCGATTTTGAGATTAATTTTTTTGTCCTACCAGCGATCGATGTCGTACTGGAATGAAACCAGGGGTAAATTCCGTTACACCATGTTTCTTCATAGACACCAGTTATTGATAATTCAGACGGTTTTCAAAATTTTATGCCAATCAGCGAGCTCAGTAGTTAACTGTGCGAACGCTCGAATGGCGTAAAATTTGTCTGCTTTTTTTAACGTGGTTTCCCCAGTAGGCCTATTCCACGAACTATTATAATGTAATTCTCAGGGACAATACTTTTTTAAATGCGTAATGAATATTGATATTGGATATAGACTTTAAATTGTAGTTTTGATTTTTTTTGATATTTTAATCTGATTCATATTCTTCAAGGGCTACTTCAACACTCTTGTCTTGTTCGAATTCTGCTTCTTCTTCCTCCTCCTCGTGCTGGATGTTAATCAATTCTTCAAATGAAGCTGAATCAGTTGTCTCTTCATCAAAATCACATTAATCTTCCTCTGACGTATTTAATTGTACATCTGGGCAAGGCTGACCTTGGTAATTGTTACATGCTGGAAAAAAATAGAATTAAGGAGTTTTCCTGGAGCGGGTGGCAGTAAACTTTGAATCGGTTCCACAATATTATCTATGAATTTCCAACCCCAGTTTTTCTGTGTTGATTGCCTATCCATGTCTGAACTTGATAGAATACTCGATACAAGTGTTGGATGGCAGATGCCGATGTTGGATGGAGACATGATAATTGTACTTGCTTCTTGTGTCAAGTATTTTTGGCAACGATTAAATATCGGTATTTATCTAGACAATAAATTTTAGAGCTCCATAAACAGCAAGGACAAAGCGAATTCCTGCTGTGATTATTGTTGGCGGAGAAGAATCAATTTCTTTAAATACTTTTGCGCAGTCAATCAATTCTTTTTTTCGAATAATTTTATTACTGAAATTTTGCATGTAAAACTCAAATATGCTTTTGGCATTTTGGAAAAACGGATACCTAAACTTTGTGAAGAGTATATTTCTGTTCGCCGTTGAGATTTTCCACGTTGCAGAAAGTAATTAATTTGATCAGTAGTAGTCTTTGCAGTGAGTAGTATTAATAAATCAACATCTTGAGCAACTACAATTGTTGTGTTTGTTGCATTCAATATTTCTATTGCTGTTTCAATTATAAGAACTTCTGCGTCATTTTGACCATGATTCACTGCAAATTTTGCAATTGTCATGTTACTTAACACGGAAATAAAACGAGATTTATTATTAAAGTTAGCGAGATACCCGGCAGGTTTTCCGTGTAGAAAGTGTGAATCCATGATTGTGAAGGGACCCTTTGTGCAAATTGGTTCACGGCCTGAATTCACACTGTGAATTCGCGGCAATAGTGTGGAGCCGGCATAACACTAAAAGAAGCAGATATGGTATGCCAGATGTTATTGTTATAAAATTTATCTACTCCGTACCTGACTAAAGCAACGTAAAGCATTATTCATCCCAATTAAACATCAATCGCTGGGATGGTATAAAAAAGAACTGGAATTTTCGAAAGGGGCAAAAACTGCTAATCTGGACGCTGTGCGAACAAAGGTAGAACGACCAGAAAAACTAGACGTACGCTATATAAGCCGATATTATTTTCAGAATTTAATTAGTACAGCTTAGCTAGTTGAGTTTATATTTGTGTGAATTGTTATTTAAAATCAGCTGTTGTAAATATTTGCTTTTTATGTGTAAATAAAGTTCTAGAAAGTAAAGTGATTATCAGTTTTTAAAGTTAATTAAATTTGAACCCACGGAGTTTATTGCATTATTCAAGATCATGCAGGTGCATATCACATATAACGTGACTCTTACAATCGCGACATCTCAGAAATGGTGACTCAAAAAAGATCATAAGGACCAGTTTTGTAGATAATTTTAAGATAACTTTGTTCTGAAGTACGTTTCCGATAAAAGTTTTCGAAAAAAAATCCAAAAAACCTCAAATTTTGACCTGTGACCCCGAATAACTTTTGTAGCACACATTAGATTAATGAGAACTTTTAAAACTTCCTTCCTCATGATGAACCGAAGCTCTCCACGAAATTTCAAGTTTCCGGCAGTTTTTGTTATTTGACTACTATTTTTGTCTAGATTGACCAGAGTAATTGCAGATAAAATACTTCACACAAATTATCATATGCTAATGGGAGGTAAAGTATTATAATTTTGACAGAATAATAAGTAAAAGTAATTTATGACGATAAATATTTAAAGTTTTTTTATTAAACGTGTTTTTTTCCTCCTTACATTTAAAGTAATTTAATACAAAATATAACATTTATTTTCCAATTACTATATAGCGATAATATATATAGTCTGTGGAATACTGATTACAAACTATTACAATGGAAACTCGTTAAAAATCAAGTTCATAGGTCTTTCGCGCTATAGAAACATTAAAAGAACAAAATTTTATAAATTGTTAGATAATGTTTCTAAAGGCACCGATGCAACAATAAATCAGCTAGTAAAGTGCCAACGGCTAAGTTAAAACATTAACACATGCCATTAGAGATATATGTTAATATCTTTGGCTAGATCTTTGCCTCGGAAGTCATATTTTTTAACTATTTGTTAAAGACAATGAACGTGATGAAGACGTGTCAAGAGTGTCCCAGGATATGTTATTAATTTTTATATTATGTTACCAATTTTGACCGAATTTATTTATTTTATTATTTATACTTTTACTGCGTGTGATAATAGCTTTATTTTCTGAATAATTAAATAGCAAAATTTGGAATTTTGAATATGGGTTCCACGATTTTTTGTGTCTTTCAAATGAAATATATAATATTGCCCCTCTTGAATTCTAATCGTCCCGATCGGAATCATTCTCTCCATGGTAGGGAGCCAGTCGATCCAAATGAACTACCTTCATCTTAGACCTCGGATTTCGACGAATACAATAAATTCATTGATTCTCTTGACCACTCCTAGGCTAGTGTCAGCTTTCAAGACATATTTTCATTTTTGTCGTTAAATCACATATCCTTTCTCTTTGCCCTACCGCACTCTTTTCCTCATATCTTTAAGATAAGAATGGATAATTTACTTATAAATGATATTTTTTATATAATTTTAAGAGATGTTGCTTTATGATTTATTCCACTAGTTAATTTATCATAGGTTTACAGTAGAGCTTGAACATGTTTGTATGCGAAGGTTATGGTCTATTTATAAAGGAACAGTTTTAATTTATTATAGGCGTTGCATAATAGTTGGCAAGTTCATGAGCATTTGTAACCTTCGTTGTTATATTGCTTGCCGCTATAAAAAAAATGAGATAAAATAATTCAGTAAAGATTTATTTTCAGTTATATGTGGAAATTATCATCAGTTCTAGTAATGATAAATAGAAACAGTGGTTAGTCAATAGTCAAGATTAAATGACGTGTAAATACTCGGGGGAGGTTATCAGTTAACGTCATAGTAAAATTGCGTCACCGATATTGTTGATTAATATTGATAGAACCAAAATTTTGAATTTCAACGAGAGTTCTGGAGAACAACTAAGATGGATTATAAATGTCGCGATACGCCGGCAGCAGGCAGTACTGGATCAACTGAAGTGCGTTGACTCATGTCTTAATCCAAGTAGTATGTTATTAATTGTGAATTTGTGGTGTGAAAATAAAGATTATTTTCGTTGTAAAAATTTGTTTTCAACCCACAGGGAGTTTACAAAATTTCCTTCAATCCAGAGTAACTTTTATAACTAACTGACCCGTATTTTATAAAATACTTAGGAATACAATCATAAATCAAATAACCTTTTTGACTTCTAGTTGTACATACAGTACTAGTAGGAGAGATAGAGCCAATTTCTGCTCGTCATCGCGAAAATGGACAAAAAAATGTGTTGTGTTAAGATATTCCTAAATTACATCACGTTTCTGTTCAGGCGTCAGTTGAAGCGATAATCGAGCACAGCTACAGGGGGTGAAAGTGACAATTTTTTTGAACATGCTCGTGATCGAGCAAACGTTCCAAAATTGACTGTATCGAAAAGTATCAGGTATTCAGTCAAATTCCCGATGAGCGTCTGCCTAGAGCGTTACCATCAGGGAGGCGGACAGGGGTAAAGTTGCCAAAAAAGGATGAAGCTCATCATCGAGTAAATGGACACCAGCACCATTTTTTTGTTTACACATAGGAAATTATAATCCAAAAGGGCGTCCACCTAAATGTTGACAAGGACCTTAAAATCACCCCGTTAAGGCTCGTTATCCTGAAAATAGACGCCATTTTTACTAATCACTTGTTAATATGTAAGCATTCATAATTAAAAACGGCGGGCAGCTACGTATTGACGAAGGACCTTAAATTTCGGTAATTTTAAAATATACGGTTAACGCTGGCCATCGGGAAAATGAACGCCATTTGCACTAATTACTTGTTTATATATAAGAAATCAATATTCGAAAGGCCGACAGCTTATTGATGACGATGGATCTCTAAATGGGGTCAATTAAGCTACAAATTCAGTTATTTACCATCAGCTACAGATAAATATTATAAAAGTAGTATATATTCATGATTCATTTCTTTACTAACGGCTGTTTAAGCATGTCCTACGCTGAAGATACTGTTTTTTCACTTTGATGGTAAAAGTTCGCATTAAATTTACTCAAAAATGGCATACAAAATGTGCTTTGTTAAACAATGGCTGACTAATAACCTTTTGACTTTAAATGTAAACAAAACTAAATGCGTTGCGTTTACAATTACTATTAGTGTATGAATTGCCTAATTATAATCATATAACTTTCCACCAGTACAGCATATGCGTTAGTTGCACTTGCCCTAATAAGCTAGATATAGTTCCTAGTAATCAATATTTAGGTGTAGAAAAAGATTCAAATTTAAAATGAAGTACAGATATAATGTTAACAGCACCTAAACTAAGAAAATTGTTTTAATTGTTTTACCAAATTAAACAATTTCTGAATATAATAGAATTTAAGAATGTGTACTATGCATTACTTTAATGTTTAATGTATAATTCAATATCGTTTGAATAACTGGGATGCCACTTGCACAACGATTCTCTCAATATAAAATATTAAAAAATATTAATAGAAAAGAATTTAAGTATCCTACTGCCAGCTTATGTGAAGAATTAAAACTGTTGAATCTAAATCCGGTATACATAAAAACCAACTACTTAATGTAATAAAATCACCTCTTGTTTTTTAAATTAATTCAGTTGACAGAGGCTAAAAAAGAATGGACCAAAAAATTTGTCTACCTTGGACCTCGATTTCACAGTCTGTCCTGTAGAAATTAGGCAATTTTTGCATAAAAATAGATACAGGTTGGTTATTAAAAAAAGAAAATTTAAACACATTTTTAAATTATCTTAATTGAAATACAAAATAGTATATAAAATTTCCTTTTTTTTCTTACCGCATTACTGATTTGCATAGTTACCTTTATTGGAATATGGCTTAGGTTGAAGTTGTTTGTTTTAATTTTATATAAATTAAAATAAATTATTGTTAATAATTAATTATAAGTAGCCTCACTAATAAAAAGTTTGATCAATCTGTTATCATATTTAATTTTATATATAAATACTATTTGAAAAGTGTAAATTTTATTAAAATTTAGTTTCTTAAATATTCTTAGGAAAGTAAAACTCTATTTTTAAGAATTCAATTCTAGTCAAATATTTTTAATAATTTTAATAACGCAATTATACTTAAACTTCAATAATAAACAGTAAGGTTTTTATTTCATCAATATGATATAAATAGAGAAACATTGCAAAGTTATACAAAAATATATTGCTGAAAATTAATTAAAATTGAAGTTTAATTTTAATTGTGTTATTAAAATTTAATATTAAAAATATTTGGCTAGAATTGAATTCTTAAAAATAGAGTTTTGCTTTCATACGAATATTTAAGGAATTAAATTTTAATCAAATTTTTACAATTTTCAAATATTGTTTTATAAAAAATTTAATATTCAAATAAATTGATAAAACATTTTATTAGTGAAGCTATTTAAAATTATAACAGTCAACGTTCAAAAGATGAAATTATAAATTTTACTGATCTAATTAATTTAAATTAATTTTTAATAATAATTTATTTTAATTTATATAAAATTAAAACAAACATCTTCAATTCCAGCCATATTCCAATAAAGGTAACTATGCAAATCAATATTGCGGTAAAAAACAAAGGAAATTTATACAGGATTGTTTAGTTTTTTTTTAATAGCCAACCTATATTTATTTTTATTCAAAATTTGCCTAATTTCTACAGGATAGATTGTGAAATCGGGGTCGAAGGTAGACAATTTTTTTTGTCTATTATATTTAATTCTTCACATAAGCTGGTAGTAGGATACATAAATTCTTTTCTAATACCATTTTTTTAATATTCTATATTGAGCAGTTTTAATGGTGAGAGACTCGTTGTGCAAGTGGCACCCCAGTTATTTATACGATATTGAATTATACATTTAACTAATGCATTTATGGGCAATACTCCTCATACCATAACGCCTAGTGTTCGGTGTACATGTCGTTCAACATGTCTTCGACGTCGTCTAACCCTTCTTCCGCCATCATATCCAGTAAAGCAGAATCGAAATTCATCAGAGAAGACTACCGGGATGTATATAAAAATTGATGGCGGGTATAATTTAAGTGGGAACAGTGATAAATTTAATACATTAATGTTGACACTTAAAAATAATTTAGTCAAGTGCGAGTTGGACTCGCATACTTAGGGTTCCGTACCACCATCAAGATTCTAATATTCCAGTTTCAGACAAGTAGGGAATAGTGCATTTTCTTGTATTTACCCTTATATCTTTTAAAGGAACCGTTTTAAATTTATAAAAAATATACACTTTGATTTTTATCAGAACTAGCGGTCGCCCAGTGGTCGAAATTCGACCCTAATTCATTAAAATTATGAGTTGAACATTATTGACGTTATTTTGTCTGTTATAGGGTTGAGGCGAAATTAGAAAAGTAGGCTAGGCCTTTGCTATCCCTATTATTTCATTTGGCTTACATTTATAAAAATAATTCACAAAAATTTTTTTTATTTATGTATATAATTGTAGGATTATTTTTACATAAATATGCCTATGCAACATGTCCGATCTAATTATCGGAGATTTTTTTTGTAACCTAAGAGTTTCCGTCATTTACACAACCGATTTTAAAAATAGAGATGACAAACAACCCAATGAAAACTCTAATATTTAATGACATTTCCATTACCCGCTGATTGATGATTTGTTGCATAACACCTTCGGAATATTGTGAAAATTATATTATATTAATAATATAATTATAATCACAACAAAATATTACAAATATTATTTTCTACGAAAGTTAGTACTACTTGTCCGAAAAATCAATACTGATCTATAATTTACAACACTAAATATTTTCCTATTGAACTATAGGCAACTCCAAAGATAGTAAAAGATGGTCATCACTTGGTCTGAAAAAGCGTTATTTTACTCTAGAATAAATAAAAACTTAATATATTCAAACAAATCTTTAAAACGTTTTTAACAGTCAGAACTTTGCAGCAATGGGACCATGTAATGTAAAATTAATTAACTATAAGATACCCACATTGTCAGAAAACAGTAATTTCCATTACGATTTTCAATATAAAATATTTACTTACGGAGTAACCCATGACAATTTCTGTTTTA
Source organism: Octodonta nipae (assembly GCA_034190945.1). Classification (NCBI taxonomy): domain Eukaryota; kingdom Metazoa; phylum Arthropoda; class Insecta; order Coleoptera; family Chrysomelidae; genus Octodonta; species Octodonta nipae. Next base: position 93,892,177 of record CM067216.1, on the reverse strand, counting down.
TGTAGAAAATATAAAGAAATATGAATCACATACTGTTAATTAATAGTAGTTAAATGCACCTAGTTTTTGAAATTTTTTTTCTGTGAATTGACATTAAAACCTTGAAAATACTTTGAAATATTGTCTTACTGAATTGAAAACTTTCAACCTAATCGCTACAAAAGTATGAAATGTCAAAATTTAAATCAAATTTCCGGCAGATGGCTGAGCATTCAGTGTTGTCAGATCTACCTATTTATCGTGAATTTGTGCATAATTTCACAATTTTCTGTAATCTTATATGAATGTTATCCGACAAAAATAAAAGGACGCTAAATTAAACTATATGGTTAAAATAAAGAAGATATCAAAAATAAATTGGTTAGGTGCAACATAATTATGATTTTAGTTGACAAACCATATTTACAATACAATGGAAGTTGCAACTGCAAACTTGCGAGCTCCCAATAAAAGGCGATTATTAGGTATTATAATTTTTCGTTGGTTCTATTTAAATAGCATGACTATATAGGCTAACTGTAGCGAAAGTCCAAAACTTTTAGTTTTACATTCAATTTAGTTTATCTTTCACATTGGAGTCAACCTATCTTATGATTTTCTCTCCAAGCAATCTGGCGGCACTGTTTTGAATTGACAGTATGTATGTAAATAATGACTTTTTTTCATTATTTTATCACTTAATTATTGAACCAATATTATATATAATTTTAACATTCTGCACTGAAGGTCGTCTGTAGCTACTAAACAAAACAAAAATAAAGTAAATCGGTTGAGTGACAGAGGAGAAAATGGTACCTAACCGTATTGTCTTTGCCTATTTATATATAGATACATATGTATTTAATTTTCTAATTTGGCCCCCAAAAATTAACATTAGAGTTTTATTTTACTAATAAACTTTCAGAGAAGTCTTTTATAATCTACTGTCTGAGTTTTGAGGCTCTGTAGATTGGAAGATAAAGGGCAAAATAGGTCAAGTTTTAAATTATAAACTATTAAATCTCTTATTCAAATTATTAAAAAATACAAATAATATATATTTTTCAAAATTTAAATAGTGGAGTTTCTAAAGTGGGAATTAAGTCGATTTTTAATATTTTTGTTAATATCTTTTAAACAAATGATTTAAAAATTGAGATATTTGTAAATCATGTAATGAGCTTTTTATCTGATATTTTACATGATGCTTTTGAAAATTGAATCTTTATTTTCCATTGAATTGTATAATTTGTCCCTAAAATTACTATGGGGGTTTTCTAATAATTCATTTTCCGTTTAATTCTATTATTTGGGGGCCAAATAATAGAATTAGGGATTTTTTTCATATTTTTCCAGTAAACAAAAAAATGTAGGTCTTATAGTTTGGGGAATAACGGGGGGAATGGGTAATTTTTTTAAAATATTTTTTTAATGTATTTTAAAATATTCATTTTAAAAAAATTAAAAACTATATTTGTATTCGTCATAATGAGCTCTGTGATTTAATATATTACATGACCCGTTCGAAACAATCATAATTTTTTATTTTTCATTTAATTCTATAATTTGCCCCCCAAAATGAATATTAGGGGTTTCTCCTCATTTTTCCAGTAAAGTTCAGGTGAGGGGCTATACTTTAATTTTTTTCAAAATTTTTCAGCTTATGTTTTCGGAGATAAGGGGGGGATGGGTAAATTTGTTTATATTTTTGTTAATATCTTATAATTAATTTATTTAAAAAATATGAAAAAAATATATTTGTTTTCGTCATAATGAGTCCTTTCATTTGATATATAACATGATGTGTTAGAAACAATTTTAATTTTATATTTTCCATTTAATTCTATATTTTGCCCCCCAAAATGAATATTTTTTCTGTTGAGTTCAGGTGAGGGGCGATAGCTCCATTTTTTTTCAAAATTTTCCAGCTTATGGTTTCGGAGAGAGAGGGGGGGGAGATGGGTAAATTTTTTTATATTTTTGTTAATATCTTTTAATTAATTTACTTTAAAAATATGAAAAAAATATATTTGTTTTCGTCATAATGTGCCCTTTCATTTGATATATAACATGATAGGTTAGAAACAATTTCAATTTTATATTTTCCATTTAATTTTATAATTTGCATCCCAAAATAAATATTAGGGGTTTCTCCTTATTTTTCCAGTAAAGTTCAGGTGAGGGGCTATACATCCTATTTTTTTTCAAAATTTTCCAGTTTATGGTTTCGGGGATAAGGGGGAGGGAATGGGTAAATTTTTTTATATTTTTGTTAATATCTTTAAAAATATGAAAAAAAATATATTTGTTTTCATTTGGTATATAACATGATGGGTTAGAAACAATTTTAATTTTATATCTTCCATTTTATTCTGTAATTTGCCCCCCAAAATTAAAAATAGATGTTTCTCCTTATTTTTCCAGTAAACTTCAGGTCAGAACCTATACCTCTAATTTTTTTCAAAACTTTACCTTTTATAGTTTCGGAGATAAGGGAGGGTGGAATGGATCAATTTTTGTGTATTCTTGTTAATATCTTTTTAAATATTTTTTTTTAAATATGAATAAAATATATTTGTGTTCCTCAGAATGAGATCTTTCATTTGATATATTTGAATTTACTTTATTTTTAAATTTTTATTTAATTCTATAATTTGCCCCCAAAATTAATATTAATGCTTTCTCCTGATTTTTCCTGTAAAGTTCGGGCAACGTTCTATATTTCCTATTTTTTCAAAATTTTTGGCTCAGTAGTTTCGTAGATCAAGGGGGGCACGGTCGATTTTTTTAGTTTTTCTCCCCAGAAGTACCCCTAAAATCAAATTTTTTTCTTTTACGATATGTACTCCTTATCGGGTCACCAAACTATACATTGATACAAAATTTCAATCTCTTCCGCCCAGGAGTTTAGGAGAAAATTGCTGTGATGTGACAAAGGCAGAAATCCGGAGTCATATTATAAGGGTATCCGTATATTGTATAAACGGAACCCTAACAAACTCTTTGCTTATCGTTGTCTCTTTAGATAACAACCATTGTAGTTGCAGTATATTTTGGTTTGTCAAGCACTTGTTCTCCTCTGTTCTTTGTCTTAGAGCATCTGTGAGTATGATTATTAGTAGAATACTACCAGTAGCCCGGCACTTTCTGATCTTGGCCAGTTTATACTACAGGGAGATATAGTGAGGAGTGAAAATCAAAACTAAAAGTACTCAACTATTAGACTTTTTATGATTTCGTACATCCAATGAATGAAAATTCATATAGCATCAGCCTTGTGTTTGTTGATCCGTCTGTCACAGGCATTTATTTACTCCGTCCAGTATAAACATATGAACTGTGATTTCCTAGAACAATTTCAGCTAATTAGAATTAATAATGAAAATCGAGTATTTCACCTTTATCTCTGTAACTACGCCTAAATTGCTGAAAATAGTTTACAGAAAATCCAAAACGAAAAGTCACGAGAATAGTGTTTGTCAGGGAAGAACTTCTAAGTTATAAAATTATATCTGATTCATCGATTGTTCGGGTTTCCTTCTCAAAGTGTTTTCAAAGGTACCCTGCTCGACCATCGTTACTTTTTAACAGTAAAGGTACCCTCTTGAAAATTTCAGAGAATAACAAGTATTCTAGGACCTTTATTATAAAGGCAAATAATTAATCGTCTTATGGATGGATATTGAAGACAAAGGTGGTCTAATTTTTTTTCAAGTTTTTATCTATTAAGAATATTGTTGTTATTAGTGACAAATAATTTGTAGCTGATTGGTTGGTACTTTGTTTGGGAAGACCATCCCCTGCGGGGGACGATTAGCAGAGAGTGCCATCTTTAATTGGCGGGCGATGGATACCTTTTTATAATAAAATTACTTAATTAGTTAAATATTATGTGTGAATATATTGAACTTATGCTGGTAAAATCTGATATTAATTAATTTAATTAATTTCGTATTGGAAAAACAAAATACATATTATATATTTACATGAAAATTGACCTGCGTCATAAAGATAACCTAATGAATCATTTGCGAACTTAAAAGCATACCCAGTTTAGCATCACTAAAGAGATAAGCGATAACAATATTGTTTACGGAGTTGTATGAGTTTTATTTTAGTGCAGTATTGACATACAAATAATGTTATATATAACTTTTTTTATTAAATTGTCAGTTTCTTTTCAAATATATACTATTTAAATGTTTTCAGTTATAAACTTTCAACATAATTCTTATTATTTATTTTCTGTACATTTCTGAAATTATACAGTAGTGGAGCTATTCGAGTTATTATGAACTAATAGAGCAAGAAATATTAAAAGCTTTTGCCATATTATTTCTAACACAAAAAAAGTAGTGTTTGCGAAAGAGTTTAGCGAAAACTCTGAGTATTTTGTGCTGCAGTCTTGAGTGAATAAAAATTCTGCTTTAGCTCTTCTTGATAACTTCATATATTTTAATTAAATAGTTGAGGCATTACGATATCTGGAAATCGATTGGTTGGAGTCTCATCTTTGGGAAAATTTGTATTTGTGTTAATTTCAAGTATTATTAAAGTTAATGTCGGGTGATTTGCTGACCTACAAGAGAGGAAAGCAGCTCTTGTAAACATCGTTCAAAAATAGAGAATATATCTCGTGATGTTATAGCTAACATTGCATTAGTAGATAAAACAAAAAGATTATTCTTGATAACTGAGATGTATGTTAAGTTATATGTAGTTTTGCTAAAATAGTAAAATAGAGATTATCTCTGATACACCACTACTAGGTATTATACATATCTATAAAAACTTGGGTGTATATGCTGGTCATCATATATGTATAATAAATACCAATAGTCTTCAGATTTATTGTCTCCAAATTGAGTAATACATAATTGTATTTTATGTTCCTGTTGAGAGTAGGGAGATATTTCTTGGAAATTATGTTTTGGTAAACTGCAAATTGGAATTTATATTAGCCTGAACAATTCTACCCTATTATTCTCTCAATTTCTCTCCCAAGCGAACATATTTTGCTTTCGTAGATATATGCAAAACCTGTTAGTTTAGTTCAGGGAGCAAACGAAGCAATAATTTTCACCTGACCAGCAAACAACGTCGAAAGGGGAAACAAACTCAACGTACATCCCGATGATTCACCCCAAGGGTATAAAATTACCTTATAAATCGCACCCTGATGTTATCATAACATTGCCGTGTAGCAACAGTTCGCCCGCGAAAATTCAATTCTGCTGTATAATTAGATATGGAACACCAATCAGAAATTAGTTTTCTTTTCGCTTCCCCTTTTACAGGCATGAACAGGAAATAAAACACCATCGTTTTATATAAGGAAACAAATTATAATGCCTCTATATTGGATTTGTTGTGGGTGGAAAAGCTGTTTCCGTAGGCTGAGAGAACATTTTTTCAGAAAGTAAATATGAAAAGTTCCGGGTAAACAACTTGGGGAACGAGCAAATATAATGTTCTCTGAAAATTTTCATTACGACTCAAGTAAGAAAATAAGTTATTAATACAAAATAGTAAAACCACTTAAGTAATGTAACTAAAAAGTAACAAATACTATTTTTCTGTATAATTAAATATTATTTTTATTATTGCATATTATATAATAACTAATAAGTATTTGATATAATACAATTTGCTTCCTTCAACAATAAATTATTGTTTAATTGTTGAACATATTATTTATTGATTTTTAATTAAGTTACCATCGTGCTTTATAAGTAATTTATTTAAAATTAGACATACTACCATTATTATAATAATAAAGTATACACATTTCTGCAATTTGTTGGTAATGAGTTCCCTTGCATATTTTCAAAAAAAAATTCTTGTTTTTTCCGCTGGTTTTCCACCTCGTTTGTACTTTGTCAATGGTTTCTGTATATATTGGTCCACGTTACTCAACTACTGATATTACTACTACTACTGATGATCAGCTCGTGTTGGCAGTTTGGGTTAGAAATGTGGATGACTGGGTAATTGGGCGGGTATATCTACAAGGAACACTTACTAGCATGGTTAATCGAAATTTTATCGAAATATCGCCACCTAAGTTTATAGACAATCTTTCATTAGCAACAATAAATGCAGTCTCGCGTATGTACGATAGTGCACCAGCGCATTTAATTTGGTTACTCTTGCTTTTGTGAACATACGTATACCTGAATTGGTCGAGATGGACTTCACATATGGCTTACTCAATTTCCGGCCTTAAACCCCCTCGATTATTTCCTTCGGAAGTATCTATATCTTTAGTCTACATTACCCCATTAGAAAATGTGGATTAGTTGGGTGTAAGGCAATAAGAAACGGTCCTGGGGTTTTTGAAACATTTTGGTAGTCAATGAGGTGAAAATTGAACGCTTGCATCCTATCTAGAGATAATCATTTTGAACATTTTTTGTTGATTATGAACTGCTAGAGGTAGTATTTGTCAATAAAATGATAGTGTCGCAAAAGTGTTTGCTCTGTATTTTAAAAACGAGACGTTTTCAGAACTCCTTAAATGATAAAATATTCTTAGGATAGCCCCTTGCTGTTTTGTCGTATATTTAATAATCCTCCATCAATTACATTTGTTATGAAGAGAAATGAGAGAAGTATTGTAAAGCATTTTGGAAAAATGATCTTAACCACTTCCTGGAGATGCTAGTGGTCATGATGAAAGAGCCTTTCGATGTCGATTATGATACCGCTTCTAATGGAAACACGAATTGAAGATCCCCTTATTTGACCCGTTCTAGTATATTTAGATAGGGCAGATGTGCAAATCTAGTATGATGAGTCTTCCTTTGCAGCTTAAGATTGTTGTGAGTAATATGTAGTTGTTACGGTAAATGTACACTCTTGGGAAATGTACACTTTTACCGTAAAATGTGTACATTTCCCAAAAAGTTAGGTATATGTGAACTGAATATAATGTATATGTACATTTTCCGGCAAATGTGTACTTTTACCTTCATGCTTTAAGAAAATTTGGAATACAAATAAATTAAAAATGTTGGAGTAAAAAATATTTATTTACATTAACATAATACAAAAGGCTTTATTAACGAAAATTATTTAAATTAAAAAATGTAAATGACAAACAAAACATACTTTTCTTTGCATATTATATAATATGTCGTAGGTAATGATCCCAAAATTCATAAATACAATTTTCCTACTAATTATTCAGGACCAATACGATGGGAATCAAACAAATAATAATAATAACATACTTTTCTTTATTATAACAGTTGAATTTTATAAAACTATAAAGGAACATATAGAAATTTCATAATAAAAAAAGTTTTATTTATTTGAGGGTACCACTACCACTGCGTATGCGCACCACATTACTAGCACTTGCGATTTCGTATTTTGTATGCTCACATTTACCAAAACGACATGGTCATTGTGAATTCAATGTACATTTCCCTTATTTGAAATTGTAAATGTTAGTTGAATGCACACTACCCAAACGAGGAGGCAAATGTGCACATTTAACCGAAAATGTGTACATATTCACATTGGATAAGCCGCCAACACTGAACCGACAGTGTATATTGGCACCAGTTACATTTGGTGCTTATAAACTTTCGATAAAGTTTTTTCACATTCATCTTATATTAGCCCTGCCAATTGTATAAATAAGTGTATACACTTCTCAAACAAAATAAAAAAACCGCCCGATAAATGACATATATATGAACTGAACATAGGCGTTCGAACAATATTTATCATATTAAATACACAAAAATGTGTAAAGCGATCGACATGTATCTCACGAAACATTTTTTTAATACTGACTTAAACGCTGTACTTCGTCTTACAAAAACCACATCGTCAAAAACGTTTTACATTGAAAGTTTAGTGAATTCTTGCGAGCATACCTTTCAAAATCCAAAGCATTGATGAGTCAATAACTAAACTTACGTAAGTAAAACAGTGCATGCTCTTGAGATCAACGAAGAGGGGTTAAAAAATGTGAGTATGATGTGATTCCAAACTTGGTACTCAGTCTTCGACGTGTACGACGATAAAGAAACTAGTATCAATAGCAAAATCGGACGCCATAGTTCTGAGCTTTGAACGCTTTTTAACCAGTGTGAAACAAATCCTAAAATGTCCTACTTTGGTAACGGGAAATAACCTGAGAAAAGAGAAATTACTTTCTTTAGAGCAGTATTGCAGGTGTTGATCCTGCAGATCATATTATTACGATAGAAACACATGTGTTTGTTAAATTTTACTAAATATGTGGGCTGTTAAGTGGTAATATACAACTAGTTTAGGCCGGTATTACACTGCAAAAGACCTTTGACAAAGATCTTTGACAAAAATCCTTTATAAACGATTTTATCTCATATTATATGAATGTCACAACAAATTTTATTAAATTAGATATTAGACTAGATCAATTGTTTTGTCAAATATTTACTCAATATTGAAGATGAACAATTTTATGCTTGTGCAGCCGTGGTTTTTATACGGTTACAGTTTGTGTCATTTTATAAACGAAGAATGGACAACACCTAATACACGCCAATGAACGTATACATTTGAACTTATTAGAAGAATTACCACAGATGATAAGAATTATGCAAACTCCAATTATAGTATTCTAGTCAAACCTTACAATAAAGTTTACTTTCTACATTACCACGTATGAGTTGCGATTTAGAACTTACATTTAACTCCAGAAATATGTAAACTTCAGTTTTGGAAGCAAAGTTGCTGACTTTTTAATCCGTTCAGTTTTTTTCTTAAAAGCTGTTGCACCTCAAGGGACAATAATATTAATAATTTTCATTACAGGCTTTTAAACTTTAATTTCTATTTGTATAGCCTATATTTCGAATTTTATGCCAAATCAGAGTTCTTGGTTTTCAGAGATTTTTTTATGTACAATTGTAAACACAAACTTAGCTCCCCCTATTTTTCATTTTCATTGATAATTAACATAAAAGATAGGACGATGGGTTGTAAATATGATAAAAGATATGTCAAAGAAATATTTTATAAAAGATTAGGCATGACATCAAATACCTTTAACAAAGGTGTTTTATCAAAGATATTTTATAAATGATTGGACAATGTTCATGTGGTACTTAACAGTTTCCAAAAGCGTTTTTATCTTTTGGATAAATTACGACTAGGTTTTTTTCGTTATTTATTCAAGAGTGTGGTAAATATCGGTCAAAGGGTGGTATCACCACCACTGAATAATAATGATTAGTAAGATTTTATTAATTAATAACAAAATTCATTTTTGTTCAATACCGTTGTCTAACGGTTATTTCTAATAATTGAATGCAAACGTACCTACCAATTCGTATCCATTAAAGAATAAAGATATCTTTCTTCATGCAATACCAACGAAAATCCAGTAATGCTGTTAATAAATTATTGTATATTAATATACTTATGATCATATCTTAAATACAAATACGCATCAAAAACACTCATAAATATAATACTGTCTTTCAAATATTTAAATAGTGTAATAACTAGGATATCCATTATCTCCACATATCTGACGCTATCTACTATCATATGATTTTACGTAACCGGTTGCGCCACATACTTTGTGTTATCTGCTTAGGTCCCCTGTACCCTTTCAACGGTATCTGTCGCATTATTAGGACTTGTTTGTCGAATGAATGCATAAGTGGGTGGGTATTTAGATATATAATTACATGTTCAGTGGGATAGTGGATATACCTACCCAAGAGGCCGATAAACATAGGAAAGAAACAACCTTATATAGTGATAGAATTGCACACAAAAAAAAACCGTGTGTTTCATTACATTTTATTAAAGATAATTCTAATTTTATAAATTTGCCAAAAAGGTTATTGAACACTGTGCCTAACCTTGTGTTACTACTTATTTCTGCTTCGGGAAATAAAAAAAAATTAGAAAGCATTTACATTATTTGGTGTGTTAAGCTGAAATTTAAGCCAGTTAAAATGCTTAAAAACATCAGTTATCTATATATAAATAGGCAAAGGCAAATAGTTCAGTACGATTTTCTACTATGTCCCTCAACCGATTTTCGTTATTTATTTTGTTTAGTAACAACTGACTAGCTTTAGTGCAGAGAGCTAAAATTTAGATATAATATGGATTTATTCATTATATAAAAATCATAATTTACTTCCATACTGCCAATACCTAACACAAAAGTAACAGTGCTGCCACATTGCTTGCAGAGAAAATTGTAAGAAGGATTCACTCGAATGTGGAAGACAAACTAAATTAAACTAACAAATTTTGATACTTTCCTTATATTCCAATCAATGAAGGCAAAAAACGGTTAAGTGTATAATTTTGCCATACAACACCGATTTGCCTGAAAATTTGACACTAGGTTCTGGTTACCCTCTACTTCAAAATTGACCCTGCGTGTTCGTAATTGAAAATGTCAGGTTTTTCAACCAAAAAATCTGCCGTTTCAATTGTTTTTTGGCGAATAACTCAAAAACTAACCATTTCAACATGGAAATTATTCTGAGCAAAAATGTAGCCTTTAAAAAACAAAAATAACGGTGGATTTATGAACTCTATATAATCAAGAACCACGAAATTATGGATTGTTGGATGGGTATAAAATTTTCAGAAAAAACTGCAATTTTGCGTATTATTACCTAGTAGTTTTTCTTTTGAAAAAGCGACTTTTCAAAAAATTTCTTTAAACTTTAAGCACTGTAATGCAAATTTCTTGAGCATATTGCAAATACCTAAATAAAGGGAATTGTAAAGTGACAACAATTAGTTTCAATTGGGGTGCTGCTAATTAGGGTGTGAATTTCACATTTTTTGAGACGAAAAAAAAAATAGAGACTAATATTAGTTTGGTAATAACTCGCTTAGTTTTGAGGCTAAAAAATGAAAATAAAGGATTTTGTAAGCACTTCATAAAATGTTCTATAAATCTTCCCCAAAAAATGTATTGTTTTTTGGTTGTCACGTTGAAATTTGCAATTTTGGCGTTTGACGAATAATAATCAATCTTCAACAAGCTATAAGTTCGTTTGTATTGGTTCTACAGAGATCATAAATCACCATTCTTTTTTTGCGATCAAATGTTTTTGAGTTATTCACGAAAAAAACATTTGAAAACGTGGGTTTGTTTGGTTGAAAAATTTACACATTCAATCACGAATAAGTCGAAAAGAAAGAACTTTTAAGAGAAAAAGTTGCTTAAAATTAGTTAATCTATCGATTATATTGAAAGAAAAATTTTCAGGATCAACTTTGTAACCAGAATCTACTGTCAAATGTTCATGCAAATCGGTGCTGTTTGGCAAAATTATAAAGTAATTCGGTCATTGACTGGAGCATAAAATTAATCTACATGATCATGCTATTGAGATAACCTTCTAAAATTTGTACTACATAATATTTAATTAAGTTTTTACCGGATATGTTTCATACAGTTAAACTAAGATTAAGATCTTGAAATTATCCACAAACCTCGTAAGATTCAAGATAAATAGCTAGATTTGGCAACCCTGATACTATATGGCAATAATTCTAATAGTCATTGCCATCGTTGTAAGGAATTTGATTTGAATATTGACTCTTCATGACATTGTTAGCCGTTCGTGAGTTGATAATTAATACTGCCTGGAAGGGGTTGCAGAACGGCAAGAGATTGTTAGCGGGACAAAAATTATTCTGCTTATTCCATAGTTTTCGCTCCTCATTTCTTTTCAACTAAATATTTGATATTTGTAATAGAAATAAAGTGTTTAGGTCCTTGATTATTCTGCTTGTTCCATAGATTTCGCTCCTCATTTCTTTTCAAATAAATATTTGATATTTGTAATGGAAATAAAGTGTTGTTGTGGAGACTTTTCAACTCTTATATGTATACATGTAGTTGTTATGAATGTATATTTTTATATTTTTAGTTTGATATAATTGAGCTTCCCTATAACCAGTGCCAAATAATTATTAAAAAAAGTTGGTTTGAAGTGATCATTTTAAGATGGAGACTTATCAGGGGCTGAGTTTCAAGATTGACGATATTTAATACCTAATCTTCAGAATTTCGCCTTGTTAGTAATTCTTCGATATTAACGGTCAATTAGAACTTCAGTATTAATGTTACTACATGTCTGTTTGCAGAATGCATTGACACAATTTGCCTTCTTCCAACAAATATTTGTTTTCTAAACTACCATAAATAATGCATATCACACTTCCTGGGCTAGAAGTATTGCAGCAATTTACGCTTACGAAGAATAACGATAATCCCCAATTGCTTAAGTTCCTGTTTTCTTTTCACACTTCCCAGTACACTTCCTTATTTAGCCTTAATTCAAAGAACATAATTCTCAATGCGATAAAAGACTTCATTCATAGTTTCTATGGTCATAAATTATACGTTAAATATAAAACATCCGTTGGGAGCACACAATTATTTATCGCTTTGTCGCAGAGTTGTCTTACCCGAAAGGAAATTGAGAGAAAACCGAATGTCTTAGAGTTTTCTTTCATATCATATCGCACTCACACAAAAGTCGCATAAAACAGATATTTAATGGCATAAACAAATGGTGTGTAAATCGAAACCACTTACACGCTGACGAATGTTTGTAAACTACACTCCTGTGTGTACGTTTAAAAATTCCAAATCCGACACTTTGTTGATATTGAAATAAGGTTGTTTATTATCATTATACGAACTGTCATTCATTCATAAGTTATAATACTATTACTATTCGGAATGATTAAAAATATTCGGGGTGAATGTCCTTATAAGGTGCAATTCAAAATTACTACGATTTGGATATTTGTTTTGTCTATTGTGTATGTTTTCAAACAACTACATTCACCCAATACTTTCGTTAGGCGTTAGATAACTATGCTAGGGTTCGATAGTTGATGCTATGGGCGAGTTATTAATCTTTTTAATAAATGGTTAGTGTGTCTATTAATGATAGTGTAGCTTCTTAACGACTTGACCGATTGAGGTCATGTTCCCGTATATATTCCTTTTGTCGAAAAGATTGTTTTAGGGACTGGCGGTTATTCCAAAATAACCGATTATCTCGTTTTTTTACCAGTTTTAGGTTTTCTTTAAATAAAAAAGGAAATAAGTAAAAAACCCTTTTCTATTTCCTAACTAATAGGATGCCAGTCAAACACATTTCTGTTTCTTAAAGAATTTACGTGATAAAATTTACAAAAATACCGGTTTTGGTTTTTTAAAGTAAGAGGAAGAAAGCAAAATCCATTTCTGTTCACTAAAACATTTTTGTTACACAATTCACATTAAAATTACAGCAATATACATTATTACAGAAATAAAAAATCCTTATATTAAACTTACATTATCTAAATGTCCATTTTAATTTCATTCGTCAATATTTAGGTTTAATTTGTTGAAAAATATTTTTTTCAATATATCATTCGATAAGCCACCGTCTCTAATCGGAAACATCATTTAATTGATTAATTTAAAGAGGAAACCTATCTTTCACAAGCCACAGCACTTCCAATCAAACATAAACGTTTTAGGCAATAGGTCATTGCAAAAGCTGCTAAACATAACCCTGTGGTTTCTAATTGTCTTCTAAACGTTGTTTGTGGCATATTCTTGATTACTTTTATGTTTTTTTTGGGCAATAACACCACAATCGAAATAAAACGACGTATATTAAAGGAAAACCAAACGTTTCAAAGTCTATTCTGACTTCGTTGTCAATGGCTTTATACTTATTTTTAATTTAATTGCAATTTACATCAATAAATATAAAGCCATTGGCAATGAAGTCAGAATAGACTTTGAAACGTTTGTTTTCCTTCAATATACGTCGTTTTATTTCGATTGTGGTGTTATTGCCCAAAAAACATAAAAATAACCCTGTGGGCTACAATTTGTTCGCGTAATTACCAAAAAGGGTTGCGGTTAGTTTTGATGGCTTGAACTGTTTCTATTGTTAATAACAGAGATAGTTTCCCAATTTCAGTTCACTAATATGTGACTTCAGTGCTCTCTTCGAGGTGTCATTCTTTTGTACACAAGAAAATATATATTTGTATATTGTTTCTAGTCGGAAACTTTCATCAGAGGTTCCGAATCTGGAACCGTTCCATATCAGAGATACTTTTAATGTACGTACTAGTTTCCTCGAAAGTCCTAAATGTTCTAATATTACCTCTCACGTCAACATAATCAATGATATGAATAAAATACATAATGAACTGATTATGATTCCCGACCACAAACAATATACATAGGTATGTCTATTGTCTTGGTACAAAGGAATGACACCTCTTACAGGTGAAGTTAACCTGATAAATTGACTTATAGCCTAGGAATTACGGGATCACAATGTCATGGAAGGGCTCTAGATTCGCAACCTCTGGGTGCTAGTTTTCCCGAAAGTTCTCGATGTCGAACATTACGTCTCTAGTAAAAATGTTTAACTTCTTAACCGAAATTAGATCATGAAATGTTTGTTAGTCTAGGATCTAAAAGGGTATGGTGGAGGCCTTTGAGTCAACATTTTAGATGAGTTATGATTTAGGTTGATACTACGGGGATAAGAAGGCTTCTTGTTATATACTCGCTTCCAGATACCTGTTAGTGGCCTCATTGAAATGTATTAAGATATTTTGTCACTAATTCTATATGTCTGCACCAGAAATTATTCTCTGCGCATCTTTAATGGGAGGATCGACTAATACTTCAGAAATTATTGTTGATAGTTGTATAAATCTTTCTAGAAAATGGTAGGTAGTGTTGTCTCTTATCGGTACTGAATATATCAAGTTTTATACTTCACTTTGCTGTGCCGTTTCCATTCTTAGTTTTTTCAAATTACTGAAATATCCACAAAACAACAAATGTAACCTGGTCTTAGGTGTTCAAATGCTATTTTTCATCTTTTGTTTTTTCGGATAGGCTGTTAAACGTTGTTTAACTGCTGTTTTCTCTAAAACTTGATTTCGAACATAAGACGTAGACGAGGGAACATATACATATACTTTTCTCCCCTCAATAACTTCCTTAGTTCAGCCAACATATTTGCTCCACAGTCTGACCAGATGCTAACTATTTTTAATTTTGGTATACCGAAAGCTTTCAAAAGGGCTTCAATTTTGTCGACAATATCCTCTCCAGTGTGAGGCTTCGAAAGAAGCCTACATTCCAGCTTAAATGTAGATAGTCAATTTGCTTTGATTTTGTTGGAGATCTGTAACAAAAAAAAAAGATTTATAATTGACAACAAAAATTCGTTGAGACGTATTTGGTAGAGGTGCATATAGTCAGTTGAAATAGAAATATGCAGAACATTACTGAATGTCGTGTTCACTACTTAAATCTGTGTAGAAGTTGTAAACAATTTGAGACACCTGCATAACGATCAATGGTTCTTATGAAAACAAAATTTATATAAAATTAGAAAACTGAGAAAATTAATTTGTAAATATTTCTCAACAATTGAGTAAGGTAGGTTTTCCTTGTACACCAAAAAAATAGGACATTTGCCACATCCTTCAAACAATTTAAAATAATAAAATTTGAAAAATGAACATTTTTATGCACAGTCTGTTTACAGCTAGTTGTTCTTTCTTGGTGTTCCAATAAAGTTATCTGCCTTAAATGAGATATTGTAAACGTACCAAATTGAACAATGAGCTTCTGTTCAGATGAGGCCACACTCGGTACAATAGTACTGGATGTGGGTAAATCAGATATGTTGTCTAACCAAGTTAGAATTTCAAAGAAATTCTTTACATTTCGCAAGTTGCATGAAAATTCAAAACAGGAAGGCAATAAGAATAAACTTCGCCGATTACTAGTAGAAGTTAGACGCAGGAGTACAATCCCTCAAGTTCCCTTTGGGTCGTCTGAACAGTGTTGCCGGTAATTCGGAAATTGTCTCCTCAAAGACCTCTTATAAGTAGTCCCATTTTATTTTTAATATTATATTACCCCGAATAAAATACGGTTTTAGATTTTTTATCCGATTAAAATAAAAATACCGGTTAATTGGACCTGAATATCCGTGAATTTAAATATCCAGCGATTGCCAACGACTCCAGAGTTGGAGTTAACACGTCTTCAAACACATATAATTATCACACAATATGCAAAACCCTATTTATATACAGGAATACTGATTGATTATGTTCTAGACATCTCTTTCTCAGAATATATGTGTAAAAGAATTTCTGTACAGACAACCAATAATCCGGGCAATTTTTCAAAATTGCCTTACTACACTTTGTTCGCTATTTACGATTTTCAAATAATTATCTGTTGCAGGAAAAATTTGAGGACAGCAACTCCGGGCATAATAAATAAATATCCTGTTAAATACAATACAAATAATTACCGATAAGGCAGTGAAACATTTGTGGTATATTTTACTTGATCTCTTTTTAGGTGCCGATGATATGTATGGGATATGTAGGGTTTTAAACCGCTACAAAGGATGTTCAAAATAGCATCTTGTTTCCTTTTAGATTTGACATGATAGGTAAACATAATTTTGAAATTAGTAATATAATTTGTTTCTCTACTACTACCAATATTTTTCTCCAAAAGTTATATATTATATTCTTCTCATATTCACGTTTATAAAACACCTTGCCCAAGATGATGTTAGCTTTCTATTGTGAAAGAGCACTGGAGGGTCGTAGCTCATTTCTCCTGACGAGGTTGTGTTGTTATTATGTAGAAAGCAGGCTGACAGACTCAATTTCAGCTAGAATGATATACACACAATTTCCTAGATTACACCCGCGATTATTCTGTTCGATATTTCCCTTGGGTACATTCGGTTAAGAGAGATAAAATTACAGGATCCCCTTTACTGCAGATTAGTTATAATTTTGCTTGTGGTACGAGAAAATTGACTTTTCAGCAACTTGAACAGCAACTACTGCCAAGACTTTGACTTTAATAGAGAAATTTCGTATTTAGATTTTTTTTTTAATTTTTGAATTAGGTAATATAAAAATGTCTTGGCTTTGATTTTAGAACAAAGAATTGGATTTAAGTAAGCTAAAACAACATTTTGAGAGTTGTATTAAAATTATTGAAGTTCAGTTCAAAAAATGTACTTCAGTGTTTTGTAACCTAACCAATTTTTATATATATGGGCATCGAATGGCGCTCAAGATTTTCTGAAATACATATTAAAGTATAATCACTTGCTTATTTACAACATTTTTTAAAATAAACTAAGAGGTAATGGTCAGAGGGTTTTTAACTAAATCACGTCATTCCATTCAATTTATAAATAGATACACCCCCTACCCTAGGAAATTTCCTCAAATTCATGTAACGGAAGTTCGGCAATTAAAACGAAATTATAGAATTCAGCAGATTCGTACAGAAACACTATATATAGTCAACTAAAAGTTGTTTTAGACGAATGCATTTTCGTAGTTAGTTAGTTGTAGTACATCAGTTGAGCTGAATGTTCAACAGTGTATTTTTTAAAGTAAATTGAATCCAAATATAGTGTAATATTTATAGTAGCTTTTACCCACAACATGAGTATATTGCCAGAATATTAAAAGGGTGGATTAGGTTTGAATTATTATAATTATACAAGATTAATAAAAACTAAATTAAATGGGTCGATTATATTAGTTCAACCGTAAATAAATTTTACTTAAACCACTCGTAATGTTTACATTTTTATTTTGTCATTGCACATCTTTTCTCGAGTTAAAAATTGTAAAAAATAAATCTACCTAGCAGCATTAAAAAGAAGTTATCCGAAATCTTATACCAAACCTTTATGTCTGCGATCTAATGCTCTTTGAACTATTTCGGCACATAAAAAATGAAGCTTTGATTATGCATATGAAGAACTATTTACCCGAAAGGAATGGGGCCCTTAAACTACCTCGACGGAAAAAATCAGGCGATATTTAACGCCGTGGTTGGATTATGGAACTGCAAACTTACAGATTTAGTATTAGGATATTCAATAATAAGACAAGTTCTAGCGATTACACAAAACTCCTTTGAAGCATGTAACCTACAGATAAACCCGATTTAGAACTAAAATGTTTGTTTTTCAGTGTAATTAAAATGTTATTTCATGTGTATTTTTTACTCAAAGATGAAACATAACTAAATGTTCATATTTAAAAGTAATGTTCACATGCTAAGAAAATAATTTATACATAATATTACTTTAACCACCCTGCTCATAGCTATATGTAATTAGAAATGTCAAACTTGTTATTAAAGTTAATAACTTGGGCGTCAGTTAGAAGGGTTAATTACTTATTTTCTTATGTTTACAAACAGCCACATTTTTAAATATCAGTGTTTCCTACATCTTCTAACGAATTATTCGTAGAACTCGTTGGCCATGGTAAGCAAGAGGTGCACATGCATGTTGTCGGAATACATAATAATGCGTGGGTACAGTTAATAATATACACCCAAGATGGATGACTCCATGAATATATGTAGATAATTTCGCAGAATATTTATGGTGCACCGTAAATTGATCCCTATCGTAATTGTAATTTTTACCAAGTGATTTTGTCTTAAGATAGCTCTGTGCTAACGGGAAATACGATTATGTTAGAAAAGATATATATATATATATATATAGCTTGCAATGTCAATTGCATTAGTTTTGATCGATATATATGAATACACTTATGTTTTGTATCCAAGGAGAATTTGAAGGCTCATGAACACTGTAGGCGGTTATTTCTTCACAAATTTTGACATTCCACCATTTAGGATTAATAACATCTAAAGTTTTAAATTAAAAATATTATTTTTGTTCTTGGTAACAAAGTAGGCAGCTTGTAATTTTCTCATTATATTTATAGCAATACCCTTCAGTCTACTTCATTTATGGTTAAACTGATCTTGATATTTTTTTAGTTTTTTTTTCCGTCCTTTTCAAATAAATCGTAAATACGTGGTTAATATATTACAACTTGATAAGCAGTATTTCTGTATTTAACTTTTCTCAAACTATTGTAGGGTTATTTCGAAAAATTGCTCGGTTTACTGGTTGTTTATACAAATAATCTTTCTCAAAGATATTCTGAGAGAAAAAGGTCTACAATATGATCAACCAGTAATCGTGTGTATAAATAGGGATTTGTATATTGTATTTGGGGACCTTTCAATTCCAACTCTGGAGTCATTATCAATCACTGTATGATTTAATTGAACGTTTTTCCATAAATTTGCGTTTTGATATATATTTTGTGTTTGACACTGTCAAAGTTTTTGCCAGGTGATCGAAACAGTTCTAAATCTTTAACTCATACTTTTGCTGCACTTTACGTTCATTGGATTTAAGGTAATCGTTTTTCACATTTTTATGTATGTTTTTCTATAAAAACTTAATTTCAACTACCGTAATTTTCAGCCTTTCGGTGATTATTTTTCGAAATTTGTATCTCTTTTGAAAGTATAATGCTTTAAAAAAGATTTCCATACATGCAGCAATATACATTTCTGCGGTGATTTCAGGTTCACAATTTTGTAATATGTTTTTGTTCTATATGCCTTTTTCCAATATCTTGTCTTTGTAAGTAGTATTTAGGTCTCTTGGTACTACTACGACTCCTAAAAGACTTTTTTTCCATAGTGTCAACATGTCCGTTTTTAAGAGAGACTTTGTTACAATACACTTTGGATCAATATTTTTGGCTTTCAGTCCAAATTATTTATTTTTATATTTTTTATAACTTCACTACATGCTTCAATTTATCTTCCAAATTTGTAGTATTTGTATTAAAACTAGCTCATCTCTTCGTTCTGAACATCTATCAGAAGCAACTGTATACCAACTTCTCCGAATAATTATAGATTTCATCTGAGTTTCATTTTTTTCCTTAAATAATTTAAATCTTTCCTAATACTTCACATTTCGGCATTACTTTTCAATCGTTCTCGCCTCTTCCATACTTTCCGGTCTTTAGGTATAATTTATTTCTTCATCATTTCTTTTGTTAGGGTATTCATTCTTCTATCGCTATATACCTCCGAATTTAAAATTAGTTCCCGTGAAATACTTTAGTTACAATGGACTTTGGATCAACATTTTTAGCTTTTAGTCCAAATTATTTATTCCTATATTTCTTCATAACTTCCCTACATGCTTCAATTTATCTTCCAAATTTATTGTTTGCATTACAAATAGCTCATCTCTTCGCTCTGAACATCTATCAAAAGCAACTGTATACCAGCTTTTCCGAATAGTTATAGATTCCATCTGAGTTTCATTTTTTTCCCTTAATAATTTAAATCTTTCCTAATTTTACGGCATTACTTTTCAATCGTCCTCGCCTCTTCCATACTTTCCGGTCTTTATAATTTATTTCTTTATCATTTCTTTTGTTAGGGCATTCATTCTTCCATGGCTATATACGCATTTAAAATTAATTCCAATGAAATACAAGGTAAAAAATCAATACAGTTATGATACTATAGTACTACATAAATTATTGCCTCGTACAGTCGGTATTCTTTCACATTTAAATTATTGAGGGAATGGCGAATTACAACAGAAGCAATATAAATAATAGCAAAACATAGAAATGAATTTAAACGTTTATCTTATACTAACTCACCCTTTATAAACCTACGTCATATATCTTGAAGTAGAAGTTTCTATATATTTATTCAAAACTGAAAACTATTTTTAACCGACTTCCAAAAAGGAGGAGGTTATCAATTCGTCGCGTATTTTTTTCCGCTTTTTTTGTATGTATGTTACCTGATTTCTTCTCCTGTGGTGCACCGTTTTGAATGAATATGGTCTTGTTTAATAGAGTATATATCAAGATTGGTGAAACTTCAACTTTTGGTAAAGAATTCTATTGGTAAAGTGATAAAATTTGTGAATGAACACATGCGTGCATGGAAGTCGACCAATATCTCTAATAATTTAGTCGATTTTTCGATAACTCCTTATGGATGTGTATAGTTTTTTAACGTTTAATCTATTAAGGAAGATCCTTAGGTGATCTCATATACTTTTCTACGACGTGCAACTTGCAGTTTTGCAGAAAATCGCCGAAAATTCTAAAATTCTTATCAAAAATTTCATCGAAATGATATAACGGACATTTCCTCATAAATATTTTAATTCCAATGTAATAGTGCGGTAATTTTATGCACTGGAATTTTTAATTTCGAATTTGAAAATTTTCTATGTACATTTCAAGCATATAGGTAGTAAAGCATAGTATTTTCGCTTGTTTTGTTTGTATACCAGGCAAATACCTATTTAAATGCAAATTTTTCCATTTTGCGAAGACGGTGCTTTTGGTTGTCACATTCTCCCGGCCTAATAGAAAATTCAGTGACAACACATGTCAAACTTTAAACTGCTATTTGGTGTGGTTATAGACAGGGTGTTTAGTTATAGCAGACAAAATCACAAAGTAAAGTGATAGAAGGAGTTGCATTTATATGAAGATTGAAATATAGGACGGACTAGAATGATAGTGGTCCGTAGGCAGCTGTATATACAGGATGGTTGGAATATAGGGTGGACTGGACGTTTGGTGGTATAAAATTGTTGGAAAAAATGTGAAATTAAAATTATATAGGGTGATTAAAAATCTGTTATATGATGTGGACATAAGCAAATCATATACAGGATGGTTGAAATATATACTGGAGTTTAATTATATTTATACAGAGTGATTAAAAAATTAATTCTTTTATAGCCCATAAGAAGTTGCATAAAGTGTGGAGAGGAATTAATGTTACACAGGGCGATAATATAAAATGTTAAAAATGAAATAATTTATGGGGTAGCCCACAAGGAGTTATATGCTATGGTTGAAGTATAGGACGGATTTGACTCCGTAAATATGGGATGGATTTTACTCCGTCCTATAGTTTACAGAAGGCAGCTAACAAATTTATGCTTGTCCGTGGGCAGTCGTATGTACAGAATGGTTGGTACATATGTTGGAGTGGAATTATCTATAGTTATACAGGGTTGTCAGAAAAAGTTGAAAAAAGGTTACATGGCGTAGTCCATAAGGTATAAATATATTTTGGGCTGATTAAGTCAACGCGTACTAGTACATTTTGTTCGTAAAGATTTACCTGTCAATTTAAATGAGAAAGTATCATTGTGTAATGTTGAGGCTTTCGATGTTACCTAGTTCTGTCTATTAAGGTTATACATACAAAATAAAAAATGAAAACTACCTGAGTTCAAAAAAAAAACTAAAAAGTTGAAAATAAAACATTTAAAAAAAATAACCGACTTCTACCTATAACTAAAAAGCTACAAATAATTATAACAAAATACAACTCTAGCAAATAAATAACACATTCAATGTTGTTAGGTACCTACCCAGGAATTAAAAAATGTAAACATTAAAAGGTGCTCATTCTGTACAAATTAATTACCTACCAATCTAGTATATTTTTCATGTCGCTGCCAAGCAACAATCAAGTTTGATGAATTAGTAGATAAGTACGCAATGAAGGATTTTAGATTTGCTTGGCACCGGCTTCAAAATATACTAGATTGGTAGGTAATTAATTTTTACAGTATGAGCACCTTTTAATGTTTAAATTTTTTACTTCCTGGGTAGGTACCTAACAACATTGAATATGTTATTTATTTTTTATTTGCTAGAGTTGTATTTTGTTATAATTATTTTTAGCTTTTTAGTTATAGGTAGAAGTCGGTTATATATATATTTTTAATGTTTTATGTTCATTTGTAAAACTTACTACAGTAGTCTATATTTCCTTTAAAAACAGATTTCTTTAACGGAAAAAAAATTATACACGTAATTCTTTTATGCTTACAGTAAATATTAAATTTCATTTCAATTGTGCCATGGTTGTGAATTGAAGCCTTAAAGGGACTGTCAAAAACAGAAACTCTGGCAATATGGAAAAACAAATATAAATTTGTTTTTCCGATGAAACCTGTCACGACCCTATACTATAATTGGACTTGGTTGCCACCCCTCAAGTGAAATTGAAGGCGGGTAACTCTCTGTAACATATGGAGGAGACATATGAACGAACTGTTGCTTTACCATGTGCCCTTATTCTCATTTATGTACTACCAACATGTCAAACTTATCCTTAATATATTTTTGCTCATGGTCAGTCTTAAGGTTTACAACATAAATTTTACATTGTCGATTCTTCTTGTATGTAACGGATTACATTACTAATTATTATGCACCTATTATACGAGGTATTATTTATTATTTATAAAATGGACAACTAAATATATGTATTACTTAAAATACACTACATTCCAAGTTGAAGGTTTTCTAAAAGTAAAACATTAAAATTAAACAAATTCTGATTATTTTTATATGAGATAATTTTACAGATGTGCTCAAATATCAGTCACATGCATTTTTTTAGCAAGCAGGTCTTTTGTTGAATTTTCAAGTAAACTCTAAGCACGAGTTGCGTTATACATTATACCGCACTGTTAACACGCTAAATGTTATTGTTTAGAATGGAAATTCTAAACTGATTATTCTTGTGCACGTAGCCCCAAAAGAAATAATCAGGGAGTATCAGATCGAACGAATTGGGAGAAGAATTAACTATTTTTTGAAAATATTCTATCCCAAATATGGTTTGCTGAAGATCAATTGTGAGAGTGTGGCCGCATCCAAATTCCGCCACGTTTATATTGGAAACTAAACATTTTACATTAACATTTCTGAACCCTATTATTAAAGTTTTTCTTCGCTTTGTTAACGAACTCAGTGCACGAAGCTCTGTAAGCGTTTATGATCATTTATTTTTTGTATGATTTGATCGAAAAACCAAATAGAGAGTCCAATTCCATGACTTTGTAATTTACTAGCAAAAATTAATTAAGTAAACAAAAACAGGTACTGAGAATTAGTTATTGTTTTTTTTTCTTATTTCATGGTCCGTATAATTCGAATTTCGTAAATGCAACAAAAAATATTCTCCTAATGTTGATGGTATTGTCAGTGATTAAAACATTATCGATATAGAAATAAGATATTTATTGAAAATAAAATAGTACATGTTTTCTACTATATCTCAACGTTAAAGATTTTAAATAAAATTTTAGCAACGTTCTAAGGAAGGAACACATGGCCCTAAAATTTCACCGGCGTGTCTACCAAACGAAACAAACTCCAGTGGAACAACAACTCAGTAGCTTACTTTTTTTTGGTCCCTATTACCGGGTAGCTGCGGTCAAACAGATGTTAATAATTGCACTCTTTTGTCAACCAATCAGGACTAGTCTTAAAATGAAAGTAATTTAATTACCAATAATGTAATATAAGGTTGCCTGAAAAAATGTATTCACACATGCTAAATTGAAAATTCGGAGCTATCGAATAATTATAGATTTCATCTGAGTTTCATTTTTTTCCTTAAATAATTTAAATCTTTCCTAATACTTCGCATTTCGGCATTACTTTTCAATCGTTCTCGCCTCTTCCATACTTTCCGGTCTTTAGGTATAATTTATTTCTTCATCA
Source organism: Octodonta nipae (assembly GCA_034190945.1). Taxonomy (NCBI): domain Eukaryota; kingdom Metazoa; phylum Arthropoda; class Insecta; order Coleoptera; family Chrysomelidae; genus Octodonta; species Octodonta nipae. The sequence continues at coordinate 93,867,721 of CM067216.1, read as the reverse complement.
TTTCTTTTGTTAGGGTATTCATTCTTCTATCGCTATATACCTACGAATTTAAAATTAGTTCGCGTGAAATACTTTAGTTGCAATGGACTTTGGATCAACATTTTTAGTTTTTAGTCTAAATTATTTATTCCTATATTTCTTCATAACTTCCCTACATACTTCAATTTATCTTCCAAATTTATTGCACTCTTTTGTCAACCAATCAGGACTAGTCTTAAAATGAAAGTAATTTAATTACCAATAATGTAATATAAGGTTGCCTGAAAAAATGTGTTCCATACGTGCTAAATTGAAAATTCGGAGCTATCAAAAGTCCAAGACAGAGAGAAATTGCGAGTACTTCGTCCTAGGAAAGGATACAATTCTACAGTTGTCCGGCGCACAGACGCCATCACATGTGAGAGTGCACATGTTTTACACGCATAGTCAAGACAAGGCTAAATTAATCTACTATAGAGCAGTGTTTTGGCATCAAAATTGGGGCTCGATTTATGCCTAGGTCTACCTGCTTTTCATGCATACACTGGTTCCGATTACACCCCAGCTTTCTATAACAAAGGAAAAGTAAGACCTTTCAAGGTATGTTTGAAGAACTAAAAATATCAAAAATATTTTGCTTCATTAACGGATGAAGCCGATGTGTGTCTTGAAGAAAAAATGAATGTAATTCAAGAATTCACTGTGGCTATGTATGATATTAAAAATTGTAACAAAGTTAATGACACCATATTTATATATTTTTTCATTCAAATACGATACCACCCTGATGGATATCACTACAACAAAAAAATTTACGTACTGTTTATGTTAACTCAATATGGTTACGTGCAACTGATCTTCATTGCGTAAAATTCAACCCTCAAAATTGTGGTTGGTTCCTATATGGAGACATAAAACCAAAAGGATTTGAGGGAGACCAGACACCTTTAAAAATTGACGATATTCTAGAAATGACAGTGAAAGAAATTGAAGAAGATTCTTTGGCTGAGAATGATACAACTCGAATAATTATCATTCATTACAATTTTTTGTATGATCACTTCTTTTCAGTATTATTGATATTGCTCAATAAACAAATTTCTTTTTTTACGCTAGACATGATTAATAGTTTTTTTAAATATTCTTTCTCTATTTGTTCTAAAACGTTTATCTTGACTACTTTTATCTATTATTTTATTACAATTTATTAAAGAATCATCTTATCTACTCCAAAACACTGCTCTATAGTGAAATAATTTATCCTTGTCTTTACTATGAGTGTGAAACATGTGCACTCTCTCAAAGGTGATAACTTCTGTGGTTCTGTGCGCCGCAGAACTGTAGCATTGTAGCCTTTTCTATGACGAGGAGTAAGTACGGGCAATCTCTCTCTGTCTTGGACTTTTGCTCGCTCCGAATTTTTCAATTTAAGACCTTATACTACATTATTTATAATTAAATTACTTTCATTTTAAGACTAGTCCGGATTGGTTGACAAAAGTATGCAATTATTAACATCAACTTACCTATTTGACGGCAGCTACCAGGTAATAGGGACCAAAAAAAAGTAAGCTACTGAGGTGTTGCATATTGTGTATAGTATATACTTTGCACTGAAGTTTATTACGATTGGAAGATACGCCGGTAAAATTTTAGAAAATTATAATTTTTTAAATTTTAATTAATAATAATCTTCAACATTTTTATTGGAGTTGCCATATTAAGTCAAGTTCAGAAACTTATTTTATTTAACAAAATATTATTTTCATCGGATCAACAAAATGGTGAAGGGCGACCTTCATTCGGAGTCTCCACTATTATATTGCTCATATAAAAAAGTCAATACCAAGACCAACACCTAGACCGGATGACAAGACCAAGATCGATACCAACACGGCCAAAATCTGGGTCTTGTGGTTTTGCTTTGCTTATCACTAACCATATGAAGTCAATAAATAATTTATATTTAAAAAAGAACCGACTTCAGCTGACTTAAAATAAAAACCGTTCAGAAAAAGTGTGCAATGAATCGCTATTTTCAGAGGTATCTTCTTTTTGATGTGATTTAAGGTAAAATTAAAATGAAAATTTTAGCATATTTTTATCTCTCTCTTTTTCGCCCTCTCTCTTTCTCCCTCTCTGATTTGTATCCTTTGTCTATATTTTCCAAATATATTTTAACTTTTTTATTTGTTTTATAATTTGAACCATTTTCTATAAGTGTAACTCTAATTCACTCTATATTGCATCCACACTGTATATGCTTCATTTTCTGGATCTCCATGTACAACTATAATTCAACTCGACACAATATTACAACGGTCCTAATATCTTTAAAACGCCCCGTATAAGTATAAATACTCTCCACACTATTAACTTTTTCTATTTTTCTATTGTTTAAATTATTCCTGTATACTAATGATTTTACTTCTTCCCATATGTTTAGTTTTCCATTTATGCAACTGCTCATGGTCAACCCTATATAACAAAATTTACTCTTTTGAGCCACATTTTGTGACTATAATTTCACTTTACCATTTATTTCAACCACCCGGTATATGCAACTGCTTCTAAAATTTTTTGAACCCATGTCAATAATTATACCCTTTCCTACGCCCTATAATTCAAATATCAATTCAACTGCTTATGCTTATATAAGAAATTTTTGATACACCCTGAATAATAATAATTTTACCATACTCTTACTTCAAACACCTTGTATAAGCAAATATTTATGTTCCAAACTATATAACTTTTTTAAACCGCCCTGTATAACTGTAATTCTACTCTACCTTATATTTCAGCCATCCTGTATATTCAACTGCTTCTGAAAATTTTTAATGGCTTTTGTATAACTGTAATTATTCTCCGTCCTATAACGCAAATATCCACTTTGTATAACTATACTATAATTATACTAAGTTACTATAGTGTTTCTCCACTCTTATTTCAATCACCTTGTATACGCAACTACTTATATGCCACCCAATACAATATTTTCAGAACTACCGTGTATAACTATTTCAATTTCAACTTATATTTCAAACATCCTATGTATACAACTGCTTATGTTACCACCCAATATCACATATATATAGAAGAGTTCGCCGACATAACAAATTTTCGTTTCGATAAACTAACGGAATATTTTCTGCCATTTCACGCGACTATCAGCCCCCTAACTTCATCTCTAAAAGAAACTTACTTCACATGCATCAAAATTAAAACAATTACAAATGCCCTGTACGATATACTTTCATGGCATATTTTGACTGTAAACTAGATATTTATGATGAAAACTTTTGCATATTTTTCCGATTTTCAGAAAAATGATATGTTTTACTTTATAGAAAAATATACGGAATAAAGCTGGAACATATCTTTGTAGAATATAATTCATAATGTTCAAATTTCTTGAGTGGTTTTAGAAAAAACAGTGAAGATTCATTGAAATTCACTGAAATCTAGTCCCTTATTTACTTTTTTTCTGATTTTCTGGAAAAACGCAAATCTCATGTTATAGACAATTATATGGGACCTCTCTGTAATATTCCTTAATATAATGCAGTTTAAATCATCAAAATTGCCCAAGCCGTTTTTGAATAATCGCTCGTCATACAAAAAAAAGTTGGAGACGAATTGATAACCTCTTCCCTTTTGGAAGTCGGTTAAAAATACTATATTGTACAAGGTAAAAAAAGCGGAAGAAGTGTTTTAGTAGGTTTGGCACTACGTGCAATTCTTAAACTTATATCCGTAAATAACTGAGCCTAATAAAGAGACGTGCAGTTCTTTTAAACCGTACGGATTTGACTAATTGTGGTTACTTTTTGGATTAAAACATTGTCTTTGTTTCTTCATTGTTTTAATTAATTTATTATTTTGCTATAATACAGATGTTGTTCTTAAACATTTTATTTTGTTCACCCTTTCTATGATTTTACCCAATATGTTTATATAAACATTAAAAATGTGTACTCATTTTTGGTAATCGTTTAAAATGTAAGCATACTAAAAAAATGCTACGAGTCGACTTTAAGGCAAGTCGCAAATTGAGTGCCGTATAGCTCGTGGAGGTCACATGACACGAATGGCGCGACCCGAACCTGTCTAAAACGTCGCGTAGTGGGTCAAAAAAATGTATGATTTATTAAAGAATAAATTTGATATTTCAATTTTGTCTTTATATAATTAGTATTTTTTATATCATAGTACCCTATTTGACATCTTAACATTTCATCTTATCATTTTTTCAAAATACTTGACAATTTGTTTATACGCGCGACACGAGAAACTGTCTCAACTACAGCGCTGCGCGACTGCCAGTATACGCATGTCGTGCCTGCCAGTAGACGCGTGTCGTGCCTGGCGGCACTTTCTTGATAATTTACTCTGTTCTATTCAATCCTATAGGATACAAAAGTTAGCGCTGTGCTGGGTCATGTCACACTGGCTATAGGCGTCTCATTTTGCGCCTAGCCTAAAGAACACAAGATAGTTAAGATAATTTATTCATAATACTGTATTCGAGTAACTAGAAGCGAAAGCAGAAGGCTACGAGAATTATGCGAACCGACCTGAAGAGGGCAGATGTGACTCTGCCGAAACGTCGTCATTTTACCATCGATCCCGGCAGGGATCAGTTATCAACTACGCAGATGAATTCCCGGAAACCATCTAATATATATATATATATATATATATATATATATATATATATATATATTTCTAACCAAGTGCTAAAGATTTTTATAAAAATGTGACTCAGTCATTTAGAGTCAGTCTATACGGGACAGATGGCCTTGAGGTCGAATTCCATATTATTAGGTTAACTATTTTATTATTTATTTAGTGGTTTTCTGTTGATAAATAATTAAAAATTGAAATTCTGGTATCATTTATTCATTTTAACTAAATAAAATATTTCTCATTGAGTTTTCACTAAAACAAAAAACTATCGTACATCTTTGGTTTAGATAATAATGAATAAACACTCAATAGTCATATATGCTTTCATTGATTAACACGTATTGGCTAATTTTGGAACGTGCATTTTCAATATTTGTAAGCAAACATCAAACAAAAAAGTTCATTATGTAGTCTCATTTTTAATAATTATTTTATTTTTATTTCAGGTATGAACTACTCAGTGGGTATTGAACAGTGAGTAATGCCTATAATTTAAAATAATAAACAATATAAATAAGTAATCTACACCCAAGCAAACATATATTCAATAAATAACATGTTTACCTGTTCAGCTTTTATGTAATGAAAAGCTACAGTACTGGAAGTGTCTGCAAGGAAACTCTTAATTGGGCATCACTAGTAATTAAACCTAAATCTTGGAGTTTGTATTAGACTCATTTCTGAAAAATCAACCTCTGTGAACTAGGATTCGAATATGACTCGTTTTTGAGCTTTAGTGATTTTAAATGTTCTTTTAAATATCCAGAAATAAACTTGCACTACCTACGGCGATTAGTAGATACTTTTCTGAAAGCTGACAAATTAGCGACAAACACAAAAGTAAATCCATTGCGAAGAGTGTTGTTAATTAAAGATTTTAAGTGAAAAAAAATATTTTGTATATAGTATTATATTTAGTTTTATCAAAAAAAAGAATATATAATTGACCTGTAAAAATAACCTTATAACGGAATTAAACTTTTATTGATGTGGTACAAATGTTGGTCTGGTTTATAAAAAAAACGCAATAGACATGTTTTTTAGCATTCGTCATGGTTCAGAACTGTTCAGTTTTTTTATTAGGGTAGTTCAAGCGAAGGGGTTTGTACTAGTTATTTGTTTTCTGATAAACTACGAGCAAACGATACGATGTGACGAATGAAATAACAAAATATCATATCGCACACTTTTGGCACCTCATACAATTTTTCTTAAATATGTGAATATCTATCATCCATTGTGGGCCCGTTGGTTCTGTCGGATAACCTAAGTGAATTAACGTTTCAATTTTTTTGAGCAAGAAGTCTAAATGCTGGTGCATTTAGACTGCTGATGAGAGGGTGCAAGTACCTAGATATATGATCTTACTCCACAAAGTCTGTCCACTATTTCTTTTGATATTGAAAGCAGTACAGAACATATTTCAGGAGAGCAGCATGAAAGACACATTTGCATAAAATGATTAAGTGACGGCATTATTGGTAAACACTCGATATGAATAGAGGTGGACTTAAACCACTCCACACAGAGAACAGTTTAACAATTTTAAATATCTTGGGTACAACATATCTTGTGACTATAGCAATGACTTGGACCTAAAAATAAATTATTTCTCCGAGATATGTGGATTAATAAAACGAGGAGAGATACTCAGAAAAATTGTTCAAGACTGTTACTGTACTTAACAAAAAGACAAGAGCAACATATGCAAACACATTATTTCATTTGATAATTTGGTCTGGTGTCAAATGTATAATGCTCTCTCTAAAGAATTTCGAGTAGATATGACATACATTGACTTTCGCAGGCCATTTGACTAAAGTCAGGATGACCTATTCCATTCAAAACTCTATAACTTTATAATAAAAACAATTTCTCAAATGGCTTGACTTTTTGGTACATGTGGAATTCAGATAGTGTGATTGATATTGTATTTTTCTTTGTTGATTTAAATATTATCTGGGGTGCTTCAAGGGCCTCACTTAGGTCATGTGACCTTTGTTCTTTATATTAATGATCTCAACTTATATAAACATAGTGTTTATCCAGCTAACTTCAATTTCAATCTTGAAGAAGACTGATTTTTCATAAAGAGTTAATCGATAACACAATACTCTAATAACTAGAGTTTACTTGGATCTCTTCTGAAAATTGTCTGATAAGTAGTGTCCGAGTGAAGGTCAGATATTGGCCGAAGCCGAAGCCTATTGTTCGGTCTTAACCTTAGCCGAAGGCCGCAGGTTTTATTTTAGTATGAAATTATTGTATATTTGTTTGTTTGTTGAATTTAATTAATGTAACAACAGTACTTACTGTGTAAGCAATGGAATATTGATATATTCTAGGGAAATTGTTATTTTCTGTTGCAAAAAAGCCAACCAGTATTTATCTTTTTTTTAAAGATTGTGCATCGCATAACACATATAAAGCGTTATTAACAAATTTTTATTTATTATTAAATAGGGACTGTTTAAAGTTGTAAAAATCGTAATTTTATGAGTTTTGGTAACTTTTCACCAATAGTCAACAGTGTAAATACTTTGAGTATCAAATGTAAGTTTCAGTCAGTGTATTGAACCTAATAGATGTCGGTAACGTCTACCGTCTAGTGAGTAATTTAAGTATATGAAGGCATACTATGCTATAACATATACCATACTGTTGACAGATGGTTCGAGTGTTTTATATAAAAACACATAAGTAAATATATATACAGATATATATCCGCATATTTAGAACTATGTCATTCAACTTATGACAGCCGTTTGGCTTATGTTTGGATATGGATATATATCTGTATATACAGGGTGTCCCAAAAGTCCCGGAACGGCATTTTATCTCGGCGGGAACGCATTTTAGAGAAAAATGTGTCAAACAAAACTTGTAGGATTCGTCCATGGCTATCGAATTGTGACCTTGAATTTGACCTTCACCTTCAAGGTCATTTCAAGGTCAAGTCGATTTTTTCAAATGGGACAACATATATCTGACCTCGGAAATGGAAAAATCGGAAAATTTCACGTTCAAATATGTCCTTGACCAAGTATTTCACTTTAGAACTTGTCATTCAAGGAAGCGTATCTGACGAGAACTCCTGGTTCGAAACGGCTGTCATACGTTGAATGTAAGTTTGCTGGTTAGAGCTTTGTAACATAGAATGTTTAATTTTTGTGACATAATTAAGTGATCAAAATTTCAACTTCATGACTTGATGGTTTCCTGGAAAAGGGTTTTTTTCCTGAGCATTTCGTGTTACATGATGTTTACAATGCTCCTGTTTTGTGACAAATAATTTATTTAACAATATTCAAAACTCTTTTAGCATAGAGTTAATATTTATTTGAGTTTCGTTTATTAACCGTAAATCAAGTTTAAAAGTTTTCAATAAGTTTTCGGTATCGAAAAAAGAAAAACTGACGCTTTGTAATGAAAGAATAGATAAATACTATGTTCCTTACAGATTGCTCAAAAATAATTTGTTGCAAAATCGGAGTAATGTAAAAAAAGTGAAATGATCCCGAAAAAACTATAATACCATGAAGTTGAATTTTTGAACAGTTATTTAAGTCATAAAAATAAAACTTTTGCTTATTTTCAAATCTGTATAATTTTTTACACAACAAATATTGACAATTGAAAAATTATAAATGAAATTTACTTTAGGTACTAATTCTTTACAGTAACGGTAAAATTTAGCAATTTGGAAATTTAAACACTCCTTAATTATGAAATAAAAATTTGTTAACAATACTTTCTGTCAAATACTATTGAAATTAGTAGTACTAAGTATCCTATTCTAATAAGTTATGGAGTATTACATCGTTGCCACAATTCTCGGTATGCAACTTGCGCTCATTCGTACAAGTTCGTTCGTTTTGGGTGCTGATATCAAAACTTCGGGTTAGGCCAAAGCTTCGGCAGATTTTTGACCGACGCCGAAGTTGTGGCCGCAGGCGCTTTTTTGGCCGAAGGTGGCCGAAGCTGAAGCCGAATGTGCGGTCTAACCTTACTGATAAGTTAACGATCTAGGTATTTTACAAGACCATGTTCTGAAATACGATTCTAATGTCGACATTGTTACCTTTACAGCCATTATGTCTTGAAATGAATGAAATACAAATGAGTTCTATAGCCTGAATCTTTATTAAATTTCTTTAGATATTCTTTTCGAGTCTTTACTATCAATGGGCGTTTAACTTAGACGTGTACAAAGGGTCATTACTATTTTTAATCCGAAAATTCATACTATAGAAAAGGTTATAAGACTATATTTATTCTGTAAAATATAGTACTCAAGACATTATGTCCATAGATATGGCTGAGAGCCACATTATTACTTTTAGTTTATGTTTTTGAAATTTGGTTGAAGGTTGCAATCTATTGTAAGTTACTTGATTAGTTCTGATGTCTTATAATTTTTTTGATTAGTTCACTTATCAATACCGATTCGTAATATTTGATGTTGGGTGGTATGGACAGAAAAATAAATAAGTAAATCAAATTTTCGGAGCTAAATTATAAAATTGTATTTGTAGAAGAATAAAAACTATACCAATATTCGGCTAAATTTGACTGGAAGGTAGAATTTTTTCCATTTTTTCCATTGTGCACCGATGCATTTAATTCTATACATAAACCGGATGTAACTTGTTAATCGAACCCTTATCATAAAGCAAAAATGTTTTTTAAATTAAAATCTGACTAATTAGGTTAGAACAGTAATTAACAATTTAGAGGTATTGTTTCTAGTAGTGTTAAACTCATTTCGTATTTTACTGCGACTTTTTTTAACTAAATTATCAATTATACTAACCTTGTAATCGGTTTTAACTGCTATTTAATATTTGTATTTTCTAAAATCGGTTTTCTAAAAACTTAAAATGTTAAGTAGTTATCGAATATAAAGTATAAATTACTTTGTTAATTTGTCTTATGTAATTCCTCAATTTCCCAACATATTTTCCGGGTATTTACTCTAGCCTGTAATGCTCGTATTATGTATCTAAATGATGAATTATTTCATTAAAATGTGTTTCTTAAAATATATCATGAAAATGCTTGCTCACAATGGAGCCACAGGACAGGTTTTATCCGTCTTTCTCCGTATTAATTTATTATAAAGGCCTACGACTTCCCAATATAAACTGCTAATGAATATTGACCAGTAAAGACCTAATGCTGGTTAATTTGGTCTCAAATTATCATCAAATTAATGATAAAAGCTATGCATTATGACTACATTGTTAGCACTGAAAGAAGGGAAAACTGTTCTAAAATTCATAATTTAAATGGAAGGTCTAATCTCAGAATGACATCCCCCTAATAGATGGCGGGTTTATGCAGCGGTTATGTTAATGACTGAAGTCTTGTTCATGTCCAACCACCCATGTAGGTATTTTTATACGGTAATAAATATTAATGGAGTCTGGCATATAAGCTAACCAGACAACCGAATTCAATGTCGACTTTGAAAGGCTTATACGAAAGCTTGTAGATGTTTGTATAGTTGTGCTTATATATAATTCACGTGAAAATAACAAAAAGAAATACATTAGCTTGTTTGAAGCATGCCTTTTACAATGGCAAGATAAGAGTTAACCTAACGAGCAAAGAACTCTTTGTAAACTGCGTCAAATAAACTGTTTTGTGTAAAGGCAAATATATTTAGGCATCCATTTACAAAAAATATTACAATAAAACTGAAAACGAATGCAGTAGTTAAGCGTGTTTAAAGAATCTCGTGAAAGATTGTCGGAACAGATACAACTATATTAGAAATCGATAAATATTGAAGAGCTGTAAATGAGATTTGTCTTTTCTATTAACAGCAATTCTTTCTTTGGAGTTTTTCTAATAAACGACGCGTTTAAATTTACTGTTCATAGTGAGTAGAATTCGTTAAATGTTTCACTTTCAACTTTAGGACTGCTTTGTAACAGGAATAACGAACATAATTGCCCCTATAAAAATTACTATATTTAAAACAAGTTGTTTGTAATACTAGGTAATAATTCTGTTTTCTGTAGGCATTTTGTGTAATTCGTTATATTATAACGTTACGAGAGACCGCAAAGTTAGGGTTTTATAGCATTATAGTAACACCCTTCCGTTCTGCTTACGAGTAACAGAATCCCTAGGCAAGGCGACCTAGCATCGCTGGACTATTCAAACTTTCACCAAAGGTACTATTTATTTTTAATACTGAGATGATTTTGAACCTACCCCCACATACCTAACAATGAATAGATTAATTCCTATTAGATATTTATTTTAATAATCTATATATAAATAGGCTAAGACAAAACGATTAGGTACCATGTTCTCCTCTGTTTCTCAACCGATTTTCTTCATTTTTGTTTTGTTTAGTAGCTACTGACGACCTTCAGTGCAGAATGCTAATCTTAATTTATAATATTGGTTCATTCATTAAACAAAATATATTAAAAAATCATTATTTACGTCAATAATGTCAATGCCAAACAAATGAATGTGCCGCGTGCCGCTGCCGCCAGACTCAAACCATTGAGTAATTATATATAGACAGACCAATGCTATTATATACTTAGAGCATGTACTTCTGGAGGTGGCATGCAAGCGTTGTTATTGTTTAGTGGGTAAAGTAATCGTTGAATATCATAATTATACAGGGCGATTCCAGATATGTTAGAAATAATTTTTTTAATGGGTGGCACATAAGCAGTTGCATATTTAGGGTGTTTAAAATATAGAGTAGAGTGCAATTATAACTAATAAAATAATTGTATAGGGAAGCCCATTAGCAGTTGAATTTACAGGGTTCTTGGAATAGAAGGTGCAGTAAAATTAGTTATACAGGGTGGTGCAAAAAATGTTATACATAGATGCAGATACAGGGTGGCGGAAATGGAAATGCAACATTTCGTAACCCATAAGCAGTTGTATATATAGTTAAGATGAAATATAGGGTAAGAGGAATTATAGATATACAGGATGGTGATAAAAAATGTTAGAATAGGAATTGATTTATAGAGTAGCCGACGAAGAGTTCCATATATATAATGATTGAAATATAGGTCGGAGTAGAATTATAGTTACAGAAGATAATTAAAAATTTCATAAACAAAAAGTTTAAATATGGTGGGTCATAGGCAGTGGCATATACAGAATGGTTTACCCGGTGGTTGAAAAATGTTAAAAAATATTATGCGTGGTCTATAAGCAGTTGCATATACAGGGTGGTGGAAATATATAATGAGATGGAATTATTATAATGAGGATTTTAATAAATGTTAGAGAATTGAGTGCAATTATAGCTATACAGGGGTGTTAGAAAAAATAGGGTAGCCCATTAGCAGTTGAATTGTTGTCATATTAAATTAAGAATTACGAATTTGAACACAAATAAAGTTCTATGAATTATATCTGAAAAAAACTTGAATTTCGTTACTTATTTGTAGAAGCGAGATGTAAGACCGACATCAAGGATTTTCGAGGAAACTATCACACAGAGGTTCCTAATCTGGATCCGTTCCGTGTAATTGCTGTTCTCCCTAAAGTCCTAGGATAGAATGTCACGATAAAATTTTCATGTTACTTAACCTGCCAGAGATATTGACACAATTGGTCGAATTTCGACCACTGGGCGACAGCTAGTGTTAAGAAATGTGCAAATTCAGCAGGTATTCAAACATGGTAACAAATTTTAGTAAGAACGTAAACCATTTAAAAACATTTCACGTTTCCACACCTTAAACTACTAATAATAAAGTTATAGACATTAACGTAAACTAATTGTATCTACTCCTTGCTGTACAGTTCAGCAATAAAATACGGATAAATGTTTCATTTTTCATATTTGAACTTGCTTCACTTCTATAACAATTAAATATTTTAAATTTATATTAGAAACAATGTGGTGTAGTGGGGACAATTTCGAACCAATGCCGGGATTATTTTTGTTTCTTACAGAATGTTTTTCTCGCAGATCTTCTAAGAGAAAGAAATCTCTACAATGTGACTAGTCCTTCTGTGTAACAGCTCCAAGTCTTGGGGCGTTATCAATCCCTGTATGTATTATTTTTGCGTTATTTCTTTACTGTGGTGCACAATGTGTCGTGTTTGTCAAATGAATTTGACTATGACAATTTATGAGGATTTTGATCACTTGATACCAGGATGTATTCTTGATACTGACGATTCTGCTATTATACTCATCTAACATAGCTATTTCCATGTACAATTTCCAAAAGAGGGTTCAGTATTATTAATCATCATGCAGCTAGCTTCCTAAAGTTTTCTTCTTGTCCCATTCTACTCTGTGGATACCAGATTTCGAATTGAATACATAACTTCGTGGAAGTCGACCAATATATTACATATATTTATTGGTCGATTTCTCCAAAACCCCTTATCGATTTGTATAGGTTTATAAATTGAATTCAATTAGGGAAGATCCCGAAGTGGTATCATATATTTTTCTATGACTTGTAACATGTAGTTTTTCAGAAAATTAATACATCAACAACATCATTAGAGTGTCTTAACTGTGATTTTCTCATAAATATTTTAATTCCCACCTAATAGTGCGGTAACTGTAGACACCGAAAATTTTAATCCCGAATTTGGAAATTTTCTATGTACTTCACACTTCTATAACCACCATAGTAGACGATAAAAAATTGTTATTAAACATATTTTCAGCATAATCATCGAGTTCTAAGCTCATTTTGTTTGTATATCCGATTTACTTGAAAAGTTTTCAATTTTGGGATAACGGGGCTTTTAGTGTCACCGAATCCCTGCCTAATAGAAAATCCAGTGACAACAATGTCGTCCTCTAAACTGCTATTCGTTGCGATCATGAAGTAAAGTTATAAAAGCCATAGTAATAATAATTAATTTAATTAAACATTTTTGGCGTACTAAATTAACGGGTACCATGTTCATTTTGTTGTATAACTGTTTCTTGCCCATTTAAATAAACATTTTTCATATTGTGATGAAGGGGCTTCCGATGTCACCTACACCCGGTCTATTAAGATGAAAAAAAAAATTGAGAATAAAAACTACCAGAGTGCAAACTCGAACTGAAAAGCTGAAGAGCAAATATTTTCTTAAAAAAAACTAAAAAGTTAAATAAACATTTCTAAAAATATGTTTACAGTCTTCAAAATACAACAAAAATGTCGAAAAAAAAAAATAAAACAGCACTATACAATAAATAACACATTCAACGTTGTTAGGTACCTACACACAAAGTAAAGAATGTAAACAACAAAAGCTGATGGAAATGCTGTGGAACCTTTGGTGTGTCACAAATGTAAAACACAGTTTTGCACCCTAACACCAGACCTTTATTTAGACACTCAACGCCGTTTCAACAACTCTTAATTATCACCATCAAGGAGTAAAACAAAAGCTGTTCTTTTTGTACACATTAATTACCTATTTATCTAGTATATTTTTCGACTGGGTGTCAAGCAACAATCTTGTTTGATGAATTAGTAGATATGTAAGCAAGCAATTTATGTTTGCTTGGCACCGACTTCAATAATTGGTAGTTATCTAGATTGATGAATAACAGCACTTGGTTTTTCAATATATTGTTTGCCAAAGTTTTTCTGTATTACTAATAGTAATAGGTTAGTGACTTATAATTTGGTGATTTTATTTTCAGATATAATTTACTCTCCTCTTTTCAAACAAAAAAATAATTCTATCTGGGTTACTTAGGTCTTTTCATATGCGAAAATTTTTTGTTCGCAATCGTCAACTTCTGTCATTTGTTTTGGACAGTTTTCACACCATTGTCATGTAAATACAATGTATTTTTGTCCGAAAAAAATTACAGAAGTTGACGCATGCCCACAAAAAAATTTCGAATATGAAAAGGCCTGTTGGATTTATTTTAAATTCCGTGTTCCCTGTCAAATAAATGTTCGTTTCATTTATTAAAATTTTAATTAGTTGTGCACGTTTATTCACATAAAAGACGATTTTTAACATTTGACCTAATATTTAAATAAAATCGAATAAAGAACATTCGATTAATGCATTTCCTAGACAATGCCATTAGTAAATTATAAACTTAATTGAGAATGGTTATTAATTTTCATATTTAAATGGTTGAAATATTTGACGTAATTTGCACGTGTATGACGTGAGTGACATTAAATCTAAGTCCAGCTCGTGCAGTTCAATCTATATCAATTTTAAATGTGAAAATTTAATTGGTAGAAAAACAATTCGATTTGTATCTATTGAATGTATTGATTTTAAGATTTAAGATAAAGTGACGTTGCTAATAATATAAACAGCAAATTGATTTAAGTTTTATATATCTATGTGTATAAGATGGAGGTTACAGTATTCTTAAATATTAACTGTTAGTTTTTCGAAAAAAGGCATATCAAAAAACTTAATGAATTTTATATAATTATCATCTATTAATAATTGAAGAACATCACTCTTTCGTATGGTTTCTGATGGTTTTACTAATTACAATCCACATACCCAATGAATGCTGACCAATTTAAATAAATTTAATTATATTTATTAAGTGACTACATATTTTAATAAAATAACTATTGTCTTCTAAATGTTATTTGTGGCATGTGGCATCTTCCTGATTATTTTTGTGTGTTCTTGAGAAATAACACCACAATCGAAACAAAAATCTGTATATTTAAGGATCCAAATGTTTCCAGGTGTATACTGACCTCGTTTTCAATAGCTTTAAACATATATTGAAAATATAAAATTCAAAACGAAAGTTTAATAATGGCATTTAAGATGACATAAGAAAAAAATATTTTTTTCCAAATATACAAGTAGTACAAAAAATTTTAAAGATCGTGTATTACAAGTTAAACACCTTTCAAGTTGGAACAACTTGAAAAAGTTGTCTTTAGATTTTATAGGTGGCGTTCCTAGGTACGACTTTGATATACTATCCCGATACTTTTGGCGTTAATGGGATCACTGAAATAAAATAATTCTTTGATCGCATTTTTGGTGAATGCGCTATCTTATATCAAAGTCGTACCTAGGGACGCCACTTATAAATTATAAAGACAACTCTTTCAAGTTCTTCCAACTTGAAAGCTGTTTAACTGTAATACATGATCTTTAGACATTTTTGTGCTACCTGTGTATCTATAAACTACATATTTTTCTTATGTCAACTTAAATATCGTTACGAAATTTACCCAAAGCCGACCCTGTTTCATTTCAGTACAACAATCGCTTTGAGATAAAAAATGGTTCTCGAAAATACTCGGCACCTGTAGGAGTGATGATTGATTTTACTGGAGAATTCGACGCTGGTTTTATAAAGGAAGCAGGCCACGATCGCGAGTTGAGTTGGTGGAGCGAAGAGCTTATAAATATGTAAAATTGTTATTGTGATATTTGAATCAGCTGTTGTATATTCGATGTAAATAAAGTTCTAGAAAAGTGAAAGTGAATATTAGTTTTAAAATTTTAAATTGAACCCACGGACTATATTGCAATTTGATGATCAGAAGTAAAGGATTAAGTACAGTTAAAGCCGTAATTTGATTTATGGAAACCCGAAGAATGGAAAAAATGGACGAAACTACCAAAAAAATAGTCAAGCAGGTTACAGAGGGACTACATAAAAATTTTGCCAAAGTCTTCAGCTAGAATTCCCGGTCGAACGGAACAGATTATTCATGGGCAGCTAGACAGCAACCCTGGGAGCTGCGTTGGAATGGTGGAGCCTGTACACTCAACTCATGACTACTTAGTTGGACGGGCTATAGTTAAAACTGGACGAGATATACCAATCAGAGTCCTGAATTTGTCCAACAACGACATCGGAATTGCCAATGGTCAAGAGATAGCTTGTTTCGAGCCAGTAGAGACCATCATCAATTGCGAAGACGAGTACCAGACGTCGGTGAAGGAGACAGAGCCCAGTAAAGAGTTCCTACAACAGTTTGCTGGTCTGCTCCCGTCGTGCTAGTTAAAAAGAAGGATGGAACCACCCGATTTTGTGTGGATTACAGAAAGCTGAATGACGTCACGAAGAAAGACAGCTATCCACTACCCCGAATCGATGACACTTTGACCACACTAACAGGCTCCCGTTGGTTCTCCACACTAGACCTAAAAAGTGGATATTGGCAGGTTGGTATCATATCATATATCAAACTTTCGTTTTGCATTTTATATCCTCAATACATGTTTAAAGCCATTGAAAACGAGATCAGAATAGACCTGGAAACGTTTGGTTCCTTGAATATACAGATTTTTGTTTTGATTGTCGTATTATTTCCCAAGAACACATAAAAATAAAATAACTATTATTTTTGATTATTTTATTGAAATATGCAATCATTTATTAAGTTTAATTAAACTCACAGTTTTATAATTTTTATCCACCAAACTTCATCAGGAGTAAATGGAGCAAATGGAGGAATTCTGATTTTGGGGAGTACAAATTTACAAAATCGAGCATTCTCGCATTTTGCGCCGTAACTATTGATCCCAAATTTTTGAATAAATATAAAATGTAGGGCGTTATCCAAAGAGAAAATTCTTATGCTAAGTTTTAGAGTCAAATTATAAAATAATTTGGTCAAGTGCGAGTTGGACTCGCATACTTAGGGTTCCACCTTGAAGATTCTAATATTTCAGTTTCAGACAAGCAGGGAATGAGTGCATTTTCTTATATTTACCCGTATATCTTTTAAAGGAAGCGTTTTAAATTTATAAAAAATATACACTTTGATTTTCCACACATAGACTTTTTATTTTATTTGCTTCAGGATTCGCTTGATTTTTGTCAGAATACATATGTATTTAATTATCTAATTTGGCCCCCAAAAATTAACATTAGAGTTTTGAGGCTTGGTAAATTGGAAGATAAAGGGCAAAATAGGTCAAGTTTTAAATTATAAATTATTAAATATGTTATTCAAATTATTAAAAAATACAAATAAAATATATTTTGCAAAATTTAAATAGTGTAGTGGGAATTAAGTCGATGTTTAATATTTTTGTTAAAATCTTTTAAACAAATAATTTAAAAATATGATTTATTTGTAATTCACATAATAAGTCTTTTATCTGATATATTACATGATGCTTTTGAAAATTGAATCTTTAGTTTCCATTTAATTGTATAATTTGTCCCTAAAATTACTATGGGGTTTTCTAATAATTTATTTTCCGGATGGGTAATTTTTTAAAAATATTTTTTTATTATATTTTAAAATATGTGATTTGATATATTACATGACCCGTTAGAAACAATTATAATTTTTTTATTTTCCATTTAATTCTATAATTTGCCCCCCAAAATGAATATTAGGGGTTTCTCCTTATTTTTCCAGTAAAGTTCAGGTGAGGGGCTATACTTCCATTTTTTTAGAATTTTTCAGCTTATGTTTTCGGAGATAGGGGGGGGGATGGGTAAAATTTTTTATATTTTTGTTAATATCTTTTAAATAATTTATTTTACAAATATGAAAAAAATATATTTGTTTTCTTCATCATGAGCCCTTTCATTTGATATATAACATGATGGGTTAAAAACAATTTTAGTTTTATATTTTCCATTTAATTCTATAATTTGCCCCCCAAAATGAATATTAGGGGTTTTTCCTTATTTTTCCAGTAAAGCTCAGGTGAGGGGCTATACCTCCATTTTTTTTTTCAAAATTTTCCAGCATATGGTGTCTGAGATAAGGGGGGAATGGGTAATTTTTTTATATTTTTGTTAATATCTTTTAATTAATTTATTTTAAAAATATGAAAAAAATATATTTGTTTTCGTCGTAATGAGCCCTTTCATTTGATATATAACATGATGGGTTAGAAACAATTTTAATTTTATATTTTCCATTTAATTCTGTAGTTTGCCCCCAAAATTAAAAGTAGAGGTTTCTCCTTATTTTTTCAGTAAACTTCAGATCAGAACCTGTACCTATATTTTTTGTTTTTCAAAAATTTTACGTTTTAGAGTTTCGGCGATAAGGGGGAGGGGGGGGATTGGTAAATTTTGGTATATTCTCGTTAATATCTTTTTAAATAATTTTTTTTTAAATTTGAAAAAAATATATATTTGTGTTCCTCAGAATGATACCTTTCATTTGATATATTACAAGATGAGTTTGAATTTTTTTTATTTTTATTTAATTCTATAATTTGCCCCCCAAAATTAATATCAATGGATCCTCCTTATTTTTCCTGTAAAGTTCGGGCAACGTTCTATATTTCTTATTTTTTTCAAAAATTTTAGGCTCAGTAGTTTCGGAGATCAGGGAGGGGAACGGTCGATTTTTTTAGTTTTCCCCCCAGAAGCACACCTAAAATCAAAATTTTCTTTTGCGATATGTATTCCTGATCGGGTCACCAAACTATACATTGATACCAAATTTCAACCTCTTCCGTTCAGTAGTTTAGGAGAAAATTGCTGTGATGTGACAGAAGCGGAAATTCGGAGTGATATTATAAGGTATCCGTATATTGTATATGTTAAATTAAAACAATTTTTTTCATGTAATATACTCGTTATGAGGATTACGAATATTTTTTTAAATATTTTTCAACAATTTGTTTATATTTACAAAAATATACAAAGATCGACTCATTGCTAAATATTTTATGTCCGAAACTATTATACATATAATTTAAAAAAAAAATAGGGATACAAGACAAATAAAGCGACTTTCTATCATTAAATAAAATAAAAACTATTTCAAAGGCATCGTGTAATATATCATATCAGGAATACAAATATATTTATTCATATTTTTAAAATAATTTGTAAAATGATATTCACAAATTTTTATCTTCGAAACTATAAGACTTGAAAAAAAAAGAAATATATGCTAACACTTCAACTTTAAGAAATATTAAAAAAGGCAGCCTTTATATTGATTATGAGGAGCAAATTATAAAATTTAATAAAAAATAAAAAGAATATTTTTTTCAATTGCATCATTGCATTATATCAGATTAAGGGGCTCATAATGAGGAATACGACTATTTTTTCATATCTTTGGAATAAGTAGTTACATCCACACTACAGAAAAAATAAAGCGAAAATTCTGATGTTAATTTTGGGGGCAAATTATAAAATTAAATTCAATTATATTTTGTTTTTAATAATCTCTTTAAAGTTATAAACCTTTTGATTTAGTTCGATATTTGACATGTTTTTTTACTTTAAATTGTGCCTACTAACCTAGTGAATTGAACTGACACATATCAAATATGGCTGTACTATACAGCTAACGTAACGCGTGAAAGAGCCGTAGGGGAACTTTTAAATTATGATTATATTAAATTGAAGTGGCACGTGTGACACGGGGTCACGAATTTTTTTCCTTTGCATTCACTGCTCAGTATCTTTTGTACGTAGTAAGTAATGGAATAAAGGCGAGAGAAGCGTATGAATATTATTGTCACTTGTATATTCGGTTTTATTCTTCTGCTGCAGCCTGCTATTGTCGTCGTCTTTTATATAGGATCACATTAATTAAATGGGAAAATTTTCGTAAATAATGATGGGCGGTTGACGCAATGGATCTTGTTTAGTAATATAAATGAATTAAATTTGAGATATAATATTGCTGCGGAATTAAATTAAATTAGAGAGTCCATAAGCCATGGTTGTTAATAAGTGATATTGTATTATCGAGTATGTAAGACACGTTTGTTAAACCCATATAATTGCAATACATGTACCTAATTAAGGAAAACCGTAAGAATTATATATACCTACTGTGAGGTCGTAAAATAACGCATAAATTCATTTTGTACCTAATTATGAAACTAAGTGATAAATTAGGGAGCAGGTAAGTTTTTAAATACGGAACTACACATTTTGAATAAATTGATTCAATAAAATACAATCGACGGTGTCGATATTGGTTGAAAACATTTTCCAACATCTTTGCGCTGATTCGATTAATTTCTTGCCTTAGTCGGTGTTTTATATCATCAATATTAGTTGGTTTACCCTTGTAGATTTTTAATTTTAAATAGCCATTCATTTTCGCCACGTCTACCGATTAAGAAACGGAAAATATTGTAGAAAATTGATTCTTGTCCTTAATCTTTGCTATTTGCAAACCTTATGCCAATGTTTTTGAGGACTACTCTCGATATCAACCTTCGAGGTGTCATTCCTTTGTACGCAAGACAATATATATATATATATATATATATATATATATATATATATATATATGTATGTTTTAGTTGGTTTCCGGGAATTCATCCGCGTAGTTGATAACTGATCCCTGCCGGGGTCGATAGTAAAATGACGACGTTTCGGCAGAGTCACATCTGCCCTCTTCAGGTCGGTTCGCATAATTCTCGCAGCCTTCTGCTTTCGCTTCTAATTACTCGAATACTAAGATTTTCAGAAGCGCTCCCGCTGTTATATAGTCGCGGCTCGGCGCCTATTGGTTGGCACCGTGAACGGCTGCGTGTGATTGGCCCTGGGCGCTCAGTGAGCAGGCCTCCCGCCTGCTGATTTATTATTTCCGGTTGAGTTGTTATTGGACGGGTCCGGGCCGGTACGGTGTTTAATAGAATTTTCCAACAATTCGATAAGTTCTGAATTTCATTGCGTGCGTTTAGACTGTGAGGCCTCTTCGCTATTTCTATTGCCTCTCTTACGAATCTTGATTTCGGGTGTTATATATTTGCCAGTACTCTGGTATTCTCAAAGTCTATTCGGTGTGACATCGTGGTGGCGTGTTCCGCAATGGATGCTGTTTTTTCCTGGTTTCTTACAGCGTTCTGGTGTTCATCACGTCTAGCTTGAATTCTTCTATTAGTTTGCCCCACATAGGTTTTATGACAGTCTGCACATGGAATCTCGTACACTCCCTGTTGTTCTAAAGGGATCCTCGTCTTCGGAGTCCTTAACACCGTGCTTATTTTTATGTCTGTATTGAAAATAGTATCGACATTGTGTCTCCGTAGAATTCTTGCATCACTGTCCGTGGTCCCCTTGACATACGGTAAATAAGCCTTGGTTATTGGTGTCTCATGCTCCTCGTCTGTTTGTCTCGGTTTTGACTTTAGGGCTCTTTGTATATTTCGGTCTGTAAATCCGTTTTGTCTCAGAGCTGTTTTTAAACTGTCCATTTCCTGTTTGATGTTATCCTGGTAAGCTAGTCTTTGTGATCTGGTTACTAAAGTCTTGACGACGGCTTGTAGTTGGGCTGGGTGGTGATGAGAATTAGCATGAAGGTATCTGTTGGTGTGAGTTGCTTTCCTATATACTGTATGGCCAAGGGTTCCATCTTGCTTCCTATTTATGAGAACATCAAGGAATGGCAGTTGATTGTTGGCTTCAACCTCCATGGTAAATTTTATTTTGTGATGGATGCCATTAAGGTGGTCTAAAAAAGTATTGAGGTGTTTCCTCCCATGAGGCCAAATCACAAATGTATTATCCACATATCGCAACCATAAACCGGGTTTAAGAGTTGTTGTTCTTAGTACCAACTCCTCAAAGCTCTCCATAAAAAGGTTCGCTATAACTGGTGAGAGTGGCGATCCCATTGGAGCTCCTTCCACTTGTTTGTATCGTTGGTTCTCGTAAACAAAATAGGTGTTCATCAGACAGTGCCTTGTTAAGTCTACAAGGTGTTGAGGTGGTTTGTATTTTTCTATTATGATATCCAAGGCTTCGTCGATGTCGCACCGAATAGACTTTGAGAACACCAGAGTACTGGCAAATATAGAACACCCGAAATCAAGACTCGTAAGAGAGGCAATTGAAATAGCGAAGAGGCCTCACAGTCTAAACGCATGCAATGAAATTCAGAACTTATCGAATTTTTGGAAAATTCTATTAAACACCGTACCGCCTCGGACCCGTCCAATAACAACTCAACCGGAAATAACAAATCAGCAGGCGGGAGGCGTGCCCACTGAGTGCCCAGGGCCAATCACACGCAGCCGTTCACGGTGCCAACCAATTGGCGCCGAGCCGCGACTATATAACGGGGCGAGAGCTTCTGGAAATCTTAGTATTCGAGTAACTAGAAGCGAAAGCAGAAGGCTACGAGAATTACGCGAACCGACCTGAAGAGGGCAGATGTGACTCTGCCGAAACGTCGTCATTTTACCATCGATCCCGGCAGGGATCAGTTATCAACTACGCGGATGAATTCCCAGAAACCACCTAAAACATTTAGTGCCCGCGAAAACTTAAAAACAAATATATATATATATATATATATATATATATATATATATATATATATATTGTTTCTGGTCAGGGAACCTGCATGAGTTGCGCTTCCCACAATAGAATGTCCTTTCGAACATTTATTTATGTATTTGATACATAGCAGTAAATTTATAGACGCGAGATGTAAGACCGACATCTAGGATTTTCGAGAGAAATAGCACACCGAGGTTCCGAATCTGGAGCCGTTCCGTGTAATTGCTGTTCTCCCTTAACTCCTAGGACAGAATGTCACGATAAAATTTTTTCAGGTTACTTCACCTGTCAGAACGGCTCCAGTTTCGGAACCTCGGTGTGATGTTTCTCTCGAAAATTGTAGGTGTCGGTCTCACATCTGGCGTCTATAAATTTATTGCTATGTATCAAATACATAAATAAATGTTCAATTGTGGGAAGCGCAACTGATGAAGGTTCCCTGACCAGAAACAATATATATTGTCGTGTGTACAAAGAAATGACACCTCGAAGAGAGAAAGAATTTAATGTCTCTGACAGGTGAAGTAATCTAAAAATTTTGTATCGTGACATTCTGTCATAGGAGTTAAGGGCGAACAGCAATTACACGGAACGGCTCCAGATTCGGAACTTCGGTGTTCTATTTCTCTCGAAAATCCTAGATGTCGATCTTACATCTCGCGTCTATAAATCAACCTTTAGTCTTCCGCTTCGTAGACGCGAGAAAGTCGTGGCCATATTGTTACGTCTCCTTACAGGATCACGTTCTTATATCAACTCTTTGGCAACATGCGATACTTAAGCCTATCGTATTTTGATGCTTGGTTGCATCATAGAATTCATTTAGTCAATAAGGCAGAAGCAGAAATGGAACTCGAGTTTCTTCAACACACTTTCCAATCCCCTTCGAGGCAGAAGTGAGAAAATGGTGGACCAAAATCTGCACCAGCTGACGGTCTAAGAATGTGTTCTTGTTTTATTACACACACGAATTAATATTAATATCTCAAGTCTTTCGCTCTTAGAAAGGCACATTAAAAAATCAATTAATGTATAGAAATCCATTTATTTAAACGTTTAATAACTAATGTAAAAATTATTAACGGCATCTAGCATAATAAAATTAATTTTAAAAAAATTAACCAACTTCAAAAAAGATCTAAAGAGTTAAAAATAAAACATTTAAATATATATTAACCGACTTCCACGTATGACTAAAATGTTAAAAATAATCAACAAAACATAGCACATACACTGTTAGGTGCCTAATACCTACACACAAAGTAAAAATGTAAACAATAAAAGGTTCTTTTATTTTGAACGCTGTAAATATATTAAAGCGAAAGCTTCTTAACGGAAATCCACACTTACACATACGAAAATAGATTAGTATGGTAGTGAAATGCAAAAAATTATTTTATTACTAGAGTTCGTTTCGACCGATACATTTCTTTGGCCTTACAACCCATACAATTTAGTTTAAGAAACAGGGACCATATAATATTAAGATTCTCTTAATTTATAGACAATCAATAAATTGTAGTGAATAAAGAAATATAACATTTAATTAATATACAATGCCAGCACAAAATTTGCTTTTCGTTCTACTAAACTTTCCAATTCTCTGTTTGCGATATTTTAAATTAGAGACACAAAAAAGGGCAACGTGGTTAAGAGTTACCACGTCACCATTACATCTGTGTGCTGAGCAAGTTCATATTTATATTCAGAACTAAATTACACTTTGGGATTAGGGACATTGCAATACCACTAAAGTGTCGATACCGGTATCGCAACAGGTATCGAAATAATATCGCAAATCGTATCGAAAGAAAGTGGAGAACCTTAATATCCGGCAAAATATGAATATACCTTGGTGATAACCTAAAAAAGGGGAAATACTGATTTAGCTTGGATGAATGCCGCCAGAAGTATCGATTCTGGTATAGAAACATTAATACTCATATGGGTATGCAAGTATCGCAAGAAAAGTTTCGATACCAAAAATACCCGTTACCGAATATATGTCCATTACAAAGAAAGACACAAAGAAAGAGAATCGGCGACATGGAGATAACGAGAGACGGGAAGCATGTTTCCTAAGAAGCTTTCACTTCCATCTTTCAGTCACAAATTTCATATTCAAATAAATTAATTCTCAAAATTGTTTAGGGTATGTAACCAGAATTTGATAGACGAGATTATATTCTTGCTTCACATTAAAATCAAACCTTCACACAGCCAACCTTAAATATACTGTAAAGTTGGATATACATCTTTTATTACCGAACGTTAAATATCCTCATAGCCAATGTTTAAACTGTAAACTATACAGCAAGAGGAAATAACATTTTTTATTGCAGTTATCTGTGAAATAAATCAAAAGTAAACATTATTAATGATATTGGAGGTTTTAGTTCATATCATTTTAGAATTTATCTTATAACATTTTCAAATTAACTTACTTTGTATATATAGAACTCAAACTATTTATAAACTAATTTTTTTCTTGCAGGTGTCCTAACAGATCTACAAACAGACTTTAAAATTGGGAACGATAAGGGAGGGCTGTTACAGACTGCTTTTATATTGTCGTATATGATATTTGCGCCAATATTTGGTTACTGTGGAGACAGATACAGCAGAAGATGGTTAATGGCGGGTGGAGTATTTTTATGGAGCGTAACAACCCTTTGTGGATCATTCATGAATGTAAGTTTTAACGCACAAATAGTCTACATACATACTATAATTTTACACTTCACGATCTGATATACAGAATCTTTTAAAAAACATGCCCCAATGCTGGGCTGGAGATTTATTATCCAAAAATTGAAAAAGGTCATATAAATTTAGATCCCGAAATCATTAGTTTCCAAAATACAGGGTTAAACATTTTTTTGAACAATTATATTTTGAAACCTATAATAAATAAAATATTAAACATATATAAAATTTACAATTAAAGAAAATGATTAAAATGACCATCATTTGCTTAGTTGAAAGTATGTAGCCTACGACAAGGCTAATATTCTGTAGCATGTATTATTATTGTTCAACATACTGTTTAAACATTTTCTGATGTATTTTTTTATTTTTGGATGATGGAGCTAAGAGAGCGTTGGCGCATCTTTTTTGAAATACCGTGTTTATTTGTTTTTTGAGACATATTATAATTTGTTCAGGATCTGATATGTATTTTAAGTGAGAGAATGAATCGAGAATAATACTTGGATATTTTTTAGAACTACTGGTTGTTTTTATTATTCCGTGCATTCGTCGGTTTAGGGGAAGCAAGTTATTCTACAATAGCCCCAACCATTATCAGTGATTTATTTGTAGGAAACGTTCGATCTAAAATGCTCGCTATGTTCTACTTCGCAATACCAGTGGGAAGGTGAGTAATAATAACAATAAATTACATATAATATACAAATATATGTCGGTAAATCGTTTATAAATTAAACTGAATGTTTAGTTTGTGAAATTAATACAAACATCTAGATCAAGTCATCAGTACCAAATGCATAATTTTGTTACTTAAATATATCACTGTAATGAAGTTGGTGAAGAATTGACAAAATATGGACCTTTTATCAAAGCATTTGATCATGTTTCATTAAATTAAAGTATTACCTTCAAGAATTCCTTCTTGAGTCTCGTTAATCATCGCGATAATTAATTCTAACATACAGGGTGTAAATGAATAAGTGCCAAAGATTTCAAGATGTACTTCCTCGAGTCATTTTATGACGAAAAGTTCCTATCAGCATATGTCCGCAAACCCTTCGTTACCGATATACAAGGTGTTGAAATCTTCAGATTTTCCACTTTTTGCTTCAGACTACTAAAGTTATCAAGATATTTAGGTCAATTTAGGCATTACTGCCTCTATGAAGTCTTCATAATAAGATCACAAAAACTATCATGAAAATCTACAGGACTATTTTTTCCAATCGTAAGTGTATATTTAAATTGATTAAAAACTGAACTGGAAACGTCAGATCTGAAAACTAATTTTCTGGTCAGCACATTAGTATCGTTTGTTTTTTTTTACTGTAGATTCTACTAAAAACAAGATTATCACAACACAATCTGCAAATATTGGTGAGTGTAAGAGGAGAGCTTTGTTTGTATGTGAGATTCATAGGCAGATTTATCAAATATCACACAAAATTTTTATATAACCAATGAATTATTTATTAAGGTAGTTGCTCGAAATGGAAACACGCATTGCTTATGATGATGTGTGATGTGATATTCTTATGTTCATTTTTTAAGTATTCTACATCAGTCCAGAGAAGTCCCATGTAATCCCGAAAATGTTTTTAATTCGATATCATAAGTATCTTCTCCCGGTTCTATTCGACTATTTATTTTGATTACTTTAAAACCTACATATTACATTTTTTTTATTACCATAATGTTTATGAGTTTTTAGAAATTAATAATATGTAATAAACCATTAGTAAAACCGTTTCGGTATTATATGCGTTGAGCACCTACATAGGCAAATACAATTTAAGTCGTTCTGGTACACAACTTCTTGAATTTTCCATCCAAAGAATTACAAGAAATATTTTATGACAGGTATTAATTGAACTTATTTATGATATTACCTATAAATACATTTGAAATAAAAATCAAAAAATCCAAATAAAAAAGCAAAAAATGTTTTTCTACAACAACTAAATACTTATCTGAAGTTCTGAAGTACTGTTGAACAGACTTTAATATATTTTTTAATAATGTGTATTAGGAAAGTTTTGCCTCTAATTCCAATTACATTTATTTAATGCCCGCTCCTCTGCAAAATGTAATAATAAGTTTAATTTAACCGGTTTTGAGTAATCGCAGAATACACATAAAAATGCATATATATATATATATATATATATATATATATATATATATATATATATATATCCACGAACTGAGAACCTCCTTCTTTTTTTAAGTCCGTTAAAAATTCAATCATATGGGCAAATACTTTTATTACCCACACTTTACCCATACATATTTCCCTATAAAATGCATTAAATAATAGATCTTGTAAAATATTGTACTTATAAATGTTATTTTAAAATTGTATTCTATTTCCGTTTGTCGTCAAAATGTTTATCTTCGTTCAAGAATTGTAACGGAAACAGAAAATAAACTGTTAAATCAATATGAATACACTTTGAACAAATCGGTAACTTTCAAAGCATCGTTTAAGTGAACCAACATGTATGTCATGAATATTTGCTCTAACAGAACTATCTCTCAATCTAATATTTTCATAGTCTTACTCATATGGTATGAATTATTATGACTTTTTAACCTTGTTTCAACAAAGCTTGCGAACATCATTTTCTTCCTATTTTAAATTACTCATATGAATTCGTGTTCGGTGATATTCGAATAAGATTTAAATATTAACTAGAACGCCTGTGGTCGAAATTCGACCAATTCCTAACAAAATTCAACTTGGTTTTCATATGTAATTAATGTAATTATTTGTGTGCACATTCTTAATACTTAGTTTAATGATATAAGGCATGGCAAAAAGGCAGTAAGTGGAAATTAAAGAGAAAAAATTAGTTAACATGAAATTTTTTAAATTTAATTAATTCAGCTATTAACCAGTGGAATAAGATAACAAATAAACGTAAATGGCAATTCAATTTAAATAGAATTGCAAAATAATGTTTTATTTTACTACTAATACTTATTCATTTTCCATTTGTACATTTAAATAATAGTAGGTGGGTGAAGCTTTACTCGTAAATTCAAGAGTTCATAAAAAATGGTTGTACATATATTCATATAATCGGACATTTACTCTAATTTTTCTCAAGATGAGATGATTCAGTGTAATTTAAATTATTAAAATAATCGTAATAATTCTCCTTTATAATATATTTCCACCATCCTGTATATGTAACTGCCTATGGACTACCCACTATACATATACAGGGTGTAAATAGTTTCAGTGCATATATTTTAGGTGGAGGTAGTATTCACCAAATTAAACAAAAAACTCTTATACCACTATGGTCAGTAGGCCTTAATAACCAAGAAAATCCCTAAAACATATTAAGTAAATTATTGTCAATCACAGTATTTATTTGTGATAAATAATGGCCGATTATACAATTAGGGAAAGACATGACATGCTCTTAATTTATGGGGAAAGCAGACGTAATTGCAGAATAGCAAGAATGTTATACAGGGAAAGGTTTCCAAACAGACGCCTGTCCAATGCTAGGACATTCGTAGCTGTTTCGCAGAGGCTTCTGGAAACAGGTAGTGTAATACCACAAATTAACAATCGCGGACCACAGCGACATAATCGTATCTTAGCTGCTGAAGATCAAATACTAGACCTTATCGACATCAACCCATATCGTAGCACACGGAGTATTGGAAGTGAGCTGCAAATTTCTCACACTGTTGTTCATAGAACATTACGGGAACAATTGCTCTATCCATATCACATGCAGCGGGTTCAAGGGCTTTCAATTGATGATTTTCAACCAAGACTCAATTTCTGCCGTTGGTTCCTCAGAAAACATCGACAATTTCCTAATTTTGTGAACAATATTTTAACAACACATGAAGCAAGTTTTAATAGGAATGGTATAATAAATTTTCATAATACGCATTCGTGGTCTGAATTAAATCCGCACGAAATACGCCAGTCAGTATTTCAACACCTATTCTCAGTTAACGTGTGGGCTGGAATAGTTGGTGAATACTTGGTTGGGCCATTTATACTGCCTGCACGTTTGACAGGTGAGAATTACCTTTATTTTTTGAACAACACGCTACCAGATTTGTTAGATGAAGTGAACCTACAAACACGTTCCAATATGTGGTACTTACATGACGGAGCACCTGCCCACGCAAGTCATCTAGTTGTCGACTTCTTAAATAGAACATTTCCCCGTCGTTGGATTGGTCGAAACGGACATATACGTTGGCCAGCAAGATCTCCTGATCTCAATCCTTTAGATTTCTACTTATGGGGACACATGAAAAGTAAGGTTTACACGACTCCAATTATTGACGAGAATGACCTTAGACAACGCATTTTTGACGCTGCTGACGAAATCCGAAATATTCCAGGAATTTTTTCTCGCATACGTGAAAATTGGATTAAACGGTGTCGTGCTTGTGTCGATAGTAATGGTGGGCATTTTGAACATTTGTTGTGAATAATCCGTTGTTTCAACTCAGTTCTATCATTATAATAAATTCGGTAAGTAGAATTACATATTTACTTATCTAATATAAATAATATTAATTAAATCAGTAATAATGACTCTTCGAATAATTTAACTGGTAAAAAACTACATAGTATACAGATCTCTTGAGTTGAATATCATATTTACCCAACTTTGTATAATTGCATAAAAGAAACCGCCAAATACAAATTCTAATTGCAATACCTTGTATTAAAACCGTATATATTTTCAACAAAATATTTCATACATTTTTATTTAATTCTAAGGTCAATATCATCAGTCAATACAAAAACACAGGTGTTTATTTTTTTGTCGGCGTAGTCATTCCTTTATTATTCGCGCTAAGAGTGAATCTGCTTCGAACGCGAGCGACGTTGCCGGATTGACAATAATTTACTTAATATGTTTTAGGGATTTTCTTGGTTATTAAGGCCTACTGACCATAGTGGTATAAGAGTTTTTTGTTTAATTTGGTGAATACTACCTCCACCTAAAATATATGCACTCAAACTATTTACACCCTGTATATATATATATATATATATATATATATATATATAATAGACTCTGTATATCTGTATATGCAACTGCATATGGGCCACCCAATAAAACATTTGGTTTCTAACATCTCTGGAATCATCCTGTATAATCTATAGTGCCTCATATCTCTGTCAATTTGTTATGGCATGTGTAAGGCATTGTCTGCCTCAAATTAACATGAGAACACATAACTTTTTACCCATCCAAAAATCGCCTACCCACCACTTTTTGCTTTAAAATCTTGAAAGGTTCAATTGAAAAAATGTAATGAGAGAAAAATATCAAATAGTGATGAAATTCTTATAAGCTCCTACACATCAATTTGTATTGAAATAATTTTTCAAGAGCAATTTAATTTTCAAGTGGGTCACCAAATCACCCTGTATTGAACGCCCTGGAATGTGTAAACAGCCATCATATTTGTTACAATCTCATTCTTTCTCGGTAATACGATTTATCCTGGTTTGTAGACGCCAAAACCCGGAAATGGAATTCTATATAAATAAGATGTATACAAATAAACAAAAATTATAAGTATTTTATTATTATGTTATTAGAGAAATATACTTGCAGCATATCAAATCTCGTTAAAAAAACGTTAAACAATTTTTGACTGACTGCTAATTGTTAGATGAGATGTTAAAATTAATTTAAAAGACTACCTTATCAAATAAAACTGCAAAATGATTCGTCTTATTTTCTTCTAATACGGTAATATTTATTCAAGTTTCATATGCATATGTCATAAATATAAATAATTTAAAATATATTTCCATATCACCTTTTGATAATGGATTCCATATGGTGTTCCAAAATATTAGAAAATTATTATTAAATTTATGGGAAACTCATGACTGAAAGAATGTACATACTCAGCTCGTGAGGTTCGGAAATCAAATGTCATCAGTTAGCTTTAGAATCTCTAAATTGTATATTTACATAAAACTTTTCATTTGGATTAATCTGTAAATACCAAATCCCCAAACTTCTTATAAACACATTCAATTTGGTGACTTTAATAGTTGCTTTCGTCATCGTTTTTGTAAAAAATTAACGTGATAAGTGAATAGAATAGAAGGTTTTATAGCATACATCTTTGTAAGTAAAAGTCGATTATTTTAGTAATATTTATAATTCGCTACACGATTGTATACAATTGGGTTTTTACTGTCGACTACTGTCAAGTTTCGAACATTAGATCAGGCTTAAGCTACTTGTTCACAGTGGGCGCCATCTCACTTGGATTTTATTAATAATTTATCTTTAAATTACTTATTTTAAAAGACGTAAATAAAGATTCTTTATAGATTCTGTACTGAAGGTCGTTAATAGCTTCTAAACAAAACAAAAATAAAGAAAATCGGTTAAAGACATAGGAGAAAATGGTACCGAACAGTTTTGTCATCTGGAGTAAACCAAAACTGACATCTTAATTGTTGAAACGTGCGTAGATTGAAAAATAAAAGTTTGGTCTTAGGGTACAAAACTTTGTGTTTATATTCATTGTGAATATTCAAATGACACTAAAAATACAATAAAATATTTAAAGACAGTATCAGTTATGTATCACTCTGTATAAATTAGTATGCCATAACTATCCTTAAGAAAATAAAATAGAACCTATTTCGTATATTCCTGCATCACAAAATGAAACCATTCAAACAAATTCCCCTGTGAAACAATGTATACTGGTATAAACTTTCTTTGAATTAGAAAAAAGTACTAAACTGCATGTGATTTTAACCTATTTTAGATTTCTTTTATGTTACTCTAGTATGATCAAAAAGGAAAATACTCTGTTTAAATTCTTGTATTTTTGTTTTGAGGTTCATTTCATTTGCTTTGTAATGGGCAATTAAATCTTTTGAACTTGACGTTTTATTAGTACTCACAAATTTTACTGCTTCATTGCATGTCAGGATCGACAGAACGTTTTAAACCTAATATGCAATAAACATAAATATGACTCTGCAGGAAGACGGGAACTATATCGTCATATCGAAAGATTGATTTCTTACTATCGCATTGATTGGTTACTACATTGTCTTTAACGGTATAACAAAAACACGATATAATTTTAACTATATTCTTATAAATATGGACAAATTGATTTAATACTTAAATTTAAGTAATTTCTATAACATTTAGGTACCTTGTTTGTTCAGAATTAGGCACTGGAGTAGTTCATTGCTTTTGTGTCATGAAGGCACAAATTGTAAGAATAATAATGACAACACTGGTAGACAATTTTTTTTTGTTCGCTTACAAAAATACCTACCTACAATATGTTACCGAAGTACATATTTTGTCTTCTTGAACAAGAATTCACCGTTAGAATTGTCTCATATTATCAGGAAGATGCTGACATTTTTTTGAATATCAGTGAAATACCTCAATTTCTCAGACATTATCGAAATAAAAAGCTGTATATTGAAAGAAAATACCAAACGTTTCAAAGTCGATTCTGACTTCGTTGTCAATGAATTTAAAATATGTATTGGAAATGTAAATTGAAAGTTAGATTTATGACATTTAAGTTGACATAAGTAAAAATTTTCTTGTTTTTAAGTATACAGGTAACACAAAAAATTCTAAAGATCAGGTATTAAGTTAAACAGCTTTCAAGTTGGAATAATTGGAAAGAGTTGTCTTTAGAATGTATAATTTCTGATTTCTGATGATAAAAAATTCAAGAAAGAAAAAACAATTATAAAAAATGTTCTCAATGGAAACAATTACCCCACAAAATTTATCAACAAAGAGTTAAAGAGACTTGAACATAAAACAAACTTTCCGAATCAACTCAGAACTGCTCTTATTAACACTGCTACTCAGGACAGCCACATTACAGTTATTACTATACCATATATAAACGATCTGTCAGAAAGATTGAAAAGAGTGGGCAACAGATTTAATGTTAAGACAACATTTTAAAGAAGAAATACACTGAAATCACTAATTTCGAAAACAAAACCAACCAACAAAACTCAGAACTCAAAAAACTGCATATACAAGATTCCTTGCGTATGCAATAACTTTTATATTGGAGAAACATCGAGACCATTAAACTTAAGAATAAATGAACACAATAATTACATAAAGAAACGACAATTTGAAAAATCGAAAATTTGTGAACATGCATGGGACCTAGGCCATAAAATACAATTTGACAAATCAACTATACTTCACAAAGAACAACATAACACAAAACGAAAAATAAAAGAGTCTACCTTAATTCTTTTGAATGAAGACGATTGTATCGCTTTTACTTCTGTTGAATTCAATCGTATCTGGTTACCGACAATTAAGGAAGAAATTATTAATGTTCATCTCCTTTTGAACAACCCAGTAAGGTTTTTCCTAGGTTTTCCCTTATGACGTTAATGGGATCACTGACACAG
Organism: Octodonta nipae; assembly: GCA_034190945.1. Taxonomy (NCBI): domain Eukaryota; kingdom Metazoa; phylum Arthropoda; class Insecta; order Coleoptera; family Chrysomelidae; genus Octodonta; species Octodonta nipae. Next base: position 93,833,708 of record CM067216.1, on the reverse strand, counting down.
CAAAATTCTTTGATCGCATTTTTGGCGAATGCGCTACCTTACAACAAAGTCATACCTAGCAACGCCACTTATAAATTTTAAAGACAACTCGTTCAAATTCTTCCAACTTGAAAGCTGTTTAACTTAATACATGATCTTTAGAATTTTTTGTGCTACCTGTATATTTAAAAACAAGAATTTTTTTCTTATGTCAACTTAAATGTCAAATCAAACTTTCAATTTGCAATTGACATTTTCAATATATATTTTAATGCTATTAACAACGAAGTCAGAATCGACTTTGAACGTCTGGTATTTTCTTTCAATATACAGCTTTTTATGTCGATTGTGGTGTTATTCCCGAAAAAAATAAAAATAATCCATATAACTATACGTTTTCCGGTCGCTGAATCAGGATTCAGGAACTAATTTAACTCAGTAACTCACAAAAAAAATAAATCGCTCATATACGCTAGTAAAGTATCTTTGACAATAGGCATTTGCGCCATCTCGTGTTTTATTTGTGAAACGCTGGTTCTTTCAAGGCCGTAATTTATGTTTGCTGTGTTATAGATTAAAATTTAGTTATTCCATAAAATGGAAAGAAAAACATCAAACCGAAAGTGCGGTGTAGTTGATTTTGAAAATACTTCAACAAGTAATCAAAAATTACAATTCTGCGGTTTTCCTGGATTTCTATAGCAGTTGGAGAGGAAGGAAAAAAATTGATTACAGCAGTTCGTCGCCAAGGGCAATTAAATTTCCATGTTTTTAGTCATTCCTAAATACATAAAATTAATCACAATTGTCAAATATTTAAATTTACATCTAGGAATTGTACCTTTTTAATCCGTAGTTTCTTAGCCATTAACAACGGGGTCTGATCTAGACCCCGAAACGTTTGGAATATTCAGCAATTTCCTTTAAAGTGTGGTGTTATTTACCAATAAACACTTAGACATTGAAAAAGACAAGTATCCTTCAGAAAACAACCACAATTGTTGTTCTGTTACCAAAATTCAATTACTCTTGTAATCAGTATAGTTAATCATGTAAATAATTTTCTTTCCAGCATAAATTGAAATTTTAGTTTAACATAATTTTTAATTTTTTAATTAATAATATTTTCTTTTAGGAATAAAGAAAAAAAGTAACGTTTTAGTTAAAGGAGGGATGAAAAGCCATGGCAACCAGGAACATATTCAAGGATTTGCTCTGCTCATTTCGATAGAGCAGAAAAATCAAACAATGTAGATACATAACAAAGTTTACAATTCAACTATCTTTCCTATAATATATAAATATTTATACTCTTTTAAATAAATAACACTTTTTATTCTCATTATTTTTATTTTTTTATGAGTACTTCTTTATTACTAGTTATTACAAAAGATATAAATAATATACATATAATCAATATTCATTTCTTTGTGAATTAACATGTATATTTGCATCTGTTGTTGCTTTATTATCCTTGTTCCAACTTCAAAATTTTTATCTTGACCCATTAAAATTTCATCGTCAGTGAGATCTACCAATAAGTTATATATAATGAACAAAGTTAATTTGTTTTTTTCTTATATATATTTATTAACTATTGTTAATCTCAACTGGAGCTTCAACGACTACTGAAGATGCAATTTTTTTTTGTCATAGGTACTCGTAATCTTTCAGCCCACAAACCAGCATGAATATTTTGCTTTTTTATATACATATTACAGGAAACATAGTTGGTGGTGCGTTCCCGCAATTTGTTTAGTGTATTGTTTTCAATTTGATTGAATTACTTCATTGATTTTTAAACTTCTGCACCTTTTCTAAAACATTCCGTCGCGCTAATGCTAATTTTAAGTGTTTTTTTGCGTGTAAAATATAGACAGTATTGACATTCTTGTCTCGGATCCCTAGCTATTAGGACGCTTGGGAGGTTCGTGGATTGCGCTCCGAACTATTCGGACGCTTTTTTTGATTCCGTCTGAAGAGACGCCGCTTTTTGTTGTTATTGTGTTACGAATCCGCGAGTTATTAGCTTCGTTCGTAACGACCGCTAAACCGCTTTCATTTTGTTTCTTTTGTGTTTACAAAAGCGCATCATTTGTTGTTAAACCCGCATTTTTTGTATGCTCAATCAATGAACATTACGTCGCTATTTTTTGTGTAACGTGTTGTCCAGAAGAAGCTCTAAAAAACTGTTCACGGGGCTAGCCTCTGAAGAAAGAAGAACCAAGAAAACACCAGAGCTTCGACTTAAAGGTTAGTGATAACTTTTATTTGGTGATTCGTTTATGTGACGGCACGTGTTTATTGATTGTTTCGCTAAAGGTCCTTCGTCAATTATATACTTGCATTGAATCAGCATTGAACTAAAACCGCAACATCTAATTCATACATTTTTTTGGATATTCTCTATGGAATGTGCCATCGAAGACATTCCAGTTGGATTGTAACTTTTGTTATATGAATTGTTTACTTTTTTCCCAAACAATTTAACTACTGCAAATCATTGAATTTCTTTCTGGTTGAGATGGATTGCCCCACTGCTGTAATTACAAAATCTCAGTTATGTTAATAGAACAACAATTATGATTAATTTTATACATACAATATTGACTAACAACGTGGAAATCAAATTTATTGACCCATGAGGTGGAACTGCTGCAACTCATTTTTTCTTCATCTCTAATTGATATGGAAATCCATGAAAGTGGTATAATTGTAATTTTTGAGTTTTCCTTGATGTATTTTCAAAATAAACTACACAGCCCTTTTTGGTTTGATGAATTTCTTCCCATTTTATGAGATAACTAAATTTTAATCTATAACACAGCAAACATAAATTACGGCGTTGACAGAACCAGCGTTTCACAAATAAAACACGAGGTGGCACAAATGTCTATTGTCAAAGATACTCTATTAGCGTATATGGACATTGGACATCCTTCACTAATACACATGCTTCACCAATTTTCAGACTAAAGGTGAATTTTTCACCATATTTCCTTTGTTTTTACATATTTCGACCTGGAATTCACCTAGTCAAATTGATCTCATATTCGAATTTATCGAGTAAAAAAACATATAGACAATACAATCAAATGAAGGTGCATAGAGATTTTTTTGTAAACCTGTGGCTGGTTTCCTTGCTCAGGTTTTCAGCATTTTTCTGAAAACTGAAGGGCCTCAGGCCATCTCTGATTTCAGGAAGATTTAGTCCTCACATACATTTCCAATAGATTTGCACAGTGGTTTATTACAACAAAAGCCTTTGGAGAAAATTCTCAGAATTTTTCTGAAAACTGAACATTTGTGAAGATGGATTCGTGTTTAACGGGTCAAAAGACGACGTGTTTTTGTAAAATTTAAATTTGTGTATAATGGCGTTCAGAAGTTTAGACTTTATTGTCACATATTAAATTAAAACTGGTATATTTTTAGTGGCTTGGGTTATATCGTTGGATCTGAAACTGCCAAAATTGCTGGTAGCTGGCATTGGGCTTTACGAGTTACACCAGGATTAGGAATTATTGCAGTTCTGTTAATCATTTTGGTACTGAAAGAACCACAAAGAGGGCAGAGTGAATGCAGTGGGCATTTGGAGACCACACCTTGGCTTGAAGATCTTAAGGATCTAATTCACAAGTAAGTTGTTCTTCTATTCTTCTGTACAACGATAGGATTTATGATATATTATATCAAAGGAATAAGAGAAATATGCAACTCTGTGCTATATTTCATTTACAATTTGTTAATTTTAATATGTGGGATTTCCTTTTTTTGCGAAAAAATTACATGTTTCGATTATAATTATATGTAACCCCAAAATTCACTAGAAAGCCAAATTAAAATCATGAAGTAAAATGAATTTAAGATATCTCAGAGTGCTTTCTTAGTTTTCACAGATTTTCCTATTCACTCTATTTTCTGGTTTACGCATTTCATGAAGATAATGTAACCGATTGGAGAATTTATGGCTGAGATAGTGTTATGATTGTGTAAGTGAATTCTGTTAATTCCACAAGAAAATACTATATGTGTATTTTCCATTTGATAAACAAAGTGACCTTGATAATTATTTGGAAGGCTCGTATACAATACATCAAAGAAAAAAATTAAGGGATAGTTTCCTTGTTAATAGGTTACCATTATATTGACTATTGATGCTTTCTAAGAATTATACCGTAGTTCTGAATGCATAAAATGTCTCATCACCACAAGACAACCAACCACCAAACATTTTGTTCCTGTCAAAATTCATTAATAAGTGACAGTAAGTTCACAATTTTAAATGAGTTTGAGATAGTAGAGTTTTGTTTACCTTAACAGCAAAATTTAATTTGCAGAAAATATACATGAGTGTACGATACTCTATAATTGTGGCCGGAACACTTGAATAGTTAGTTCTTAAACATCTTCAATTGTGTGTATGTGTTTGATATTTCTATTCCTACTAAGCACTTTTGCACAAAAGAGCTACAAGAAATAATTATACATTCATATTTATTAGGTAGTTACGCACAAATATAAATAAATATAGAAAAAAGAGGTGCTTATTATATACTTAATTAATTACGTACTATCTATGTTTGGAAGTCGGTGCCAATCACCCTTAAATCCTGCGTGGTGTACATATCTATTAATTCATCAAATTTGTAACAAATTTCAGATTCTACAACGGGTTTTTTGAATTATATATTGCTTTGTACCGAGTTCGAAAATATACTGGCCAGTATAGTAAATAATTAGTACATAATAAGCACTTGTTATTGTCTGTATTTATTATTTTGTGTGTAACTATCTTATAGCTGTGAATTTGCGATTATTTCTTGCAGCTGTTTTGTGTCTAACTGCTTAATAGATACGTTATGTTATGCGGCGGGTATCTTATTTTTTATTGTTTTGTATAATATTAAGCTTAGGACTTACAAAGAAATTTTCAAATTCGCAATTAATAGCTTTCAATGTCACCAGTTTCCGGGTTACGGCTAGTGAAATCTAAAGCAGTGTAGCTTGAGCGAACTTTGAAAAACGAATTTTTAGTGCTTGACGCACATTGACACTTTTAATTTACTACTCAAAAGCTACAAAACATACCTGGTTTCACCATTTGACCGAACTCCAATTTATATTAGGATTTCGGCGGTCTCATTTGTTTTGATAATCCTATATGCAATAAGTTCATGTAAAATTGCATTGTACACTCATATTGGCTGAAAATTAGTTTGCTGTACTTCGATTTCTAGTTACTTGCGGGGTTCTTTGTCATAATCCTCAGATCTGTGTTCACAATATCAGTATGGGGCTAGAATTTAATGCATTAATTATATTAGACTAAAACATATATCATTTTTAGCCGCAGTTTCATGCTGTCAACGGCTGGGTTTACTTGTGTTGCATTCGTGACTGGAGCCTTATCGTGGTGGGGCCCAAAATTTATCGAAATGGGTTTAAAATTACAGCCAGACGCAGCTGATATCGATTCAGATAAGTAAGTACATTGTTTTTTTAGTTGGTAATTAATATTTCATAACTATTTAGGTGAATAATTACGTCTGTTAATTATTTTTCGAGTAATTGGAACAATTGATAATATAATTACTCCAAGCAGTTGCTTTTCTTGTGATCGTTACAATTATGCTTTGTTATAAATTTTTTATCCATGAAATATTTATATACATAAAGAAATTTAAGGTGCTTGTCTAATATATGCGGCGTTCTCCAAAACTGAGGTCCGTTCGGTCATAGAAAAAGCACGTGAGAAAAAGTTTTATTTTGGGATCTCTATTATAATTCGCCTCTACATAATCGCTGTTCACACTTCCTCTACAGCTTTAATAGCGCTTTAAATTCTCTATAGAAGTCTGCCGCCTGAGAATTGAACCAGTAGGGTATGTCAGTTTTGAGATCAATCTGCGCTTATGTAACACACACACACTTGGCGCGAGCACAGGATCTGGATTTGCCCTTCAGAAAATTATTGAGGACACATTCAGCTCCCTGCTCTTTGGTTCCGGTTGAGTTGGTCTGAGGCGTATTCTACAAAGCGTATAACTTGGTGTTCGGTGGCGTGTCGATGTCTGAATCCAAACTGCTGGTCTGGAATCACGTTCAGTTCATCTAAGGTTTCTTGGAGTCGATTCACGAAGATCCTTTCTGCTACTTTACTCATGGCTGGTAGTAGACTAATGTGGCGATATTTTTGTGGAAAATTACCGTCCTTATTGGCCTTTGGCAGCATGATAATGTCGGCATACTTCTATCTTTTCGGGTAGTAGCCTTAGCATTGCGTTGATGATGTTTGTCAAGGAAACGACAGCCTTCCTGGTGAACCGTTTGACTATCCTGTTGGATATATGGTCATGTCCAGGTGGTTGTCGTTGCTTGAGTCGTCTGATCTGGTTCCATACCTATTCCGGAGTCGTGGTCCTGATCGGGGGATGTCATCTTGGTTCCTGATCCTTCTGGTTTGCCTTTCGACTCGGAGTTCGTGATCGTCGTCGTCATCGTCGTGTTGGTTCAGTCTACACTCTTTCTCATGCTGGAACCCAATGCTTCTGCCTCTTCAAGGTCAGGGTAGACTATATCCTGCTCGCCATGAAGTGGACTGGACGCCTGTCCGTTCTCAGGATTTTTTGCAGATTCCAGAGGGCTGGTTTCTGCGGGTCCAGTTGTCCCAGGTAACCATTCCATCGGTCATTGTAACGCGTTCTTAGAGCTTCAGTCACTGCCCAATTCAATGCGATCTACGCTTGTCGTCCGGTTGCCATGTTCTTTGTGCTCATCTTCTCGCTCTGTTTTTCTCTAAGATTAGATCCCTGATGTCATTTGGACAACGTGAGATCGAGGAATTAATGGCAGAGTAGATGTATTTGGGTGGTAAACCAGAGTACCGCACAATGGTTATTAATACCGAACATGGAAGTGTGGTTTGACTGCCTCACAGACAAACTACTTTATTATTCGGATGCTTTCGGGACATGGTTGTTTTCGGCAGTACTTGATGCGGTTTCTGTTGGTGAATGATGAGGGAGCAATTGGGTGTTCTATAACGACGGGAAATGTAGTAGAATATATGGTGGAGAGTGGTAGTAGAAATTGTAGTGGTTGCGGACTTCTTTGGTAAGGTAAGGCATAATCAACTTGAGACAAAAGTGATTGGAATAAGGGATGTAATAGGTTACTTTGATGAAAGATGAGTCGGGGATACATGAAGATATCTCTCCAGTCAGTTTCCGTTGCTCCTTGGACTACAGACAAATGAGCGTACAGGTGATTTTAATAAGTAGGAGTCTCAGATTATATTACGACAGACATCAGGTTTCCACTTACAAAAAAAAAACAACGTTGGTAAAACAAATCATCTCCATCAAGTCTGTAGAACACCAAAAATACTTTTGTGCGGATCAGCTGATATACAAGCTGTTCAGTGACAACCCTGTAAATTGATGTCCGGACAACATGTGGGAATTCATATACAATTTACACCAGTCAATAGAGATTTTTAAGTGACATGAAATTCAACATGAAACCGCATACGCAATCACATAAATAATAGTTTATAAGCCATAACGGACATACTTTTAACAGCACACTCGTAGAAGTAAATTATTTGAGCCTTAAAAACCCCCAAAAATATGGACAATTTCCGTTTTTTTGCTTATAGTGTAAAAAGTAATGATCTGTTCATAATGCCGTCAATAGAAAAATTGTAGATCGATATTGTACGTTAAGTAGATCTTTCAGAATTGCAATTTAAATAAGTTGTAGAATTATATTGCAAAACGTATCGCATTAGCCAGGATAGTTCGATAACGATATGCAAAATATATTTTGAAAGCTCATAAAATTCACTTCACTTTGTATCTTGGATTTACAGTGCCGTAGAACAGCTTGTGAATTTTGGCTTACACGACCGACCCTTATTTGTCCTCCGATGTCTTGTCAGTGGAAAAAGTAATTTAATAAATGACAATAAACTGTATACAGTTAACCATTAACTTAATAAACCAATGGAAAAATAGACCAATATAAGTAGGTAATAGTAAATAAAAACCTAATAAGCTGCTGAGAAAAAATCATATAATAATACAATTTGCCATAATTTTCATCTCTTGCCGCCACCTTAAGAAAATTGTAGATCCGTCGATGTGCCTTGACAGCCTTTGTCAGTGCACCGCTGGCTGGCTGTCGCATATTCATACATTTAATCCAATAGTTACTATAATTTTAAACCAATTTTCCGGCATTTTAGCGAAAATCCAAGATAGACAAATTGAATGGAAATTGATGAACTTTCAAAATAGTTCGCGGTAAGACGGTGGGATGTGCAGAATATCTCTCTAAATTACTTAAATTGCAATTCTTCAAAAACTACTTATTCGATATCATCTATCGTTAGCCCACATAAACTTAACATCATAAACTATCATTTTATCGATGATTAATATTCCAGTTAATAGTTACCAGAAAGTTATACATATTTGAAAAAAAATCGGTAAAAAATGATCCAATCAGGATGTATAAACGCTCATTAAGAAGTATAGCTGATTCTCTACAACTTTTCTATAGATGGCATTACGATTCCTTCATTAGTTTTCATTACATAAGCAAAAAACAAGAAATTCGTATTTTTGCGGGTTTTCATTATTTAAATAGTTTACTTCTATAAGTTTGCTGTTAAAATCTTACCAATTATTCGCTATAAACTCTTTGTGACGTGATGGTATAAGCGAAATGTTGAATTATGTCCGAAAATGAGAAATATTTGAACACTTCGAAGTTTTGGTTCACTTGATCAACGCTGTCATCGGGCCCAATACTGCGCCTGAAACTCCACTGTTCATCGTGAACGTTTCTACAGCCATTTTTAAATTCTTTAAATTAGTTACGAACTTTTTTCACACACATTATTTCAGGTCCATACCCCAGGCCTCGAGATGTATTTCAGCAGTAGCTGAAGATCATTTTGCCAGAAAAAATTTAATCACTCCGCTCACTTCACAACTCTACAGACTCTACCATTGTGTCGGTAACAATCATTTCCTCTCACAAATTGACAAACGACTACTGACTGAAAACAACTACAGCAATTTCCTAAAGAGTTGGTATATAGCGCTTAATGTGTGAACTTTTTTCCTCATATTGCACTGCTAATGATAGTGAAATTCCCAGTAATATTATAAAGTCATATAAAGTAATATTTGTTAGAAATTATTAAGTAAGGTGATATTATTTATTTTGATATTAAATCTGTAGGTCATTTTAATTTCCAGAATATAGTTAAGTTTGCTACAAAGTCTTAATTATTTTTTATTATACATAATGTTAATGGTTGACATAATACCTTTTGTTTTACAGTGTTTATTACAAATTCGGCGTCATTTCGATGATAGCTGGTTTAGCAGGAGTACCTGCTGGTAATTTTGTAGCCCAGAGATTGCGTTACAAATATGCTCGCATTGATGCTCACATCTGTGCATTTGGCTTACTTGTTTCAAGCCCTCTGATATACTTGGCACTGGTAGCTGCTAGATACAGCTTACCGATATGTTTCTCATTGGTGTTTTTTGCAATGTTTTTTCTGAATCTCAACTGGTCTTTAGTGGCCGATATATTATTGGTAAGCAGTGGGTATTTTTTAGTTTTGTTTGATAATAATTGGCGAAGAAGACTGCTGATTTATAATAAAGGTCTATATGATATTTAAAACTATATTAATTTGATTTTCTGCTGATGCTTAAATTTTGTTAACCCATTCATATACAGAATGTTCCTTATTAACATGGTAATTGTTAAGGGAATGATTCTTGGATATCATATGAATATATGCGAAACGTCTTAACTTTTGAGATACAGGGTGCTAAATTTTTCAGAAAAAAATTACTTTTTATAATAACTGTGACAATATTGTAGATATCTTCATGAAATTTGATACATGTTTTCTACGCATCAATTACAGACCGGTAAAAACCAGTGGTCTCCGTAAAGGTTGTGAATTGAAAATTTTTGCAATAAAAATGTTACGCCACTGCTTTGTCTTAAATTAAAAATTATTTTTGTGGTATTAGTTGATGTCTGATCAAATTTGATCTCTGAATTTTCTTTCGTCCGACGCATGATTTTCGCTTTAAAAAATAAAAATAATTAAATAAAAAATTGCTTTATATTGCAATTCGGACTAATAATTTTTGAACATATAAATCTAGTTATCACGGTCATGGAGGGCCTCAACAATGATCAGAAAGATAGTTTCGATATCTTTTTATGCGGACACCTTAAAACTCTAGTGTCTAAAATTCCCGTTAACACTTTAGATGGTTTCAGAAGGCGAGTAGTTGGTATACGCCGGGAATATTTAAACGATGTATAATTCCATGCATAGAGTGGTGGAACCATGCCCATCGAGTGAAGGAGGCCACTTCCATCAATTTTTCTTATCATTATTAGTATTGTTAATAATTAAAACTTGATAAAACTGACGTCGTTCATGTGCACTATTGGCTTTTGAAAGTTTTTTTATTTTTCCTTGTAGGTAAATCAATCTTTTGTATATATTAACTATTTATATTAAACAAATAGCTGAAAAAAAAAAGATTTCACAGGCACCACATTAGATTTTTTAGTGATTTGACCCTAAAGTTAAAGGGCTCTTATTTTTTTTAAGCTACAACCATACCCCGGACGAAAGAAATTCAAGATGTCGCGTTTGCTCAGAAATGGGTGGAGATTTCAAATATCAGTTTTATTTTAAGAGAAATTAGTGGCTTATCATATTTTTTCACTAAAAATATTCAATACAAACTCTTAAGGACACCACTGGTAGAAAAAATAAAATTGTTTGTACATCTACAAATGCAATTTGATTTATGATGCATAGAAGCTGTGTACCAAGACTCCTAAAGATTTCTATAATAACATCACAGTTTCTATAAAAAATGATTATTTTCTGAAAACTTCACCAGCCTATATCTGTACAGTTCAGACATTTAGATAATACGGGAGTAAGACATTTTCTTCTTCAAATGAGTCCAAAAATCACACCCTTAAATATTAGCATATCATTATCGAATACCCTGTATTTGAGCCTTTTCAGCAAACGGTGGTGTCACGCCAAATATAAAGCGTTTCTCCACGGATGTTGTTCAGATATCATGCTATCAATTTTTAATTAACCTAGTAACTAGCTGTAACTAATCAATGTTACAAAAATCCAGTGATATTTGAGCCACCCTCCTATTAACAACAACAGGTCACTCAAATTCCTCCAATAGGTACACACACGTTCTCGTCCAATACTTACAAAGAGGAGACACAAATTCTTTAATTTCGAAATTCACATACCTACCTAGGCTCGAAATATTGAATACAATTATACATAATTTAAAAGCCATGTTCTCATGCATTTTTCATATAATTTATAACATTATATATATATATATATATATATATATATATATATATATATATATATATATATATATATATATATATATATGATTTATAACAAAAATAAATCAACTTTATTAAAATTTTTCATTGTTTTATAATTTAGAAATGTATAAAAGCTTTGAAATACACAGACTTTTCCGTGTGGTGTTATTCTCAAACTCATAAATATGAAGGAAATATACCACAATTGTCATTCCCCTGCTCAGCCGGCTGGTAAAGCTGGGACTATATTAATATAATTTCTGTTTGCTCCCAGATAAATTTAAAGACGATACGGTATCATACTTCAAACGTCTACGATTTTTTCGCAGATTATCTTTACAATTCAAATTGAATATTTATTTCGTAATCCGCCTCATTAAAGGTTCAAGAACATCCTGGCACTGTCTGCGTTAAAAATTTCTTCTCGTACTAGAAACTGGAACTCATGCACTTTTAAATATTTCGTCACAGGGAATCTCAAAAACATCACATTTCAATCAAACGTTTTACACTGATTACCTTAGTTACAGTTTCCAACGGCACAACACATTTTAACGAATTTAATAAAGCTTATACATAAAGAAAATCCTTGTACCCTGATTTATAAATCAGCAATCCTCTTTGACTATATTAACATTAAGACAATTGTTTCAGTAATTCATTCATATTCGGTGTTATAACTGTGGTTGCCGGTATACTCGGCCTAAGTTTAGGAGCTTTCTTGAGCGGAGTCCTGAAACCAAGATTTCCCAGAATCGACCCGATTATTTGCGCCATTGGTCTGACATTCTCTTCCCCATTTCTCTTTGGCACTACCTATGCCGCAACAACTAATACAGCAGTTTGTTATATTCTATTGTTCTCAGGACAAATAATGTTGAACCTCAACTGGGCAATAGTTTCTGATATTATGTTGGTAAGAAATATTTTAATCGCACATTCAATGTCTAAAAACTCGTATTGTGAATCAGTATCTTATGTTGAAAATTGAATAAATTGTTTATGAAGATAATAAATATACGATTTTCAAAACTTGAATAAAATTCATTAAAGCAAATTCTTTAGATTTAAATTAGTAGGATTTGATTTTTGTGATTACTTTGAAATAGCAAGTACATAAATATTTAAAAGTTTTGAAAATTGTAAAATTATTATTATCAAAACAGCAAGAATTCTGGTGAAGGTGTCGCTGTAGCTTCTTTGCTTATTCTAAATTTCGCATATTTTATTACAAAAATTAACATAAAGGTTTTTCAATATTAAAGATTTGCTTGTTGGTTATTGATTTTATAACCATTTTAATTCGATAGTTTTAGTTAATTTTCTGAGAAACCGTTAAATTAATGATTCTAATTTCCGGAAAACTAGTAATCAAAGCTGTCGGACGAGCTCTAACGATTTTGCCAATCAAATATATGCCAGAAAATGTATAGAAATGGAAATGGCTTAAAAACAACAACAACTTTACCTATGATACTTTAATTTAGTTTTTTTTTTCAAAAATTGGAGGAAAGATGTAATATATGCATATAATTAAATAATGTTCAGAAACAATTGCATACAAAAAGTCCAAATATAACAAATATCCAAAATCCTTATATCTGGGAATTTCGTTCAGTTGTGAAATCAAAACTGACGAAAACTTGAAAAGTAAATAAATCTTTTCATTCTTAATATTGCACGTTTGCTTATTTACTGTGAAATTTCACATTTTCAACATTTTTTGCTTTCCTTGCTACTAACTATTTATTTCAATGCTATTTGACTTGTGTGTCGTCGTTTTCATGTAAATGTGGTGGAGACATATGGACGGTGATGAAAAGCAAAATCTTCAACTAGGTTATACAGATTAATACAATTATATCTGTATAATTTCCTTCTATAATAATCAAATAAGGACTGTTGTAATAACTTTTTCCGAAAAGTATTATTTAGGATTTTGTATTCAAATTAAATTAAATTTAAACGTCATAACATTGATATTGATTCATTCACTTTTATTGCCCTTTTATTTGTAAACAAACTAATAATCCCATGAATGACTTACTGAAACACTTATATTTAACTAACTTTTGTTGAATGGCCGTAATAATTATCCGGTAATTATTTATTGAACATATTCTTTATCTTTATAACATCGACTGTTTAGTATTTCCTACTAATTATACCTTTCATTGGAGATGTTTTTAAGTTTTAAAGGTTTAGCTAACGTCACTGCTAAAACAATTAAGCATTTTATTTATAGAACGAACACAGTTGTAATTAACCACTATCATATTTTAATTCATTGATTAAGTTTCATAAATAAATTGCTCATTTTAAAATCTCTACTTTGTTTTTACTTCAAAAGCACTTTTGTATAGTGTGTTGTGTGCTTCTTAATTATACATGTATATAAATTTATTAATTAACAGCAAACATTTTGCAGTATGTTGTTTTGCCGACAAGACGTTCTACTGCTGGAGGATTCCAGTTATTAGTATCACATGCGTTGGGAGACGCTGGCAGCCCGTACTTAATAGGTGTAGTAAGTATTAATAGTTGATTTTAATGTAAAATATTAATTAATTAACATTACGTAACAAAATACAATAGATATGAGCCCGACTCTAATAAGTGCAAAACTGCTTCAACTTTGAAAATTAAATCTTCTGCGAAAGAAAGTTACAGTAGTGACACGAATATTTATTTAAATCAAACTCAGAACAAAGCTAGTTTTTCCTTATGACGTTAATGGGATCACTAAAATTAAAGAATTCTTTGATCAAATTTTAGGCGAATGCGCTATCTTATATCAAAGTCGTACCTAGGAACGCCATTTATAAATTCTGAAGACAACTCTTTCAAGTTCTTTCAACTTGAAAGCTGATTAACTGTAATACATGATCTTTAGAATCTTTTGTGCTACTTGTATATCTAGAAACAACAATTTTTTCTTATATCAACTTAAATGTCATATATCAAACTTTCATTTTGCATTTTATATTATCAATACATGTTTGAAGCTATTGAAAACGAGGTCAGAATAGACCTGGAAACGTTTGGTTTTTCGTTGAATATACAGATTTTTTAAATTAAAAAAATACTCCAACTCAGAACATAACAATAAATTCATTGTGAATGGGATGTTATACAGGTGTATCTAAACATTTGGTGAAATGCTCTACCGAAATAAGGATTTCGGTGTCAACATGTATATAATCACAGAATTCTGTTCTACAGTGGTGGGATGTTAATACAGAAATCTACTGTTGTATACTTGTAAGATTTAATCAATCAACAAATACTCCCCATTATCAAATTATTATCAATGAGTATGTGTTAATTAATAACAAAGACAAATTGAATAACTTCTAAATACTCCATCTTCTCATTTCATCTATTTCTTGAAAATTTATCTGTTCCGAGTTTTTTAAATACCTCTGAGGGTACCAGTAGCGGTCCGAGAAGGGCGTCATAGGGCTCATGATTCCCTCCCTCGTTCGTAAAAGTTATATTGACACATCTCTTAAAATAAAAAGTTAAATCAAAAATAAATAAGTAATTTCGGAAAGGTTGTTGAGCAGGTCGTTGATTATTTTGCTTGTAATTGAATAATCTAAAATAGGTATTCATAATAATTTTAATAGAATGCGCCACCCTCCAGCCAATGTATCTAGAGTATCATCAGTTCTTGGTAGGGGAAAGCTATCTTTCTTCGTGGCGTGATTTAGTTGTCGATAGTCCACGCAAAATGGTGTCAAATCGTCTTTCTTTTTAACCAAGACAACTGGAGAATCCCAAGAGCTATTGGATGGTTCAATAACACCTTCTTCCCCCATTTTGTGGACTATCCTAGTGGTTTCTTCTCTTTTGGCTAGGGGTAGTCTTCTCGCCGACTGCCGAATTGGCTGAGCGTCCCCGGTATTAATTTTATGTTTCACCAGATGAGTCCGTCCTCTTTTTCCCTTCCCTACGTCGAAGATATCCTGATGTCCCTCACGTTTGCTTTCTGGCTTGGTTTTAAATACCTGGATGAATCTGTGATGAGCCTTTCCAGTTCCTCAGATAGTTTACCTGGTGGTATTTCTGCATGCTATGTACTTCTGACTACAGAGGAAACTGTTGAACAATGGCCCAAAGTTGTTCCTTTCTTTAACGCAACCGAGTAAGAATTCATGTTCATTACTCTTACTGGCACAATCTCCTTGGCACAAAACAAAGTCTTTCCCAGGGCGATTCCTTGGCTTAAATTTCCGTCGTGAACTTCGGGATCAAACACCATTACTGTTCCAGCTTTAGCTTTCTCCTCTAGGCAAGCATCTACAATGATTTCAGCTGTTTCCGGAACATTTACACCCTGTATTAAGATTGTTCGAAGCATTATGTCATCTTTCCCATGAAGCACCATTTCTTCGTGATTCACTCGCAGAATTCCATCTTTAATTAACTGGAATCCCTTAGAGCTCATCACATCCATTCCGATGATGATTTCAATGTCCGCCACTAATCCCGGTGTTGGAATGTTGTATTTCCCAAGACCATTTCAACTTCTATTTCACCATGGACCTTAGCTGCTTCCCTGTCTCTGTTCGCATTTGCCATTTTGTTAGTTTTATCATTGTCTGTTCTGAAATGATGTTGGGCCTAATAACCGTTTTTTGTTGCACCTGTATCCCGCAACATTGCAGATTGCTTCTTATTAATAAGGCCACCTACAAATACCTTGTTAACGTGGTTGCGTAGCGAAGCGAGATATTCAAGGAAGCGTATCTGACGAGAACTCCTGGTTCGAAACGGCTGTCATACGTTGAATGATATAGTTCTAAATATGTGGATATATATCTGTATATATATTTACTTATGAGTTTTTATATAAAACACTCGAACCATCTGTCAAGAGTATGGTATATGTTATAGCATAGTATGCCTTCATATACTTAAATTACTCAATAGTAGTGTTGGGTTTTATGACTCTTTTTAGTGAGCCGGCTCATTTCGTTCAGCTCACCAAAACGAGTCGTTCACAATGAGTCGTTCATTTGAACTATCTCCTAAAACACAGCCGTTTAGCCTTAGGCGGATTTATATAATGTCTCTACTTGTGTAGTTTACTGCTCAAATTTATATTAAAGTTTTGCAGATCATTAACTTACGTAAATACAAAAATTTTATATTTTGGTAACAAAAATAAAAAAAAAACTCTAAACATTATAGGTAAACGTTCTAAACTCTCAAAACAAATAAAATTATTATGCTTACTTATAACCCAAATAGAAATTTATATAACAAAAACACTGCAAAACAATAACAACCCTCTGCCTTAGTGCCTGTGATAATAAAAAATTTTAAATACCTATTCATAGATTCCTTGAAAATAAAACCTTCCCACTGAATTTTAAAATAATACCCTTCATCTCATCAAGCAGACGGCTGACGGCTCTTTACTCTCCACTGCTCCGAGCCGAGGTGACTGTGCCGGCCGAAAGATTGAACGTTGAATGTTCAGCACATCCTATGACTCTCGACTCGCTCGAGCTGAATGACTCTTTTAATGGCGAACTGAACGAGCTGTTTGACTAAACTGTGCCGCTCATTCGTGGTACATGTAGAGGAGTCGTTCGTTTTGAACGACTCATTCACGAACGACCCAAGCCTACTCAATAGACGGTAGATGTCACCGACATCTATTAGGTTCAATACACTGACTATGCTTTGATAGCTGGGGCTTGGTGGCTACAGGTCGACGATGGTCCTTTTACATAGACCTTCTTTAGTTTTCCTGACTCTGGATATTTACTACCGTACGAGAGTCAGTAGTCTTTTTCTGGTAAGGACGTTGTCTACTATCTTCCTTACTCAGGCATTATCATTTCCGCCATCTTCTGTTTCTCTGTTAGTGATTCGGACTCTGCCCTGACCTCTACAGGTGTTTTTCGCAGCCTCGAATTCTAAAGCTCGAACCAGTGTATCCACTATGTGAGTGGGTCGAGCTAGTGTCATTGCTTGTCTGGCTTCGTGGTTTCGAAGTCCATCCAAAAACATTTGCACTGTTATCATTTCTATTACATTTTCCGGTGTGTAGTGATTCATTCGATTTTTGGTGGCGATTTTTCAATTGGGAGAGATTTACGTGCTTCAAATGGGTTTGTTCATACCTCAGTTCTAAATGTTTTACCAGTTGTTCGTAATCTCCTTGCTCAGAAGTATTCAACGTTTGCAAAATATCTATAGTATCCTCTCTGAGGGCGAGGGTTAATGCTATTGCCTTTCCTTTGTCGACCATCCGTTTATCTTTGCGGCAGCCTCGAATTGGCGCCGATAATTAGTCCATGACGATTTTCCATCAAATTGTGGAGGTTTTATTTTGTGTTTTGTTCCCTCAAGTTCAATTTTTGAATCCACTACTTCCGGACTGTTTGGGCTTTCGATCTTTTGTGCAGTTTCTCTCCTTTGCATTGTGACTATCTGTTCTTTTATTTTGCTGATCTCATCCTCTATTATCTGTTTGAGCTCTTCTATTCGCGTTTCATTTTCGACAGTCGTCTGCTTCAGCTCTTCAATCATTGTCTGCTTTAGCTCTTCTATCCGAGCTTCATTCACCACTATTTTATCTTCTAGCATTTCTGAATTTTTCTCTACCACGCTTTTCAATTTGTCTTCTAAGGATTTAGAATTTTCCAGTAATTTGGCTTCTAAAGATTCTTTCAAGGTTTTAAAGTTTTCTAGCAATTTGTCTTCTAGTGTTTTAGAATTTTCTAGAAACGTATCTTCTAGGGCTTTCGAATTTTCTTGTAACGTTTCTTTTAAATTTTCCTCCATTTTTTAAATAGCATACTTATGTCCCCATTACCAGAAACTTCAAACAAATAAGTGTCGGGACTGTTACCTTCATTTATTAGAGCATCTCGCAGCCGTTGTATTAATTCACTTTTCTTCCCACTAATTTCTTAATTCCTTTACTCGAGTTTCTTTTTTAAGTCCGTCACTTTCAATTGGTCCAAACTCACCGCTTTAAACATTGTCAGTCTATTTATTTTTCATTTCTAATGTTCCACAAATATACATACACCTGTTTTTATTTACCCTTCGGGATCAGTTCACTATAATTTATTTCCACTACATTAATTTATATTCACAGAACTATTTACAATTTATCTTGAACACCTGATCTTTACTATACGGCAATCGAATACTGACTGAATCCTTCATTCCGCTCTCCGTATTTATATATTTCTTCTCGGAATTCTCCACAAGGCAATGAGCCGCCGAGAGGTTTCCTTCATGGTCTCTAGAATTCTTCTAAACCTTCATCAAATCAAAGCAAGCCGCCGACCTCGATGCGCTAGACGAACAACATGTAGGATTCCCCGAAATATCGGATGAGATCCGATTCCAGGAATTATCGCATGAATTCCCGTCACATCATTATATTTTCGGATTCACTTTGAAAAATAAATAAGTCTAACATGTAACATGTCTAACTCTAAGGCTGTGTCCAACATAAACGCGATATCCTCGATCCTCGTTGCGAGCGGTGCGTTCGTCAGTGTGACAGCCGCAAACTTACAAAGATATAAGAAGCATCATGGTGTCCTTACTGGAAAATAAATTCGAGCAATTGTAGTGATTTTGTGTCGTCTTATCTCTCAGCTTGTTTGTTTCCGGTTTTCGGTTGTCACATTGACGCAACACGCCGCTCGCACCACACATATCGCGTTTACGTTGGACATAACCCTACAGTATTCGAGGTATTTACAAGATTCAGTTCTACCTGATTCAAATGGCTGAAATTTGAATATGTGATAAATATGCGACATTGGAATAAATTTAAACTCGAATTAGAAATGGATACAGGTTGCATAAAATTTCGCTGCTAAACAGTTTTCGCTCAAATCAAATTTTAATCACTAATTAAATAAACGGGATATCAAAAGTGTATTGGCAATAACTTGCAACAGTAACACTAAATATAAAATTGAATAAAAAGAACTGAGTTTCAAAGAAACGTATTGGAACGAAAAATATCTTATTTAACTTTCAACAACTTTTAAGCGTTTATGAACCTATCATAATAGTTCCTTTGAAGGGAATTTATAAGCTTGCAAGAGTTAGTATTGACCTAAAAGTTGTAACGGCCCATTATTTTTCGTCTTATTTTCGTTGTTATTATAGCTATTCATTTTCATGCAGAGTTTGAAATAAGGTTTGTTCATATAAATCAGTTGCCAGTAAGTCTAACGGTTTGAAAAACTGTTGAGATTGTTAGATCGCCGAGAATTTTTTAAACCGTTGGAATTATTGGCAACTGTGTAGCTTTTGGTTCTGAGCTTAAGTAGTGCTTATTAGTGGCGTTCGGAATCTTTGTAAATATACACATAACGGTTTTGCTCCTTTTTTGAAGGGCAGAGTGAAACATGTTTGGAACCACTCTATTTCTAGGCATTAGTCTAGATATTTCTCGTATAATTAAAACCACACAAGAACTTGAAGTATACTACTGTGTGTCACACTTTTTCAGTTAATTGTGGGCAAACAAACAAAGTAATAAAATAAAAAGTTGACCCAATTTTTCTAATTAAAATATCTTCCCGACTTGACCATACAATGTATGGCATCACACTCCCTTTAAGGCACGCTATGAAAGCCTTTAGGGGAAAATTCGCTAAATCCCAGATATCCTAGATATCAAAAGGGTTTAGCTCTGTGGGAGCCCTTGCCAGGTTTTCAGGCCCGTGGTTTGAGTCGTGGCGGCAGTTTCCCATGAATTTCCTGACCACCCGGGCTGTTTCTAACAGGACGACTTTATGCATTTGTTTGTAAAGATGTTTGTCCAGACCGAGGTATTTTAAATTGTCTAATAGATGTTTTGGGACTAGTCCTGTCGTTGACATAACAATTGGTACCGTTCGTGTGTTGTTCATGTCCCACTGAGTCTTTATTTGAAATTCCAAATCTCTATATTTGGTTATTTTCTCAGCCTGTTTGGTATTTATAATATTGTTGTTAGGAATTGCTATGTCAATTAAAGTTGTTTTCCGAGATACTTTATCTACCAAAACGATATTTGGTCTATTATGAGCAACAGTCCGATCGGTCAGTATCGTGCGGTCCCATTACAGCTTGTAGTTGTTATTTTCTAAAACAGATTCTGGTTTGTATTTATAGTATGGTAATCTTACCGATTGTGATAATTCAAGTTTCAGTGTCACAGCATCGTGTCGTTCTTTGTATTCAGTTGCAGCGAACGCTTGACAACCTCCTGTAATATGCTTGATAGATTCAGATGTTTGGTAACCGTACCTGCATCTGTCGTTGTTAATAGAAGGGTCTTTAACGATGTACTTTAGGTAGTTTTTAGTTGAAATTACTTGATCTTGGATTGCCAATATAAAGCCTTCCGTTTCAGGAAACATATGACCATAAATCAACCAGTAGTTCGACGCTGCACTGTCGACATAATCTTGGTAGACGTCATTTATATGTCTTCCCTAAATGGGCTTCTCTTTCCATTTCAGCAGTTTCTGATGTATGGTCTGGTGGTGTAATTGGACATGTTGTTGTATCAGCCGCAGTGGTGTTGAGTCATCAACCTGGCACATGACTCTGTGCAGATCAGAAAATAATAGTTTGCTTAGATCTGTCAATCCTCTTCCTCCTTCATACCGTGGCAAAGTTGTACGTTCGACAGAGCTCTTTGGATGGTGATTTTGAGCTTTTGTTATTAAAACTCGAACTTTTCGTTGTAATTGTTCAATGTCAGTCTTGCACCAATTAACTATACCGAAAGATTAACTGAGCACTGAACACGCATAGGTGTTAATAGCCTGAAACAGATTTTTACTGTTTAGTTTGGTTTTCAACAGTCGTCTTACCCTTCTATAAAATTCTGCTGTTAGGTCCTTTTTCATAGTCAAGTGATCAATACGTTGAGCCTGCTTTATTCCAAGGTATTTATAATTATGACCTTCCCCCATAGATTCAATGGTGGTGCCATCTTCCATTTCGAAGTGCCCCTGCTGTATTTTGCCTTTATCTATATTAATAATTCGGCATTTGTCTAGGCCAATTTTCATATCGATATCACTAGAGAACCATTCTACTATTTTAAGCATATCATGCAGCTGTTGTTTCGTAAATATCTTTACTATTAAAGTTGATTCTTAATCTCATTATTTAATTTTATTTTCAGATATCAGAAGCTTTTAAAATATCTTTAAATTCGACTGATGCAAACAGCACTACAAATAGTACAGATCTCATAGATTTTAAATCACTTCAGTATGCACTGTTCATCACCTGCTTTGTAGAAATTATTGGTGGATTTTTCTTCCTAATAAATGCCTTTTACATAGTTCAAGATAAACGAAAAATTGATGATGCGGTACATGGTAAGTCTCTAGATCTTTATTGTCTTACGTTTAGCTAACCTGCCCGCATTGAGAGGCGCATTGTTTTATCTTCTGCATTTAGCATGGAATTTTAAAAATCTCAAAAATATTTGTGAATTAATTACAAACAGTAGCTTTTGTGGTAGTTAAGTTTTAATAAACATATAATGCCTCACAGCTTGTAGACACTTTTAGCTATTTAAACTAAACTAAACGCGGAAAAGTATATTATAAAGAACCAAGTATTTCTTGAGATTGAAGTAAATAAAGCTACTTCAGTAAACATTTGTAATAGCTGATCCCTTTTAAAACTATTTAGATATTGTGTTTAATCGGAACTAATGCTAGACTGTTAACTGTTAACCAATATTAAAAAAACTATTTTATTTGGGACATTTTAATTACAATTATCATTACTTTGTATTAACATTCATTTAACGAAAATTTGTTATTAATTAACTTATTTCCCCACTTTTCTCAATCATCATGTTCATAAATATGCAAATGTTGTTTCACAGAACCGATATATTGACAGTGATGTACAAAATATATTTAACACATTTTTAACCTTAAAAATGCTATTTCCTGTAAATCATCTTATATTTGATATTTTTAGTATATACTGGATCTCTAGGGTCCAATACATAATGAAGGTAAATAATTACGTACCTTACATAATTATATAATCATATATTATGTATGGAATTAGTGGCAGATTCAGCCATCCTGAAGCTTAGTATAAACGCAAAAATAATAATTAATAACAGTAACGAGTAGACACCACAGAAATAAACCGAGAGAATTAAGTTATATTATCTTACACTAGGCAGAAAAGCAATAACTTAATAAGGAGTTTAGTTCTAATTAGTAATCCTTACTAACCAATTTTGTGTTCACAATTTTCATCTTGCCCCACAAGACCATATTCTATTATTTTTACTTTAGCTTCTGTCCATGAACTTCCTTTCTATATGAGCAGCTCATTTATAGAGTTGCCCATGTTTTCTTAAACGTGCTGTTCCTCATTTTTTTATGTAACTTTACTTTTCATATTTGTATTACTTGTCCATCTCTTGTTCCTGTTATTAGTATGCTTAGCAGTTCCACATTTCGGTCTTTTCATGTTTGTGGATTTCTATTCTGGCTTTTCTTATGAAACCTGTAATTCTTCCTAAAAAAATTCATTTTAGCTGTTAATTTATTTTTGTGGTTGTCAGAAAACTCAATATTCGCACCCGAAAGTCAGAATTGCTGTATAAGTGTACTTTAGAACACATTTATTTTTGTATTCCGTGACATCTCTTATCTATTAAGACTTTGTTCAAAGTATTGTATGTCGTGCTTTGTGTGTCTATTAATAATTCCCTTATCTTGTGATTCCCTATTCTCAGTCGTCACTTCTAGGCATAGGCGTATTTATGGAGGGCAAAGGGGGCAGTTGACCCCAAGAATTTATTTGGAATGGAAGGTGTGTACCTACACAGTTTTCTATGTCCTCCCCTCCCAATAATAATGAACAATGCTGAAGGTAAATATTTCAATGTCTTTATTTTCAACCAAAATAAACAAATAGTCACTGTTTACAAAATAATGACTAATACTACACGACAGCTGATGACTTCTTTCGCTTCACTCGCACGAATATAAACTCAACCAACTAACTAACTCCCAACTTGTACCATCATCGTCTTTTATAATTAGCGTGGAATATACCCGATGGTTATTTCTTTGTTGTCAGAGCGTTTTTCAAGAAATTTCTCGAGGCCGCCACTTTTTATACCTATCGAAATTTCAGGATAGTCCTTTTTTTATTATCTCAGCCGGCTTGTTTACAATTTATTTTTTTTTCTTTTGCGTAAAATGAATTTTATGACACTGCCCACTCTTTAATTCTGATTGTTCCAATCGGAATCATTCTCTCCATGGTAGGGTGCGAGTCGATCCCAATGAACCACCTTCATCTTATCTCTTGCATTCTGGCGACTACGATAAACAACATCATTGATTCTCTTGACTACCTCGTATCGACCATCCCAAGC
The DNA here is from genome assembly GCA_034190945.1 of Octodonta nipae. Classification (NCBI taxonomy): domain Eukaryota; kingdom Metazoa; phylum Arthropoda; class Insecta; order Coleoptera; family Chrysomelidae; genus Octodonta; species Octodonta nipae. The sequence goes on along the minus strand of CM067216.1, from coordinate 93,809,893 downwards.
TGATGTGAGCTTTGGAGACTCTCCTTTGCTCCTGTGGGGGTTATACAGCGAAACCTTGTCTCTCTCTTGGAACCCGACTGCATTTACTTTGAGATCATAAAGCTTTTTCATCCGTTCACTGGTGGCCAACATCTGCGTTCGGGCTAGTTCATGTATTGCCAGCATGTTATGTCGGACTTGGTCGGCATAATCGTTGATTTCTTGGGGCAGTTTTCTGGTAAGCCAAATGTCAAATCGCACGGTAATCTCAGCTCATTTCCGAATAGTACCCTGGCTGGATTCATTCCTGTGCTGTTATGTACGGCTGAGCGATAGGATAGGGGAATATGCTCATCCCAGTCACGTTGGTTATTGCTGACGATCTTGAATAGATGTTGGTCCAGGTCCTGTTGAATCTTTCAACCATCCCGTCTGACTGTGGATGCAAAGGTGTGGTTCTCGTTTTCTTGATTCCCAACATCGTACAGATCTTCTGGAAGACATTGGGTTCAAAGTTACGCCCTTGGTCTGAATAACTGTTCTACCAGCACTGTCGATACTGTGGTTGCTTCCTGATTGTTGTTTAGTCTTCATTGGTCTGTACGCGGATCTGTTGGATGGAGATATCCTCTCGCTGTTCCGTCTTCAGACAATGGCCGCAAACGGCCGGCACCTTAATACCGTATTGCTGTAATTTCTCCATCCCCCTGGCCAGTTGCCCTTGCGTTGTTTTCATGTCCAACAGCCATTTGAGGGCGGCATTATCTGTTCTGATTAGGGGAAATGACGACCATAGATATATTTGTGGAAATTGTCTACAGCCCTAATTATTGCAAGAATGCCTTTTCTGGTGAGATAATAATTCCTTTCCGGTTTCGATAATCTACGGCTGTAGTACTCGATCACCATTTTGCACCTGGGATAGAACGGTCACTAAACTTGTGTTGCTGGCGTCGTGTTTAAGATAAACTTGCCAGACTGTGTAGGAAATGCTAGGATTAGGCTGGAACATAGTGCCACCTTCTGTCGTCTGAATGCTGTTTCACAATCTTGATTCCAACGGTAGGTCTCTTTCTCAGTGGTCTGCCGATGTAGAGGTGCGACAATATTGGAAAATCGTTCAACAAATGCCTGTAGTACGAACAGAGACTCAAGAAGCTTCGTAGTACATGCTTGTCAGTTGGGACCGCCCAATCACGAATGGCTGCTCTCTTGTCTTCGTTTGTACGGATTTCTGCCTTGGAAACGACGTGACTCAAAAACTTCTTTTTGAAACATGGCACACTTTTTTTCGGGTTGAGTATCAGGTGGGCATTCTTCATTCTGGAAAATACTTCGCCGTGGTTCTACAGATGGTTATCGAAAGTGTGACACATGACCAGAATGTCGTCCAGGTATTACATAAACCAAAGAGCATGACCATGAACTGAAACAGCCCTTTACTGATGGAGAACGCTGTCTTTTAGCTGCCGTTTTCCTGTGGTCCAATCTAACTTCCAACGTGTACGATCGTCCTCTTTTATAATTACCGTGGAATATTCCCGAATTTATCACGATGGTTATTTCTTTGTTGTCGGAGCGTTCTTCAAGAAATTTCTCGGGGCCGCCACTTTTTATACCTATCTAAAACTTTTTTTATTATTTCAGCCGGCTTGTTTACGTTGTTCTTGACAAAACGATTTATTTAGAAGGTTTCTCTTATTTTCTTGTGGCGTAAAATGAATTTTATAACAATATAATTAGATGAAATAAGCGATCAAGTTATCCTAAGTTCTTTAATATACACGAAAAGCAAATGAAACAATATAAAATTACTTACGCATTAATTTTTTTAAATACTGAATGAGACTCAAGGGCAAACGTGCACATCAACATCATGTAAATATGTAAAAGAGGTAGTTAAAGAGTTTTCAGCCAACATTAGAGAATTCTATATAGCCAAGATTTTGAATATGGACTTATAACCTACTGAATAACTAGGTAACCTTGGTCTTAGAATGTTTTATATTATAGGGGTACTGTTTGACTTTTAATTCTTCACTGTTATATTTTTTTACTAGAAACTATTGTTTAGTCTTATCTGAGCTATAGTTTAATTCGAAAAGCACGCTGCATGACCTGGCACATTGTCTTCCAGAAACAGTATTTTTTGATCACTGAATTTTGCAAGGCGTTGACAACTTTTTCACAAAAACAAGGTAATACCGAATTTTACTCGTTCTTATTTCTAAATAGGTTAAACCCTTGAGATTTCCAAAAGGTAGTAACAAATTTATGAACTGGGCTTTCAACTTCAAACTTCTCCAGTCAATATATTTCCATTTCCATCAATTATCTGACCTCTTTTGACTCCGGTTCTCCTGTCGAATTTACTGTTATTATTGATTATTTTTCGATATCTTAAGTCACCGTTGTTTTCCACTGATATAAAAATTCCCAACATCGCTGGTATTTATTTATCTAATTATATGTGGTTTAAAATAAATTTCCTCTTTCAACAACCCTACTATAATGAACGGTCTACTTTTTGACCATTATTACAAGCTTTTAATTAGCTTCACACTTGCCCTAGTGTGTGTTGTCCAAATTTGACCCAGTGTTCAATAAAGTATATGAATGTAAGTCAAATGACAATGCAATATTATGATGTCACTGAGCTGGTCTGATCATAGAGTCAGAGTGTCATATGGAACTCATTAATAAGTTAATGTAACATCATCCAGTTTAACTTGTCCGATAATAGTGTCAAAAGGTGACCACAGGGATTTGCTAAACAATATAAAGGCATTTTAAAAATAAAGAAGCTTTTATTTTACATCACACAAGACACAAAAATAAAATTATATAATAGAGGTAAAAATATTTTTCAAAACAAGGTTTTATTTTATAAAGAAAAAGAAGTAAAAAGTTAAAATTAAATATTATTGTAATAGGAAATATCATTTTCTTCATTTTACCCTTTTTAGTATGAAGTTCCATTTTTTTCATTTTACTCCTTTTAGTATCAAGGTTTAAGATTTAATAATGTATAAATCAGCTCTGCAATAAGTTTGAGAAGGTAGAAATAAATTTATTTGTGGTAAAAAGGGTGGTACATTAAATATCTTTATTACTTTATTTCATTACATACAACTACCTAAGTTTGTGATTCCCCTACTCAAAATATCAAAATTTCTTTAAGTAAAAGATAGAAGTAATGGAACTAATGACTTAAGAGACTAGCGTTTATTGTGACTACAGCAACATAACATTCAGTTTTGCAACTTCTGAGAACACTTTTTGACATAACTTCTACAGAACTTTTTAAATAGTAGTATAGATATTAATGGGAACCCTGAATCCGAAAACATGTGTAAGACACAATCGGTTACAAACGACAGCTTTACTTAACTAATTAATTTCAGAAATTCTCAGTGTCCTTAGTATCAGTAAGCAAGCACTGATGAAGCTTTGAATATAATAAAGCGAAACGTTCGCAAGCAGTTAACAACCTGTTTATTTTGATTGTCCTATTCCGACTAGTCTTTTTGGCTAACTAATTATTATTCGAATAACTTCCCTTTATATTTGTAGCTGAACAATAATAACTTTGCGGTTGAATTTTCAGTGATCTCAGAAAAAACAAAAATGCAGGAAGTTGCAGATGGTATGTCCCGCGTTCTCAATATGGAAATTCTTGATAACCGAAGATAGTCTTCGAAATATTTGTACATTTGTAAATTTAATTAAAATATACTCCTTTAATTTCATTTATCTGTGTTACTAGTTACTATTATTTTATTTGAGGTTTATCTTAAAGAAAAAACCTTTTATTTAAGATATACTAAATTTTTTATAATGAAACAGGGTCATCGCCTCATGAGTTGTGTTCCAGTAACAACAACCACAGGGACAGTATGGTTGATAACGACCTATTTTAGATGTATGTTCTCATTTATCTTAAATTCATGTTATGGTGATGGTCTACTAAACTATTTGTCATTACATACTGGGTTAATATGGAAATTGTCCAATATATATATATATATATATATATATATATATATATTATATATATATATTTCCCTAGAACTTCGATTATCTATGCCATTATTCAACCAGAATTTTTCTCTCTCTGAGTTCAAACCACCTTAGGATATTATTTCAGATTTTTGTTTACACTTGTTTACATTTAACAGTGAAAGTTCTCTACATATGTGATGTATTCTTAATTACCCGTCGAACGTCTTTGGTAGACGTAGTAACATTCCGATGGAAAGAAAAGGTTTTACGGCTACCACAAAATAGATAACAAAGATATCTGACATGAAATATATCAGTAGTCTGTCCATGAACTTACATTCATAAGAGCTGTTTCTACGTAGTGAAAATATTTTTCAATAATTTTCGGGAAAAATTAATTGTATGTGTATTTTATACAGTGAGATCCTAAAGTAATAACATAATTATGAATCTAAATAAAAAATCCTGAAATAGGTCAATTTCCATATAACTGCACTATTTGAATAAAGTTGCTCATTCAATCCCCTAGGAATAATAACTACATCCAAAAAAATTAAATGCAAAGAGGTAGCCTGTAATACCGCGTTTAAACGGGTTTTCAATTCTCTATTCAGCAATAATTATAACCCTGATGTTAGTAATAAGAAAAATCAATTCTCATTGGTTTAATTTGTAAAATAATTAATGATGACAGAAAGAAATACAGTTTGAAGTAGCTTACAATAATTATAGTCTAAGCCATATGCTTAACTGGACACCATTCGTTTCTTGACAAAATAATAGGCGTTGTTGAAATTCGTCGACAACTGATTAATGCTTGCCTTATTCTTGTTTATATCATCAAAATTAGTTGGTTTACTCCTGTAGGTTTTTTATTTTAAATAGCCCCACAAAAATTCGATGCGGAAAAACTTGAGATAAGCTCATACTGTTGCTGCATAACATGATGTTGCTCCATCTTGTTGAAACCATATGTTTCAATTAATATCGGCGAGGTTAACAGTGTATCAGTAAAAAGTTGTCTTAATCCAGATATTAAAATATTTTGTAAAAAAATCCAAGCAAGCCCTAATTAATGCGTCCAATATGCCTGTTATGCCAGCCCAAATGTTCACTTTAATAGGATACTTAGTGTGATTTTTCGCATTTCCTATCGACAATTTTGCTTCTTGACCGTTCCATGTAGGGTAAACGTTGACTCACCGGAATAAAGAGTATTTTTGGGAAACATCGAATTCCCTTGGCATCTATTTATAACCATTTCACAAAACTCCACTTTAATTTTATATCGATTTTATCTTCTTTTTGTTGAAAATTCTCAATGCAGTGTTTTACTTCCATCAATATCACCACCTACTTCTCCCTACTGAAACCTACAATGTTTCTGTGGGTTATCGTCAACATTTAACAATATATCCAATTTCTTTTCGTCAATTAATTTTGCTTTTCCAGATTTGCGAAGATCTTGGACAGTTTCAAATTGACGGAATTTTATTCTACTCACCGTAGACTGGGAAACATGACAGATAGAATACGTCATTAAAAGTCTTAAATGTCACAAAAATATAATTTTAAATACATCATAAATGCCACAAAAAGATTCGATTTTACGCTTTTGGCAAAAAAATAACTAACAAACCAGTAAATAGTAACATGTATTAGACTCGAAGACTACTTGTTTGTATAAAATAATATTGTTTGAGCATCCAAGTCCAAAAATCCTGTATTGCTGGATAGAGAAATGAAAAAATTGAGAACCCTTTTAAAGGCGGTATCAAATGCTACCCCTTTTCATTAACTTTTTTTAGGTGAAATTTTACTCTGGGGGGGTTGAAGGGCCGGGTGAATAATTTATTGAAAAAGTATAGTTTCATATACAAAAAATGACCTGTTTTAGGATTTTTCATTTGCATTCATAATTACATAGATGGGTACTGATTTTTTCCGTTACTTGAGGACTTCACTGTATACTAAAATCAATGCATTATTACGTTTCTCATGCCCTTAAAAACATGTAACAGTTTAAATATTAACAAAAACAAATTTTCTATTTACAGTGGACGCTGGCCACATCAAAATCCCAGATAATCGAGGTTCTACCATATATAAATCCTTAGTTTACTCCTTTTTTTTATTGAAGTCATTAGCATATTTATCAAATATTTGATGAAAGTCCCTAATTCTCTATGTTGAATATTATTAACATTTCCAATTATAAGTAAGCTTTGCCAAATTGTTTTTCCTGAAACAGATGGAATATTGAGTGAAGTTGTTACTTCACTTAAAATATATGATTTATAAATCTTAATTTTTTTCTTAAAATTTAAAAAATATATCTCATCAATATTTTATAATTCATTTTTTTTATTAAATCTACTTTATTAATTTGAGTACAAGATGTCAGAATAGGTTCATAAATAGTAATTAGTCCACAACAATTTCCATAAGCTTACCAATTTCCCATTTTTTTTGTTTGTCACCTCATTGGTTATTTAGATTCAATGTGATTTACTCATATCACCTGAGTTTTTTATTAAAGCTCGTAATTCTGGGCTAATTTCCTTCTTTATTTAGATGTTGTCCACGCTGATCTGAAGAATGATCAGAATAATGACTCAAAAATTCTTTAAAATCCATTATGCAAAAACTCCACGTCATATCAGTATGATAAGGTTTTATCCATTCTATAATAAATAAATCATTTATAGTGAATGTCTACCTGCCAGAAGGATTTTTTAAATCAGGTAACAAACCCATGGGGAAATACCTTTTGGAATTTTTTATGTAGATACTTTACAAACCAAATGGTATTCTTAGTATGACCTGAATTTACACAAGATTTTTCACACAATAATTAGTTCAAGTTTTCTACAGGTATTTAATCAAATATCTTCGTCTATAGGCAAAATTTTATTGCTGTGTTTCAGAAAACCATGTTACATGTTTATAATTGTTATTACACCACTTTATTATAAACTTAGCGAAAGTTATTCTTCAATAATTTTTATTAACAGTAATTTTTTAATTTGGCAGACTATATATTCAGTTTTAAAGCAGTGCATTCATCTTATTCATGCTACACTTAGTAAGAATTAGTCACAGATCTGTCTACATTATTTTGCAATTAATACAGTCAGCTGATACTATTTATTTTTTACTGGAATTTGTTCAATGCTTACTGTTCCATTTATACAGAAAGTCGTCGTAAAATATGACCTAAATGTGGATTGACATCATAACCAAATATTATATTCCTTACAAACTTTATGAATTTAATGAGGAAATACATTTACCTAAGTTGATTGTGAACGTTTTGCCAACATTATTTTTATACCACTACAGTAGTTTGCATGTGCATGTTTATGTTTACGTTTGTTGTGGTCATGCTGTATACAGTATTATAAAACTGAACTTTAAAGTTATTAGAATTTTTATTAGTATGTTAGAGAAACATTGTGAACATTGTTTTTTGTTTAGTAATAAGCAATCACCTATAAAATCAGATAACACCTCTAAAATAATTACTTAATAATAACTTAATTTAAATGTTGTTTTCGTTTGGAACAGGTAACCCCGGAAGGCTTCTTGTAAACAGCACCGAAATCGACCAAAATGACTCATCTTGATGGTTTGTATTTTAAAGATTCTATTTACAAAACCCTATTGCCAAAAAATGATTAAAGCCTTGAGTGTTATTGTGTGTCGAGAAATACCACAATGAAATGCCGTGTACTTTAATGTTTAAACGATGTACGTGTTATAGAGGATGTATATGTTAGGATCAAAAGCTCCACCTAATTGAAAATGAGATTTTTACAAGTCTAAGTTAAGGTTAAATAATATCCAATATAATGGAGCATAACTTCACCGATCAAATCTTAATGAAATGTAAATAAAGCATTTATCTGTGATAATTTTTTACACTACTAGTTTTTATGACCTAAACTTAATTGAAATACTTAGTCGATATTATGATCAAGTAAATATTAACATACAATTGAAGTTAGAAATCTGGAAAACATACATTATTAATATAAATATATTTTTTGTAGACATATTTCGCAATGTTCACAGTTCTTTGTATTATGTTTATAAATTTAACAAATATTCATTCTGCTTAATAGTGGGATACATATTAGAAGGAATTGTCAGGCTATAAAAGTACATTGTAATATGTTACAAAATCACTTTCAGCTGCTTTTTGTGGCAGTGTATTTTTTTCGCAGTATTCTGTAAATTTAGTTAGATGTAATTTATATTTTACAAATTAATTGAGTAACTAAATTACAAATAACTAATTAAGCAATCCGGGCAATTATTTTCATCTGATATTTTAATGTTAATTTACATTTCAATCAATTTGTTCATATTCACCATTTTGTGATACAAAAAAATTGTGGAGCTTTTGTTCGTAATATAATTTGCTTTTAGCCAATTTATTGTACATAGGAATTATACTTGAATTAAGACTTCTATAGTTTAATTTACATTGTTGTTGGATATTTATATAAACTTTTAAATTATTTATTTTAAAAATACTAAAACATCAATTATGATCTTAGTGAAAATGTTAAATAACAAGCTTATTGAAGTATAAATTTGAATTATACAGCTAAATATAATTTAATATTAAAATTTGTAACAAAATGAATTTATATAGAAAAAAGTTGAAAGTTTCCTATTTTGCCTAAGAACCAGTGAATCATATAAATGGTTCTTTGTTACCTGCAAAATAGGCCTTCAGTTAAAAATTAACTACAAAGAAAAATATTCAATTTTTAATTTTCTGCAGGTATAAAAGAACTTCATAAAATGACTACTATCGCCATCTACTAAAATGTAATCGTAATAAGATCAAGTTTTTATTGGACAGAGACCTGTAAGTAAACAAAATAAAAATGTAACATGCACACTGTTCATTCTGCTTCCAATAATACCAAAAGTGTCTAGAAAGACTAATAAAAATCACCGTTTTAAAATTTTTGCTTACTAAAGAAAAATAAACAAATACAATTTAATATTGCACTACTCACTGATACATAATATGGATTGACATAAACCATAAAAAGGATACATCTGCGAAATATATATTCCATAAATTACTACTTTAGAAAACGTAGAAGACAGGGGAGTATGACAATATACAATTCCTACATAGATCATAAATAGTAAATTATAATTACATAAATAGCACTTCAAAACATATACTAAGAGTAACTCAACATTTAAAATTATTTCAACAGCAAAAACATGATACAAGAGATAATATTGGCATCCAAGGATATAACGAGAGCTGCCAAACTAATGTCGGGAGACACTAAATAGAGAAGATTATTATAAACACTACGGTAGACAGGCCTATTATCAGAAACGGGCCAAAAAAGAAAGCTCATCAGCTGAAAATATAAAAAAGTTTTTCCTAATATGCAGCAATGGGTACAAAAAAATAATGCTATAAACATTTAAATTGTTTTTTAAATAAACTTGTCAAGTGCTTTGTTATATCAAAATCGTTATATTGAAAATCGTATCCCGGTAAAATATTACATATTATTACCCAGCAAATTTAAAATGCTTTTTACCCTTGTTTAAATTTATATCCCAATTACTTTGAAGAGTAGTCTATGAATTACTATTCACAGAATAAAGCAAAAAAAAAGCTTAAAAATGTTTTTTTGTCAAGATAAACAGAATTTATTAGGGAAATGATAATTCATTATATGTACTTTATAAATGCTGAAGATAAAATTTGTTGCATTAATGGTTTTTCGATTTTTCTAAATGTAAAATTGCCCGAGTGAGGTTATCCCTTTCATAATGTATTTGTTATATGCAAAAATTAAATTTTTTTTATTTTTATTTAAAAAATTTTCTCCCCTAAGCTCAAATTCAATTTTGTTTTAATGTTCTATAGACTATCCTTGAATGTCATTGTACAGGCAGTTTGCTCTTAATTTTTTATTACATGTAAAAATCTTTATTGACTAGAATAAAGCACTATCTCGTCTCTCATTCTAAGCTTGTTTAGATGTTTTCTCATAACTATTATTACAAAGCATTATCTACTGAGTGTATGTTAGTCAAACAGGGAACTTTCATATACATTTGAAAATTTTAATAAGAAAACATTTTTTACAAGTATGTTAATGTACATCACAATGCAATTTTTATTTTGAGAATTTTCTTTATTTATTTTAAATTAAGTATAAACTTTATTTATATAATTATTTATTTATTCATATGATCAGTATTCTGTGACGTTGACTCACTATTTTGATGAGCTTCCAAAGTACTCAAAACACGGAAATATTGTCTTTAGTGAAAAATGGTAATTTTAATCTTTATACAAGTGGGTGCACCTAAGTACTGAACATTTTGAAATTAATTCCACACTGATATTGCTCAAGATACTTTTTGCACAAGGACAAATTTTTTATATATTCAAACGGTATATCTGTTTTTAGTAACAGTTCTTATTGAATAAATGTCCGGGCAAAGTCCTTTTATACTCAATTGTTATTACTTTGATGTTTAAGTGGCCATAAAAAAAGTCAAGTTTCCTTATAATATTTACAATAGCCTGCAATAATTCTTAAATCTAAAACATTTCATGTTTGATTTGAAATGTTTCAAAAAATCTCACTGATATATTGGTATGTCCGCAACAAAAATTCTTTGGATATTATTTAATGAAATATTCGTGAATTATTTTATGAAATATTTGTATTATTTCATGATATATTTCTAATGACTTTTTATATATTTTCCAGTCTTGCAGCTATATATATATGTCCTAGACATTCTTCACAAATTCCTGAGGTTTTCTTATTTTTGTTACAAACTAGATAAGGAACTCCGTAATTGAAATCCGAATTTCGATAAATTTGGTTCGATATGTACAAGACATTTTTGCTCCCAAAATAATGTGAGTCGACACCAATATGTAGGGAGTCTTTGAAAGTAGAACTTGCATTCACTTCCCCGTCTACCTATAATTAAAAGGATGGTCTGTTATAACTAATACAATATTTCTTATAAGTTCATGGAGCAATATGCAGATATAGATTCATCCCCCTGAAAGTAATCCTTCCGATGCATCTGGGGCGGCCGGTAAAATTCTTCCTCTTACTTCTCAACACCACTGGGTTACTGTAGACTAGGTTTTCACGCTTAATAAAGAAATCACTTGCTGAAAGAATATGCCCTTTGCTGTGACCCACTCAACCTTATCCAGTAGTGTTAAGGGTCTCTCAAACAAGATGTTCCCATATGTTAAGCTGTTTAAGTTGTTGGGTAGATAGAATGGGCCCACAATGTTGGTGTCACTAATACTCACCCCCCATGTTCAACGAAATTCATCTTTCAGGGAAACATGATTGTATTTTAGTGGATTTTGTCCCTTTTTGTTCTCGTATCGAATTTAAACCCCTCTGTCCACAGCTCAACAATCAGGTTTTTCATAAACACTCGTTTATCAGAAAAGTCAGTTCTTTGCCATATATACAGTGATCCACACTTTATAAAAATTCAATAAAGTAACATTTTTTGTCGCTTAAGATCTTTTATTTTTAAAGTTATAAAACTCTTCAACATTACTTTTAGAATTATCACTTGTTTGTCAACTTTCAGAAAAGACACAATTCACCGATGGTTGGCGTATTTTGTTCATTAATTTTGTAATAATTCTGAAAGTTTAAATTGTTATAATCACCGTAACTTGAAAACCACTCATTTTGACTAGTTCCTAGGTATTAAATTGTTGCAAATCACTCCAAATCTCCAAGTCCAGGCCAAATAGATACAACTTCGACCAGAAATAATTTATAATTTCAAGGCCGTTTTCCAAGTGTAATACTATTATAGGATCAATCATATAGCATAAGTTAAAATCGTTGAAGTTACATGTGATAGGTTAAACCATCAGGCCTTTTGTCCCATCTTCATTTCATTTGGAACGTCGTATACTGATGAGTAGAACTAACTGTGGTTTCTGAAATAACTGTTTGTACAAATTTATGTAACACGTCATGTGATAAATTTATGGAGAAGATTTTTTAACACTTCACTACACTACCGATTGTGGTTTTATAACGTTCTCGGTCCTCCTAATTTATATATATATTTTAAACTTCCACTTTAAGATTCTAGTTCATCTGCAGACATGTTTGCTTCCCAAATGTTCCCGATTGATTAAAGAGCGAGTTAAGAAAGAACGCGACTAGCATATTACTGGTTGGAGACGACTATAATCTCATAATTTTTTTGGGAAATGATATATTTGATTGCTAAGTGATCATATTTTAAAATAAATTCGCTTTATCACCATGTGATCGTCTATTAAAATATTTTCTGTCTTTTTTATTGAAAGATGTTTAAAAAATTTGTCCTTGAGAATAAACTACTACTATAAATCTGAGCAATTAAGACTGAAATGATTCGTTTGTATATACTTTTAGTGTATGTAGGTTTTTTAGACTTTAGTGTATGTAGTTTTTCCGATTTCTATAATTGATTAATATACATATTTGTATCTTATTGAATGTGTTTTAATTTTCCTTTAACCTACTATTCATTGTGCAAGTAGTCAAGTAAAAAAACTGGATTAATCCCTGACTAATAGTGTGTATACATGACTTCAGTAAAGGTCAACGATAGTCTGTAAGGCTAAACACATAGTGAAGCGGTGAGCAGAGGTGAGAACAGCGGTGAGGAAAGCGGTGAAAATAAACCCACAATATACATTGGAATAAAACATAGTAAAGCGGGCTGAACTAGGCGAGCAATGCTGTTTTAAGAGAGGATAGCGGCGCGTTCAAACAATTTTGTTTTTTTCGCTTTCCTCGTTGATAGAATTTGTGAAAAAAATGGATACTGACGCATTGATTAGTAATGCAACTATGAGAAACACATTTTTGGACCAAAAAGAAGCTCCACTTTTTTAATAACTTATGTTGATTTTTTTCCAAAATATAATCAAATGTCATAGACATGCGTAAATACGGATGAAACAATTGGGGATGTTGGCGTAGTTGTTCATACAAATAATGGAATTCAACGTATGCTGTCTACTTTATTTATTTCATGTACTGCATTTTCATTTCTTTTAATTTTAAATAAATGCCAAATTTTCAGGGAAGATTTTTTTACTAATAATATATATATATATCGCTTTTAAACGCTCCACTATGTGTTTGCAGCTCTTTTATCACCGCAACTGTCGATTACCGCTTTCATATCCGCTCTTCTCACCGCTCTGCTCGCCGCGTTACTATGTGCTTAGCCTAAGATCGTTAGTACGAGTATTAGCTCGGGAGGTAGCCTTGTTTCAAATAACTACCCAAAAGAAACAAATAGCTACAATTAAACGGCTTGAATTGATTTCATTAGTTGCAGCTACGTCATTGCGAAGATTAAACTAACAAAGAAACACACCGACATATATCCGCTCTTCCAATTTGCATGTAAGCCACAGATTTAAAGTGCTGACTTTCACAGATTTAAAGTGCTGACTTTCACAGATTTAATAAAATAGAAGGCAGGGTGACGTCTGTGCTGTGTAAACGCGGCATAAGATGTTAGCAGATTAATTTTTGAACGTTATAAATAATACAAAAATGTAACTTTTGTTACTGTGTTTCTAAAAAAAATTATCAATTTTCACTAGATAAAAAATGGTACATAAAGATAACCTCGTATTCACATAGGTAACAATCATTTAATGTCAAATTGTGCATTACGAAATTTGTCATTATGAATACTTTAATGTTCTAATTTTTTGTTCATTTGTGTTAAAACCACTGAAATCGGGGTCTGATTTAGACCTGAAACGTTTGAACTTTTTGAAATATACAGAGGTTCAAGTTTATATGGTGTATTCCCAAAGTACAGAAAAAATAAAAACCAGAGATGCCACAATTATCCTTCAGATTAAACTTCACTTCAAACTTTTTCTTTCAGATATTAAAAATTTGCTCGTCAACAAGTTTTGTTTTTTAAAAAAGATTTTTACTATACAATTTGAAATGATAAAATTGTCTAATAACACGTAACTGAGTAATAATGAATGAATACTAAGTGAAATTCTGCAATTTATAACATCATGGATGTTATGGATTGGCATTGTCGACACGGCGATTCCAACAGATGCTCGGCGGTACTGTAATGTGACACTGCACGTTTCGCTGACACAGCTGGGAGCGGAGAAATATAGTTGCTACATAAGTTCATGTTATAAACTTATATAACAACTCCCATCTATTTGAAAAAGTTGATGCTGTATCATCAACTTTTAAGGGAAGTTCTGAAGTTCACTGTCTTCGGTAGGGCTTAGTAGGCTGTGAAGCTTTCCTCTGGAATTGCTGTTTGCTGGGCATGGTAATGGTGCTGGCTCGCTAGTAGGGTTAGGCTTAGTAAACTTCAACTTTTTCCGGATTATTTTGTCTATTCATTGGGTTTTCTCTCCTTCGAATTTTTTTAAGTATTTAAAAATTGTATATGTAGAACAAAGTGTAGTAAGGCAATTTCGTAAAATTGCCCGGATTACTGGCTATCTGTACAGAGATTCTTCCTCACAGTTTTTCTGAGAGAAAGAGATGTCTATAAAATGATCAACCAGTATTCCTGTATATAAGTAATGTATTGTATATTGTGTAATACTTATCTGTGTATGGAGACGTTTCAACTCCGAGTCTGGAGTCGTCAATCGTTTTGTGTTGTTTTCGAGGTTTTTTCAAAAAATTTTTCGCTTTGATCTTGAATTTGTTGTTTGTCAAAAATTTGACTTATCTGTTACAGGAAAAAATTTGGAGGAGAGAAAACCCAATGAATAGACAAAATAATTCAAGACCTCCTCAACAATCTTTTCGAAATTACTTTTTCCGGATTGCTATGGTGGTGACCAGGACAACAACAATTACTGCTAACATGATTGCACCAATTGTGAATAAGGAGGCATGCCTCTCCACGAATTGTTGGTTCATCAGTTGTTCCTATTCTCTGGAGTACTGGCTTAGTTTATGATTGGCAATGTTAAGGTATCGGACATTTAGTTCTTGTAGGTTCAAGGGTTTAATACTGGAAAGTTGACTGACGGTAGCCATGTCCTCGCAGCAGTTGTAGGGGATATTTACTGGATGATATTTGAGTGTGATGTTATTTTTGGTGGTCCGTCTGGCATGGACTATGGTATTGCCGATAAAGGCGTTGCAGTGGAGCTGAATTTGCATTAATGAATTCGTCTATACGATTAGTGTAACAACATCTCTCTTGTATCTGATGGTGATGGGCAAGGGTCTGGAGATGGAGATCAACAGAGGTTATGTGTGTGATTGACTGTCTGAGAAGTTGTCCTTCGCAGATGGCATCTTTGTCTATTGGATGTGGAATTGACTTGGAACACATTTTATGCTGTGTGTTTAATGGCTTGCAGTCACTCAGGTCTTCGAAGGATGTATATAATAACGAATCATCTTTCTCGCGATAAATTTTGTTTTTATTGAAAGTATGTTCGATCATCCAAAATTGGGATAGAATAAAGGTGATAAAGAGTGTAAGGCTTCTAATTCTATCAAATCGATGTACTGAGCAACATTTGAACTGTAAATAGGAAGTGGTAAATTATTTTCATGGAGTGACTGAGAAATCGACCAAATCTACCGGGCTTATTATCGAACTATGTAAAATTTTTAAGCGGACGAAAGAGACTGCAGTTAAAACATCGCTGAGAGTGTTTTCGATAAATAAGTAACTTTCCATTATGCTTTCACACAGATCCAATATATGGATTTGGAATTCATGAAAGTCAAGATCATTCGAAATGTATAAAAGTGATTGTCTTATTTTCTGGATACTATTTGAGAATATTTTCTCTTTCGATTGTAATTTTTGTAAGTTGTGGTTAAGGCTTGTAATGACTAAAGTAATTACGGATATTTGTTTTTTACTAATTCTTTTAATTTGGTGTTGGTCTTTAGTAATTTTGGTTATACAGTCATTTATATATTTCCCATCTGCCGTATCTAAGTTTCCTGAAATGGGTTTCCAAACTGAGCCCAGTCCATTAATAAGTCCGCGTTTTCTTCTGTTGGTGGTGTAAGTTTGAGTGTCAGCCAAAATGTCTGTATATTTAGAGTTAACGGATTTTGAAATTTGTTTCAAGAGGCTCACATGTGTCTGTACTTTTGGTTTAAATGATTTTGTGTTAGTTGTGTTTTCATTAATAGTTTCTAGAATTCAGTTTAGTATAGCATCATCAGTTGAAATAGCATCTCCGAAAGGGTTAAGGTCTTTGAAGACAAAAAGTGTCCATTTGTCGTTAAAAATTTTAAGTGTACATTCTTCATCGAAGAGAGCTCCTATTGTATTGTTAACGGGTGTAAGAGAGTATTGTTGAATGTTGACGACTCAAAACAGTCTAAAGAATCTGAAGAGACGGGGTTTATTCAAAATGGGTTTTAGTCTGTCAAAATTAATTTTACGTATTTGGTTAGTCAGTAAATTTATAACTGTTACTCGGAATTTTCTCAAGAGTAATGCCTTGAATTGTTACGCTTTCGGAAGATCTTTGTGAGAAGTTTTTGATAATTAGGAGTTTGAATTTGCCAGAAGCATCGTTAATATTATAGAGGTTTTTGGAATTTACCGTCAGAAGGGGACTTAAAGAAATGTTTGTTCTGGGAAGTTCAGATCGGGATTGAAGTCTTCCAAATTAAAGTTATTTATTTGAGTTTGGACTTTGGAAAGGGTTATTGTCGACTCGGGGGTTGATCTAGGCTCGGAAGCGCTAGAAAATCCTGATATTCATTAGGGTTGAAAGGTTCAGCAGGGGTATTATCTACTATTTGTTCGAACCCATGGCTTTCATAGTTTTAGGTGTTATCATCGAAATACTGCTGGTTGTTATCAGTATAATAATCATACTCGTCTGCAGAATATTCGTGATAGTTGGCATTGATGGTGATGGTGGGTCCTTTTTTGACGGAAATTTGGGTTTGTCTGTATTACAGACGGTCGAAATTGGTTCGGCTTGAAAGTTATTTGGTCTAAATTGTTGACCTTGATGATTTGTGTTATTGTTGACAGGATTTGACCTCGATGATTGATTCTGCCTAATGAAATTTGGTCTATCATTTTGGTTAAAATGCTGAGGGGTTATTTTGATATCTTAACGACATTCCGCAGCGATGTGACCTAATCGCTCACAATTTAAGCATTTAGGAAGTGGAGTTGGTTTTATAGCCTGAAAAGATGGCTTAGGTGGAACAGATATGTTTACTTTCTGTTCTTCAAAATAGTATAGTTGAAGTTCTCTTTTTATACAAGAATGTGCCTCAAGAAGATCCTTCGGATTACTGGCACGGATAATTTGGCCTGATCGTGGTTCTAAACCCGTAAGTAGGGTGTTTAGAACCATAGTGTCAACGAGAGTTGTTTGAATTTCTTTCTGCTCGTTGCTTAAACTAGGAACTTTGTGGATACATGAGTGCATTTTTGCACTCAAAACCGGAAGTCTGTTATAGAATGTCAGGGTAGATTCATTTGATAGTTGTTTTAACCTTTGGAGATCGTATATTAACGAAGAAAGATCACGAGAATCCCCAAAGTGTATCGTTAGGAGTTGTTTTATTTCAAGAAACGACGCTGGGTTCCTAGAGTTGATTAACTGCGCCGTTTTCCCCTTAATTTATTTTTGATGTGGATTACCAACAAGTACTTTTGTTCCGCCTTAGACATGTTATACGCACAATTGCACGCATTAATAAATGTGGCCAAGGAAACTTGGTCGCCTTCAAATTGTAATTAAATAAATCAATAATTCAATTCACTGAATTGAATAAAAATCAAATAATGAAGTAATAAATCAAAGTATGTAAATCAATCAAATATTAAAACCAATTATTAATAATCTTAAACGATGAACAATTCACCATTACTCACATTAACAGGAAAATTGAAAGATCCGTCTTCTACTTGTTGTCGCAGTTGGGACTTCTTCCAGGTTCTTGCTCAGTTGAGGAATAGAATCCTACTGACTGCGCCAATTTGTTATATCACACTTCACAAGCTTGGTTTTTTAAAAAAGATTTTTGTTAACTTAAAATTAGATCTTTTAAAATACAATTTGGAATAATGATAAAATTAACTAACAACAGACTGAATGAATACTAAGTGAAATTCTGCAATTTATAACATCATGTATGCTGAGTCGGCACTGTCCACACAGCGATTCCCACGGATGCTCGGCGGTACTGAAATGTGACACGGTGAAGAACACCGTAACAACGCATTGAGAATGCCAAGTGAGACCTTGGCGAATCGTCTTCAAGATTCAAACATGAATCAAACTCATGATGATTTGAGTAATACACTTATTACAAACTTACACTTTATTTAAAAAATTGTGACAATTTTTTCGCGTCCGATGGAGCTTAATCATACATACCATTGTATGAACTCTACAGGAAAAGTAAGGTGAAAACCCTAATATCAATTAATTATTAAACTTAAGAATAAAATATAAAAATTCAAACGCATTTGGAATATATCAAATAAAAGGGCTCATTATGACAAATACACATTTACTTTTTCATATTTTTAAAATAAATTGTTTAAATTGTTAAAAAATTTAACCATCCCCCTTTATTTCCGAAACTATAGGATCTTAAATTTCGGAAAAAATTAGAGGTATAAGGCCTCACTTGAACTTTACAGAAAAAAATATGGATAAAAATCTAATATTAATTTTGGGGGTCAAATTATAGAATTAAATGAAAAATAAAAAAATAGACTCATTATGTAAAATACCAAATGAAACGGGTTATTACGGGAATACAAATCTATTCTGTTTTTATTTTTAAAATAAATTGTTTAAAGACGATTTCAAAACTAGCATGTGACCAGTGATACGTTCAGATTTGCTTATGAGCAAAGCTCATTAAACCTCCACCTCACCCCGCGTGTTGATTAGTACGAAAAAATATACAAGCTTTCGGTAAAATAGCCTACTAAGCGTATTCATTTCTAAGCATCCTATTCAGTATCAACATGGGAATTTTTTGCTACCACATAACATCTGCCCAAAAGTAGGGTGCTTTTATACGATAGTATCCGCAGGTATATCATGTCTTAAAGGGGTTAGTTAACCTTTACATTTGTATCATTTTAATCTTGGTCATAACCAAGGAGGTCAAGCTGACCCCACGATCTAGTTTATGTAAAATCTTCAACCCACTTTCTTGTTATAGTGTATATTTCATATTGTCCGTTAGTTTGTTTCTAAAGGTACATACTGAAGTTAGTTGTCTGCAGCGATTTCGGGGTCGAACTGATTCCACCTCCTTGATAGTGTGTCGTTTTTTATTTACAGTATGACGAGTAACTGATTTTGACGACCTGCTCGAGAAGGATTTGTATCTGAGCGATGTTGAAGGTAATGAAAGTATTCTAGAAAACGTTGTTTGTGAGCGAGCGTGATAGTAAAGCGGAGCAGTCTAAATATTTCGCGTTATAGACAAATCAACAACAGTTAACAGAATATGGGCGAGATCAATTTAGAGCTATGATAGGAGCGGAAAAAGATTTATCCAGGGAAGAACGACGAAAACATGGACCTTGTACTGCTGAAATTTCCGACATATTTTATGAATTTGTAGCGATCTTTAAATTTTGGGGTTGTTTTGGACAGACCCGTCTGTTAAAAAACTACTTTTGTTTAGGAAAAGTCTAAGTTAAAGATCTATATGCCTAATAAGCCTTCAAAAATGTTGCACCAGCAGTGATAAAGAAATGTCACGTTTTGATTTTATTCAAACTATTGTAAACTTTCTATCAAAATATACATTTTAGACTTCCAGTTCCAAATAAGCATAAGGAAAAGCGTATTGTTATAAAATTCATTTTTTTACGCCGTCAATGGAAAAATTAACAAACCTTCTAAATTAATCATTCCGACAACAACAAAACATAAACATACCACCGGCTGAGATATGAAAAAGGGGACTATCCTGAACCTTCTTTGGGTGCAAAAAGTATCGACCTCGAGAAATTTCTTGAAGAACGCTCCGACAACAAAAGAATAGTCCTGTCATTCGAGGCTTTTCTAAATTGATTACAAAAAGGACATTTGTACATCTCGAGTAGTTTATTTTTAGTTTATACTGCCATGTGAATTATATCGATAGAAATCAGCTGTAGTAAATAAATAGTTTTGGTGTAAATAAACTCATCGACAGTGAACGTTAATATATGGTGTAAATTTAATTTTTAACCCATGGAATTTAGTACAGTCAGTATAATTGGTAAAGTGAAAGCTGCAGCGTCTGTGCTTCGTGAAGTACATGGAAATCCTGGCTCTAGTAAAAGGAAAATATGTTATTTGTGTCCAAAAATTCGAGAGAGATAGACTAACTTACAGTGCAACTTTTGTACTTCTATTGACCACTCCCAAACAATTTGTGATAGGTGTGCTGAAAATGAAGTTGTCATTTTTTAGTTGTAAGAACTAATATAGTTTTGTTAGTTTTTTAGGAACTAATATCACCTGTTTATTTTCCTTTATTTTTTCCCAAATATCCAATTTTTAGCATTAGCATTCCACATTTATTTCAAAAGTGTCAGAAAATAAAACGTTTTTATATTGTGTTGATAAGTAATGCACTATATTATACCAAACATCGTTTTTGTTTTTTTTAGTTTTTCAATATATGTCTTTTGAAATATGTAAACACCATTTGATATTATACTTTACAAAAGTAAGAAGAAAGTTATTCCAGTTTTTTGGGTCACAGAGATGCGGTATCTCTGTGAAGGTAGAAAAATATAACCTCCTCAGATAAGGGTTAAATCATGCATTGTTTTTATTCCTCTTCTTACTCGTATTCTCATGAAATCAGTTACATCTATTTACTTTAGTTTTCCCTGCTTTCTCGGACCATTGTTTCAGTTAGTAGGGTTTGTAGTGGTGTATTTGTGATTTTCTTTACTTTGTCTATCCATCTAACAGGTGACCTGCCTCTCGGTCGTTTACCTTGCACCTGTCCCTGTACCATTATTTTTCTAGGTTGTCTCCTTCTCGTCTTGTAGGTGCCCAAAGTATTGTTACGAGAATTCATCCTATAGCTGGTGCAATCGGCCATCATCCAATTCTTCCGATACTTCTGGGAATACGAAATGTTTTGTCTCTCAACAGACCGACCGCCGCCGTTACTGGGAATTCCCTTGCGGCTTCCAGAACACATGAAAGATGGTTCGTTGACTTGCCAGAATAATTCCGAGAGAAATATATAAACACGGACAACTGACTATGGGATTCAGTATTCTACTGAATACTTTCGACGGTCGTGTAGCTAAGTAGAAAGAAATTGTAAATAGTTCTGTGAATATAAATTGTGTTAAAGTAGTGGAAATAAATTAGAGTGAGTTGGACTTTGTTTTTAAATAAATCCAAGAACTGAACCCGATTGTGAAAATAAAACATTACAGTATTTTAGGATTCGTCGGCGACATGGTTTGGCCAATCTGTCTTTGACCTTCAACTCCTTTAATACAGATGCATTGGTGGGTTTCTCTGTCCATTAAATCCGTAACATACCTCGCCAGCACCACCATTGAAACGCATCTATTCTTTATATGCCTGTTGTTTTAACCGTCCAGGATTCCGCTCCGTACAGGAAGATTGAGAATACGAAAGAATTGACTAACATGATTTCTTTTAATGTGTCGAACTTTCCATATTCTTCCAAGGTTGGTCATGACTCCTTTTGCTTTTTTTTTCTTTTTCGCACGCTTCTTGGTTACTTAGATGGGATTCCAGGAATACAAATTCTTCTACATTTTCTTCATTTTATTCGTATAGTCTTGCTGAAATGTATTTTTAGGCCAAGCTTAGTACTTACTCTCGTCACCGTACCTAACTTTACCTTCATATCTGTCTTTTCTCTTACCAATAACATTGTACCGTCTGCGTATCTTCAGTTTGTTAGTCTTTTACCACTAATTTACACTCCTCCCTCAAAGTTGTCTAGAGCTGGTCTTATTATGTATTCGTCTTGTGCTTTAAAAATAATCTATCCTTATCATTGGGCCTCGTTAGTCTCGTACAGGTTTTTTATTAGACTTATTGCTTTTATATCTACTACTTGTTATAGTGATCAGATTTCAAAATACATTTTTGAATTGATACTTTGTTATTTGGTATAGAGTTCAAAATATACTAGGGACATAGGTAATTAATTGGTACAGAACCATCACCTGATATTATCTGTATTTATTACTTTGTGTGAAGCTGTCTTTCTACTGTTTATATGATATAAGATGCCTTATAGCTCTTTTGTGTACAGATGCAGTAGGTGTGTACCTTTTTTTTTTGAAGGTGGAAATCCATTATGGACAATTTGAGCTTAGAGTCTATCACTCAAATTAGTGTGGGACTCACACCCACTGAAACCACCTTGTTGTTTCTGCAGTTTCCGAAGGTGGTGGTACTGTTATTTCTAACTTGCGTCGCCACCTTCCTGCCTTTCTTTGCCTTCATCACACCATTCTGTTTAAATCTTCTTTCTACTTTTCCTCTATAATTTCTCTTATCCATTTGTATATAATTTCCTTGTTCTCTTTACTTTCTATCATTAGTTTTATCACGTTAGATGGTGTTATCCTTTCACCAATCGTTATTTCTGTTCTTGTTTTATTCCTTGCATATCTTTCGCAGTCAAAAACCACGTGCTCCATTGTCTCCTCAATTTGGCATATATCACACTACCATGCCCAGACAAAAATTGTGTCATAAAGTAATCTGTACTTCTATATTTACTGCTCGCCCATTTTGTGAGGTCTGGTATTAGTTTCTTTGTCCATTCCGCTATTCCCGTTAGCGCATCCCATTCTTTTTGCCATTCTTTTAGGGTATTATTCCTGTTTTCTCTGTATTTTTTATCCTAACTGCTTACCTAAGACATTTTTTTAAGTTTTTTTATTCACTGTATAAATATTCTACCCTATTTCAACCACTTGGTATATGGAAATGTTTATGGCCCACTCAATATAACTTTTTTGGACCATCCCGTATAACTAATTCCACTCTCCCTTATTCCCGCCAAATCGAATATATCCAGCTGCTTATAGGACACCAAATATAACTTTTTTTAGATTTTTTAAATCCATGTAATTCTATTCCGCTCTAAGTTTCCTATATACAGAACACCCTGTAAAATTACGCTTGATATATATTGATTTTTGTTAAATCGAAAAATGTTACATTTGCACATTCCGAATTTTGAATAAAAGCTAAGCTGATGCCAGTATCTAGTATTTTGTGCGTGCTGTGGAACCAATTGAGTAATTGAATTACCCAACATGGTAGAAGTTTTTTCGCTACATCTACCGTTTCTCTCAGTTTAGAGAGATAAAATGTCTACCAGATTTTAAGTCAAACTATAGGCTTCGCAACAAAAAAAGATTCAGCAAAATTAGATAAGTAGTTCTTACGTGATGCCCGAGCAAACAAACAAACAGACAAACTTACAATTTTATAATATTATAGATTACCTGTCAATAATTATTTCTTAACATATCTATAATAAATTGAAATTACTTTATTTGTGAAGAAAAGTTATGTAAAATTTGTGATTTATTTTATTAATTGTGCGGAATATTTCAATTTTCTGATTGTATATTTTGTGTTAAAAAAATTATGAAGCCATCCATGATCTCCATTAATAGTAACAACTGAAAAGATTATCCGAATCGATAAATCGGTTAATATTCATAAAATAATGCATGTTATTTGTCAAGAAAAGTTATGTAAAATGCTGTCGTTTGTGATTTATTTTATTAATTGTTAGGAATATTTCGATTTTCTAAATGTATATTTTGCGTTCAAAGAAAATTATGAAGCCACCTCATGATCTCCATTAATAGTAACAAGTGAAAAGATTATCCGAATCGATAAATTGGTTGATATCAGTGAGTATATATAGTTACTCACTGGTTGATATATTCATAAAATAATGCATGTCATCCCTTTCCTGGTAAAATGTTTTCAAATATTAGTGGCACCAGTTTATTTAATAGACTAAATAAAAGATAATCATAAAAATTTTATCCGAAGTCTGTTAAAAAGGAAAATAATGAATTCAGAACTCAGCGATCGTGGGTCAAATCATATGGTCCAATCAGGAACTGTCAAAAACTGACTAGGTATAGTCCTTTTATGTAATCTCCAATTTTTATTAAAATATCTCCGGGATGGTGTAAGGAATAATAATTGTGCTTCAGTTATAAGTAAAAAAAATATGATAAAATCGATAAATAGACATTTTACAGCAAAGTTGCAAAGAAATAAAACTAAAGTAAGTAATGAGCTTCTAAAAATTTTCCAGTCTTTGTTTAAATCTGGTTTGCAAAATTATTGTGGTTGGCCCAATAAACCGATTAAAAGTAAATTTGATGTGCTATTTCTACCCCTTATGAAAATTTTCAGGATCCAATGTAAAGTGTGCAATTTTTTATCAAAACACTTATTTTAAAGCATTATTCATTTGTTTTTGTTATTTTGCAACAATGCAAATATCAATATTTCTAATCTTGTCGATAATTTAATTACTTAACTTTTACCTCTGTGCAACTTTTCTCTAAAATGTGACATAAATAGAAAAAATATTTTCTCATTTTGTGTACTTATATATTGAAGCACTTTGTGAGCATATTGAAATTATTATTTACTACACTATTCCGGAGACAGTATAATAAAATTTTTACAGACTATATAAACCCACCAAACTAAAACAGATCGTCACTTGTCTAATAATGTTATCAGACATGACTTATTACCAGAACTAGTTTTCTCCCAGTCGTCGAAATTCGACCTTATTTCAACAAATTGTGAACATTATTAAAGTTCCGTTGTCAAAAGTATATTTCTATAACAAATAAAGTTAGGGAGAAACCAGAAAAGTAGGCGTCGTGAACCCCCTCCCATCGTAGACGTCATATTGACAAATCTATTGAAATAAAAAAAAATCAGAATTTAATCAATATTCCAAAATTTTTTTTAAAAAAGTGTGACTCGCAAAAGCTTTGGTTGGAACCAGTCCTGGTAAAATGTTTGATATAATAATTGGAGGATTGTTTTTTGTTACCTAAAAGTTTCTGACGTTTGCAGTTTTAATCTGGTTCATAAACCCATAAAAACTCCAATCTTTACGATGTTCTCTATTGCCATCTGATTGACCAATTTGTGAAAATTATATATGTCCGAAAAATACTGATCTTCTGTATTGACTATTTTATTACTGGAAAATAAACAACGCTTGATGCTGAACTATCAAAGATGGTCTTCACATGATGATCTGAAAGAGCATTAGTCTGTCACTATCAACCAATCTAACAGCAGCTAATGCTTCGTCCTAATATCATTTCTCAATGGTTTGACGGCTAAGGCCAAACATGCAACATTTCGAAGGAAAAATATCTTGAATATAATATATTTTATTCTATAATAGATGTAGTAGGTACCTAACTAACTGTAACAAATTGGTATAATTTATATTTAATTAATTGATTTTTTTATATTTAAATACACATCGTTAAAATGTCGATGACATGCTTATTTTAGGTAAAAATCAGTTACCTTGTAATAAAACTACGATTTTGAAGGAATGGGACCATGCAGTGATAAATAAATGGAGTTCTGCCTTTAAATATATTTACAAATATAGTTATAATTTTCAATGCGATTTTCAATATAAAAAAATACAATTCATTTAAAAATAAACACTATATTTAAATATTTTTGATTTGAGATTGAAAAATTCCAATAGTTTTAAATTATAAGTAATAGGAGTATTTAGAATCTCTATTCAGACATTATACAGTAAGAAGAAAATGCAATAAAACATTTAAAAAATATATAACCGACTTCTACCTATAACTAAAAAGCTGAAAATAATTATAACAAAATACAACTCTAGCAAATAAATAACACATTCAATGTTATTAGGTACCTACCCAGGAAGTAAAAAATGTAAACATTAAAAGGTGCTCTTTCTGTACAAATTAATTATCTACCAATCTAGTATATTTTTGAAGTGCTAAGCAAATCTAAAATCCTGCATTGCGTACTTATCTACTACTTCATCAAACTTGATTGTTGCTTGGCACCGACTTCAAAAATATAGTAGATACGAGGTAATTAATTTGTACAGAATGAGCACCTTCTAATGCTTACATTTCCTGGGTAGGTACCTAACAACATTGAATGTGTTATTTATTTGCTAGATTTGTATTTTGTTATAATTATTTTCAATTTTTTAGTTATAGGTGGAAGTCCGTTATACATTTTTTAAATGTTTTATTTTCAACTTTTTAGTTTTTTTGAACTCAGGTAGTTTTCATTCTTTATTTTTCATTGTGTATGTATAACTTTAATAGACAAGACAAGGTAACATCGAAACCCTCAACATTACACAATGATACATTTTTATTTAAATTGACATGTTTACGAACAAAATGTACTAGTACGCTTTGACTTAATGGACCACGCCATGTAACTTTTTTTCAACTTTTTTTGACAACTCTGTAGAACTATAGATAATTCCACTTCACCCTATGTACCAACCATCTTGTACATACGACTGCCCACGGACAAGCATAGATTTGTTAGCTGCCTTCTGTAAATTTTAGGACGGAGTAGAATCCATCCCATATTTACGGAGTCAAATCCGTCCTATATTTCAACCATCGTATATAACTCCTTGTGGGCTACTCCATAAATTATTTAATTTTTAACATTTTATATTATCGCCCTGTGTAACATTAATTCCTCTCCACACTTTATGCAACTTCTCAAGGGCTATAAAATAATTTTTTTTAATCACTGTATAAATATAATTCCACTCCATTATTTCAATCATCCTGTATAAATATAATTCCACTCCATTATTTCAATCATCCTGTATATGATTTGTTTACGCCCACATCATATAACAATTTTTTAACCACCCTATATAATTTTAATTCCAAATTTTTTCCAATATATATATACCACCAAGGGCCCACTCCACCCTATATTCCAACCATCCTGTATATATGGCTGCCTATGGACCACTATCATTCTACTCCGTCCCATATTTCAATCATTCAGTTTGACATGTGTTGTCACTGAATTTTCTATTAAGCCGGAAGAATGTAACAACGAAAAGCATCGTCTTCGCAAAATGGAAAAATTTTCATTTAAATAAGTATTTGCCTGGTATACAAACAAAACGAGCTTGGTACTCATTGATTTAAGGAGCCGAAAACACTATGCCTGAGATGAACATAGAAAATTTTCAAATTCGCAATTAAAACTTCCAGCGCCTACAATTCCCGTACTATTACGTTGGAATTAAAATATTGATGAGGAAATGTCCGTTGTCATTTCGATGAAATTTTTGATAAGAATTTTGGAATTTTCTACGATTTTCAAATCAAATTCATTAGAAAGCAGATGGCCTTGAACATGTTGCCAGATTTAACTATTTATCATAAATCTTACTCCCCTCTTGGTCAAATTATTAGAAATTTATGTGGTAAATATAGAAAGAAACTAAGTTAAAAATATAAGCTTGAGACTAATAAAATGTTATTAGAAATAAATAGCTGAGTTGCAACATAATTCTGATTTTAGTTGACAACCATATTTTCAACGCAATGTAAGTTGCAAAGTTGCCAGAGCCCAATAACTGAAAAATATAAATTTTTGTGGGTACTATTTAAATGGAATGATAGTGTAGAATAACTTTAGGGAATGTTCAAAATGTGTTTGTTTTATGTTTAATTTAGTTTGCCTTTCACATTTGTTTAACATTGGCAGTATGGACGCAAATAATGAATTTTTTATTTTATTTTATTTATTGACTGAACCAATAAAAATAAATTTTGACACCAACCTCTAGACGGCCATTCGCCACAACTAATGTCATTGTAGGCATGTAACTCTTTTTATAGTCTAGATTTCTAACATAAAATCGGTATTCTTCTTATTCGGAAATTACGTTTTTTGTTGCATAATTGGTCGCTCAAACTTAATTTTCACTGGGATGGGAGAACAATATATTATAAACGATGCAATGTCAGTAATATTTGATAAAAGAATATTATGAATATTAAGTCCAAAGAACTGAAGATATGCTTTGTTAAAAGAAATAACTCAGTTTATATTAGTATCTAGCCAGTCAGCCAGTGTTAAGAGCCTAGAAACGCTTACTATTTTACTTTACAGTCACTCTTCTCCACTTTGTTTTGTCCAGTAATGTACTTGAATTTCTTATACCTACATTCATCTTTATATATCCATTCTTATTATCTTTGCCGGTTGGGTGTGTGGGGTCGATTTTAATTTTTATACGTTCCCGAACTGTCATCATGTTCATGCCTTTTAGGACTACAGCTTTTGTTTTTTTTTTGACTTCCATTTGATCTTGGCCCTTATCACCCAGTCCCCAACAATAAGTTTGCTCTTTCTACGTTTTTATTACCATCGAGGACTTCGACATACAATACCAGGTCTTCTGCAAACACAATGGTGCTTGTTTTGTCACGGTGCTTCTATACCAGGGGAGCATTGTACAAGACATTACATAAAGTTGGTCCCAGAATCGGTCCCTATGGGATAGCCCGTAGCCTACCCCTGACGCCTAGCCCGTTGCCTACCCCTGACGCCTAGCCCGTTGCCTACTCTCGCCGCCTAGTCCGTAGCCTTACTTCCACCCCTCTACTCCAGTCGCCTCCCATAAACTTGGCTCGAATATTAGTTGCCATCTCAAATTACAAGTGATGTAGTCCTTTCGTTATCTTCCCATGTCTTGTTGTGATTGGTTTATATGCAGAACAAGCAGTAGTGCTAACAAAATTGATATGATCTAGTGGATTTCGGTTTCAACGTTGTCTACTTTGCATTAGACACAGTTGATTTTAATTTTAATGTTGTGTTTTAGTTGCTGATTTTCATTATTTACATGATTTGTATGTATCAGTTTCATTTCATTATCTGGAATATTTTTTGGTTTTGTTCTTGTTGAAATTTAGATGAATTTTTGTTTGTCTTTATATCGTCTTTCAGGTAAAATTTTAAGTAAATATTGTTGTTCGTCTTGTCAATTGTCTCCAGTGAAGTTTTATTCATTGTTATTGAATCTCTTGTTTTACGACATTTTCTCCACCATGTTCGATAATTTCTTTTCTAATGTCTTTAGTATTCGGGTAGTTTCGTATCAAACTTCATTCGTCAATTTTTTTCAGTGAAAATGTTGGCTAATTTTCAAGTGCATGATATGCGGGATCCTCGGGAAAAAAGTTCTGCGATTTTCGAGAACAACAAAAACAGATTCAACTTGGGGCACTCCCGATCCTTATAAAAGCACCAGTGCAGATACGGTCTCAGATTCATTATTATTAGTTACATCGAAACCTTTAACTGTTGCAGAGGTCATATATATATATATATATATATATATATATATATATATATTAAAATTTGCATTAATTTTCGCTGTACTTAAAACATCTTCGCAATTAAAGTAAAATCATTTAGATCGATGTGATCATTTTGACCCCACCCAATCTGGACGTAAAGTTTTTCGTTCTATGTGATTCCGAGGCCAAAACCAAGGATTCTCATTTAAAATTGACTTTGAAATAACTTTAAAAATAAACTCAATAACAAAGGTCAAATTCAACGTCACTCTTATTTATTCCCCGCTGTACCATTCAAGTTTTGTAGAGGATTTTTTGATTTCTTGTGTGTTTCAAAATAAAATATCATAATCTGATATGGTATTCTCATCTGTGTTACTACATACATAAAAAATTTCCAAACACTAAAACATTAAAATAATAAGACGATATTTATTAATACTGAAACAGTCATAGGACATATGAGCTTAATCAACTTTTATTACCTTTTAATAATCATTCATTACACCCCCATTTATGAGTGACGCTTTATCTAATTTTGTCGTTTAATGATATTTTAACTAACAAGCAATTATGTCCAAATCAGGCTACAAAATTCTGAGCATTCGTTAAATAGCAGTTCATTACTAAAATGGTTCATAGACCCGTGGGGGTGACTGCAATGTGCAATAAGGTGCTAATTGGAAATGTCTATTTGGATTGTGATTATACGATTAAACAATTTGCTTAGAATAACGCGGGTATATAAAAAACGTTCATAAAGCTTAGTTTTTACAAGCATTATTCGTGAAAACAAATATTTTAAAACACATGCTGTGATAAAATTATATCATAAAAAACTGAAGGGAAGTATGTAGTAAAGAGCAGATAAATGAATTCTTGTTATTTATGTTTTGAAAATATTGAAATCCAGTGTTTCAGTGCTTTAGCATCGAGCTTTGCCAACAATGTAGATACAAATTTTGAGGTTCAAATCAAGTGTAATAAAAAAATGAAGAAATTATTGCAAAAAATTCTGTATGTACAAGGTGTATCTATATACTAGGTGTCCTAGTAGATATCTACCATAATTATAAACACATGGCCTGTTTAGGGGAGGGGCAAACCAATACCGAAAACTGAATCTTTTAAAAGATTAAAATTGTGGCATTTCAAGAGCAGTTTGTCCACTTTTTCACCCAATCTAAAGCTCGTTTCATATTCTCAAAATAAATGGTTAATATTAATCATCAATACGATAAATTCTTTATGTATACAGGAAAGAGTCACAAATTAAATAATCACACTATTATATACTAAGCTTTAATGAAATAAATTCACTCACATCGAAAAATAAAAGGAAACATGTTCTATCGAAATCAAAGCCGTATACAGAAATTTTTGTTTAGTCTAGAAAGTTTTTTTGAAGATTTATGGTTAGGATCGTAAAGTTATTTTTCTTTTCAAGTATTTCCAGTACATAACTAACGTAAAGTTTAAAAAACGTTGATTTCTTAAAATTGAATCTTCAATTGAAATTGATCGAAATTAGCTGATTAAAATCAAGAGACAAACTAACTGAGACATTTAAAAAAATAATATGAAGTATATTTTGTCAATCCAATTTTTTAACTATATTAAGAGTGCAACACAAGGCAAGATATAGACATTATTTTATGGTATGTCCCTAAGGTCCGGCACAGATTCTGTTCTGCTCCATAAGAACAGAATAGAATCCGGGTTCATGGCCACACACATGACGGCCGTCGAGCTTTCTTGATTCGCTCTTAATCGATATCTAGCGCTTGTCATAGACGTATGACGTATCTAATATGACATAAATCGTAATGGACGATGACGAACTAATTAAATACACTGTTGTAGGAGAACTGGGGTAAGATCGCCATCGCCTTGTAACCGGGCTATATGTGCCGAAATACGAAGCTAGTACATTAGGCTGAGCACAGACCTACCGATTCTGTTCTGTTCTATAAAAAAAACAGAAGAGAATCCGGGTTTATCGCCACACACTTGCCGGGGTTTCTTGACTTGCCCTCAGTCGTTATCTAGCTCTTGTGGTGGACACATCCAATATATGATGATTCCTAATGGAAGATGACGAACTGATCAAAGGTACAGTTGTAGGAGAACTGGGGTAAAATCGCCGGCGCCGGGTTGTAACCGGGCCGGGCACAGACCTACCGTTTCTGTTCTGTTCTTATAGAACAGAACAGAAAAGAATTGCAAATGGAAGACTAGAACGCAATGCAAAATATACCCCTTGTCACATACCTACCGACCCGAAGCGGTAAGAATCTCAGTCAGAACGTTCTGTAAGAAAGAGGCATAACTTACATACTGGCTCCGTATATCGGCACACACAGCCCGGTTACAATCCCAGTTCTCTTACAACTGTGCTTTTGATCAGTTCGTCATCTTCCATTAGTAATTATCATATATTGGATGTGTCTACCACAAGCGCTAGATAACGACTGAGGGCAAATTAAGAAAGCCCTGAGACCGGCAAGTGTGTGGCGATGAATCTGGATACTCATCTGTTCTTATAGAACAGAACATCATCGGTAGGTCAGTGCCTGGCGTAACCCTTGCCTCTTGCTTATCGGTCAGAACGTTCTGACTGGTGCCGGTGGCCCTTTTACATGCTATCCGGACATTCTTGCCGTTTGGGGTCGGTAGGTGTATAACGAATGGTATATTTTGCATTGAGTTCTAGCCTTCCGTTTAGAATTTTTGACTCTTCAATTACCTTTATAGAACACAACAGAATCGGTAGGTCTGGTCTATGCCCGGCCTAATGCTTGCTTCCCTAATTTTAGAGAGTTTGTCTTGTGTTTGTCATAGCGTTTGTCATTGCTTACATTTTAGTATCAACATGGGGATTTTGATACTAAAATGTGACCAGAAATCAATTTATTTTATACTTATTGTACTAACAAAAGCTTTATCTATATGTTAAGAAGTAGATTGTGCCAGAAGGCAGTATTCATTATCGTGTAGGCAAGATTTGCTTTCCTTATTCATGGCAGATACAGCAGCTTAAAAACCAATGTTATCAGAAAAGTGAATCGATTGATCAACTACAGGTTGAGGACCACACAGGTTCTCGCCTTTGTCATCATTTGGAGAAAGTAGTCAAAAAGTGCAAGCCTGAAGATTTGGAGGATTGACATTTAATCAGTAAGGGCGGGTGATGGATCTCACCACGCCAATTAAAAAAAATGTAAACTCAAGAATCTCTGAAAGAGATATATTCCCGAGTTCCTTCGTACCTGTCGGATTGGTTGAATAAAAGAACTGCTCAAATTGAAAGTAATTGTAAATGTAACAGAATAAATTAACGGTGAAGAAAGATATGAATTCTGAACTATTGTCTTTTGGAATTCACATTGTTCATGATAAAATACTGTAATGTTTTTATTTTCACACTTGGGTTCAGTTCTTGGATTTATTTAAAAAACAGTCCAACTCACTCTAATTTATTTCCACTATTTTAACACAATTTATACTCACAGAACTACTTGCAATTTATCTAAACTATACGACCATCGAATACTGAATGAATCCATTGCCAGCTGTCCGTATTTATATATTTCTCTCAGAATTATTCTGGCAAGTCAACGAACCATCGGGAAACTTTTCTTCCATGTGTTCTGGAAGCTTCAAGGGAATTCCCAGTAACGACAGTGGTCGGCCTGTTGAGAGACAAAACATTTCGGATTCCCAGAAGTATCGGAAGAATGTCCCTTCCACGAATTGGATGATGGCCGATTGCACCAGCTATCGGATGAATTCTCGTAACATTTCATCCCAGAATCCTTCCTGGTGTGATGATATTTGCAGGACTGTCCATTTCGACAACGGGAAGTTTGGTGGAAGTAACAGTCAACGGTCCTCGAATCTGGGCTGCGAATATTGAGACAGCAGACAAGGATGTCGATGCTACTGAATCGAAAGATTGTTTCCATCATACTTCTCACCACCCTCCAATTCAGTCCATCCAAGCCAATCTTTGGGACCGGCAATTTCATCAGGTTCTTCTCTATTATCACATTCCTCAATTCTACCAGAGTCTTCCAAAGATCGCTGTATGTTGACTTGCCCTGCGAGAATGTTTTCGTTACCAAATAAAAGATGTCTCTGGTAGCCACTAGTTGTTTAACTTCGAAATGAAGGACCTTCCCTACCAGTGGATCTTGCTTCCTTAGCTTCTGGAACTGGCCGTGCTTTTTGGCAAACACCTTTGCTATTCCTCTGGACATCCGGAGATCTCTAGCCTCATCTGGACTATGCCCTGGCTCATTAGCCAGGGCATATTCTATGAGCACCTCGAACAGATCTCGGGGTTCCTCTCTAGTTACGTCGTGCTGCACTTTCTGCCCATCAGAGTACAGTGCCATGAACTGTTCGAATGTCATCTCGTCATCGGGTGGTTGGATCCTGCGGACTTGGGCTTGGTCAACTTCGCCGTCATGACTTGCGGCGTAAGGCGGTAACCTGTTGAAATGTACCACCTTTGGTTTTCCTCGTGGTAGCTTCCTTATTCTGTAGACAACATCTTTGACCTTCTTTACAATTTGGTACGGCAACTCCCAGGATCTTTGTAGCTTGGGCAAGTATCCATGACGACGTTGCGGGTTATACAACCAAACAAGTTCATCAGCTTGGAATTCCCCGCCCTCGGCTCTGATGTCATAGGCTTCCTTCATTCACTGGCATTCTCGATATTTAATCGGACTCGTTGGTGGATGTCGTCCATCTTTTGACGTAACTGGCTGACATAGTCTTCACCTGCAGTCTCTTCTCCTGGGGGACATCCAAACTTCAAATCGCATGGTAGTCGTAACTCTCGTCCCATAATAACGCTTGACGTGGTCTGACCCGTGGACTCGTGCACAGATGAACGATATGGCATTAGAAACAAGTGAAGATACTGATCTCAGTCTCTTTGGTGGTCAGAGACTACCTTTGACAAATGGCGATTAATGGTTCCATTCATTCATTCTACCATTCCATCGGATTGCGGGTGCAATGCTGTCGTTCGTGTTTTATTGATATTCAATACTTTGCAGACGTCTTGGAAAAGGGTGGACTCGAAATTTCTACCTTGGCCTGAGCGCAACTCCAAGGGAACACCAAAACGGCTAATCCATTTGACAAGGACATCAGCAACGGTCAAGGCTTCTTGATTCGGCAAGGCATAAGTTTCTGCCCATTTACTGAAATTGTCCATTACCATCACAATGTACTTATTTCGAGAGTCGGATTCCGTAAATGAACTGGCAACATCAATGGCTACTCTTTCGAATGGACTGCCCACGTTATATTGCTTCATGGGAGCTTTTGGTCGCTTCTGAGGCCCATTACATGCTGCACAATGCACATGTATTTGGCAGTTTACCCAATAGAACCGTTCTCTCAACTTCCCCAGGGTTTTCGTTACTCCCATATATCCTCCAGTTGTACCATCATGTAGTTCTCTGTATAACTTCTGGTCCCCTATTTCTGGGAACTACAATCTGTTTTCTATCGTTTCCCTCCTCTGGAGTTTCCAGGACGCGCTTGAGAAGTCCATTTTCCAGGATGAGGGAGTTCCAGTGAGCCCAATACGACTTTATGGTTGGTGAGTATCGGGAAATCTCCTACCACTTAGGTTTGCAGTCTTCTTCCTTCCATCGGATAACTTCTTTTTACTCCGGATCCATTTTCTGGTCTTTCTGGATTTCCTTAGATTGCCAGGGCATGGTCTCCTCGATAGGGCATCAGCATTCTTACATCTTGTTCCAGCTCGATGTTCAGTCTCGAAGTCGAATTCTTGCAACCGCTCGATCCACCTGGCCACTTGTCCTTGAGGAATCTTTTACGATAGAGGTACTTGTAGAAATGTTCCACCCCCTTTACCACAGCCACGCGTTCCCTGCGTGTAACGCAGTAATTCCGTTCTGGCTTGCTCAAGGTCTTGCTGTAATAGCCAACTTTCTCCTGACCCCATTGAATCTGCGACAGCACCGCACCAATTCCGACATTGCTTGCGTCGGTGTCCAAGACGAAGTTCCCATCTGGCAAAAGATAACTTAAAATGGGGGCACTGGTAAATGCTCTTTTAAATGTCTCGAATGATCGCTGACATTCCTCGTCCCACTGGTACTGTACCTTCTCCTCTGTGAGTCTAGTGAGTGGCTTGGCGATATTGGCAAATCCCTCTACATACCGACGATAGTACGTGCATAACCCCAGAAAACTTCTTAGCTGGTGGGTGTCTTTAGGTATTCGCCACTCTTGGACAGCTTTGTTCTTTTGTTTATCAACAGCTACTCCCTCTGCGGAAACTACATGTCCAAGATATTGCACCTCTTCTTGGAACAGCTGACACTTTTTCGGGCTTAACTTTAGTCCGGAACTTCGAAGTCGCCGAAATACATCCACCAGGTTCCTCACGTGGTCTTCAAACGATTTTCCAACCACGATAATGTTGTCAAGATACACCAGGCACGTTTTCCATGAAAGCCCTATTAACACTTTTTCCATCAATCTTTCAAACGTCGCTGGAGCATTACACAACCCAAACGGCATCACCGTGAATTGGTAAAGTCTTGAGCCGATGGTAAAAGCAGTCTTTTCTCGGTCTTCATTAGCAAGTTCCACCTGCCAATAACCGCTCTTTAAGTCCAGGGTGGAAAACATCTTCGATCCAGCCAGCGTATTTAGGGTATCGTCTATTCTTGTAAGGGGATAGCTGTCTTTCTTTGTAGCCTGGTTTGATTGCCGATAGTCCACGCAAAATCGAGTCGAACCATCTTTCTTTTTACCCAAGACAACTAAAGAAGCCCAAGGGCTATTGGATGGTTCAATAACACCTTCTTCCTCCATCTCGCGGAATATTCTGTCGGCTTCTCTCTTTTAGCTAGGGGTAGCCTTCTCGCCGACTGTCGAATAGGTTGAGCGTCCCCGGTATTAATTTTATGTCTCACCAGATCAGTTCGTCCTCTTTTGCCGTTCCATACATTGAAAATATACTGTTAGTTTCTAACGAGGTCCCTCAATTTTACTTTCTGGTTTGGTTTCAAATTCTTAGATGAAACGGTTATGAGTTTTTCCAATTTCTCAGATAGTTTACCTGGTGTTATTTTTGCATGCTGTTTGGTTCTGACTACAGAGGAAACTGTTGAACAATGGCCCGAAGTTGTTCCTTTCTTCTGCACAGCCGAGTAATAATTCAGGTTCATTACTCTTACTGGCACAATCTCCTTGGCACGAAACAGAGTCTTCCCCTACCTGCCTACATTTCCGTCGTTAAGTTCGGTATCAAACATCATTACTGTTCCAGCTTTAGCTTTCCCATTTAGGCAAGCATATACAATGATTTCAGCTCTTTCCGGAACATTTACATCTTTCCCATGAAGCACCACTTTCTCGTCATTCACTCGCAGAATTCCATCTTTAAAGTTTAACTGGAATCCCTTAGAGCTCATGACATCCATTCCAATGATCACTTGGTCTTCGATGTCCGCCATTAATGCCAGATATTCGACTACTTTATTTCCCAAGACCTTTTCAACATCTATTTCACCATGAACTTTAGCTGCTTCTGCTGTTCGCAATTGCCACTAAGTCCTACCTTCCGACACTTTCGATATCTCATTAGTCTTTGTTTTGTAAGGACTTCCTCTACTATCTTCCTTACAGAGGCTTCCTTGTTTCCACCATCTTCGTATTCTCCGTCAACTATTCCTACTCGGGCTGACCTCTGCAGGTATTTTTCGCGGCCTCGAATTCCGGAGCTCGAGACTGTGCGTCCACTAATTGAGTCGGTCGAGCTAGGGTCAATGCTTGTCTGGCTTCGTGGTCCCGAAGTCCATCCAAAAATGCTTGTACCGCTAACCTTTCTATTACGTTTCCTGGTGTGGCTGAATAGGCAAGGCGAACCAGACGGGCAATATGAGCTTCAAACTCTTGTAGGGATTCATTATATTTCTGTTTCTCAGTTCTAAATGTTTGACCAGTTGTTCGTAGTCTTCTTGCTTCGAGGTATTCAATGTTTGTAAGATATCTGTAGCATCCGCTCTTAAGGGTAGGGTTAATGCGATTGCCTTCTCCTCTGCCGACCATCCGTTTAGCTTAGCTGCAGCCTCGAATTGGCGCCGATAATTTGTCCATGACAATTTTCCATCAAATTGCGGAGGTTTCATCTTGCGTCTTGTCCCCTTGAGGCCAATTTTCGAATCCACTACTTCTAGACTATTTCTGCTTTTGGTTTTTGAATGTGTTTCTCCGCTTTGTATTGTGATTACCTGTTCTTTTATTTTGCTGATCTCACCCTCCATTATCTGTTTTAGCTCTTCTATCCGCGTTTCATTTCTGACCGACTCTTAGACCATTGTTTGCTTTAGCTCCTCTATGTGAGCCGCATTCTCTAATATTTTCTCTTCCAGCATTTCTGAATTTTTCTGTACCATGCTTTTCAAATTCTCTTCTAAGGATTTAGAATTTTCCAGTAATTTATCTTCCAGGGTTTTAGAACTTTCTAGTAACTTGTCTTCCAAGGTTTTAGATTTTTCTGCTAATTTATCTTCTAGCGCCTCCTTCAAGTTTTTAGAATTTTCTAGTAGTTTGTCTTCTAACGCCCCTTTCATGATTTTAGAATGATCTTGGAATTTTTGTAGCTTATCCTCTAAAGTCTTAGAATTTTCTAGCAATTTATCTCCTATGGTTTTAGAATTATCTTGTAATGTTTTTAGTTTATCTTCTAAAGACTTAGAATTTGCTATTAATTTATCTTCTATTTTTTAATAGCACACCCATGTCCCCATTGCCAGAAACTTCAAACAAATAAGTATCGGGATCGTTACCTTCATTTATTAGCGCATCTCGTAGCTGTTGTATTAACTCACTTTTCTTCCCACTAATTTCTAAATCCGTCTCCTCCAGTTCTTTTTTTAAAATCAGTCACTTTCAATTAGTCCAAATTCACTGCTTTAAACATCGTTAGTCTATTTATTTTCCACTTCCAAAGTTTCACAAATACACCCCACACCTTACACCGCTGTAATGTTATTTTCACACTCGGATTCAGTTTTTGGATTTATTTAAAAACATAGTCCAACTCACTCTAATTTATTTCCATCACTTTAACACAATTTATATTCACAGAACTATTTATAATTTATCTAAACTATACGACCGTCGAATACAGAATGAATCTATCGCCAGCTGTCCGTATTTATATATTTCTCTCGTAATTATTTTGGCAAGTCAACGAACCATCGGGAAACTTCTTTCATGTGTTTTGGAAGCTTCAAAGGAATTCCCAGTAACGGCAGCGGTCGGCCTGATGAGAGACAAAACATTTCGGATTCCCAGAACTATCGGAAGAATGTGCCTTCCACGAATTGGATTATGGCCGATTGCACCAGCTATCGGATGAATTCTCATAACAATACGACTAAAAGAATACTTTCATTAGAATATAAGGTCCTTATCGGAAGGGGAAAATTACATCTTTAGACGAAGAAATAATGTAGCAGAGATCCATAAAAAGAGGAAGCTGATGAATTTAGTGATAGCAGTAAGTGTCCGTTAATTGACTTTATAGATCATCTACTGGAAAAACTGTGGAAGCTTTGGCGAGTCACAAATGTCTACAAAGTTTTGTACCCTAGTACAAAACCTTTATTTTTTTACAGAATACGACTTATGTTAACGAGAAAGCTGGCACTCAGATCATCTTATGAACGACGATATTTTGCTCTAATATGGTAGGAAGAAAATCTTCGTCGACTTAACAAGAGAAAAATATGTAGGAGATTGAAAACTTCCAGAATATCCGAACAAGAAAAACAATTTATAGCGAGTTAAATTTCGACACCTAGGAGTTTCAGGAAAACAAGCTCACAGTGACTCCAAATCGGGAGAGGTACTGTGTGAGCTAGTTTTTCCTGAAATTTATTTCGCTATAAAATATTTTCCTGCAACTCCTGTATATTGAAATTCATTTCGTGCTAAAATATTAAATACAGTTATAAGGAGAGCAAAACTAATGAATGTTCTCGATAAGAAACAATATATTGTCTTACGTTCAATGCATTGAAAATTCTCGAAAAGATAGTTTCAAAAAGAATATCATTTGTTTAAAATATTTATGCGAATTTTTACGGTTTCTTTAAATTTATTTAATATAATTCAAAATTCAATATAAAGATTAAGTTAAGTGCACCCTAGACTGGGCAAAAAAAAACGAAAAAAATGTTTTTTAACGGCACTTTAAAATTATTGTTAATGATGTTTCAAAAAGTTTTCCTGAAATTTTGAGCACTTAATAACAATATTAAGTGGTGCATCATTTCAATTGTTCATTTTTTGCAAAAAATTCGGACTTTATCAGATTTAATTTTTTTTTCATATCCTTGTAGTAAATTAAATTCCCACAAAAAAGCTCTCTTAGTAAATTTTCGTAGGACAAGTCCTTTCTCTGCAATCAAGCCGCAAATATTGGTTTACTTTTTCAATTTTTTACTTTGTATTAGGGATTCTCAAAACGACCTTAAATATCAATATTTTTAAGATCATTGATGGTTCTTAAAGGAAATTTAATGTTCTACAAAAATGTCTCTTAACATTTTTCGTTTAACTCACTCCTTTCAAAGTTATTCGATGTTAAAGTTAAATTCAAAAATATTTTACGGTTTATTTGGGGCCAGATATAATTTTTTTCACAAAAAATAAAATTATGCAAATTGTCTTTACTATTAGAGTAAATAAAACGCAATAAAAGTAAATGTATGTTGATAAACAACTTTTTTAAAATAATACCCCAATAAATTTTGATTTTTTGAACATTTTTTTTTCATATTTGAGTCATAAATTTATGCTACAAGTGAAAAAAATTATTCCTGGCGCGAAATAAACGGTAAAATATTTTTTAATTTAACTTTAACATCAAATAACTTTGAAAGGAGTTTAACGAAAAATCTTGACAGACCTTTTTTAATTTTAAAATTTCCTTGAAGAATCATCATTGATCTTATAAAAATATTGATATTTAAGGTCGTTTTGAGAATCCCGAATACAAAGTAAAAAATTGAAAAAGTAAATGAATGTTTGAAGCTTGATTACAGAGAAAGGGCTTGTCCTACGAAAATCTACAAAGAGAGCTTTTTTGTGGGGAATTTAATTTCCTACTAGGGTATGAGATTGAAAAATTTCCTAAAATAGTGCGAATTTTTTGCAAAAACTGTTAAAAAATAAACAATTGCAATGATGCACCACTTAATATTGTTATTAAGGGCTCAAAATTTCAGGAAAACTTTTTTTTGACATCATTAACAATAATTTTTTTCGTATTTTTTGGCCCAGTCTAGTGTACCGCAATTTATAGTAAAATTAACTAAAGTTTGCATAACTTAATCATTCTGCATGACTGAAAATTCACTTTATCGACAAAATGAAATAGGCATATAATTTTAAATTAGTTACACAAATTATGTACAAAAAATACATTTCGGTTTATTTAGTTTAAACCGAAGCTTCTCTAAGATGAATTCTTTTAGGGAGAATTTCAGACTGGATATGTGACTTTGACAAACAGTTACCGCGAATAATTCATTGATAGGAAATTTCACACAACTTTTCAAACGAAAAACCATGACAATGGCTTCAATCACCATTATTAATAACCACATCAACATGGAATCTTTAGTAACCGCTATATGGATCAAAGCACTTCCTGAAATGTTACGGGAAGTGTGTGGTAAATTTAATTTACAAAGGAGTTTTCAAAATAATAGGAATTTCGTAATTCCCTGACATGGTAATATTTTTGGAAAGTACATATCTTGTTCGGTGTAATCGTCATAAGTTTATTATTTAGACACTTTTTGAATTTGTTTCATTTAGTCGTTACATACTTTTTTTCTGTAATTGAGCAACTTGAGCATTGACTAAACTTATACATATCTGAAAGTTCTGTGCATACAGACCACCTGTAGACGGTGACTGTGGTCAGTTTCTCATTGGGTTCTGCCCTCTATATCGAAAGTTTTGTATGAATGTTTATTTCTTTTGAAAACAAATGATGATCTGATGCATGAAATAATTATGTTGTAATAAGGCACCAACACATTACAGGAAGATATAAAACAATTAAGAAAATAACAGACAAGGAAAAAATAAAAGAATTAAAAGGAGCAAACGACAATGTGATAGCATGTAAATGATAAATAAAGTTAAATTGGGTGAAATTGCCACTGACATTCCTATACACTAAGAAGGGTAACAAAGGTAACCATGTTGCTGATTACTTCGGAACGGGCCCGAAGTATTTGTTATTAACAGGTTTTTAGAGAGACATCTTTTCAAAGTGGTCGATAGTAACCATCGGGATTAGGATGAGCATGTGCCCCCTTTCCGGCATGCGTTCAGATCCTCTGTACGTGACAGCACCAGGTTAATACTAGTTCACATTTTATTTAGGAAGGAGATAAAACTCTAGTGTGACTTGGATTTTGGGACGACAGATAAATCTTCTATCGAAAGTAATGATTATGCAGGGCAGGTACAAGTATCACAATAGCCAATTGGACCGGATTTCAGTAAGGAGATATTCTGGTTGTACCATCCACAAAGGACGAAAGTCAAGTCCCGAAAATGTCATCTATATGCGATCAATCCTTCGAAGTTATCAAGAGAATTGCTATAGCATTTAATTGCACGCAAATTAGTCTGATAAAAGGAATATTCCATTCTGTTTGAGAAAAGGAAATTATACACATTAGCAAGACAGGATCGCAACTGCGATAGCATTTAAGCCGACGTACCTACAGCAAGAGTAAAGTTCAGAAGGTTGCGACGTGGTAAACAGTGAACCTTTTAGAAAGTAAATGTTTTGTGAAATTGATTCTAGCGATTTCGGTGAAAAAAATTATTTAATAAAAATATTTTCTCTAGTAAAGTTAGTGATTTCAACTCACTGAAAATCATAACGGTATTAATGATGTTCTATACCGCATACAACGCATATCAAGGACAAATATGATCTGACCAGATGATTTGTTGGACA
Source organism: Octodonta nipae (assembly GCA_034190945.1). Classification (NCBI taxonomy): domain Eukaryota; kingdom Metazoa; phylum Arthropoda; class Insecta; order Coleoptera; family Chrysomelidae; genus Octodonta; species Octodonta nipae. The sequence continues at coordinate 93,767,412 of CM067216.1, read as the reverse complement.
CCTTATCGGGGTGAAGGGTGTATCTAATAGGGATGATCAGAACTAAAGGGACTGTATCGTGGAAAGTTGTTCATCGACCTTTTAGAAAGTAAATATTTTGTTTGATTGATCTGATTTCGGTGAGAAAAACACGATCTTTTCTGTAGTAAATTCAGTGTTTTGAACTCACAGTAAATTTATAACATTAATGATGTTGAGGACCGCATACATACAACCCAGCCCAAGGACAAAGATGAAATCTGGGCACCTGATTCGTTTGGCACCTTATCATGGTGATGATGTCTAAGAAACAGACATTTGTGACTGGAAGTTCGAGAAAATTCGATAAAACGATATGTCCTGGGTGTAAGTAACGTTGTTAAGCCGTAGTGAATTTGCTAATTGTAATCGTTGTTAAATAAAAGTTTTTATTAATCGGAAAAAGTAGTCTAACAGTTTGTTTCGAACTCAGTAATTCGTAACAGTTGGTATTAATGTAGTTGTAGAGGTGGCCGGGTTTAAAACAAAAACAGCACCAAGGTAAAATGTGAAAAGATACTCCATTCAAATAATACAAGTTGACACCCCAAAAATAGGCATTCTGTCTAGGAGATCGACCAACTATACAATGAAATCAAAGTACCATTAGATACTAATTAAAGAAATGTCAAATCCCATATAGAGGACTTTATTACCAAGTTGGGAGGAAAACAATATCAAAAGGTATCAGTGAATTACTAAGGGTTTGGTGACTGCAATGAGAGACTGGAGAGATTAGTGCCATTCATACACTATCAAAAAATCAAAAACAATCCAACTCCTTCTTGAGGAGAACCTGATAATGAAATTAGATAGGTAAGTTCTAAATGGATCAAATCAAGAATGAGATTGACTTTGTCCTAGCAAACAAAATCAGTACCGTCAAAACTAAATACATATAAGACAGGTAGCAATCACATGCATTTCAGAGCAAGAACTGCCCTTAAAACGAAATTGGAATGATTCAAATTCATCGGGAAAACGCTCACCAACAGCTTGTATAATTATATTATTCCCCCTGCCTGTTCAACGGGATTTTTTCAACCTAGATTGACATATTTATTGAAACCTATTAAATAGTTGGAAAAGTTACATAAGTACCTTTTATACAGTGCAATGGCATAATTAGATGCAGTTTTTAATTCTAATTACTTCTATTTGATAACAATTTTAGATATTAACAAAAATAAAGATATTTCACTTATAAGCTGACACACTTCGTCTACAGTTAAAAAAATTACATGGAATGATTACAGTATACGTTTTAGACCATGCAAATCTGTTTATGAAGAATAACTTTTTCTTTTAAAATTATTAATAGAAAGAAATTGTTTGATTTATGAATACACACTGTATATACAAACTTCACTTTGAAGTTGATTAACTTTCATTTATTTTGATTAATTCAATTTATTTACAATTAATCCCAAGTTCCGAACAGAAACATTTTTATATTATTAATATTTATGAAGACACACTGTACCAAAGCTTACTGTATAAGAAAGTCGTTAAAAAAGGTATTCCCGAGTTTCTAAAAAACGGTACAAGCTACGTTATTGGAAAAATATAGAACCACTTCGGGATCCCCGGAACTAATCCAATTTCTTCTGAACTTATTATACCCTATGTTCCGAAGAGAATAATTTCCATATTTTTAATACTTGCGACTCCACCAGAGCTTACTGTATAGGAAAGTTGGTAATTTTGTTTCCCAATTTTCTAAGAAACGGTACAAAGTATGTTATTGAAAAAACATGGTACCACTTTGGGATCCCCCGGAACTAATCCGATTACTTATATATGTATTATACCCCATGTTTCAAATAGTAAAGTTTCCATATTTTCAATACCAGCGGCTCGACCAAAGCTTAATGTATAAGAAAGTCGGTAAAAAAGTTTTTCCCGATTTTTTCAGTAACGGTACAAGTATAAACGGTCGAAATTCCTTCAGCCGTTTGCGAGTAATTGCTAAACGAATTAAGAACCTCTTTCTTTTTGAAGTCGGTTAAAAAGACGCTATGGCTCATGCCAATAATGTATGAAGTAGGTAATCCACATAGAAATGTTGGGAAACATATACAGAGAAACCAAAACAATAATCAGAATGTGCAAAGGCGGCCCAGAATTTCCCACTAACAAAGGAGTTATAAAAGGTGGTCTCATCAAAATTATTCAAAATGGCATCAGAATGTTTAATGGGTACAACAAAGCACTGCGAATCATCAGAAATTTGGTGATAATATGAACTTAATTGCCAAAAACATGAACTACAACAACAAATAACTGAACTAAATGCAGTAAGAAACGAAATTTTGGTAGAATTTAGCTGAATACGGTTATATATATATATATATATATATATATATATATATATATATATAATACGATTCATTTTAATGCGTTCGCCTATTTTATTCGTGTTGCTCACAAGAGCTGTTGACATCTACATTTTTGCGTTAAAGTGAACTTATTTTATGCATTACCCTGGCGACCGTGCTTCGCTCGTTAATTCAAATTATCCAAAATAGACCGATCAAAACCCTCCAAACGGTGCCGTTTTCAACAAAGCGATAATTTACACGTTGATTGTTGAATAATATTGGATACTGTTTGGGTTTACTCCTTGAAGATGACAACTTAGAGTTGTTGAAACGGCGTTGAGTGTTTAAAATAAAGGTTTGGTGTTAGGGTGCAAAACTGTGTGACAAAGGTTCCACAGCTTTTCCATTACTGTTTATATTTCTTTAACCTTGACTCTGTGAATACATACTTATTAATAATCTATTCCTCGTAGTAAAGAAAAACCCACAACTCGGAATAATGGCTGTTCCTTGTATTTCGTGTAAATACTAAATTAGAGATATACATAAAACCAAATGTCCACTTTTTGATTTCAATTTTATTGAATTAAACAGTAATTGTGGTAATCATGTTGAAAATATTATTTTTTAATTATTAAATTAAATGGTATAAACAATAAAGTTTTTAAAAAGTTTTGACCAAACGTCGTTCATACGTCAAACAGAATTTACATATATAATTAGGAAGTGGGCAATGCGATTATCCAGAAAACAAACCCCCATAAAAAGGAGACAAACGCGCGTTTGCGTATCAAATCACCCTTTTAAAAGCAACGCTATTCGGAAACTTCGTTACAGTGTTATCACTAACGTATTGGGTAAAGTCCTAGCGGTAAGGAAATCGCGCGAAAAACTTTCAAAAATTTGCCTGTTGATTGTAATATGTATTTTTGAGTCCAACGGGACATGGGTTCGATTAGAATTATTTTTTGCCTCTTACTGGCTGTTTGTACCAGTAACAGTTTGCCTTTACCAGAGAGTTCTATGGAAGTTGAAGATGAAGACTACCCAGATTATCGTTTAGGTGTTCGATATGACGAATATCCTGTAAGTATATTATATTCTCAAGTATTTGGGTACTTTTGGATATTTGTAGATAAAACGTATTGCCTGATTTTTTTAAACATAAATTAAAAAAGCAACAGCAATTGGAATTTTACACATATATAAGTGATAATTAATTAATTGAACATATCCAAATATCCATTTACTTCAATGTTTTATTTTTCTAGATAAATGTTTTTATTCTTCTATAATACTTTCACAGAGTCCAGTTATTATTGTCTTTAATTTTATTGGCGGCGATTTGTTTACTATTTATATTTTTAAAACGCCCTTTGTTGTACGGTTTGCCAAAACATTTAAAAGTAGTACGTTTTCCAAAAAGCGTTGCTAGTAAGATGTATTTCTTCATTCTTACTTTTGCAGTTGATTTTTTTTAACTTATGATCAAATTAATTCCTCATTGCCTGTAATATCAAACCTATACAATTCATATATTATTATTTATCATTTTCCTTAACTATTGGTTTCTAAACCATTTTACATTTTTTTGTTCTTAAAGAATGATGGCTTGTAGCATATTTGGTAAGTCTGTTTTGAAGAAAATCGGATGTTTCGAAATCTGTTTTTCCTATTATCTCCTATTAATGTTACTTTTATGAATTTTATTAAATATTAGGAAATAGTGGATGCAATTATTAGTACTTACATACCAATTTGCGTGGCCTAGATTTTTACAATTGAGTTTTTTTTATCAGAACGTTTTTGGTCAAGATCTGAATCTAAACTCTAAACAGGTTTGAAATTGACTGTTTGATAATTTTATAATCATATAACTAAAGAAAATGTACTGTCAAAGTCAAACTTTTTCAAATTGGAAGAACCTGAAAAAGTTATCTTCAGAATTTATGTGTGGTGCACCTAGTTGTGACTTTGTTACAGGATTCAATTGTTAAAAATTACTGCAAAGAATAAGGAGAAACCTTATGATGCTAGGTTGTTCAAAACGATAAGGCCGAACACTAATTTCATCCTTAATTATCGGTAGTCAGATACGATTGAATATTTCGGAAATAGACGGGACATAACCGTCCTCAGATAACACAATTAAGGCAAATTCTTTTGATTTCCGTTTTGGGTTGTCTTCTTCCTTATGTTGTTGTTGAATGGTCAAATTTTAGAATCTTCGTTTGTCGAATGTAGTTGAATGTTAATTTATTAGTACATTTAGAGGCCTAATTGTTTCGCCAATATACATACAATTAATTAAATTCGCAAAGCTTTTTATAAATGCAATTTTTTGAGTTTTGTATGTTGGTTTTGAATTCTATACAATTGATTTAGTGCATTTTTTGTTTTGAATATTGTTTTAGCTATAAAACTGTTGCTTTCTATATATATGTTATAGTTGTTTGTGTAATGTGGTCGTTCTGATTGCTACAATTGCTTAGAGAGAATAGTATTGTTCCTCAACGATTGTTTTGGGTTCAATCAATAGTTTGATCAATTATTATCATTTATATGAATTTAGGGGTTGCGCTAATCTAAAATGTGGGGATTTCACATTTACTAGCTTCTTCGTTCCCCTTTTGCCATTTATTGTTTCCTGTCAATTTCTTAAACCACCAGAAAAGAAAAATGCTTGAGTATCTGCTTCCTGAGGACCGTTATGTTTACTATAGAGGGATATAATAGTAGTTCCTATTATTTGTTTAGAGGTTTCAAGTATTTTCTGTTTTATTTTGTGCAATGTGCACCCAGAATACAAGCCATTCATCAATCTTTCTACAAGCTTTCCTGCTCTATAGTTTGTTTCATTGTAAGCTTTATTGTGTTGATAGCATATTCCCATTAAACTGAAATTCGTTAAGTTTTTATGCAATATATGCTATGTTATGTATTTTATCTTGCTTTTGACATTAAATTTCAAAGATGTTATTAAATATTTTCGAGAGGTTTTTGTTCATGTCTATGATTAACTGACGTGCTAACCGTATGGTAGCGATATCCATAAAATTTTTGATGACATTTCGTACGTCTACGGTTACGTCCAACATATATCTTAAAATAAATGCGCCATAGGGTTATATTTTCTTCTTATAATTATTTTGTTTTATCAGCTATATTCATATTGTGACGGAAATTCTTCCGATAGTTTGTCGAATCCGAAATGTTGTTCTTCTGGCGCATCGGGGTCGCCAGCTGGCTTTGGTGAAGTTCTCGAAGAATTTTAGAATCCTTGAAGGAAATCTCTCGGCGGCTCTTTGACCTTCTGGAGAGTTTCGGGAAGAAATATATAAATACGGAGAGCTGAAGGAAGAATTCATCAAGTATTCGATTGCCGTATAGAAAAGAATAGGTGTTTAAGATAAATTGTATATAGTTGTGTGAATATAAATTAAAGTAGTGGAAATAAATTAGAGTGTGTTTTTAAGTAAATCGAAGAACTCAACCCGAGCGTAAAAATAAAAACGTTACAGTGGTATCAGGTGTTCGGTGTATTTGTGAAACTTTGGAAGTGAAAATAAATAGACTAAAAATGTGAGCTTGGACCAATTGAAAGTGATTGATTTAAAAAAAAGAACTGGAGGAAATGAATTTAGACATTAGCCTCTTATCAAATAAAGGTAACAAGCCCGATACTTATTTGTTTGAAGACAAATTGCTAGAAAATGCTAAAATCCTTATAAGCCCAGTTGCTAAATCATTATACGAAAATTTGAAAAGCATGGTACAAAAAAATTCAAAAATGCTGGAAGAGAAAATAGTCCAGAATGAAGCTCAGATGGAAGAGCTAAACCAGGCAATGGTCGAAAACGAAAGGCAAATAAACAGAGAGGAGAAACACAATCAAAAACCGAAAGCACAAACATTGCAGAAGTAGTGGATACGAAAATTGGCCTCCAGGGAACAATACACAAAATAAATCCTCCACAATTTGATGGAAAGTCGTGATGGACTAATTATCGGCGCCAATTCGAGGCTGCAGCAAAGTTAAACAGATGGTCGGCAGAGGAGAAGGCAACAGCGTTAACGCTCGCCTTAAAAGGGGATGCTACAGATATTTTGCAAATGTTGAATACCCCTGAGCAAGAAGACTACGAACAATTGGCCAAACATTTAAAACTGGGGTATGGCCAGACACATTTGAAGCACGTCTACCACTCCCAATTGAAAAATCGCCACCAGACTTCAAATGAATCCCTACAAGAGTTTGAAGCTGATATTGCCCGTCTGGTTCGCCTTGCCTATCCAGCCACACCGGAAAATGTAATGTAAATGATAGCAGAGCAATCGTTTTTGGATAGACTTTGGGACCACGAAGCCAGACAAGAATTGACACTAGCTCGATCGACTCAATTAGTGGACGCCTGGCACGAGCTCTGGAATTCGAGACTGCGAAAAATACCTGTCAGGGCAGAGTCAGAATCATTGATAGAAAATCGGAAGATGGCGGAAACGATAAAGCTGCAAGGAAAATAGAAGTCCTTACCGAAAAAAGACATCTGAGATGTCGGAAGTGTGGTAAGGCTGTCAGTGTCGTTGCATCGAGAGCAACGGAGTACCGACTTCCTCATCGACGAAACTAAAGAAGGTTGATGAGAAAGGACCATCGTCGACCTGTAGGCAACATGCCCCAACTACCAACGCACATGTTGCTTCGCTACGACACCACATTGACGGTGTATTTGTAGATGGCCTTATAAACAAGAATCAATGTGAAGGGCTGCTGGATACACGTGCGACAAAAACAGTTATAAGGCCCAACATTGTTTTATACCAGACGATGATAAAACCAACAAAATAGCAACTGCAAACAGCGACAGGAGAAGCAGCTAATGCCCATGATTAAATAGAGGTTGAAATGGTCTTGGGAAATACAATTTTCCAACATCGGGCATTAATAGCGGACATCGAAGACGAAGTCATGGTCGGAATAGATGTCATGAGCTCCAAGGGATTCAAGTTAAACATTAAAGATGGAATTCTGCGGGTGAATAACGAAGAAGTGCTGTTTTATGGGAAAGACGACATAATGCTCTTAGCAGAGGATTTAAATGTTCTGGAATGAGTTGAAATTATTCTAGATGCTTGCCTAGAGGGGATTGTGCCAGTAAGATTAATGGACCTGAATAACTACTCGGTCGCGTTCAAGAAAGGAACAATTTTGGGGCACGGTTCAACAGTTTCTTCTGTAATAAGAAGCACAAAACATACAGCAATACCACCAGGTAAACAATCTGAGGAACTGCAGAAACTTATAACGAATTCGTTCAGGAATTTAAAATCAATCCAGAAGGCAAAATTGCTGGACATCGTTAAAACCTACCAGGATATCTTCGTCCTAGGGAACGGAAAAAGAAAACGGACTGATCTCGTGACACTTATAATTAATACCGGAGATGCTCAGCCTATTCGACAGTCTTCGAGAAGACTACCCCTAGCTAAAAGAGAAGAAGCTGACAGGATAGTCCACGAAATGGAGAAAGAAGTTATTGAACCATCCAATAGCCCTTGGGCTTCACCAGTTGTCTTGGTTAAAAAGCAAGATGGTTCGACCCTTTTTACAGTGGACTATCGGTAACTAAATCATGCTACAAAGAAAGACAGAGCTACCTTCTCCCAAGAATAGACGATACCCTAGATACGTTGGCTGGATCGAAGATGTTTTCCACCCTGGACAACCCGGTTATTGGTAGGTGGAACTAGTTAAAAACTGCTTTTACCATCGGCTCATTACTTTTACCGATTCACGTTGAAGCCCTTTGGGTTGTGTAATACTTCGGCGACATTTGAAAGATTCTTAGAAATAGTATTAAAAGGGCTTTCATGGAAAACGTGCCTGGTGTATCGTGACGACATTACCGTAGCTGGAAAATCCTTTGAGGACCACGTGAGGAACCTGGAGGAGGCATTTCGGCGACTTCGAAGTGACGGACTAAAGTTAAGCGCGAAGAAGTGTCAGCTGTTCCAAGAAAAAGTGCTATATCTCGTACATCTGGTTTCCGTACAGGGAATAGCTGTGGACAAACAGAAAATCAAAACCGTCCTAGAATGGCCGATACCTAAAGATATCCACCGGCTAAGAACTTTCCTGGGATTATGCACGTACTATCGTCGGTATATAACAGGATTTGCTAATTTCGCCAAGCCACTCACTAGGTCACAGAAAGGAAGGTGCTATATCAGTAGGAATACCGGCGTATATTCGAGAGCTTAAAAAGTGCATTTATCAGTGCCCCTATTTTAAGTTATCCTTTACCAGATGGGAACTTCATCTTGGACACAGACGCAAGCAATATCGTAATTGGTGCGATGCTTTCGCAGATCCAAGAGCGCCAGGAGAAAATCATCGGATATTTAAGCAAGACCTTGAGCAAGCCAGAACGGAATTACTGCGTTACTCACAGGGAACTCTTTGCTGTGGCGAAGGGAATGCAACATTTCTACAAGTACCTCAATGGCAAAAGATTCCTACTATGGACTGATCACGCAGCACTGAAGTGGCTCCTGCAGTTTAGAAATCCCGAAAGACAAGTGGCAAGGTGGATTGAGAGGTTGCAAGAATTCGACTTCGAGACAGAACATCACGCTGGAACAAGCCATAAGAATGCTGATGCCTTATTGAGGAGACCATGCCCTGATGATTGCAAACATTGTCAGCGAGCTGAAGAAAAAGATGCTGTTCTCTGTAGAACGACTGCCGTCGATGACCATTGGCAATCTGAGGAGATCAAGAAAAACCAGAAATTAGATCCGGAGTTAAAAGAGGTTATCCGGTAGAAGGAAGAAGACCGCAAACGTACATGGCAGATTTCCCGTTATTAAATTCGGTGAAATCGATGTATATTTTTTATGTATTGTCTATTTTTTCTGTACTTTGCGTAACGCATTGCACAATAACACTTCATTATTACTCTGATGTAGATACAACAGCGTATAGATGAGGGCCACAGGCTTTTGACTAAATTCCCGTAACGGCTGCTTCTTTGTGATCTTGCATTCCTTAAATCTTGCAGAACCTATAACATAATTCCGAATACTTTCAAACTAAAACATCACACCTTCAGCCCTGTTACAAAATCCAATCCATTCAATCAGATATCAACTTGACCAAACCAACCAAAATTTGTATCACTGTTATTCGTCATTACACACTTTAAACCTTCATCCAATTTTGTGGGACAATTTTGATCGCATTTCGAGCGATAAATCTGAACACTTGGCTCAAAAGAAAACAGCGACTTAGCACACAACAAAAACCCGCTGTAACATCACTCCCTCAGACGACCATCCACAACTTTTCTGACTTCCTCTTAGACTCTACCAGTTTACACGTCCTATCCAAAGGTTTCAATTTCGCAGTGACCCCAAAAACCATCCCATCTGAAAAAATCGTTTCTCAAGTAGAGGTAGCTATGGTTGAACTAACAGAGATTGAGGCTGAAGAAGACATTGCTAGAGTACTTCATACACCAAAGCCACCAAAATCAAACCTAACTTCCAACGAAAGACGTTTAAAACATTTACGTGACATTTACTCCACACTCCAAACTGCGAAATATTTAACAATAATCCTACTACTTACTTAGAAAAAAAGACCAATGATATCATCAAAAGAATCCATCTTCCTCTTGACGTCAAAAATATCATCATTCCTCGTAAAAAGTCTTCTCTAAAATTCCGAAAATTTACGGACTACCCAATATTCATAAGTCGGACATTCCTCTTAGGCTTGGCAACTAATAAGAAGTAAACTTAATTGTTTTAAGTAAACACGCACTTTAATAACAAATTGGATTTTTAGAACAGCAAAAAACAATTATAACTGTTTAAACAATACACTTCTGTTTATACTGGTGTGGGGTCGATCGTAGAAAAGTCTAAAACACTAGAATGCAAATTACTAGAAACTCTAAAACCTTGAAAGAATCCTTAGTAGCCCAATTATTGGAAAATTCTAAAACCCTAAAACAAAATTTGAAAAGCATGGTACAGAAAAATGAAGAAATGTTGGAAGAGAAAATACTCGAGAATAAAGCTCGGATGGAAGAGATAAAGTAGACAGTGGTCGTAGAGCTTGCTGAAACAGTCAAAAATTAAACACAGATAGAAGAGCCGATAATGGAGGGTGAGAACAGCAAAATAAAAGAAACAGGTAGTCACAATACACTGGGGAGAAACTCCACCAAAGACCAAAATCTGAAACCGTCCGGAAGTAGTGGACACGAAAACTAGCCTCGATGGAACAAGACAGAAAATAATTTCTCCACAATTTTTACGGAAAATAGTCATGGACTAATTTTCGATGACAACTCGAGGCCGCAGAAAAGCTAAACGGATAGCATTAAAAAGTACATTGTTGTAATGGACTGTTTCAGTAAATAGGCAGAAGCTTATGCCTTGCCGATTCAAGAGGCCTTGACTATTGCTGATGTTCTTGTCATGGAATGGATCAGCCGTTTTGGAGTTCTTTCTCTTGGAGTCGAATTCACACCAAGGTAGAATTTCGAGTCTACTCTTTTCCAAGAGCTCTGCAAACTCTTAAAGATCAATAAAACACGAACTACGGCATTACACCAGCAATCCGATTCAATTTGTTAAAGGTAGTCTCTGACCATCAAAGAGACTGCGACCAATATTTTGGACTTGTTTCTAATCGCCTATCGTTCATCTGTACACAAGTCCACGGGTCAGACCCCGGCCAGTGTCATTATGGGATGAGAAACACGATCACCATGCGATTTGAAGTTTTGATGTCCTTCAGGAGAAGAGACCGCAGGTGAAGTTTATGTCAGCCAGTTACATCAAAGGGTGAACGACATCCACCAACGAGTCTGGTTCAATATCAAGAACATCAGTGTCCGAATGAAGGAAGCATATGACATGTAAGCCGAGGTCGGGGATTTCCAACTTGTTGATCTCGAAACGTCGTCGTGGATATTCGCTCAAGCTTCAAAGATCTTGGGAAGGGCTTTACTAAATTGTAATGAGGATCAACGGTGGTGTCCACATAATAAGTAGCTAACTAGAGGAAAACTAAAAGGGGTACTATTCAACAAGTTGACAAGAGATGACCTTCGAACAGTTGCAAGCACTATTCCCGGATAGGCAGAAAGTGCAGTTCGACTTGACCAGAGAGAAACCCCGAGACCTGTTTGTGGTGCCCATAGAATATTTTGCCGTCTAGTAAACAACAGGTGTTCAAGATCAATTGTATATAGTTGTGTGAATATGAAATTATTGGAAATAAGTTATAGTAAGTTCGATTGAGTGGTAAAATTACTCCAAAAAATAAAATCACCACTACAGTATTATACGATGACAGGGGTGACCTACCTATTTGGGGGTTCAACCTCCCCGCCTCCTATATAAAGCAAAATATTTATTACAACTACATTTACAGCTGCTGCTCAGTGATCATAACGAAGAGAAGTAATTCTAATCCCCTCCGAAAAACTGCGCTTATGGAGAGGGACTAGGGTTTTTAACGCGCCATAAGTCACACTCCTTGACATATTGATGTTTTTGAGATCGAGAAACATAACAATAAAGTGGCAGTAGACGATGGCTAGTATGAGATGGAAGAGAAATCGTTACAGTGTTGGTATTTCTTGCTTTATTTATTGCAGCTAGAACTTTCGTGATTGTCGAGAATGTAAAGTAATTTATTGGTTTGGTCACCTGTCATATGTTATAAAATTGTCAAATTATTTGAGGACCTTATAAAATTTCGGAACTACTGCCGCAACTTTGTCGTGGAAAAGAAAAAATTCTACGTTGTATATGTAAGCAGGCATGACTCCACAATCTGTTGTGAGATGAACTCTACATTTTGAGCTGGTGATATTCCTAACTTGCTCTTTCCTCTTACGGCCAACATTATTCTAGGAAATGGAGCTCATTAGACCCAGTTACAACTAGACCGAATACTATTGGCCTCGAAGATATTGGAAAACTATTGGAATTATATTTGTTGAACACTCCCTCTCGACGATACTCGTATGCTCTGGACGACTTAGTAAGCAATATAAAGTAAAAATATTTATAAAATTATTTATGGGGTATATATGAGTCCTACTTATAACCACTACTTTTTATTCTTAAGATAATTAGCTTGTTTTAGTATTCAATAATTATTATTAATTATTTTTCAATTGAATACCTCTCCTTATATCGACATTGTTAATATTAAGACAACACAAAGCTCAGTGCTAGTTTAACTTTTTTGACAAAAACAGACAGAACACGTTCTCTAGATGACAATAATTGGAGGCAACCTATATACTATTTCTTTTCCTCTTTAAGCAGTTTTATATTAATTATTACGATTTTAGCCTTACATTTAATGGATAATATTTCAGTTTGTATACACGTTTGATAGTAACGAATTCAATTAGACTCGTTAAGGAAATTTGTTATGAAATATTAAATTATAAATTGCACTCGGTGTTTTTTAACAATGTCTCATTAGGGAAATATTCAGTACGTTCGCCTTCTTGTAACTGAGTTCAATAATGAATTTTTCCTTGTTCTTGTTAAATTTATCGTGAGCCATTACCTGTGATCAAACTATTTCTAACAAAATATTTCTTTATTCATTGAGCTGTGTATTTTCTGAAAGGTCGTTTAGGGAAATTAATAATTAAAATAATACAAAGATATCTTTTCTTTGTGAACAAAATTTTTTCTCAGTTATTGTTTTCTCCAACATTTAAGGAAAAGCTACAATCAGTTTTACACAACAAATTGTTTGCATTTGATAAATTGTTGCGATATCCTTTGGATCGTTATCTCATTCTTGTTCGTCCAATTTACCGTCTTTCAACTTGTTGCATCTCACCGATTCGTATTGGAAGGAAGAAACATTCCAAGCCGAAGGAAATATGGAATAGATACGAATTCTTTCAAACTGGAACTGTACGAAATTCTTTATTGGGGTAAGAAACTGACAGTCGTGTGTGTGACGTCAGAACTATTGTCGAATACAGTTAAAATAAGAGACATGGGAAGGCGTTTATTTCTTATGGCAAATGTTTCGTTCCTGTAATTTTTTATTTTAGTTAATCATTTAGTATCAAAACAACATAAAACGGTTAATTATGTTTCTATTTGGTTCTTGTAGTAGGTTACTACAAGAACCAATATATTTTATTTCTCTCGTGTTTTGGCTCTATATTAGGGTTTTCATTCGTCTGTTTTTTTTCTGCAGCAGATAAGTATTTGAAATTTGTAAATGCGGAATAATGTGTGGTAAAGTAATTAAAAAAAAATTACAGAAATCCTACCCCACAGATATGCTAACAGAAATAGATGTCTACAATATTATCAATCAGTATTCATGAATATATATAAGTGTTTTGATTATAAACCTTCTCTTAAAACACACAATTATTGATAACGTGTCCAGATTTGGAGTTGAAAGGTCTCCAAACATAGATAAGAATCACATGATATACAAAACTAGATATTTTTTCTCTCAAAATGTTTGTGAGGAAGAATTTATGTACAGACAACTAGTAATCCTGAAAATTTTCGAACTTGCTTAACTGCATTTTGTTTCCCATTTACAAATTTCGAATACTGGTGCAGGAAAAACTGAGAAGAGAAAACCCTATTGTACAGGAAACATAACCAAAACCTCTTCAACAATCATTCCAATATTACTTCCGTTTATGAAGACATTTACTTTTTATTATACTTGATAGTTAATAAACATTAAGGAATAAAAAATATGTTTCTTCACAGGCGCAAGTCTGTTCCAGTTCCAACAAATGTGAACAGTTGGGATTACTACAAATTTTTAAAGCCACTAAAGTTATAACCGACTTCAAAAAAGGAGGTTCTATATCTGACGCATATATTTTCTGTATGCTCACTGACATCTCGAAAACCAATTTGGATGGATTAAAATGTATTCTGTTACTTGAACCATATCAATTTTCAGATAGTCGGAAAGGTATTTGCATATATATTACTACGACGCAAACATACCGTTTTCAGAAAACCATAAAATATGTTTTTAAGATTGAAGGTTTGTGTTTGTTCACTTATTACTCGGAAACGGCTTAATCTGTTTCACTAGTTTGAAATTCATTCTATTAAGGTAGATGTCAAAGTGGTCTCATATATATTTTTACATAACTGGAAAATAAAGTTTTACCGAAATTCCCAAAAAACAATAAATTATAAACATAAAAGTAGTAACACATAATTATTTACAATTTCATGTCAAAAGAAAAGTTATTGACATTTGGCTGTAACATTGAGACCATAAAACACATTTATTATTCTATTGATAAGATTAACAATATACATATGTATGTATGTATATAATCTTTACATAGTATAAAACAACGTCCCTTTCTGCCCGTAGTTCCTCAATTTCAATGAGGTTTTCATCAATAGACAGACTGATTCAAGAGGAAAGTTTATATGTATAGTTTAAAATTGTGTTGTATTCATTTGTTTAAATATCACGATAATTGTTCAATATGCGAGTATTGTAACAACGGTCACCATTAAATGACGCATTAGTGGAATTCATTATCGACTTAAAGACGGTGCCAATAGCTTTTATTGTTAGTTAATATTAAACTAATAGCCAGAAAATTATTTCGGGGTTGGCTGGATAATTTTTTTTCGGTGAGAAGGGGGTTGGATAATTTTCTTGATTCGTGATGGGCTGGTATACCTGAAAAATTTATATTTTTGATCATATATTTCCAGGATATATAAAATTGTATAAATATAAAGTTTCTGTAATGAAAAAGATGATTAACTGGTTAAAACTGAATCTTGAATCCAAAATTCCAAAATTTCGGCATTGTACTGCTATAAAAGATATTCTGCTTGCTCTTTCTTGTTTGTGAGCTCTGGAATTTCAAGCATTTTCACGTAAAGAGACAATACATTTTTCTTCATTCTCATTACTGCGAACAGAAGGACATGCTCCCTTTTGCTTTCGTGACTTTGTGTTTTTTGAAGTAGGTTCGTTAAAAAAAATAATAACTAAAATATAAGGCATTGGAGCAGCCGAAGCCACAAATGGGGGTTGAGCATTTTTCAAAATTATTTTGACTACCTATTTTCGTATAATTTATTACAGGGGTAAAATAATCAAAAAGGTCCTCAAAATGTTTTCCGAAATAAGATCTTTTTTCAACTAATTTTCTTATTTTTTTTTATTTTAAGAATCTTGTCTATGTGACTTGTAGAATTTTAGGAGTTCATGATCCTCCGAAGCATGTTTGCTTCAGAGGCCTCATTTTCTGTCGCTAGTAGTCACTTGAAAAGTTTTCGAGAGGAGGAAATGGGAGAATTTTAACCTGTCGGTAATTGCCAGATATTTAAATATTGCACTTCATAATTATTCTAAACAGATTGTAATTAATTTTTACGTTATGATATGGTTTGTATTTAGTACTTTGAAGGTATCTAACAATTGCATATGTGGGATTATTTATTGTAAATGGTTTAGTAGGTAGGAACCTAAGAAGTACCTTTTTTTGAAGGTGGAAATCCGTTATGGACAATTTGAGCTTAGAGTCTATCACTGAAATTAGTGTGGGACTCACACCCACTAAAACCACCTTGTTGTTTCTGCAGTTTCCGAAGGTGGTGGTACTGTTATTTCTAACCTTCCTGCCTTTCTTTGCTTTCATCACACCATTCTGTTTAAATCTTCTTTCTCCTTTTCCTCTAGAATTTCCCTTATCCATTTGTATATAATTTCCTTTTTCTCTTTACTTTCTATCATTAGTTTTATCACGTTAGATGGTGTTATCCTTTCACCAATCGTTATTTCTGTTATTGTTTTATTCCTTGCATATCTTTCGTAGTCAAAACCCACGTGCTCCATTGTCTCCTCAATTTGGCATATACCTATCACAATTACTGTTCCTCATTTTCCCTATCCTTTTCAGGTATGCTTTGACACCACCATGCCCAGACAAAAATTGTGCCATAAAGTGTGTACTGCTATATTTGCTGCTCGCCCATTTTGCTAGGTCTGGTATTAGTTTCTTTGTCCATTCCGCTTTTCCCGTTAGCGCATCCCATTCTTTTTGCCATTCTTTTAGGGTATTATTCCAGTTTTCTCTGTATTTTTTATTTTCGTAATTTTCTCTAAGTTCTTCTACTGTCAGATGGATCGGAGGAATACCGGCTATAACTGCCGTTGCCTCATACAAGATCGTTCTATATCCGCTTATTACCCGCAGCAGCGCCTGTCCTTGTATTTTTAACATCATTTTCTTATATCTTTTTATCTTCTTACCTCTGTGCCATGTTGGTGCCCCGTTCAAAAGTGTTGATTGTACCACTCCATAAAGCAGTCGTCTCTTTGCATGTGATTGTCCCTTTATGTTTTTCATAATTTTTGCAAGTTTTGCTAACTTATCACCCGCTTTGCTTACTGCTGTGTCCCGTATGTACCTTGGTGAACGATAAATATAACAAGATACTTTACGCTCTTTTGTGGTCTTATATTTAGATCCTCTATTTCTATTTTTATTTTTTATCTTATTTTCTGCATTTTTGTACCTTTGAGTAGCACCGCCTCGCTCTTTTCCGGTGCCCACTTCAACTTTGCCTCTTTCATCCAGTCTCCTATTATTCTTATTGCCTCATTTGCTTTTTGAACCAGCCCTTCCACATATAGTGCCAGTTCATCTGCGAATGCTATCGTATTTGCACCAGTTGGTAGCTTCTGATTTAGAAGATCATCGTACAATATATTCCATAACGTCGGTCCTAGTACTGATCTTTGTGGTACGCCTGTGCTCATTTTTAAGGTTTTTTCTTTCCCGCGTATAATACTCCTTTTGGAGAAATAACTCTCTATTATTCTTATTAGATATTCACTAATCCTGTTCTTCCCCATTTCCTTAACAATACGTTTCCATGATGCCGAATTGAATGCATTTCTAACGTCAAAAGTGATGAGTATCACCCAGCCCGCTCTAGAGCTGCTTGCTTTGTCACGAATCCAGTTTGCTACTTTTACTGTTCATTTCCCTTTCCGAAACCCAAATTGTCTTTCTGAAATTTTTTCATCTCCTAATTCTTTGTCTATTCTGTTTCTTATTAGTGTTTCTAATACCTTGCTCATAACGTCCAACAGGCTAACCTAAGAAGCACCTACAGTTTTGTGTTTTTAATTGTTAAATTTTTTATGCTTTTTGTCTGACCAGTCACTTAGTTGATCGATTCACCTTTTAATATTTTTCTATATTTGCTTAGGTCCATGTCCTCGTTCACATATCGATATTTGATTTACCGCAATATACAGATCAACAGAATTTAAACTTTTTGACTTCATGGAAATCAAGGAGAAGAAATTTTAAAATATTAAGTGTCCCTTGAAGCTCAACTAATTAATTTTGTTTGTATCAGCTAATTTTGATCTACAGTGCTTATTTGGTCATTATCTGAGCTCGGGAAATACTTATATATATATATATATATTGATTGAAATTTGATATATGAAAATCATCTAGATTTTCAAGGTGATCAAGTACAGCTTCTCAGCAATTGGGTGATAGCAATATACTGTTAAAATGTATTAACTTTATACTACGTACTCTGCCAAAATGAATAGGGGACAGCACATGGATTCGAATGTGTAACTTGATTAATTTTTTAATTGGAATTTGAAGAATATGGTATTGGATGTATTGTTGGATTGTCGTCGAAGTATTTTTTAATGACATCATAATTTTAAGTCTTCGCCTACATAGCATCAAATGGTGTTTGGTGATCAATCATTTCTTAGGATTACCCTTAGTGTAGGTTATACGAGTTAAGTCTGCTTTCAAATCGAACATTAGAAATTAAATAACAGTGTTAGTCTGAAGGTAGACAATGTAACTCGTCCCTCGAAGTTTCCTTGGACTTCCATCGTCTTGAAATGATTGATCTCACAACGTTTGCTTTGGGTCTGCTATCCTCATCAGGTGAATGATGGGAAATTCAGATTATCCGTCGTATTTATACCCTTAACCGGTCATGCTCATTGGGTCGCTTAATCCGCTGTCCCGTCCAATCAGCGTCACCGTCCCTGGTGATTGGTTGTCGGTGATGCATTCCAGCAGTGGCTCAAGAAAAGGTCTCCAAACGTTTTTAATTTGGACGCTGGGCTAGCTGATTATATTCTCATGAGAGATTATGTATACCGTTTCGATGAATTTTCTTTTAACCAGTGCTCTTACTTTTGAATTACCCTTCCCAGTTGATGTTATGGTGTTCGGTCCATGCGTGATTAGCTAATCTAAACTTTGTTAGCTCTTCTCTTTGAGTAGCTATGCTGTGCTCCTTAACCCTGGTGTCCAGTGGTCGTTTAGTCTCCCCAATGTAGAGATTGCCACATTCACAGGGTGTGCTGTATATTCAGTTTTTTGGTACTGCAGCATTATCCGGCTTTGATTTTGTGATCGTTCTCCTCAAGGTGTTGTTGAGCTTAAAAACCATTTTGATTCCATATCCGCGTCCAATAAGTCTAAGTTTTTCCGACAAGCCTTTAGTGTAGGGTAGTAATATGATTGCTTTCGTGGTTTCCTCTTCCTGCCTAGTTGGTTTCTCCAGTTGGTCAAATGCCTTGTTAATGATGGCTTTCGGATATCCATTCATCAAAAGGTCTTCTCTAAGTTTCATTTCTTCTTCTCCGGGGGCCTCTGGTGTGCTGCAAATATTTTTGGCTTTATGGACTAGAGTGTTTTGATGATGCCAGTTTTCGTTGTTGATGGGTGGTTAGAGTTGTAGTGTAGGTATAACCCTGCATGTGTAGCCTTCCTGTATACTGTTGTTTAGATTCCGGTCCTAGTTCTTTGGTACTTCACATCAAGGAATTGTAGGCACCCACTCTCTTCCCTCTCAAGGGTGAATCTGATGGATGGTTGGGATCGGTTTAGATGCTCCAGAAATACCTGAAATTCTCTCTCTTCATGTTGCCAAATAATGAAGGTATCGTCGACAAACCTGCAACAGAGTTTTGATTGCTTCTCGTACTCCTTGAGTGTATTATTTTCGAACCATTCTATGTGAATGTTGGCGATGGTTGGCGATAACGGGGAGCCCATACACAATCCAACTTCTTGCATGAAGAACCGGTCCTTCTTTTGAAAGTAGCAGTTTTTGAGGCAACATTATACTAAGTTCATGGTTGAATCTATTGGCAGGTCCGTCCTCTCCATCAGGGTTTCGTCCTCGGTAAGTTTCTTTCTTACTATGTCGGGAAATTCGTATAATGGTACGTTCGTGAAGAGATTTTCAACGTCGAAATTTACTAAGCGATGTTCTGGTCCAAGTTCCATGGATTCGATCATTTGGACAACATGCTTTGAATCCTTGACGTGCAATGATGTTTTGCCCTCCAAAGGTTGGTTGATTGATAGGAGGAATTTTGATAATTCTGCTGTTGGTGAGTTAAGTGAGCTTGTAATCGGTCTCAGCGATACATCAATCTTGGGTATCTTTGGCAGTCCATAAAGATATGGTGGTTTGCTGTGATGTGGCGTCAATTTTCTCCTTGTCCTGGGCGGAATGTATTCCGCATGATCTCTGAGAGTGGTATAAGTTTTCCGTTCTATAACAGTAATCCCGATCATTTATCTTTATTTCCTCTGTGTCACATGTTGAAAACTAATAAGTTCATTCCACACACGAAATGGTAATTAGTGTGAAAAAAATGACATTCGCTTCAGGATGTACTACAAACTATTGAATTCAAAATAATTAATAGTTTCGTGAAGAATCTGTCATAAGTTGCTCTAGCATTTAAGATGAAAAATCACGGGATCGTACTGAAACACTCTATGGCACTGAAACCTCTACACACTGATCATAATTTACAATATTTAGCCCCAAGAGAAACTTATTAATTAACTGAGATCACTCTTCTTAATAGATTGATCTAGCATTCCGTATCATAGATTGATGTGAATCTTCTAGACATTTTAATTGTCACGTTCTAAAATACTTTCATCAGCAGCATCATATTTTACCTGACTCAAAATTTTATTGTTTTTAACCGACCTTAAAAAGAAGCAGGTTCTCAATTCGTCTGTATCTATGTTTGTTCACCGATTACTCGGAAACGGCTTAAGAAATTTCGACCGTTTTACTGGATCATGTTTCAGGGGATCGCGAAGTGGTCCCATATTTTTTTCATTAACATAGTGTCGTTTCTTAGAAAATGGGGAAAAACTATTTTAAATTTGAGATTGTAACTTACAAAGTTAGAACTACAAAAATAAAACATATATCATGCTCCAATAATTTTTTATAAATTTTGTTCAAACCTGCTTCTACCGCTACGGATGCAATCACGACACCTTTTTCTGACTCCTACTGTGGTAGTCTCTAGTCGCGTTTCATCCCATATTATTTTAAAAGCAACATTTATTCTTTCCCTTAACTGCACTTTGGTTTATATTTCTCTTTCATAAACAAGTTGCCTGGCCCGTCCACATACAAAAAAATTAAAGGGAATCAGCTCTGGAGAGCTTGGAGGCCATAGTATAGGGTCAGTTTTCTCAATTCAAGCGTTTGTGAATGAAATGTCCAGGAGTTCTCTGACGATTCGTTTATAACGTGCTGGACAGCCATATTTTTTGAATTTTTTTACCAATAGTATTGGTCTGTCTTCCAATGGGATTTCATTTAATGAGATCGATCATTGTCTGGAACGCAACATTGATTATTTCCCTTAGCTGCTCCTTGGTGTCTATTTCTATCTCGTAAATGACGAATTTTTAGTGAACGATTTATTCATCTTATTAGATGAAATCTCATTGGAAGACACACCAATAATATTAAAAAAACTTGGGTGTCCAGCACATTATATGAGAACTGCCAGAGAGTTCATGGAGATTACATTCCCAAACGTGTGAATTGAGAGTACTCGCCCTATACTATGGCCGCCAAGGTCGCCAGACCTGACTCCCTTTGATTTTTTTTGTATGTGGACGGGCCAAGCAACTCGTTTATGAGAGAGAAATAGAAACCAAAGAACAGTTAAGAGAAAGAATAAATGTTGCTTTTGAAGCAATATGGGATTAGATGCGACTAAAGACTACCACTGTAGGAGTCAGAAAAAGGTCTCGCGATTGCATACGTAGCGTAGAAGCCGGTTTGAACAAAATTTATAAGAAATTATTGCAACTTGACATATGTTTTATTTTTTGTAGTTCTAACCTTGTAAGTTACAATCTCAAATTTTATTATGATACTGATTACTTTCTAATACTTGTGATATATCGTTGAAAAGGGGTTGAAGTAGACAATTTTTGTAAGCATTCGAAGTTCTCGATGTGCTTCTAATTTTTTTTGTAATTTGATAAAGTGTTTAACTTAATCACTTTTTTATGGAACCTCGCCATTTTTTCAACCAATTATTTGTGTCAAATATCAGGTGCAGATGAGCAAACAAACTTCATAGATTAGATTTAAGTTTATTTGGTGAAGGTGCAGAGACATATAAAAAAAGTTACAACAGTTCAAATGTAAAAATCTGAAAATTAAGAAAAATAAAATTAAATAAAAAAAAACAAAAACCGTAAGATATCTAGATGTTGTATGGGCTACATGATATAACATATGAGCCGACCTATCTGCCCTCCATGTTTGGCGAACCTTCTACAAAACACCCTGTATACAGTGTTTATTCATAAAACAAACGATTTTCAGGGGATCGCGAAGTGATCCCATATTTTTTTCATTAACATAGCTTGAACCGTTTTTTAGAGCATGGGGAAAAACTTACTACCTATTTTCTTATTATACTCTATGCCTTGGTGGAGCCGCCGGTATTAAAAATTGGGAAAAATATGTTCGGAACATGGGATAGATTGAAAAGAAATTGGATTAGTTCCGGGATATCCCGAAGTGGTCCCATATTTTTTTCAATTACATAGCTTGTACAGTTTCTTAGAAGATCGAGAAAAACTTTTTTACCAACTTTCTTATGCATTAAACTCTGGTGGAATAGCTGGATTAAAAATATAGAAAGATTTTCTGTTCGGAAAACGGGGTATAATAGATTAAAAAGGAATTGGATTAGTTCCGGAGGATCCCGAAGTGGTCCCATATTGTGTTTCAGTAACATTGCTTGTACTGTTTTTTAGAAAATCGCAAAAAACATTTTTAACGACATTTTTATGCAGTAAGCTTTGATGGAGTTGATGGTATTAACTGTTCGGAACTTGGGGTAAATTGTAAATAAGATGAATTAATTCAAATAAATGTCAGTTAATTTGTACATACAGTGTGTATTCAGAAAACAAACGATTTTTTTTATTATTAATTTTAAGAGAAAAAGTTATTCTTCACAAACAGATTTACATGGTCTAAAACGTAAACAGTAATCATTCCATGTCACTTTTTTAAATTTAGACAAGGTTTCTCATGAAAGAGGCTTTTCATTGACAAATAAAATATCTACATTTCTGTTAAGATGTAAAATTGTTATCAAATAAAAGTAATTATAATTAAAAACTGGATCTACCTATGCCATTGCACTAAAAATTGTATAATAGGTATTTCTGTATTTCCAAATATATACTAGGTTTCAAAAAATATATCAGTTTTGTTTAAAAGTGAACTTTATTTTTATAATATCTCAAATTGTAATCAAGCAAAGTTTATTAGAATTACAAACTGCTTCCAATTGTTCGGTATTATTAAAAAATATAATAAATTGAGAGTTGATTGGAAATAAATCCAAATAAATGTCAGTTAATCAACTTCAAGGTGGAGGTTCTCAGTTGGTTTCTATATACGGTGTGTCTTCATGAGTTGAATTGATACGGAAAACGTTCTTATGAATATTATTTAGAAAAAAAAAATTCTTCATAAAAATATGGTCGGAAACATATACTGCAATCATTACATGTCTCTTTTTCAACTGTATACGAAGTTTGTCAGCAAATATGAATTTTGCTCAAAAGTAAAATGCCTTTATTTTCCATAATATATAAAAATCTTATCAAACAAGGGTAACAAGAATTATAAAATGCATCTAATTATGCCACATCACTAAAAATTGTATAATAGATTTTCATGTCACTTTTCCAAATTGTGTACTACGTTTGATAAGGAATATAAATTTTGTTTAAGTTAAGTACCTTTATTTTTAATAACAACTCAAATTGTTATTAAACAAACTTAATTATAATTTAAAAAAAATTTAAATTCAGTATTTATTATCGAATTCTGCATAGGGGAGACTATTAAATGAATGTCAGTATAATTAATGACGTAAAGAATGATGATACTCAGATCGTCTACAATATAGTGGATCCACCTAAGTTAGAATCATACACAAAATTTTCTTAATACATATTCATATCTACAAAACAAGTTATTCTATTCAACAGTAAACGAGGTTATTAAAGCTAATAAATGAAAGTAAAATACCTTATGTTAGGCAATATCGAGAAATTATTAAAATTGAAAACTGCATCCAATTAAACCATTGCATCACTAAAATTTGTAAAATAAATACATTTTTAAAAAACAAAAACCGACTTCAAAAGAAAATTAACTAAAAAGTATGAAATAATTTTTAGCTACAATTAAATACTTTTTCTGAAGTCGGTGCCAATTTGAACAGAGAAGTTGAGAAGTACTCATCAATGTAAAATTCCCAAAATATTTTCTCTTTCGCTTGGCGCCGACTTCATCAAAAGTATTTAATTCTAGCTAAAAATTATTTCATACTTTTTAGTTAATTTTCTTTTGAAGTCGGTTTTGGTTTTTTAAATGTATTTATTTTATTATATTTGTCATACTGTCAGTGAGAAATATTAAAGACACACTGATCATTTTGATATTTCATTAGGATCGTTCGAGTTCTTCCAACATACCAGTCTGGTGATATCTATAGATATCTTACGTGCAGAATCACCTTTTACTTGTAACAAGTTTTCTCTCAGTTTTCTTATTGACTTCTGTTCTACTTTTATTATTATTTAAATCAATTGGTGCGTCTTCCTTCAAAGTGGTTGAAATATTCAGCCTTATGGTATATTTGTATTTTATTTTAAATAACGGGAATGCTACAGACTGCCATTTTTCTGTTACGTGACAGTATTGTGTGACGTATCTTCTAAGCACATTATGGATGTATGTTATATAACCGTTCTGAGGGTCTAAAGGTCTGTATTACATTGTCAAAGATCTTTGATCAAATCTTTCATAAAACATTTGATCAAATATTTGATATGAATGTCACAACAAATTTAATTAAATGACATATTACACATCAAATATTTGATCAAATATTTTCTATTAAAAAAGGGGAATGTATGTAATTTTATGATTGTTTGTGCTACTGTGGTGTGTTTTTATGGCTACAATTTCAGAATTTAAAAAAGTAAAGGGCATCTAGTAAGAAATAGTTTATCATTAGTGGATAAGCAAAACTTCTTATTAGCAATTTAAGCAAAATGTTAATTTTACGATTGTTATTGGATCAACTGTTGGAATTTTTCCCTAAGGGCGTAGGTGATCCTTCGTAAAACAATAGAAAACGGGCCGATAACCACCAATGGTCAGCAAACCGTCGCAACAAGCAACTACCCTACACCTGAACTTATTAAAAGAGCTGAGACAGATCACAAGAATGGCAAAAAAATATTTTTGAATGGATGAGGCCACATTATAGATGTTGATACTATAATTGTCTATTGCTAAAGAAATACACAAGTGAAGAGATTGTATTAGTATAGAGGATCCACCTACATTATGTCGAGTACAACACTGCGCTTCATTATCTATATAGATGTGTGATATGATTTATAGCTCACTATTTAACAATACACAAAATTACTTTAATTTTTTCGGTATATTTTTTAACTTTTCAATTCGTCGAGTTTTCTTCAACAGTTTTGTACGTCCACACAATGGTACTAACAATTTTCATTGTAGGCAGTTACCCTCTTATTTTTATGTTAAATATAACATTATACAAAATCAACAGTCTTCATACTCATAATAAAATGTTTGCTGTACAATTCTATAATAAACTTCGGAGGCGCAAATCTTTGATCAACTATAGGACGACGCTTGTAAATGTGATCAAAGATATATGTCAAATAAATAAATTGTCAAAGATTAGGTATTACACTATCAAATATCTTTGACAAAGATGTTTTATCAAGGACATTTGATCAAATATTTGACAATGTAATAGCGGCATTAGATATACGTGAAGCATAAAACATGAAAGTTATTAAGAAGTAATTTTTATTAGCTGTGAGATTAGTTTTATTAACTACGATATTTGGTTAGGTAAAATTCACTTTGTTGAAACACTTTATTTACTAGGGTTAAGTTTTTTGGTGATTTGTTTTGGTAATTTTATTCCTATGGATATATTTAACTAGAAAGAAGAAAGAAAATTCTTTTGTTTCAATCCATTTCCAATAAAAAGTTAACAAAAAGATTTTAATTAACTGCTGTAAAACTATTTTGCAACAACAACGATGCAATAATGATCCTGCATGTTCAAGACCAAAAATTGGTATGAATTCAAGTATGTGTTTCAGTGAATTTAACATAAGAGAGGTACATCATAAGGCTAATTATCTTGACATTTTTTTCTTACTAAGTTTGAAAAACTGAACTCATAATGCAATATATTATCGGGATATCGTAGAATAGTCTTTTGTCTATGGGAGCCAGTAATGTAAACAAAATATTTGCCATGCATGATTTATTTAAAAATGAAAATGAATATGCAATTAATTATAGTAACATTCGGTGACATCTATTAGGTTCAATACACTGACTGTTGTCTTACTGATGTGTATAACATCCAAGTATTTCACTTTAGAACTTGTCATTCAAGGAAGCGTATCTGACGAGAACTCCTGGTTCGAAACGGCTGTCATACGTTGAATGATATAGTTCTAAATATGTGGATATATATCTGTATATATATATTTACTTATGTGTTTTTATATAAAACACTCGAACCATCTGTCAAGAGTATGGTATATGTTATAGCATAGTATGCCTTCATATACTTAAATTACTGAATAGACGGTAGATGTCACCGACATCTATTAGGTTCAATACACTGACTGTTGTCTTACTGATGTGTATAACATCCAAGTATTTCACTTTAGAACTTGTCATTCAAGGAAGCGTATCTGACGAGAACTCCTGGTTCGAAACGGCTGTCATACGTTGAATGATATAGTTCTAAATATGTGGATATATATCTGTATATATATATTTACTTATGTGTTTTTATATAAAACACTCGAACCATCTGTCAAGAGTATGGTATATGTTATAGCATAGTATGCCTTCATATACTTAAATTACTGAATAGACGGTAGATGTCACCGACATCTATTAGGTTCAATACCCTGACTGTTGTCTTACTGATGTGTATAACATCCAAGTATTTCACTTTAGAACTTGTCATGCAAGGAAGCGTATCTGACGAGAACTCCTGGTTCGAAACGGCTGTCATACGTTGAATGATATAGTTCTAAATATGTGGATATATATCTGTATATATATATATATTTACTTATGTGTTTTTATATAAAACACTCGAACCATCTGTCAAGAGTATGGTATATGTTATAGCATAGTATGCCTTCATATACTTAAATTACTGAATAGACGGTAGATGTCACCGACATCTATTAGGTTCAATACACTGACTGTTGTCTTACTGATGTGTATAACATCCAAGTATTTCACTTTAGAACTTGTCATTCAAGGAAGCGTATCTGACGAGAACTCCTGGTTCGAAACGGCTGTCATACGTTGAATGATATAGTTCTAAATATGTGGATATATATCTGTATATAGCTATTTGCAGCCTTTTAATTTCAGATTTCATTACGTAACTCCAACAAGTTGCTTGTTTATATTCTGTAATATCGACATGTCTTTCGCCTATTTCTATTATTATGTTTCCGTTGTAAATTTAAGCATACATAAAATCCGACAAAATTAATATCGTCCTCCTTTTTTGAAGTCGGTTAAAAATAGGAAATAGTGAACATAAAGCCTAATAAAACTTCACGGAATTGTAGAATATACATCACTATCAGGTTCTTATAGTTGTTTGCATGGACCATAAAAATTCGCATCAGTTATTACACAGTTTTTATGAGCTCTTGTACTGAGTACACTGTTTATTATACACCACAAGGCATTTAGAACTTGCTTCAGTTTAAAGACGTGAGAAGTTTTTTGCCTTATTTTTCTTGTGAACCGTAATTAAACAATGTTAAACAAAGCTAAAAAGTTGGGTTCATAAAGCAAACCTAAACTCCAACAGCTACTTGGCACCTTCAGATATACTAGATAGGTAGGTAATTAATTCGTAACTTTTATTGTTTTTATTAATTACTTTTTGTGTCGAGACCTAACAACTGTATGATTATTACTTGCAGTTATTTTTTGAATAGGTGCTTATTGTGCACTGTTATATTTTGAACTGAAAACTTCTTAACGGAGCCCTATAAATACACTTATAAAAATAGATGAGTATGGTAACGAGATGCAAAATTTTGATTTGTTTTGACACTTCGTTCAGACCGACACCACAATTCGTTGATCTTGAAATACTCATACAACTTAGTTTTCTGTATAAGACACAGGGGCCATTTTATATCATAAGTCTCTTTTTTATAGAAAATCAATAAATTAAGTAAATAAACAAATATAATATACAATACCTGCACAAAATTAGCTTTTCGTTCTAATAAAATTTCCATTTTCTGTTTTATTTTTATTTTATTACTAATATTGATACCAGTAACAACTCATTTTTGCATACTACTTTTGAGAAATTAGGACATAAATAAGGTAAATATTTTCTAAAGTAAATTCTTCATGTTAGTCTGAAGTTGGTAGACAATGTAACTCGTTCCTCGAAGTTTCTTGGGACCTTCCATCGTCTTGAAGTGGTTGATCTCACAACGTTTCAATAGCTGTGTATCTAATTCTAATTCTTTATGTTTAAAAATAATTTCTTTAACAAAAGTTCATTGCGAGGAACTTTTACAACACTTCTATGTTCTACTGGTGAATAAACAAATATTTCACAGGTACTATGTATTGTCATTGACAAGCAACAATTAAGGTTGAAAACTAATACATATGAAAACAAGTAAGACAGATTTGCTAGGCCCCAAGATTTAATAGATAGGTAGGGAATTATTTTCTTTATAAGTAGCACTTGTTATTGTTTATATTTATTACTTTATGTCTAATTAAACGTGGGATTTTTACATAATAGGTACCTACGTACATAAGTACTTATTGTGTAATATATGTTATTTTAATTTTTTTTTAATATGTATTAGATTAAACTATACTTTGATATTTAAAAAATCTTTACTTATATAATGTTCCCATTATTTAATGTGTTTTAATAAAAATGGCCTCGCGATTTATTGCTGGAATATTAAATTGGTGAAGTAGGTTTGAATCTTTGTATTATCATAATTCAATATATTTTATACTTTACTTAAAAATTAATTTACACCTTACATGCTCCTTTGCAATTATATTTAAATTACGGACTAAATTACACATTCGGATTAATGCTTGAATCGTAACAAAAAGTGACAATTATTTTAATTTTCCTGAAATTTATGTCCAGTATTATGAATGTCACAAAGAGAAACACAGACTTTATTGGGGAAATAAAATAAAACATTAAGTTTTCGGGTAAGACTTATACAAATGTTTTTGAAGACGGTTACAAGACTTTTGGGTGAAATCTTAAAATTCCAAGCCTTATACCCCAGTAAAGTAGAATGTGATACAGGTCACTTAAATTGAAATCTCACTGTTTCCATCTGACCGGCATAATTTCCAATTCAAAATGTATTGTAGTTTTTCTATTAAAAATTAATCCCACATTCAGGTAGGTTCCAATGCTCTAATACTAATTGTAAGGTTAAAATAGAAATATAAATTTCTCATAATATCCAAGTAATTACTCGAATTATGAAAAGTATTTAGTGGGATATAGTTATTTAATAATTATTAAATAAATCATTCTAGAAAATAAGGGTATCATGCTCAACTAATTAATACAAATGGTTGTGAAATTGGGTGGAGTTTGCTATTAAAAAAAAATGTACCGAAACATATTTCTTTGTGAAAATAATTAAGCTCAGGTCATAAACACATATAAATTTTTCATAGTCTAAGCCGTGTCACCCCTGATTGCTGAAAATGTTTTGTATAATTCAAAATAGGTCTATATCTCTTAGTGCTGGTTTTAGGTTTACTTAATTTATATTCGTTTGGAACAAATATTTGCTAACTTTCCCATTTTCAGCCAGTAATATTACAGTGTAATTGTTACCAAAAAAGGAGAACGAACCCCTCTGCAGATACTTCCGAGTTGTGAATAAGAGTTTAAAAAAACGAGAAGGAAATGTTTAATTATTAAGAGTTTTAATTGTATATACTGTGTATAATTCATTTTATATTCCACGCCCTCAGTTTGAATAAATAGCTTTGAAATAAATTAGCTCATGATTATATAATGAATATCCACAGGATCTCTTCTGGATTGACTTCACAATTTGTTTTTAATTGATATTAAATGACTTTAATCTTGTATTGTTGTTTTTATTGGATATTTGTTAATTAATTACATATAATGTGATATTCATGGCATTATTGAAATTGTTAACGATGAAACATTGTTACTGTGAACCAGATATATATTTTTTTATAAAGTTGTTAAGTATTGATTTTATTCTGTCTGACATACATTTCCCTTCTTGTTCCCACTGCATTTTTAATTCTGGATTGCCGAAAATTTCAGCCACCATTCTAGCACTCCTGTAAATGGCTGTGATTATCAGCCTCAATTGTGACATATCAGTATCCCTATGTGGCATATCATGGTGCATTATCAAACTTTTTGAAAATATAAGTGGTTGAACTTTGATTAGATTAACAAAATTTATTTATAAATGCGGAAAGATTCTGCTTCAAGAAGTTACTCATAACCCAATAGTTATAGGCCCCACACATGAACTATGGAATGAACTGTCTCCTATTTTTTGACATGAGATACCAAAGCTTCGCATCTGGTGATGCAGAAAGTGATGCCTGTGCGGTTTGAAAATTTTTGCAAACACCAGTTAATGTGAATTCATAGTTATGCGAAAAATTAAGAAGAAAAGATCAGAATCAGATCATTGTTAAGGTTCTAAAAAAAGTTTAAAATAGTTCCAAAATGTAATGTAAACACATTTGAAAAGCCAGTACTTTGTGTTAATCTTTTACTTTTATATGGTTGTGGGTTTAGTTATCATTTGGTATGGGTGTGTGTTTTTCTTGTCTTGTTAGTGATTGGTGTTTGTTGCTTTCTCCTATTTGCGTCAAATAGTAATTATAAACTTCATTTATTCCTACCATTATTTCACTATTAGTTTCGTTTTTCTTCTGCCATGTCATTAAGACGTTTTTTATGGTTGCAGTGAATATGGGATTGTCTTAGATGATGTTTGGATTCTCTGCTTGTTCAACGTATGCCTTCCTGGTCGTTTTCTTCATGGCAGTAATCATGGTTAATGATCTAAGTCGTAAATTGCGGTGTTTCATAGGAACCAAGTTGGCGTTAACTCCAAGAAGGAGGTACAAGTTCTCCTCCCTCTGGGTAACATGTCAGCTGTTGGTGTAATCTTATACTATAGTCTGATAAGTTAGCATCTGTAAGATAACCATCTTGATAAGAGTTTATCAGATCCTGCTGCTTCGTACACTTCTTAGATTCAGCGTGCTTCCTTTACTTATTAAGGGGTAAAGTCTAGCAGGTACTACTGGAAATTTGTTGCGAATGTCTTGCTCAAACCAATCCTGTTGATGATGTTTCCGAAATATTTGACCTGGTTTCTCCATTCAATTGGTTTGTAGTTTATGACCTTGTTTATTGTTGGAAGGAGCGTTAGGCTTCTCACGTGGAGAAACAGATCGTCGCTTTTATGCTCAGTGATTGCTATCTTCCACTGGACGCACCATTTCACCAGATTGTCCGTGTTCAGTTGCAACGGCTTCATGGCTTAACTCGAATGTGGTTTCTGATGTTTCTTGTTCTCCTGTTGGGGGTTGGTCGTAATCTATCAATGTGTTTGTGTCTATATGTTTTACTTCGATTGCTTCTCTGCCCTGTTACGAATCTTCAAATTTCTTTTTGTAATCTGTAGAAGTTCCTTTGAATCTTTTTTATTTATTTTTACTGTTTTGAGGATAAGTGCTTATTTAGCAACCTTGAGGATATTCATTCTAGTTTTACCCCAGTTTTCTCTACTTTGTCATCTTTTGTAATTCAGTTGTTGTTGATTGCTTTTGTTAGACTCCCTTGAAACAAGTACCTACTTTGGCTTGTGACCCGAATTATTGTGGTATATTCTGGTTGAATCTTTTTGTTGTAAATTGTATTTTCCAATCGTATTTTTCTCACTATTCACTCACTATTCTCACTATGTTTGCAGAAGTTAATGCTTATGCGTTTATATTTTTAACCGACTTCAAAAAGAAGAAGGTTCTCAATTCGTCTGTAGCTATTTTTTTATGTTTGTTCAGCGATTACTCGCAAACGGATCAAGGAATTTCGACCGTTCTTACTGGATCCTGTTCCGGGGGTTCCCGAAGTATATTTTATTCCGTAACATAGCTTGTACCGTTTTTAATAAAATCGGTAAAACAATTTTACAGGCTTTCTTATACAGTAAGCTTTGGTGGAGTTGCTGGTATTAAAAAATATCTTCGGAACTTGGGGTATAATAAATTAAAAAAGAAATTAATTTTTTTTCAATAAAAATTTTTAGAAAATTGGTGGGAAACTTCTATATAGTAAGCTTTGGTGGAGTTGCTGGTATTTTAAAATATGGATATGTTTAGGGTCGAAACTCGGTGTATAATAAATTGAAAAATAATTGGATTAGTTCCGGGGGATCCCGACGTGGTCTCATATTTTTTTCAATAACTTGTAACCGTTTTTTAAAAAATCTGGAAAAACTTTTTATCGACTTTCTTATATAGTAAGCTATGGTGAAGGCGGTGGTATTTAAATATGAAATTTTGTTTCTTCGGAACTTGGGGTACAATAAATGGAAAAGAAATTGAAGTAATCACAATAAATGTCAGTTAATCAACTTCAAGGTGAAGATTTTCAATTAGTCTGTATATTCAGTGTGTCTTCATAAATTAAATAAATTTTTATATTAATAATTTAACAGAAAACGTTATTCTTCATAAACAGATTTGCATGGCCTAAAACTTATACTGTATTCGATCCATGTAACTTTTTTAACAGTAGACGAGGTTTGTCAGCAAACAGGAATATTCCTTAGAAGTTAAGTACCTTTATTATTGTTAATATCTAAAATTGTTATCAAATAGAAGTGATTAGCATTAAAAACTGCATCTAATTATGCCATTGCACTAAAAACTGTTTAATAAATATTTATGTTACTATTGCAACTATATACTAGGTTTCAAAAATTTATCAATTTTGTTTATAATATCTCTAATTGTAATCAAAAAAGTGTATTAGAATTGAAAACTGCATCCAATTATGCTGCATCACTAAAAATTGTAATAAATTGAAAGTATATTGAATTTAAATCCAAATGGAGATTTTCAGTTGGTTTTTATATACAGTGTGTCTTCATAAGTTGGATTCATACCGAAAACGTTCGTATGAATATTATTTACAGAAAAAGTTATTCTTCATAGAAAGATTTACATGGTCATATTCGTAAACTGCAATCACAACATGCCACTTTTTCAATTGTATACGAAGTTTGTAAGCAAATATGAATTTTGCTGAAAAATAATATATCTTTATTTTTGATAATATCTAAAATTCTTATCAAACAGGAGGAATTACAATTATAAAATGCATGTAATTATGCCATATCAATGAAAATTGTGTAATAAATATTCATGTCACCTTTTCATATTATATACTAGGTTTGACAAAGACTAGAAATTTTGTTTAAGTTAAGTACCCTTATTTTTAATAATAACTCAAATAGTTATCAAACAAAGTTTATTATACTCTCTTCGAGGTGTCATTCCTTTGTACGCAAGACAATATACATTATATAATATATATAATATATATTGTTTCTGGTCAGGGAACCAACGCAAAGGAATGACACCTCGAAGAGAGTATTCAATATCTCTGACAGGTGAAGTAACCTGAAAATTTTATCGTGACATTCTGTCCTAGGAGTTAAGGGAGAACACCAATTACACGGAACGGCTCCAGATTCGGAACCTCTGTGTGCTAATTCTCTCGAAAATCCTAGATGTCGGTCTTACATCTCGCGTCTTCAAAGTTTATTATATTATATCACTTAAAACTGTAAAATGATTTATTATAAAATTCCGCGGAGAAGAGACTATTAAATGAAATGAATATAATTAACAGACCTAAAGAATGATGAAACTGAAATCATCTACAATAAGTTAGAATCATTTGCAAAATTTTCTTAATAGATATACGTATTTAGAAAACAAGTAAACGAGGTTGCTCAAACTAATAAATGATGCAATATCGTAAAAGTTAATTAGATTTGAAAACTGCATCCAATTAAGCTATTACATCACTAAAATACATTTTTGTTTAGATCAAAAACCGACTTAAAAAAAGTAACTTAACTAAAAATCATGGAATATTTTTTTACTGCAACAATTAAATACTTTTTCTGAAGTCGTGCCAAGCTAAAGTGAAAATAATTTGGGACGTACATTTATAAGTTATACTTCGCAAATTCGCTGTTCTTTTAAAGTCGGTTTTTGTTTTTTAAAAAATGTATTTATTATATAGTTGTATCTATCTATTGCTTAGTATATAGTCGATCATGCAACTGTGTCCTCTCTGTGTGAGCAAAATGTGTGTGCCTTTGTGCGGCATAAGTTGAATTGTTGTGTTATCTCTGGAATAATGCTGGTACCAACGCACGCATTAAAATCAGTCAAAATAATCATACATTAGTATATTAATATGCCAGGTCGTTCTTTGGCTTTATTTCTCTTGGTACGCTATTGTATTTCATGAGGTATTTGTCTAACATAGTTTGTCTCCCCCATTTTTGTTCGTTTCTTGGATAGCACATGTGTATTTGTATTAGTGAGTTCTTTGGTTTTTTATTTTTCGTTAGGGTTCCGGTTGTTTCTGTTAAGGGGTTTGATGTTCCGGGGGTTATTGTTAACGTACTCTTTGTTTTCCATTGATGCGTTGCCCAATTACTTGAATTGTTCGTCCTTGGTAAATCCGTCCTATGTATCCTAGGATCAAACTTGTTTCTATAAGCGGTATTTTATTTTTAATTCTTGTGTAGGATGCTAACGTGGCCTAAAGACCCTTCCTCCTTTATTCGGACTTGGAGCCGGGAACAGGTTGCAGGCGAAGTTAGTATATGGTACTTCGGTGTGAATTTACCTGGTTCGTGCTGTCAGAGCCAAGTTTTTTTTGACTATCTTCATCCAATGCGATCAGGGTGGATTGAAGTTGGTTGCACTGAATTCTTCAACTATCTTTTAACTCAATTTTTTTCAGCTTTATCGACCTCTCATCTTTTATATAGTTTGTTAGTCGAAACTGCTGTCTTCTGCTTGGCGTATGTTGATAAGCTGGATTATTTTATGGTGAAAATAGAGGTTCTTTGTTTCTGCTAGCTAGTGCAGCATCTTTGGTCCCTAATATGATCATTTAGGCCTTGGTTAATACCTAAAGCTTGACAGTTGTAGCACTTCACTGTTATGTCTTTTACGTTCGCATCGAAAGCATTCTTGGTTGTTCTGGTCTCATTTCTTTCTGACGTTTGTTCAAATATGTTTCTCATTAATTGTTTGAGTGTCGGAGTAGTGAGAATACCTTAAAATGTTATTTTCAACTATTGTCCTGACTCAGTTATCGATTAAATGATATACGTCAATATTTTGTGCCAAGCCGTACTCAGTGGGTAGTCCGTAGTACAGTGAGACTGTACTAAGTTTATTTAAATGCACATTTAAAAATCACATTTAATTCTATTTACTTTCTTTAACTCTTACACTTCAATAAATTAAAATAATTAACTTATGCAATCGAAAACAGCTGCTGAAATGTTCCCGCCATTTCCTATGGCATTCCTTCCTACTCTGTCTGTATTGGATTGGCAAAAGAGATAGAAAGGGCCCATACTAGAGAGGAAGAGCAATTCCGGTACTGTTGTTAATAAATGTTATTCTTCATGGCAACTGAGAAGAGGTATATATTTTGCCGCAGGTTTTATCTGGTTTTTGAAGCCTTTAGTTCTCTAAATTTAATTCATTGGCATTTAAATCATCTTTGAAATTTAATGCGAGTTCATAGGTTTTTCAGTTCTTCAGTAATTTCATGTAAATAAACTTCTGTTAGTAAATCAAAATCAGAAGCTACGGTAATTAAATGTTGAAATCTCTAGTCCATTTGCAATTAAGGTTATATTTTAAATTTATGAAATAGTATAATTATAAACCCAAGAATGATGTCTTTGACTGTTTTTTAGAATATAATCTAAACTTTTATTTGCGATTAACAAGAAACTATACTAACTTGTTTGATAGATTTCATTACATAGTCGACACAACACAAAAAGTAAATCTTTTGCTGTAACCTCGGTGGACACTAATTTTTCCGATAAATTTGATTAAGTTGTGTATGAGAATATGATCCCTTATATCCAGTACTTAACTGCAGAAATATTTTGTAAATTTGTTATTGTATTTTGAGATGATAGACGATCGTAACTCTTCTAAATGGAGTTTGACATTCTGATATTTATAAATAAAATGTTGTTTATGACGTTTTGTTATGCACAAAAGCATTAAAACGTCGACCCAATTACACTAGTCAATAGAGATTTTTAAGTGACGAAAAATTCAACAGCAAACCGCATTATCCATCACGTAAATAATAGTTTATAAGTCATAACTGCCATAATTTTAACAGCAAATTCTTAGAAGTAAATTATTTGAGCCTTAAAACCCCCAAAAAAATATGGGGCATTTTCATTTTTAACTTGTAGTGTAAAAAGTAATGATCTGTTCCTTTAATAGAAAAATTGTACAGAATCAGAAAATCTTCAAAATTAATGTTTACATAAAGAAAAGCTGGAAAAACCGATGTAAAGTGCCTGATTTAAAAAAAATCATAACTTGGTTGTAATAACAGCTGGAACCTTTAATATGCCTCCTTTGATAGCTTATAACGTTGAGATTAATAACGCTAAAGATCGATATTTTACTTTAAGTAGATCTTGCAGAATTGCAGTTTAAATAATTTGTAGAAATATTTTACAGAAGTTATCGGATTAACCACGATAGTTCGATGGCGATAGGCTAAACATATTTTGAAAGTTTATAAAATGCACTTCACTTTCTATATCTTGGATTTTTGTTATAGTGCCGTAAAATATATTAATACTGTTTGTGAAATTTGGCTTAGACGACGGACCCTTACTTCTCCTCCTCCAGTCAGTGGAAAATAGTAATTTAATTAAAATTAGTAAACTGTATAAAGGTAACCATTAACTTAATAAACCAATGGAAAATAGACCAATATGCGCAGGAAATAGTTATGTAAATAAAAACGTAATGAACTGCCGAGGAAAGACATATAATAATACAATTTCCTATAGTTTTCATCTAGTGCCCCAACCTCAAGAAAATTCTAGATCCTTCCATGTGCCTTGACAGCTATTGTCAATGCACCGCTAGTTGGCTGTCACATATTTATACATGTACTGTAATATTTACTATTGTTTTAAACTAATTTCTCGGCATTATAGCGAAAATTCAAGATAGACAAATTGAAGTGGAATTCAGGAACTTTCAAAATATGTCTAGTATATCTCGGTCGGACTAGCTCATTAATACGCTGGGATATGCAAAATATCTTTCCAAATTTTGTAAATTCCAATTCTTCAAAAACTACTTATTTAATATAAACTTACGTCATGTATCCATTTTTACAATGATTAATATTCCAGTATTAGTTACCAGAAAGCTATAAATTTTTTCACTTTTAACTCCGAAAAAATGATCCAATCATGATGTATAAACGCCCATTAAGAATGATTTCTGATACTGTACAACTTTTCTATAGACGACATTACGATTCCTTCATTACTTTCATTATATTGTTATAAAATTTATCTACGCCGTCCCTGACTAAGGCAACGTCCCAATTAAACATCAATCACTGGGATAGTAAAAAAAGAACTAGAATTTTGGAATGAGGTAGAACGACCAGAAAACTGGACTTACGCTATATTGCGATATTAATTTCAGTATTTAGTTAGTACAGCTTAGCTAGTTGACTTTATATTTGTGTGAATTGTTATTTGAAATCAGCTGTTGTAAATATTCGATTTTTTATGTGTAAAGACAGTTCTAGAAAGTGAAGTGATTATCAGTTTTTAACATTTATTAAATTTGAACCCACGATGTTTATTGCAATATAAACAAAAAATCAAAGAAATTCGTATTTTTTAAATAGCTTACTTCTACGAGACTGCTGTTAAAATCTTGGCAATAATTATCTATAAAATAAAATGATACTGGTATAAGCGAATTGCTGTTGAATTTTATGTACGAAAATGAGTTCAATATTGGTCTATAAAATGGTGTACATTTATCCACAACATAAATCTGTTTGAAGCTTCTATTGTAGTTTAAAGTAGTCATGTAATATAACAGTAATTTGAAAAGTCGAAGACGTTTCATGTAAAAGCTAGTATGGGTTTTATAAAGATAGCTGATAGTGCATTTGAATATTCAGGTTAACATCGAAATACAGACTTTAACTTTAGTTTTTTTAGTTCTGAACTCACTGACAATGAGTAGGCTCTTGAAGAAGAGGTTCCGTCGCCACTTGACCCCTACCTAATTCACCTACAATTTAATCATGTGTTTTCTTTATTAATTGTTATGACTATAAACATTTCTTTTCTGTGCACTTTTCATTTTTTACAATTCCCGGCATTACTTCTTGATGGCTGGAGTACAAATGAGATATTGTATTAAATAGATGGAAAATGATAAGAAAGGCACGTGTGCGTATATGTTTACATTATGGTTGTCCAGAAGATCTACAGTTGTTCTGTTCTAGTAAATACTTGTTGTTCAACACCTACTGCTAAAAAAACTTTTACTTAGGACAAGTTTTCATTTCTGCAACACATATCTGTTTTGTATTTAATGATCTTAGAGGACAATGTTTTGATTGTCCCATTGACCTGGAGGTATGAGTGAGTTCCTGCAAAGAAATTATCTTTTGTGTATTTTTCTGATTATTCTTGGATTGCATACGCATTTCTACTTTAGACGGGTATTGGTAAAATAATGCAAAACTATAAATATCTTATTTATGAGAAAGCGTTCATTCAGTTCATTCATGTTACTAGCAATATCCATTAGTTCTAGGCAGTTTTTAAACACATCGATATTAGACTAATAAGACAACGTCTAATTCGATATATAAAATTTTGCCAGTCATGCTAGTTTAATTAATTTGGGGACTCATGTGACATCCTGAATTGAACACTGAAATAAAAACATAATTTAGCAGGCCCAGCTCTGTATAATAAATAACACAACTTTCTGCGTGAGTACTTAACATTTCATAGAAATCGTTCAGCTATCAATTGTATTCTTAGAAATGAAGTCTATGCTCTAATCTTTATCGTAAGTAAAAACAAAAAACAGTTCCTCGAATATCATCATTTATTACACTTCACATAGTCTTGCTTTCTAGGTAAAGAATGCCATTTGGGAATATCGAGGAGTTGTATTTGCATATTTTTCATAACATTAGAGTTTTCATAGAATTAAATGTTTGATCTTTTATGAAACGGTTTTCTTCAGAACAAATCAGATGTAGTTGCTTTAGGTTTAAAAACGCATTCAGTTTTAAGAGATAATTCAAAAGGAATTAGAAAACGAAATATTCGGCAACTCAAGAAACATTTTTACGAAAAATGCCACACTTTCATGGCTAACAAAAACATTTACCCTTGCCCATTGAGCAAGAATTAAGCAGCCAAACCTATCCGGACCTATAATTATCCTTAAATGTAAAACCACAATTCAAATATTCTAATAAATAATATTTATATAAATGGTTTTCTAAGGTACAAGGTAAACCGTATTTAGTAACCCTCATATTATATATTTCAGATATCATAGTTCATATGAACAATATTTTTGTTTTGGAAGAAGTAAAATGTTGGTAAACAATCGGTAAGTTGACGAGGCGCCTGACCTACAAAGATATAATCTATATCTATAATTTTAATCAAATAACAATGGATGTCAATATCAGAAAGGATTCATAAATTATTGCAGAAATGTTTTTACATTATTACAACTTTTACAATGTTTTACTATTTCTATTCCGTTTAAATACCAACATTATTTGATTTTCTACTCATTTATTAGATCACTTTTTAAATCTGATAGATATATGATTAAGATAAAGTTTGAATTAGAATTGTAAGTCAGTAAAAAAGTTTAAATGCAGTTAGACTGAATGCCACTTATACACTGAAGTAACATGAGTTTTTAAGATTTCCCTTCTTCTCCCAGAATCACATTTTTTCCATAAATAGTTCAGAATTTTATTTTCAAATCCTATAGCTTTACCAACTCTCAAGCTCTTAATAAAGTTATCTCATCTGGTACTTAAGGTTTTGGGAAGGTAAGGTTTTAAAATAATTTTAGCTCTCCAACACACTGAGCTTCTACTACTACTTCATATATATCTGGGTGTATCTTCTTCTTTGCTACTTTTTTTGTATCTTTTTCCTTTTTGTTGCTAGAGTTTTTTGTGTTCGGTCTTGTTTTCGATTTTCTTTCTGTTGAGGTTTTAAGCTTTGTTCTTCATCTTTATTCTATTTCTTTAACGTTTTGACTAAATTTTCTTGGTTAGGTTTTGAGTAATTGGTTTGCTTTGAATTCTCATGACTCCCACTATGGAAGTGTCTTTAGAACCTGGCTTTCTTCATTGTCTGTGTTATCTCCGCTAAAGCTAATCTAGGTCGGTTATGTCCTTAATGACTTAATTTTTTTGACAGAAGTCTTTGAAAAGTGCTTTTACTAAACATAGTACTGCTTCCCTCCCATTTTTTTCGCTCTGAGTCCATGGTTTTTGTCCTGCATTTTTAGCATCTTTTTTCTAAGTATTCAGTAGTTGTAGTCTCAACTCCTTTTTGGCTGACTGGGTAAGTTGTCTTCTTAGTTTCTTGCCATTAGCGTTTGAAGATCCAATGCAACAATGCCCTAGTTTTTACAATGTTCTTACATTATTAAGTTGTACTTGTACTATGGGAAGCAACAAAAACCAACAAAAAAATTTACCTGAGTTAACCAAGTTTTGATTTTCACCAGATGAAAAGACAAAAGTTTGGTGATGCCCCATATATCAAAGTGTTTATTCACTTGTTATTTGTATCTCAACTCAATTTAATATCTTTAAATGAGCTTACAGGAAATAAATATTATGTTTGCATATACAGGGTGTTTCTAAAATGGGTTTCAAATGTCTGCTGTGTATAGAACTCATTAAAATAAGCCAAAAAGTCCCTATTAACATGTGCCCTAAAACGCACCATAAGGAAGTTATATGTCTTTAAAAGGTCTGAAACAAAACTGTTTTTTTTTCTGTTATTTACAAATTAAATAGAAAAAATTATATTTTGAGCTCTTTTAAGGGCATATAACTTCCTAAGGGTGCCTTTTAGGGCACATGTTAATAAGGACTTTTTGGCTTATTTTAATGAGTTCTGTACACAGCACCCTGTAAGTGTTATGTTTTTCGTGCCTACTTATTTTACAATTCACTCTTCTTTTACCAGTTTTAGAACGTGTTTTATTCTTTCCATCAATTTTTAACTACTGTGAATAAACATGCATTTTGTTAATATTTAGGTTCGTCTTAGGCAATACAAATCATGTAAGGTGATAACAGCACAGTAGTGTACTAAATTTATTAAAATGCCTTTTCAAAGATGACTTATTGTTTTGGATCGTTCCCATATTCGGCATTTTGAGGACAATCCAAACTCAGATCCAATCAAAATTAAAGCTTTTTGCATTGCAATATGTAGTAATTTGTAATATTCTCTCATTGATCTAAAGAAAACTCAATAACTAAATATTTATCTATAATCAATATTAACCTGAATATTTAATTGCACTCTCAGCCTTGTATATAATATCTATATGTTTTACATGAAATACCTTTCAAGTTATTGTCATATTATATGACTGCTTTATATTACAGTATACGTTTCAAACAGATTTATGTTGTGGATATCTGTGTCGACGTTTTATTGTTTTAGGGGAAGATAACGAAACGTCATAAACAATAGTTTATTAAAACATATGAAAATGTCAAAGTTTATTTGGAAAAATTATGATTGCATATCATCTTAGAATATGAATATCAGTGAACAAAATATTTCTGCAATTAAGTGAAACGATAAGTATACTGTTACATATATTGTTTGTTGTAAGTTACTAAAGAGTAATTGAACAAATGGGTGGGATAAAATTAATATATTACAACTAAACTGAATTTATATGTAAAATACATAAATAATATCACATAAAATAATAATGTCAGTTACAATGAATCCCGCACTGGGAAAAATATAGGTTTGACGTTGAGTACAAAACTGTTTGTTAACACATCTATGACTCCCGTGTCAAGAATACCATCGAATTGATGGACGCAGTGTAGGACATTCTAAGACATTCACATATTTATATACAGTGATACCATTAAAGTCGGCATTTTTTTATTAATAGAGCTAACTAAAATAGGCATCTAGCCAGTTTGTGTCACTTAATCCAAAAAATATAGTACATTGTAGTAAATTTAGAAAAAAAATTTCATAATCTGTCCCAATTAAGCAATCAAAATAATTGAAAAAGTAACATTTGACGATTTTGTTTGAGATTTCAACCATGCACGACAGTTTATGAATAATAATTTTATTGCTTAATAGTTGTAATTCAAATTCGACCTCCAAATTCATTGGGATCTGAGAAACTATAGGAGATACAACGAAACTTAAATGGGGCAAAATGGCGTAATTTTCGTTTTTCTTTTCATATTCACCGACAAATTTTATTATAAAATAACACGTTCTAACGGTCAGATGAAAAAAAAATACAAAAATCGCTACGAATATCATATTAATTGCAATCTGATATGCTTAATATTCTTCAGATGTTGGTATTTGTATAAAAGAAAATGTGTTTATACAAGTAACTACCTAAGTTTTTGTTATTTGAATGTTTTGCGCCTGTATGTAAATTGTAATAAACTAACTATAGACGATATTCGACATAATATAAAATAGAGTTTTACGGACATAAAATTGGTAAAATTAAATTTGTACGTTATAAACTCACTTGTTGGGAACGTACCGGTTTCCCATACCAATTAAATTTAGTTAAAGCACAAAAAATAATCAGTCAAACTTGCTCTGTTTTAAAAGTAGGCTGTTCGATAATTTGAAAACTTAGTATTTTCGGCGTTACTATGACCTGCTATAATGATGTTTAGAAAATTAATATAACAAACTGTCATGCAAAATAATGACTAGACGTGATTTTTGCAGAAATGGGTACTAGACAAATTTTAAATTTAAAGTTTGAAGCAGAAGTTTTATCTAAACTCTTGAAAACGATAGATAATTTACGGTAGTTAATCATCCCGCTAGTCAGTCTGTATCTCAAAATTGATAGGTCTGTTAATTCTGAAATAATAGATGCGAATGAAATTGTCCGTGTTAAGGTAGAATATTTTTTATCATGTACAGAAATTAAAACGAGATTTTCATGTTAGAATTGAGAACCTTATATCCAGATTTTAGTAATGCAGTCAATTTTTAATATTAATATTACCCTGCAAAATGGAATATCAAGGCGTTCCTCAGATCTTTAATTTTCCGCTCTCGGAAAATTTTTGACTACGAAAAGCAAAAAAGTCTTAACTTTGACTCAGGATAGCGTCGTTTATTAATTTTTTCAAAAACTTACTGAAAGTTTAAATCATCAAATCCCACTAATATTTACTTTTAGGTACTATAATATGAATTTTACTGTTACAAATCTTCCAATC
Source organism: Octodonta nipae (assembly GCA_034190945.1). NCBI lineage: Eukaryota > Metazoa > Arthropoda > Insecta > Coleoptera > Chrysomelidae > Octodonta > Octodonta nipae. The sequence continues at coordinate 93,723,870 of CM067216.1, read as the reverse complement.
TATTTTTAATTTGCGTAACTTTTATAAACGTCTTAAATTATTTTGAAACTATAAATTTATAATAAAACATATGTTTACTTTCTGTTGTATGAAAATATAGTAAATAACATCTTGTTAGGTTAGATATTTTTATTTACTATTTGGGTAGTTTGTGATAAATTTTATTTACGCTATACAAACTAAAAACAAAATAATTATTATTGTTTTCAATGAGATTTACTCATCTCACATGTTTTTGTTATAGTTCAGATTAAGTTTGTAACAAAAACAAAATATAGTTGGATAATTTCGAAAAATGGCTTGGAATACGGCTGTCATTTACTTTGTTTAGTTTTGTGGTTTACTGAACTCAGTGTCGAGTGCATCGCTCCCTTCCTAACCTTTCAACTGACCAATAACAGAAGCATATTGTTACATGATGTTAATTTCCTCAAAATTCGGAGCGGCACAGTAATATTATGTTCCATTTTATATCATTTGTGCATCCAGTCATACATTAACACCTTATTATTTTTTGAAATGGTGGTCAAACCACGGGTAATTGACTTTAACGGGCTCCAGATCTAAAATTCTAACAATTCATTGTGTGAATTTATTGCTTTACGAAACAAACTTTGAGTCTGCAAAAACACCTGTTGCAATTGATATCTGACTTTAGAGGAAACAGATATTTAATATCAAATTTTAGATTGATACAAAATAGACATCATATATAAAGTTATAGTTAATTTCAAACCAACATCACTGATTTTACATGTTTTCGATTTAGGGCCAATAATTAGTCAATAAGTAATTTTTTTGGTTGAAATTTTGTCATTTTTTATTTTTATTAATATACTAACAATGTTTTCAGTGAAATAAAAAAACACTTAAAACAGTGAAAACGTAGAACGTTAGAAACAACTTTCGTGAATATACTTATTGTCTGGAATCCATAGCAAATTAGAGCGAAAACAGAAAAAAAAAATAATTTTTCAAACCTTATTTGCTTATAAATAATTTTCAGCAATTTTGTGGCACAGCGCGCATAGAGACACTCATTATACTTATAGTCTAGACCTCATTTCTGCCAAACACAGAAATCTCTAAAATTATCTAATTTTCTAGAATTAGAAACTTTGGAAGAGAAATTTATACATGTTCTAAATCATTTATGAGCCCATATCAAAATGCACCACTTAACGATATGTTTTTGCGGTAGGGTGTTGTCGGTCGAATATACACCCTGTATGTATAAATTAGCACTTTCTATTTCCATAAATGCAATTATGCATTAATTACCCCATCCTACAAATCAAAATTGCAAAATGAGGAATCACATATTTATTAGAATAAAGAAAGAAATCCACCTATCAATTCTCATGCCTGCAACTTTTGGTTCCCGAGAAATAATGAATTATTTAAAAAACAATTCTGCACATGCTCTTCAACAAATACTTGAATTTTTGCAAAATGTGTAAACTTATTTTATTTTATTTTGGGACAAGAGATTATATGCACCAATCTTTCTGCGTTCGAATTTATAAATTTTTCAAAAGTCCCCATTTTCCCCATGCAGAACTACATATTTTGATTATTCATGTGAATTTTCTTTCCTCCCATCATTTCTGCGAGTAAATAATTAAGAATCAAAGTGTAGTAAAGACAATTTGTGAAAATTACACAAATTGCTTTCTTATAGAAACATTCTCTCACAGGTTTAACTGAAAGAAACCTGGTCTATGGATCTGTCAACTAGTTTTCCTGTGTAATATGTGTGAATGCGTATTTCAATATACTTATCTGTTTAGAGAGTCGTTAGGTTTCGATTACCTATCAGAAATCGTTCTCAAACCTTTTTTTTAAAGCAATTTGCAGATTATGTCGAGTTCGCTTGACTTTTCATAATTGTCAACTTGTTTGACAATTTTCAATGTTCCGTTGCTATTTAACTGATTTAGAGGTTACTTCTAGCTATGTTGATGACATTTTTATACTTCTTTTTAGACTACATTAAATTTAGTTTTGAAATAGACAATGGAAATAGACTTCCATTTTGGACATATTGATTGAGCAATCGAATAACATCACTAAATCACTCGTTAAACGTAAACAAAGCAGTTATTATATCTTTATGTGATAGAGCAAACGTAGTTTCATCAATAAATGAAATTTTTGTATTTTTGAGAGACTTACGTTCCGCAAAGGAAACTGTAGAACAAATTGAATATACAAGACACTTTATAAACATAATATTAATAAAATTGACAAAAAATAAAGAAACTAACAAGCAACACAATGTACTTCTAATTTCATTAATTATTATATATTGTCTCGGAATTGGAAATAAATCCAAAGAATCAACGATTTTTAAAACAAAAAAATAACTAAGATATAATTTAATAGAAATAAAATCAAAGTTGCAAAAATTGTATTTACAGTGTACCTTGTGTCTGTGGGAAACATATATCGGTGAATTATCAACAGCAACACAAGATCTACGGTAGACACATACAGATCGAAATTGGCAAACACTGTACTGATAATGGTATACATAAAACGAACTGGGACAATACCAAAATAAAACAAAGAAAAATACACTAAGAATAGAAAAATCAAAGAAAGGTTTGTTTGCTGTGAAGCAATGAAGAAACTGGGATTTCCAATTGTCCCCGACTTGACCATACAGTGTATGGCAGCCGACTCCCTCTAAAGCACGCAGAACGTGCCTTTAGGGGAAAATTCACTAACCGCAGATATCCTCGATATCAAAAGGGTTTAGCTCTGTGAGAGCCCTTGCCAGGTTATCAGGCCCGTGGTTGGAGTCGTGGCAGCTTCCCATGAATTTTCTGACCGCCCGGGCTGTTCCTAACAGAACGGCTTTTAGTTGGTAAAGATCTTCCTTCAGACCGTGGTATTTTACGTTATTTAGTAGAAGTTTTGGGACTACTCCTGTTGTTGACATAACAATTGGTACAGTTCGTGTGTTGTTCATGTCTCACTGTGTCTTTATTTGAAATTCCAAATCCCTCTATTTGGCTATTTTTTCAGACTGTTGAATATTTATGTTATTGTTGTTAGGGATTGCTATGTCAATTAAGGTTGTTTTCCTAGAGATTTTATCTACTAAAACTATATCTGGTCTATTGTGAGCAACAGTGCGATCGGTCAGTATCGTGCGGTCCCAGTACAGCTTGTAGTTGTTATTTTCTAAAATAGATTCTGGTTTGTATATATAGTAGGGATTTCCAATTATTATTATGATGTATTATGCTTTACAGAAATCGATCCCAGGAGAGAAAACTCACATGAACAATAAAAATAGGTATTTACCCCCTTAATAACTAAATAAATATTTTAGAAAAATAAACTACAGCTTTCCAATAGTGATCGATTGAATACTTTCAACGATTACTTACTTCCCACTGAGGCTTAAGAGGCTATTCCATGGGCCAGTATAACTGCTGAAATGCCAGGGAGTTGGCGAGCTAGAAGCAAAGGCCGCCAATTAAGCACAAAAAAAGCGCAGTTATAAATATCGAGGTTTTGTTCATTTACTCTTAATGTATATTTGAAATACAAGAACGGCGGTATAATATTTTACACCATTAACTTGTCGGTTCGCCAGTGGATGATCCCCTCCCCTCCTCTTCTCAATATATTTTGTGGGTCATAACTTCGAAACTAATTCAAATTTTGATAATTTCAGTTGAGCTATGAACCTATTCTGAACAACGCAGATAGTTTTGGAAGAATATGGAAGCTTCATTATTACAGAAGATTTAATATGATGTTAATTGACTGATATGGGTTATTTAACTTCTTGCATCTGTTCCGGATTTATATACAAAATTGCCTTTCTTTTATGCAGACGAAAAACTGACTTCTTTCTGTTAAAATTAATTCTCAAGTTATGACGTAAAAAGGTTTTTAATATAATTCTGTACGTTCATACCGGATTATCCAGTTATTAAGATTTTTCACGTCTTGTTTGCGGATTTGTAATCGTTGACGTTCCTTAACAGTTTATAAAGAAGCTTGGAAAACTTATTGCTGTTTGCACAAAAAATTATTTTTTATATTACTTTTTATTTGTTTGAATTTGTGCAACTTTTTGGTGATATTAGGTATTAACATTTACCTAGGAACTTCTACTAAGGGGATGGTCTTCCGTTAACATTAAATCAGAAGAGAAGGTTTCAAAATTGGAAATTTTGTAAATAAGTTCTATAAATTAAATAATATCCGGTCTACCAGAACAATAACAAATTATAGATATGGTTTGTTTATACAGATATTAAATAGAATCATGTTACACAATTAATTTAGTAGACATTGTAGAATATACTAACAAAATTGATACTCGTTCTTACAGGTTAATTTTGACAAACTTCTCAGTGCTGCAATGAGCTGAAATTTTGCATATAGATGCCAATCGGTGAAACTAATAAACATTAATATATATATATAACCGACTTCTACCTATAACTAAAAAGCTCTAGCAAATAAATAACACATTCAGTGTTGTTAGGTACCTACCCAGGAAGTAAAAAATGTAAACATTTAAAGGTGCTCATTCTGTACAAATTAATTACCTATCAATCTAGTATATTTTGAAGCCGGTGCCAAACAAATATAAAATCCTTCATTGCGTACTTATCTACTAATTCATCAAACATGATTGTTGCTTGGCACCGACTTCAAAAATATACTAGATTGGTAGGTAATTAAATTGTACAAAATGAGCACCTTTTAATGTTTACATTTTTTATTTCCTGGGTAGGTACCTAACAACATTGAAAGTGTTATTTATTTGCTAGAGTTGTATTTTGTTTTAATTATTTTTAGCTTTTTAGTTATAGGTAGTCGGTTATATATATTTTTTGAATGTTTTATTTTCAACTTTTTAGTTTTTATTTGAACTCAGGTAGTTTTCATTCTTTATTTTTTATTTTGTATGTATAACCTTAATAGACAGAACCAGGTAACATCGAAAGCCTCAGAATTACACAATGATACTTTCTCATTTAAACTGACACGTAAATCTTTACGAACAAAATGTACTAGTACGCGTTGACTTAATAAGCCCAAAATATATTTATGCCGTATGGACTACGCCACGTAACCTTTTTTCAACTTTTTTTGACAACCCTGTTTAACTATAGATAATTCCACTCCAACCTATGTACCAACCATCCTGCCCACGGACAAGCATAAATTTGTTAGCTGCCTTCTGTAAACTATAGGAAGGAGTAGAATCCATCCCATATTTACGGCATCAAATCCGTCCTATATTTCAACCATAGAATATAACTCCTTGTCGGCTAGCCCATAAATTATTTCAATTTTAACATTTAATATTATCGCCCTGTGTAACATTAATTCCTCTCCACACTTTATGCAACTTCTTATGGGCTATAAAAGAAATAATTTTTTAATCACACTGTATAAATATAATTTAACTCCAGTATATATTTCAACCATCCTGTATATGATTTGCTTATGTCCACATCATATAACATATATATCACCCTATATAATTTTAATTTCACATTTTTTCCAACATTTTTATACCACCAAACGTCCAGTGCATCCTATATTCCAACCATCCTGTATATACGGCTGCCTACGGACCACTATCATTCTAGTCCGTCCTATATTTCAATCATCATATAAATACAACTTCTTCTATCACTTTACTTTGTGATTTTGTTTGCTATAACTAAACATTCTGTGTATAAACGCACCAAATAGCAGTTTAGAATTTGACATGTGTTGTCACTGAATTTTCTATTAGGCCGGGAGAATGTGACAACCAAAAGCACCGCCTTCGCAATATGGAAACATTTTTATTTAAATAGGTATTTGCCTGGTATACAAACAAAACGAGCTTGATACTAATTTATTTAAGGAGCCGAAAATACTAAGCTTTACTACCTATATGCTTGAAATGTACATAGAAAATTTTCAAATTCGCAATTAAAATTTCCAGTGCCTAAAATTCCCGACCTATTACGTTGGAATTAAAATATTTATAAGGAAATGTCCGTTATGTCATTTCGATGAAATTTTTGATAAGAATTTTGGAATTTTCGGTGATTTTCTACAAAAATGCAAGTTGCACGTCGCAGAAAAGTATATGAGATCACCTAAGGATCTTCCTTAATAGATTAAAAGTTAAAAAACTATACACATCCATAAGGAGTTATCGAAAAATCGACTAAAATATTAGCGATATTGGTCGATTTCCGTGCACGCATGTGTTCATTCACAAATTTTATCACTTTACCAATAGAATTCTTTTCCAAAATTTGAAGTTTCACCAATCCGGATATATACTCTATTAAACAATACCATATTCATTCAAAACGGTGCACCACAGGAGAAGAAATCAGGTAACATACATAAAAAACAAAGCGAAAAAAATACGCGACGAATTGATAATCTCCTCCTTTTTGGAAGTCGGTTAAAATTGAACAAAATCTGATTACCTGTGAACTAAATAAAGAGAAAATGCAACACGTATTTATTTGAATGTGGGTTCCATTATAGGCAAATATTCAACAAATAATATGAGCAACATATTATGTGGAATTTAGCAAAATCTATTGTATTTATATTCCAAATCAGTAATACGTCATTAGTCATGCTCAATGGGTCACGCAACCCTTATGTGGATCAGTTAGCATTATTATATGTCCTTAGATGGTATCGCTTGTAGGTGATTAGTTTCTGCAGATGTTTAGCATTAATGTTCCCTATTTGAACACTGGGTTCGCTGATAATGTTCTTATTGGAAATTATGAATTATGTCTGTCTAATCTTGCTTCTGTAGCGGTGTGCCTTCTTGTGGGCTACCTTACCCTAGTCCTAATTAATGTTTAGTCCATGCGTGATCTTCTAATCCGAACCTGTTTATCCCAGACCCATCGGCAGAGGTACAATGTACAGACTTCCACCCTTGCAAGGTATGCTGTAGGTGCAGTTGGTACTATAGTGAGTGTCCGGCTTCGTTTTCGTTGTTCATATTCGTCAAAGTGTTGCTGCTTTTGAATATTGATGCCATGTATATATTAAAGTAGCTGTCATGATTGCTTCTCCCTGCCTCCTTAGTTTATCGAGTTCGTCAAATACCGTCTTGAGGGTTCCCGAATATCCATTCGTCAGTAGATTTACCCTTAGTGCTACTGCTTCACGTTTGAAGGCATCGTCGATAGTCGAAAATAGGAAATTAGTTTTTTTGGAGAAAAATTAGTCGTTAATGAGTCTCGCTCAAGTCTTAAACCGGACTCGATAAGCAGTCTATCCCTTTGACTCAGTAAGGGCCTTTAACGGGACTCAGTAACAACGGAAAAGTCAACCCCAGGCTCCTGTGGAATTATCGCCGTGAAACCATAGATTGGATTTGTACAAGTGGTACTCGCCCGAAAATTTAAAGTGCAAAAGCCACTAGTGATTGTAGGTTTGTTTGTTGTTGTCAGCTCACTTTTGTGTATTCGTCAGCGTGTTTAGTAAAAGGGGATTAAGGAGATAGTTGCTTGGGAGTAAGTATTTTTAAAGTATACTATTCAGGTTTGTTAGTGCCAAGAGACCTGTGCCGATTTTTTGAGCTGTGTTATCGGTTTCAGTTGAAACGTAAGTCAGAGGTTCTAGACTAAGAAGCGATCGAGCTATTCGGGATTTTACTTCAATATGTTTGTTTTTGTTAATACTGGCATCGGATACCCCAAAAAGGTCAAAATGTGCAATGTCTTGTTTTCGTAAGGATATATAGAAGAAATAATTTTGATAGATTTGCTTCAGAGAGCTAATCATCGACCAGATAGGAATTCCATCCTTGTCTATCTTAAGTAGTCAATAATCAAGTAGTGGTTTTATGGATGCGATGTCAGTTGTCTCTTCATTTTCTCTTAGATGTATTTGCTTGATTCTTAAGAGCGTTATAGTTTCTGTGTTCTAGTTTTGCAGTAGGGTTGGCTGGCAGGTGCTCCTAGTTCCCTTTTTCGAGTACATCTACGATTTTCTTGTTCATAAGAAGAGTCGACACATTCAGTACCACAAAATTACAACTGCCTAACAAGTATTTAGCGAACATATGGACTTTTTGGACACCAGGGTTAGTGAACACTGTATGGCTAACTCTAACTGAGACCAAACCAAGGTAGTCCACAAGACCATGCAGTGGTACAGTAAAACTTTGATAGAGACCACATTCATAATTTTCAACAAGAACTTTATCAATGAATCCAGTTTCTATTAAGAAAGTTGTGGAGGAATCTTTTCGAACAGTTGTGGATACGCATCCACAGAATCTAATGACCATAGAGTGACGCCCAATAAACAATATACGGCGCCACTGATTTGTCCCGATAAGGATCCAGTGAGAATGACTAGTATAATTTTCTGTATTATACATGATTCACTTGATGGCGATATCCAAAGATAATAAAATTCAAGAAGTTGGAAGCTCAAGCAGCGTGTTACATTGTGTATCTTCAGGCGACCAAGCAATATGAAATTTAAAGATATAGTGATTTTTTTTATGAAATAAGAATGTAGTTTACTGTCGGTAAAAGGGGTATTTCACGTGTAGGAAAAAAATTAAGTATTATAAAATGTCTTGTTTTATTAAAATTTCCGATACGTTCTCACCATCGTAATTAGTGGGTGGCAATTATCGTATTTACCATTACGTTCAGTCCCAGATATTTTATTTTCTATGGGCATGTGTTTATTAGTTCATGAAATGGCTCTATATTTCAACGTTCGTTACGAAAATATTATTTTTCAGATGCCAAACACAACAAACACGTTGATTTTCAATACCGTCAGGAGTTTTTGTTTAGGTTATTTCATAAATCTGTATTCATGCTACATATATGAATTTTACTGTGTAAAATTTGTATAATTACATCTAGAGTGAACATCCTAACAGTTGCTGTATATTAAAAACTGTTTTCTTACAGTTTTCTAAGAAAATGTTTCAAACCGTTAAGAGAAAAACTTTTTGGGAAAAACCAAACTGATCGACATATTTAGATATTGGATGTATCCAATTAATCTATTGCTATTCAAGACTTCTATACTTGTTAAATCCAGTGGTTGTTTGTATCTTGTCAAATATTGCTTGTGATCTTTAAATTCATTGTAACATACGATGGGTTATATAGACGAGTGACTCGGTTGAATGCGCTCGGGCTTCAAAATAGATCTAAATAACTCAAACACAGTGTTATACCATTTTAAAACGAATCTTGATGTTAAATTATATCTTGAGGGAGGTAGGATATGCTCCAGAATCCCAAAGATATAGAATAACCAAACAAAACAGTACTCCAAGTGGGTAAATCACCAAACACCAAGAAGAACGTTTGTCTAGAGAATTCCCAGGTATAAAATCCAAATATAACTGCCAAATACTATCATACCAAACTAGAATTTTGGATACCAATTGCTCAAGTGAATTAATTTGGAAAACTGAGAATCCAATAACAATTCAATAAGACATCCGTCTATATTAATTAGATACATCGGCTTTAAGCTAACATACTATACGTTGTGGCTAATAAGCATTAGATATTAGCAATTAGTTTTCTCGTACATAATGGACGACTTTAATACCAAAATGGGAAAAGGACAAGAGATATATATCATTGAGTAAATTCATATTTAGTAAAATGAAGACAAGAGAAGATTAAAACAATTTATACATATTTTAACTAATTACTCTATACTAGCTTTTTAAAGACATTCCTATAGAAAACGTATTCAAGAAACTACTAACTTCTAAATCATTGAGATCCAGTTTCTTTGATTCATCAGATCCGTACCATCAAAGATGTAAAGAAATAATTAAATTAATCATGAAAATCAAAATATGAGCTAGGAAAAACGTTTTATATGGGATTGTCTGTTTTAGCCAGGGCAGTCTTATTTTATATACAAAAGTAGTCTACCAACGAATGTCGAGCCTACTGGTCCTGCTATCTTTGCTCCATTCTTTGGATGTCCTGGGGGCACCGTTCACCGTGTTCTTCAATGTAATCGCACCAGTTGTCAGGAAATTGTATAGATAAATTTTCTGACAACTTGTACGATTACATTGAAGCAATGCAATGTAGGCAATTTATAACTCATTTTGGGGTCCAGTTTTTCAAAATCCATTTTTTCGGCTATTTATTCAGAATAATTTTAAAGTTCCCCATAAAGGTTTAGCAATTGATACGAAGCTTCTCTTTGCTTCCATTTTAACCTGAATTATGTGGTTTGTGAATGTACACTTTTAGTTTTTCTGTAGTGAGACCAGGATTGTATTAACAAGTATATTTGAAACAATCACCATCTTTATTTAAATTATTCTGGAACTGTTTTGTAAGCTCAAGTTTAATATGAAGTGGCGGAATAATTATATTTTTTTGACTTATCAATGGTTCATCAACGATGTGTTATGTTTTCCTACAGTCCTATTTATGCTTGCCGAAAACTCTTTCCTTACCAGTGTTCCGTTTTTCCACGACTGTCCCACATGCAAAGAAAACTATGATATTTTGTGTATCCACTTTGCTGACCCAACAGGGTTCCGTATATACAATATACTGATACCCTTATAATATCACTCAGGATATCTGCCTCTGTCACATCACAGCAATTTTCTCCTAAACTACTGGACGGAAGAGGTTAAAATTTGGTATCAATATATGGTTTGGTGACCCGATCAGGAGTACATATCGTAAATGAAGAAATTTTGATTTTAGGGGTACGTCTGGGGAAAAAACTAAAAAAATCGACCGCCCCCCCCTGATCTCCGAAACTACTGAGCCTAAAATTTTGAAAAAATAGGAAATATAGAACGTTGCCCGAATTTTACAGGAAAAATAAGGAGAAACCATTAATATTAATTTTGGGGGGCAAATTATAGAATTAAATAAAAATTTAAAAATAAAAAAATTTCAAACGCATCATGTAATATATCAAATGAAAGGTCTCATTCTGAGGAACACAAATATATTTTTTCATATTTAATATATTCATATTTTTCATATTTAAAAAAATATTTAGAAAGATATTAACGAAAATATACCAAAATTTACCTATCCCCCACTTATCTCCGAAACTATGAAACGTAAAGTTCTGAAAAAAATTAGAGGTATAGGTTCTGACCTGAAGGTTACTAGAAAAATAAGGAGAAACCTCTAATTTTAATTTTGGGAGGCAAATTACAGAATCAAATGGAAAATATAAAGTTAAAATTCTTTCTAACCCATCATGTTATATATCAAATGAAAGGGCTCATTACAAAGAAAACAAATATATTTTTTTCATATTTTTAAAATAAATGAATTAAAAGATATTAAGAAAAATATTTAAAAAATTACCCATCCCCCCCTATCTCCGAAACCATAAGCTGGAAAATTTTGAAAAAACAATGGAGGTATAGCCCGTCACCTGAACTTTACTGGAAAAGTAAGAAAAGCCCTAATATTCATTTTGGGGGGCAAATTATAGAATTAAATGGAAAATATAAAATTAAAATTGTTTCTAACCCATCATGTTATATATCAAATGAAAGGGCTCATTATGACGAAAACAAATATATTTTTTTCATATTTTTAAAATAAATTAATTAAAAGATATTAACAAAAATATAAAAAAATTTACCCATGCCTCCCCCCCTATCTCCGAAACCATAAGCTGGAAAATTTTGAAAACAATGGAAGTATAGCCCCTCACCTGAACTTTACTGGAAAGATAAGAAAAAATCCTAATATTCATTTTGGGGGCAAATTATAGAATTAAATAAAATATAAAATTAAAATTGTTTCTAACCCATCATGTTACATATCAAATGAAAGGGCTCATGATGAAGAAAACAAATGTATTTTTCTTATTTTTAAAATAAATTAATTAAAAGATATTAACAAAAATATAAAAAATTTACCCCCCCTTATCTCCGAAACCATAAGCTGAAAAATTGTGAAAAAAATGGAAGTATAGCCCCTCGTTTGAACTTTACTGGAAAAATAAGGAAAAACTCCTAATATTCATTTTGGGGGGCAAATTATAGAATTAAATGAAAAATAAAATTTGTAATTGTTTCTAACGGGTCATGTAATATATCAAATCACAGGGCTCATTATGACTAATACAAATATATTTTTTTATTTTTTTTAAAATGATTATTTTAAAATATATTAAAAAAATTACACATTCTTCCCCCTTATTCCCCAAACTATAAGACCTCAATTTTTTTGTTTATAGGAAAAATATGAAAAAAACCCTAATTCTATTATTTGGCCCCCAAATAATAGAATTAAACGCAAAATAAATTATTAGAAAACCCCTCATAGTAATTTTAGGGACAAATTATACAATTAAATGGAAAATAAAGATTCAATTTTCAAACGCATCATGTAATATATCAGATAAAAGGCTCATTATGTGAATTACAAATATATCAAATTTTTAAATCATTTGTTTAAAAGATATTAACAAAAATATTAAACATCGATATAATTCCCACTTAGAAACTACACTATTTAAATTTTGAAAAATATATTTTATTTGTATTTTTTAATAATTTGAATAACATATTTAATAATTTATAATTTAATACTTGACCTATTTCGCCCTTTATCTTCCAATCTACAGAGCCTCAAAACTCTGTATTCTGATAAAAATCAAGCGAATCGTGAAGCAGATAAAATAAAAAGTCTATGTGTAGAAAATCAAAGTGTATATTTTTTATAAATTTAAAACGCTTCCTTTAAAAGATATAAGGGTAAATACACGAAAATGCACTCATTCCCTGCTTGTCTGAAAATGGAATATTAGAATCTTGAAGGTGGTACGGAACCCTAAGTATGCGAGTCCAACTCGCACTTGACCAAATTATTTAAATCCACCCACACTTCTTTATGTTTAGTGGAATGAGATTGGGAATGGAAGCCATTTTATTTCCGCGATACACTCCTTCGATAAGGTGTTGTTGATGCGACATGCTGAAGGCAATGGTTTAATGTTCAGTCGATTTCTTTGATAAACTTAAATTACGAATGAATCTCACATTCAACTCAAAGTAACTATCTTCACCGGGGCAGACTGATATTGAATAATGTCAACACAAAGGTAGCAATCTTCAAGAAGACTTTTGTGCCCAGTCCATGTCATTGGTATTATAAGCGAAAATCCTTTTCAATAACAAATACAAGCACGCGGGAAACCTGCGTACACATAAATTTTGTGAGAGACATCTCCTCTGCGTGGCTTCAGCCTAAAGCATTCTCCTAATTATAGTACAGGGAGTAAATGTGGTGTAAAATAAACTATTTGATATTAACGATTTTGCAAACCACAAACTCCAAACTTAAACACACTAAGTCGTTACAAAACTGATAGGTTTATATAATTATATTATTACTAGTCAGTTAATAAAAGGGAAGTATCCAACTTTTATTTCTTAGTGTTATATTTTCAAAAATTTGGTTTCCCGCTGTTTATAACCTCAGAACATTAGCCAAGACAAGATTTTGTGAAATACTCCTATCACAATTAATCCAATCGTGATAATCCCTTTTTTCATATGCTTTTATTAGGTCGATGTGTACGTATGTATCTATCAATGTAACGGAAACTTTCAACGTAAATTTGACCAATTTATAGAAGTCCAATTAAGTTGAAAATTGGCACACCTGTCAAGGGCCGATGACATTACAATTCTTTAAGTTGAAGTTTCCCGTTTGTTGTCTTTTTGTCACCTTTCTTGACTAAATACAATTTCGTCTATTAAGTACTGCCATCTAGTTGGCAGTAGTAGAACTTGCTGCAATGAAATGGAAGGTTACACAAACATGAAATAAACTTTTTAATTATAAATACATCGTTATGAGACTAAAAACTAAAATCATTATAGTTTGAATAAACTAAAAAATATGCTTTAATAGCAAACCGAATGAAAAAGCAGAAAATAATTTTTAATTATGAACAGTTTATATTACAGCAGTAGAAAGTAAAAAGCGTGGGTGCATTCCACTATATTGGCATAACTCTCCTCTTAAAAAATAGTTGCCAATACAATAATTGTAAAATTTAATATATCAAGCACCACACGCTTTTTACTTTCTACTGCTGTAATATAAACTGTCCATATTTAAAAATCATACTCTGATATTTAGTTCGGTTTGCTACTAAAGCGTATTTTTTAGTTTTTTAAACTATAATTATTATTTAACGTTCATTAAACAGAATAAACTATTATAAAGTTGAGTAATATATTTTCAAAAGATAATTTATAAAGTCAGACTGTAATCTATTAATTGTACGCCGCACACACAGGCTTGAAATATTTCTAAAGTAAATTTCTTTCCAACACCTTAACACAATATTTAAAAGATAAATTCTGTTCTTTTGGAAATCATGGAAGCTTGAAATGTTTTGTACATTTCCTAATTATTTATTTGTGTATCACAATTTCGAAGATAGAGCCTGAAGCTATGAACTCAGCTAACCTTAAAAAGGTGCCAGGAAAGGGTGGTTGTACTCAAATATTTGATAAATTGATATTTTGTAAGTAGGGTTAAATTTCATCCCAAGCATATTCGTTTTGAAACTGAAAGGAAGATTCTGGATAAAATAACGAGAGGGTTATTGACCTTGTTTAATATAAAAAGACAGTATTTCTAAATTTTAAGATAATGTTTAATTTATAAAGGTATAAGTTACTCCCAGTCAGGATTTTATAAACTTAGGTCTTCGTTTTACATTACTTTTATGAGATCTAGATACATCCAGAATGTATTAATTTTATCGGATTCTGAGCAAATAAAATAATACTGAATATCGCAACAAAATCTTTGTGAATTTATGCAAGGTAATTGTATAATGATTACATTTTTAGAAGTCAGGGTTTTTAAACATAGTTTGCATACATATTGTCAATAATAAACAATATCGACTGTAAACCGCGACTAGTGTTAGTACACAATTGTATAAATTTAAATGAATTAAATGTAGATTTTTTTATATAGGTCTGGAGATTCAGATTATAACAGATATAAGTACATTGTTAACATTATTGTAGCTGTATACTTTAATCATTCTTAGCCTTGACAACTTCCCTTATTAGAATTGTTGGTTTACCTAAATACGAATACGTGTTAAAAGTTTTCAGTAGGTTTTATTGTTCCTCGTTATGTTGCTTATTATAGGTAAATTACTGTCAAAGGAATTCGTAACTGATGTGTCAGGTTAAGCATGT
Organism: Octodonta nipae; assembly: GCA_034190945.1. Taxonomy (NCBI): domain Eukaryota; kingdom Metazoa; phylum Arthropoda; class Insecta; order Coleoptera; family Chrysomelidae; genus Octodonta; species Octodonta nipae. The sequence continues at coordinate 93,708,638 of CM067216.1, read as the reverse complement.
AAGAATATTTTCTAGATCGTTCATTATATTATGGTTCTAGATCTAAACATCGAATAAAAAATTATATAATGTTTTATTGTTTTCACATTTAAATGAGAAAGTAAAAAAAATTACACCTTAACAATATGCATGTTTTTGTTTGATTTTCGCTTATATTTTGAAATATGTGAGCATTACGCCTCAGTCGAAAAATTAGTAGTTTTCTGAATGATAATTGTGGCATCTCTGGTTTTTATTTTTTCTGAGTTCTTTGGAAATAACACCATATAAACTTGAAAGTCTGTATATCTCAACACTCCAAACGTCTCAAAGGGCCCCGTTTTCAATGGTATTAACACAAAATGAACAAGAAATTAAAAAATTAAAAGGATTCGTAATGACAAATATCGTAATCACAATTTGACATTAACGATTGACCATAAAACTGATGTAACTAAGGGAATTTACTGCAAATTTGATATATACAGGATAGCACAAACATTTTTAAAGACCATGTAAAATAACAAAGCTTCTTTCAAATGGGAAGAATTTGAAAGAATTATCTTCAGAATTTTATGTGGCGCTCCTAGGTGCGACTTTGATAAGATAGTGCATTCGCCAAAAATGAGATCAAAGAAATTCTAATGTTCCAGATCTCATTAAAGTCATCAGGAAAAACGTAGGAAAAACCTTATGAACTATCCCGATATAGGGTTGTTCAAAAGGATATAATTTCATCCTTGATTATTGGCAACCAGGAACGGCTGAATTCTATACAAGTATAGTAGCTATACCATCGCTTTCATTTAATAAAATTAAAGCGGACTCTTTCAGCTTTAGTTTTGTGTTGTGTTCTTCTTTGTGTAATATAGTTGAATTTTGAAATTGTATGTTATGAGCAAGGTTATAGTGTTTACAGATCTCGATTGGAGCATTTTTCACAGATGAAAGCCGTAGAAACCGATATAAGTGATTATTTTTCAAGGAAATGTGTTCTAATAACAGGTGGAACATTAATCTTTATCGTAATAATATCTTATGACGTTGAGGTTAATTGTGCTCAAGGTCAGTTAAAAAGATCTAGCAGAATTCTAATTTAAATATTTTATAGAAATATTTTGCAGAACGTACTGTATTAATCACGATCATTTGATCAGGATATACAAAAATATTTTGAAAGAATGTACTTCACTTTATGTATCTTAGATTTCCAGCGCCTTAAAATGTTTAATAATGATAATGAATATTGGCTTAAATCCTAGCGAATCCTACTTTTCCTTAGATGTGGTGATAGTGGCAGATCCCGCCATTTGATAAAATTAAAAAAAATATGATAATAGTAAATATGTAACCATTAGTCTAATAAGCCAATAGAGAAATGCACTAATATGCACATACAATTGATAGTAAACAATAACCTAACACTGCGGAGAAAAAAAACATATAATAATTCAATGATTTATAATTGCCCTTCCTCAAGGAAATAATAGATTGGCTTCTGTGTCTTTACATAAACTGTCATTGCTCTTTTAATGAAACATTTATAACCATTTAAACCAAATATATGCCCAAGAGGACTTATAATTGAGCATTAAAAAGGATTTATGATTCTTCAAACTTTTCCATTGACGACATCCCTTCATCACTTTTCATAATATAAGAAAATAAAAGAAGTCCGTTTTGTTGCGGATTTAATACTATTTAAATAATTTACTTTTACTAATTTGCTATTCAAATCTTACTAATTATTTCCTATAAACTGTTACTAAACTAAAGGTACAAGTGAGTTTAGTCCAAAGCGATTTCTATTTTGCCCTATGGACTGGTGTATATCGGAAAGCAAAATTTTGTACCATTTATTTTCCACTATTACAAGCGAGCCTATGCAAAAGTTGGTTTTGTAACAGTGATCGAAGATAGTCGTAATCGTCCCAAATAATATACAAGGCACCCACTTTAAGTGGTAAAAATAAATACATAAAAAAAAACAAAAACCGACTTCAATAAAAGTAACTCAACTAAAGAGCATGCAAATTTTTTACTGCAACAACTAAATACTTTTTCTAAAGTCGGTCCCAAGCTGAACAGCGAACTAGGTACAACTAATAAATGTACTCCCAAATTATTTTCATTTTAGCGTGGCACCGACTTCAGAAAAATATTAAATTACTGCAGTAAAAAGTTAGTTTTTGTTTTTTAAAAATGTATTTATTTTACAATTTTTAGTGATGCAGTTATAACTTTTTTGATATTACCTAAAATAAGGAATTTTACTTTTAAGTAACATTTATTTTTTAACCAACCTCATTTACTGTTGAATAGAACAGAGTAACTTATTTTCTAAATATGTATTAAGAAAGTTTTGCATATGAGTCCAACTTAGGTGGATCCACTATATTGTGGAATCTAGAAGATTTGATTATATCATTTTTTAGGTCTATTAATTATATTGACATTCATTTAATAGTCTTCTCCGTGGAATCTTATAATAAATAATTATGCAGTTGTAAGTGGTATAGCATGAAAGGACACAATTTTTAAATACTAATAAACTTTGTAAGAGAACAATTTGAGTTATTATTAAAAATAAAGGTACTTAAACAAAATTTATACTAATTGTCAAACTTAGCATACAATTTGAAAAAGTGACATAAATATTATACAATTTATAGTGATGTGGCACAATTAGATATATTTTATAATTCAAATTGAAAAAGTTACATGAAATGATTACAGTATACGTTCCTGACCATGCAAATCTTTATATGAAGAATAACTTTTTCAATAAATAATATTCATACGAACGTTTTCCGTTTGAATCCAACTGATTAAGACACACTGTATATAGAGGCCACCAACTGAGAATCTCCATCTTGAAGTTGATTAACTGACACTTATTTCGATTTAATTCCAGTCTATTTTCAATTTATTATAATTTTTAGTGCTAACAGCATAATTGGATGCAGTTTTCAATTCTAACTTTGTTTGATTACTTACAATTTGAGATATTGTAAAAAAATAAAGGTACCTCTCTATTAAAATTGATATATTTTTTGAAACCTAGGATATAGCTGGAAATATTACATAAATACTTATTATACAGTTTTTAGTGCAATGGCATAATTAGATGCAGTTTTTAATTCTAATTACTTCTAATTGACCACAATTTTAGATATTAAAAAAATAAATAATTTTGAGCAAAATTCCTACTTACTGACAAACCTTGCCTACAGTTAAAGAGTGACATGTAATGATTACAGTATACGTTTTAAACCATGCAAATCTATTTATGAAGAATAACTTTTTCTCTTAATATATGCAGAATAATTCACAATCTTCACCTAGAAGTTGATTAACTGACATTTATTTTGATTAATACAATTTCTTTTGAATTTATTATTCTTCAAGTTTCGAAACATTTCCATATTCTAATACGAGCACCTCCACCAAAGCTTACTGTATAAGAAAGTCGGTAAACAAGTTTTTCCGGATTTTCTAAAAAAAACGGTACAAGTTATTGAAAAACATATGGGACCACTTCGGGATCCCCCGGAACTAATCCAATTTCTTTTCAATTTATTATATCCCAAGTTTCGAACAGAAACATTTTCTTATTTTAATCCAAACAACTCCATCAAAGTTTATTATGTAAGAAAGTCGGTTAAAAGTTTGTCCCGATTTTATAAAAAACCTTACAGGCTATGTTATTAAAAAATATATGCAACCACTTCGGGATCCTCCAGAACAGGATCCAGTATAAACTGTCGAAATTCCTTAAGCCGTTTTTGAGTAATCGCTGAACCCACATTAAAAACAGATACAGACGATCTCCTTTTTTATGAATCAGTTAAAAAGTCTCATTAAGAATAAGTCTATAAATAAACAATTTTATACCAACAAAGAGTCTTTATATCAAACCAAACTAAACTGATAAAACAAATACAAAAACAAATTAAATAATAGTTTTAACTAAACCGAATCAACAAACTGCTTTTGCTTTCAATACTTAAATCTAGTTTACTGCATTTTTGGCAGTTTTTTTTCTTCGTCGTTATCTGAACTTTACATGCGACACGATTTCCGATGTGTTATTTTTTAAACCCAGGATCACGAATCCGGTGTTAGAATTCGCCCTACACGTCACAATTTTTTTAACTTGCGGAAAACCGTCAAATTTTCAGATTCTTTCATGTTTTTCTGAGGTTACCAAAAAAATGTGACATGTAGGCGAAATTTTGACACCAGATTCGTGATCAGGAGGCAAACATAGATCTGAAATCATGTATCGAATCGCATGGAGAGTCCAAACGTTTTTGAGTGTGTGTGAGGGTAGTACAGTACTGTACTCTACAATGCAAACTTGATATCCAATGTATTTTTGCCTCCTGATCACGAATATCTGGTAGCAGAATATGGCATACACAACACAATTTTTGTAATCTTGAGATAAACAGTCAAAATTTCAGATATTTTCATGTTTGTTGAGGTTAATAAAAAAATTGTAACGTATGCTCTAATTTCTGACACCAGATTCGTAATCTGGAGAGGAAAATATATCGGAAATCGTGTGTCGAATGTAGAGTTCAGACAAATTTATCCTTTTTGTATGCCGTGTAATTAATTCCCAGCAGGTCCTTTAATATTGCACTCATTTTCCTCATCTGATATCTGAAGATACTTCCAGATAAATGAGGAAACAAAAATCACCACCTTTGTAGAAACAGCCGGTGTATGAGCCTTATTTTTCTTTCTTTTACCCTTTCTGTTTTTTGATCTTTAACTACTGTTTTTCTGAGACTAAGTTTTTGGGCTTTGTTGACAGTTTAGGCAATGATTGTTTATGATTCATGTTCCTTTTAAGTCAAATTCTGACGATTCAGAGAATATTGGTTCGTTGTCATCTTCTCTTTCTGACATTGGAACCATATAAGTCTATTGAAAACAAAATCATACTTACAAAACTTTTAGCGTTGTGGAAAACGGGTCGAATGGACCGTTATCTGTTACATAGCTTAGGGTTTATTAAAATATTTAAGTTTCCAGTCGCTGACTGTATGCTATTTTGTGAATGTAATAAGTTGCCTAATTGTGTACGATATACTGAAACAAATTTAAAATTGATTTGTAAGAATTTTTTTTGGTTGGTTGTGACTATAGCTTGCGTTTTGTAAATATAATAAATACATAGTGAATATTTTAAATCCTACACTCTTATTATGCTGACTTCCGACTGATTTATTTAAAGATTATACCATTTTTTAAAGTGACATTTATTTGAGACCCTGGCGTATTCCAAAGGTAAAACATAGTCCAGTCAATGAAGGCAAAAAATGGTAATACTGGGTAATTTGTAGCACCGATTTTCCTAGAAAATTGCATTTAGTTTCTACTTATCCTCTACCTCAAAGTTGACTCTGTGCCGGAAGTTGCTATTTTAAGCTATTTCCCTTCTCGGGAGTGAAAAATATTATACAAAAAAAGTCCGAGAACGAATCAATTAACTAATTTTAAGCAACTTTTGTTCCATAAAGTTTTTTATTTTCGAGTTAATCGCAAGTGAAAGTATTGATATTTCAACTAAAAAACATTTTTTCATAGGGTTTTTCGTAAATAATTTTAAAAATATGCACTTTAAGAAAAAAATCATTGGAATCAAAAATGTAGCATATAAAAAAATGTTGGGTTTATGGTTTCTGTAGAACCAATACAAAAGGTTGTTAAAATTTTGTTTTTATTGGTCAAAACAAAAATTGAAAGGTTTGTCGTGAAATAACTGAAAAATAATGCATTTTTCGGAAAAAGTTTATAAATAGTTGCTTAAGCAAAATCTTTTAATTTGGTTTGTAAAAGTCTCTACCATGAAAATTGAGCAAGTTATGACATACATAAGTTTTAAAAAAAATGTACAAAGTAGCCCCTAAATACTACCCCAGTTGAAATTAATTACTACCACTTCACAAATCATGTCAATTGAAAATGTATTTAACCCTTATTTTTGAAAGGGCTTAAGCTGAAAGTGTGGCCTAATAGGACTATTTACGAACATGTACAAACTTTAAACAGTCATATCTAACTTAATTTTTATCCTACAAAAAAAAACCTAAATTGAAAAAGATTTACTTATCTCTCATATTTTTTAAGTTATTTTGACAAAAAAGACCAATTTTTCCAAAATTACATAATTACAATATTCTCTTGAGGCTCGACTTTTTTCAAAACTACTTTACTACTTTAAACCGGTCAAACTTTTGAGCCTATTTGAAATATGTAAATCAAGTTATTTGGGAAGTGGTAACAATTAATTTCAACTGGGGTGGTATTTAGGGGGTAAATTGTAAATTAAAAAAAAAAACAAAAACAAACATCCTTATTTTTGCCATAACTCGCTTAATTTTATATAAAGAAACAAATTTAAGCACTTTATAAAAGTATTTATAAACTTTCCGAAAATGCATTGTTTTTTAGTTATTTCAAGATGAACCTTTCAATTTTTGTTTTCACAAATAAAAACAACATTCCAATAAGCTATAACTCCGTTTGTATTGGTTCTACAGAATCCACAAACTCAACTTTTTTTTTGGTTTTTTTATAAGCTACATTTTTGATCCAAATGATTTTTTTCCTAAAGTGCATATTTTTAAAGTTATTTAAGAAAAACCGTATGAAAACATGTTTTTTTGGATAACTACACTTGCGATTAACTCAAAAATAATTGATTTTCAGAAGAAACTTTATGGAAGAAAACTTACTTAAAATTAGTTAATTTATTCATTCCCGGACTTTTTTTTCATATAATATTTTTCACCCCGGAGAAGGGGTAGGATCCCCCCCTGGAAAAGAAGCAACCTCCGGCACAGGGTCAACTTTGAGGCACAGGGTAAGTAGTACTCAAATCTAAATTTTAAGGAAAATCAATGCTGCTTGGACAAATTAACCGGGAAAATGGTCATTGACTGGACTAACAGTGTACATCGTTGACCTAAAATATGAATTTCAAGCAATACACCAACCGTTGGTCAAATATGTAATTAATGCTTAAGCACTTTTTGGGAATAAGACCACAATATTTGAAATTACTGTATATTTCAGAACGTTTCGGGGTTTACGTCAGGCTCTGTTGTCAATAGCAATAAGAAACTATTTGAAATAAATGAACAATTCTAAATTTTAAAATTAAAATGTTTGACAATATTATGATGCCACTTTTCCAAGTTTGACACTTCAGTAGTATGTGTTTCATGGTCAACTCATGAATTTAATAATTAAATTATTTAACAGAAAAACAAGAAAACGTTGTAAAAATGCAATATAAAAATTATTGAAAATGTTCCGTGCTATTTTTAATATTGTTACGAAATTTACCCAAAGCCGACCCTGTGTCATTTCAGCACGACAACAAACGCTTTAATATAAAAAAATACGATTCTCGAAAAGACTCGACAGCGGAAGGAGCGATGATGATTTCTACTGGAGAATTCTACGCTGGTGATATAAAAGAAGAACGCCACGATCGCCAGGCAGTGATACCGCGACGACTAGCTTATATGGGATTATTATTGTATTTTTGAATCAGCTGTTTGAATGTAAATAAAGTTCTAGAAAAGTGACAGTGAATATTAGTTTTATAATTTTTAAATTGAACCCACGGACTATATTGCAATTTGGTGATCAGAAGTAAAGGATTAGTGCACTTAAAATCCTAATTTGATTTATGGAAACCCGTAGTATGGACGAAACTACCAAAAAAATAGTCAAGCAGGTTACAGAGGGACTGGACGAAAAAATTGCACAGATTCTAGAAAAACGTGACAAGAAGGAAAAACAACATCAAGAAGAAATTCAACAAAGGTTAGTAAAATCTTTTGATGAAAAACGTAAAATAGAATTAGAAAATCTTGTCACTACGATGAAAAGTAAACAACATAATTTAATTGAAGGATTGTTCTCGAAATTTAAATTATTAGATGAACAGAGACAAAATGATTTTAAAATATTTGAACAAAAACAAGATCAAATTGAATTAAATCGACACGAAACTGAACAGAAAAGACAACTGCAATTCGAACAATTAATGCAAATAGTAGGACAAGTTAATGAAACAGTTAATGAAAGAATGCAAATAGTTGAGTCAGATATAAAAGAGATAAATGATGACATTAAGACCATAAAAAATACCGTGGATACTCTTGAAACAAAAGTAGATGATCTCGATTCCATCCAAAGCCAGGTAAAGTTTGAAATCAGTTCAATTCAAGACACAGTTCAAGATCAAATCAGTTCCATCAAGCAAACAGTACACACTGAAGTACAAGATAAAATCAGTGCCATCCAAAATAAACTAGAAACAGAAATTAAAAAAATGCAACAGGACTTACAGCGAGGAAAATACCGGAACACCGTGAGTACCAAAGGTTCCTTTAGTAAACCACCCACATTCGACGGCAGTTCATCTTGGCCCATGTATAAACGGCAATTTGAGGCCGTGGCTACAGCTAATGGATGGGATAATCATGAAAAAGCCACATCTCTGGTAATTTCCTTAAGAGGTCCGGCCCTAGAACTCCTCCAAAGCATTCCAGTCGAACAACAAGGCAATTTCGACAAAATCATCGCCATCCTAGACAAACAATACGACAATCAATTCTTGAGCCAGGTATACCAAGTCCAACTCAGTGGGAAAACGCAAAAATCCGGTGAAAGCCTTCAAGAATTCGAAGCAGAGATTAGACGGTTAGTTCACTTGTCCTATCCAGACCTGCCAGAGGAAACGAAAGACCAGTTGGCCACACAGAGTTTCATAAACGGCATCAGAGATGTGGGAGTTCAAAGAAATTTAAGACTGAGTGGCGTCAAGAAGAGTAATGAAGCTCTACTTCGGGCTTTGGAAGTAGAGGCCGTCATGAACATGTCTAGGCCGAGGGTCCGAGCAGTTTCCTTCAACCAGGAAGAGTCAGAGTCACCATTTCAAGCGCTGCTGGCTGGTCTGAACAAAATATTAGACCGGTCACCAAGAACTGGCAGAGGGGCATGTTACGGCTGCGGACGGACAGGACGTAATTTTCGAGTGAGGCCACCTGAACGATCACCGACCAGGGGTAACCAACAGAACAGCCACATGTCCAGGAACCGTCAGTCAGTCAGCATAGGGGGGCGAATGCTGACTGTCCCTCCACCAGCCCCCAAAACGTTATCCATCCGGGGATTTTGCCGAGATAGTGGCAGCCTAGTCATCAGAGGCACCATCAACGGGCGAGCAGTTACCTTCACCGTCGATACCGGCGCCGCTGTGTCCATTGCCAAGTCCAGGGTTTTGAGAGCATCAGAAATTCGGCCAGTTACCAATAACATCCAGCTCAGAACAGTCACCGGCGAGTCCATGTCAATACAGGGTGAGGCAGATTTCGTGCTACAGATAGGGGACAACATGATCCGGCATAGGGTCCTGGTAGCGAATATTGAGGACGATTTTATACTGGGAATGGACCTAATTAGCCAGCATGGATTTATGAGATATGATGTTCTTCGGTTCCTGAATGAGGAATTTGTATTGACACGGCCCGTCAACACATCAGACACGCCCATAAAAATTGTGGCAAAGTCTTCAGCTAGAATTCCCGGTCGAACGGAACAGATTATTCATGGGCAGCTAGACAGCAATCCTGGGAGCTGCGTTGGAATGGTGGAGCCCGTACACTTAGCTCATGACTACTTGGTTGGACGGGCTATAGTTAAAACCGGACGAGATATACCAATCAGAGTCATGAATTTGTCCAACAACGACATCAGAATTGCCAATGGTCAAGAGATAGCTTGTTTCGAGCCAGTAGAGACCATCATCAATTGCGAAGAAGAGTACCAGACGTCGGTGAAGGAGCCAGGGCCCGACAAAGAGTTCCTACAACAGTTTGCTGACCATTTGACACACTTGACACCAGAGAACCAGAAGAAAGCCAAGCAATTTATCACAAAACACTGGCAAATTTTTAACAGTAAAAATGGAACCACCGGTCGCACCAACATCATCCAGCATCGAATAGATACCGGAAAGGCTCAACCCATCAGAATACCACCTAGACGACTACCATTGGGGCAACAACAGGCAGTCCAGGAAAACATCGAGTCCATGTTACAAAATGGAGTTATTGAGCCATCCATCAGTCCATGGTCTGCTCCCGTCGTGCTAGTTAAAAAGAAAGATGGAACCACCCGATTTTGCGTGGATTACAGAAAGCTGAATGATGTCACGAAGAAAGACCGCAATCCACTACCCCGACTCGATGACACTTTGACCACACTAGCAGGCTCCCGTTGGTTCTCCACACTAGACCTAAAAAGTGGATATTGGCAGGTTGGTCTGCACGCCAACGACAGAGAGAAGACAGCGTTCTCCACCAGTAAAGGGCTGTTTCAGTTCACGGTCATGCCCTTTGGGTTATGTAATGCACCCGCTACATTTGAGAGGCTAATGGAGTATGTACTGAGCGGGTTAACATGGAGGACGTGCTTAGTGTACCTCGACGACATTCTAGTCATGGGCCAGACATTCGACGACCATCTGAAGAATCTGGGCGAAGTATTCTCCAGAATTAATAACGCCAACCTGAGACTCAATCCGAAGAAGTGTTCCTTGTTTCAAAAAGAAGTAGAGTTTTTGGGCCACGTAGTGTCCGAGTCAGGAATCCGCACCAACGAAGACAAGATAGAAGCCATCCGTGATTGGCCAGTTCCAAGAGACAAACATGAACTCCGAAGCTTCTTGGGCCTCTGTTCATACTACCGGCGTTTTGTTGAGGGATTTGCCACCATCGCCGCCCCTCTACATCGGCAGACCACTGATAAAGAGACCTTCCATTGGAATCAGGATTGCGAAACATCATTCAGGCGACTGAAGGCAGCACTATGTTCCAGCCCCCTACACAGTCCGGCAAGTTAATCTTAGACACCGACGCCAGCAACACAGGTTTGGGGGCCGTCCTATCCCAGGCGCAAGATGGTGAAGAGAGGGTGATCGTGTACTACAGCCGTGGATTCTCGAAGCCAGAAAGAAATTATTGCGTCACCAGAAAAGAACTTCTTGCAATAATAAAGGCTGTGGACCATTTCCACAAATACCTGTATGGTCGCCATTTCTTGCTGGACATGAAGACACCGGAAGGACAACTGGCCAGATGGATGCAGAAATTACAGCAATACGACTTCAAGGTGGAACACCGTGCCGGCCGGTTGCACAATAATGCCGATGCCCTATCCAGAAGACCCTGTAGAGCGGAATGCAAGCATTGTCTGAAGACGGAACAGCGAGAGGGTATCTCCATCAGGCAGATCCGAGTGCAGGCCAATGAAGACTGGACAACGAAACAGTGCATCCAGGACCAAATGGCTGATCCAGACATCGAACCAATCTTGTCACTCAAAATGAGAGGGGCACCCAGGCCACGATGGGACGAGGTAGCTAGATACTCCGGCGTGATGAAATCGTTATGGGCTCAGTGGGACTCTCTAAGAGTAGACAATGGAATGCTCAAGCGAGTTTGGGAAAGCGCTGATGGACGAGAAACCAAGCCCCAACTGGTAGTTCCGAAGAAAAAGGTACCAGCCATCCTGACCGAAGTACATGATGGAATTACCGGAGGCCACCTGGGCATGAATAAAACCCTAGACAAAGTTCGCCAGCGGTACTACTGGGTGAATTACTTCGAAGACGTCAGAGCTAAGGGCTAAGGGCCCGAAGACCCGAACCAAGGATAGAATGCAGCAGAACAATGTGAGCGTCCCATTTGAGTCTGAGAGGGGGAACAAATACATTCTGGTCGCAATGGATTACTTCAGCAAATGGCCTGAGGCATATGCGATACCCAACCAAGAGGCAACCACGGTAGCGACGGTGCTAGTAGAACAACTATTCAGCAGGTTTGGCGTCCCGATGGAATTACATTTAGACCAGGGGCGTAACTTCGAATCGAATGTATTCCAGAAGGTCTGCACGATGTTGGGGATCAGGAAAACGAGAACAACACCATTACACCCACAGTCAGACGGAATGGTGGAAAGATTCAACAGGACCTTGGAACAACACCTATCCAAGGTCGTCAGCAATAACCAGGGTGATTGGGATGAGCATATTCCCCTATTCCTGTTGTCATATCGCTCTGCTGTACAGAATAGTACAGGCCTGACCCCAGCCAGGGTCTTATTCGGAAAGGAGCTGCGACTACCATGCGACTTGGCATTTGGCTTCCCCGAAGAACCTCCCCAAGACATCGACGATTATGCCGACCAGCTCCGACATAACATGCTGGCAATACACGAATTAGCCCGAACGCAGATGTTGGCCACCAGTGACCGGATGAAGGCGCGATACGACCTCAAGGCCAATTCAGTCGGGTTCCAGGAGAGGGACAAAGTCTGGTTGTACAACCCCCAACGGAGCAAGGGTAAATCCCCAAAGCTTACACCCGCCTGGGACGGTCCATACGAGGTGGTCAAGAGGCTTAATGACGTCGTCTACCGAATCCGTCGAAACCCCAAGGCTAAATTGAAGGTGGTTCATTTAGATCGACTCGCTCCCTACCATGGAGGGGATGTTTCTGATCGGGACGATCAGAATTAAAGGGGGGGCAGTGTTACAAAATTTACCCAAAGCCGACCCTGTGTCATTTCAGCACGACAACAAACGCTTTAAGATAAAAAAATACGATTCTCGAAAAGACTCGACAGCGGAAGGAGCGATGATGATTTCTACTGGAGAACTCTACGCTGGTGATATAAAAGAAGAACGCCACGATCGCCAGGCAGTGATACCGCGTCGACTAGCTTATATGGGATTATTATTGTATTTTTGAATCAGCTGTTTGAATGTAAATAAAGTTCTAGAAAAGTGACAGTAAATATTAGTTTTATAATTTTTAAATTGAACCCACGGACTATATTGCAATATATTTATTATATAAAAAATATGTCGTCGACATTTAACGAAAAATTCGTGACATTATTTGAACTTTGCAACAGAATATTGAATTTCTTAGAAACCACCGGAGTAGGAAATTTATTAAAAAATTGGACTGCACGATATATTCAACGTATTATATTAAATACAGATATGTGAATAAATGAGAGTACTAAATGACAAAGAATTGAAATTTCAAATGCTATTAGAGCATTTGTTTCCGAAAGGTCACATACTAAATGAGTAGCAATACTAATGCAATCAACATTAGGTCATTAATCACCATGAAATGTCTTGTTCTCTTACAAGTACTTAGCGGTGTTAGCATTTAACACCCTTTGCGCCTAAAATTGATACCGTTAGTGCATCGGCAGCGAGCTTAAAAGCCAAATGGCAGCAGAAATTTCGTTGTCGTGCTGAGGACAACGTACGGATATACAATTGCATTAGCCTCCAACTGATCGGAACATGGACAAACTTCGTCAGTGGCATATTTTATGAATGTTTTTTTTTCTATTTGAGATAATTTACAAAAATAAAAAACATATAGGATTGTTATTGCGTAGAGTATTATTTAATAACGTTGTGGACAAAAATCATTTAAAACTATATTAAATGTTAAATGTAATAGGAAAAAACAGATTGTCCTTGTATGAATGACATAAACATTCGCTTTTCACGTTTAGAAATTTTGGAAAAAAGTTTGACTTGCTTGCATTCTCTTTGTTTTGGTTAAGGATAGATACTTAAGTTATTAACGAGATAGTATGACCACATTTACAGAAACATGTTTTTGGAATGTGTATATGCTATAAAAATTTCTATCATCGTTGTGGCTTGTTAAGAATTCAAAAATCTATTGCGAGTTGTTTTCCCTACTAATTTATTATCAATTCTAATAGGAAATTTAGTATTCAAAGAAAATATTAGCACCAGTTACACATTCAAACATGTGTTTTATAAGATATAAAAAAACAATTAATTTGTTGTATTTTAGTTTACTAATTTAAAATTTTAATAATTATCTCGGTATTTCGTGAATATTATCTAGTATTTTTTTGTGCGTCACTTTGTCTATCCCTTGCATTATAACTGCTAAGTTCTAGGAAATTAATGTTTTATACTAATTTTAATCCGCAATTTGATCTGTGTACAGATATAAAAATTATACATGTTTGTTTGTTTGCGTATCGCACGCGTAACAACTGTCGAATCAAATTTGATGATCGCTTGTGTTTAAAGTTCTATTGATCCTGGCCAACCCACTAACTAGTATATATATATATATATATATATATATATATCTGGATGTAACGTGATGTTTTTGTAAGTGTTCTCTTTTTTTGTTAAATATGCTTTACCTCGAGGGGCTCGCCAATTGAATAGTCTTCTTCTATTTGTATGTTCTGTGAGGCTTTCGCGGTCATAATTATGAAATGAGTGTGAATTTGCTCTGCTTTTTTTATTTATAGTTGTCAGTCGATTAGGAGGGGACGTCACGTAATGAGAGGGCAGTGTGGTGATTGGTTGGGTGTTGGTGGATGGGTCTGTTTTCTTTAGTCTGACTATTACGGAGCTCCATGCTTTAGGAAGGCGGGTGCTATTATCTCGTCGGTTAGGACAGAGGGGTCGTTTCTCTATTTCTATAGCTTCGCAAATAGTGAATACCCTTACGGAATTAAGAGATATGATAGTCCTACTGTCCTCGGAGTTGATAGTGTCCTGTTTGGATATGATGATTTGTGATAGCTGAAGTTGGAAGTTGCATCTTATTTTATATATATATATATATATATACATACATATATTGGCAGTTTACTGCAAATCTCTTGAAAATCAATGGGTCTATAATGCCGTGATAGTAAAACCAGATGACAGAATTTCTGATTTACACTACACACATAAATCTCGTACATTAACGAAACAACCAAGGTCAAAATAGTTTCCTGTCTAACAAACCCAAGAAACCAGTTCATGTGTTCACCACCAGTTTATAATTTTTTTATCAATTTCATCCAATTTGCGGCCGCGGCCGGTTATTGCCTTTATTGATGAACAGTCAGTGTATTGAACCTAATAGATGTCGGTGACATCCACCGTCTATTGAGTAATTTAAGTATATGAAGGCATACTATGCTATAACATATACCATACTCTTGACAGATGGTTCGAGTGTTTTATATAAAAACACATAAGTAAATATATATACAGATATATATCCACATATTTAGAACTATATCATGCAACGTATGACAGCCGTTTCGAACCAGGAGTATTTCACTTTAGAACTTGTCATTCAAGGAAGCGTATCTGACGAGAACTCCTGATTCGAAACGGCTGTCATACGTTGAATGATATAGTTCTAAATATGTGGATATATATCTGTATATATATTTACTTATGTGTTTTTATATAAAACACTCGAACCATCTGTCAAGAGTATGGTATATGTTATAGCATAGTATGCCTTCATATACTTAAATTACTCAATAGACGGTAGATGTCACCGACATCTATTAGGTTCAATACACTGACTGTTGTCTTACTGATGTGTATAACATCCAAGTATTTCACTTTAGAACTTGTCATTCAAGGAAGCGTATCTGACGAGAACTCCTGGTTCGAAACGGCTGTCATACGTTGAATGATATAGTTCTAAATATGTGGATATATATCTGTATATATATTTATTGATGAACGACAGAAGGTTGTCCTGTTTAAATTGCCTAGAAGCCAAAACAGGGAACTAAGTTGTCGATTAAAGGTGACATAACAAAAATGTATCAATCTATATCACACAACATTATTTGAGGGCAGTGCTGATAGTACCTAATCTAACAAAGTAGAAACAACAAGAACAATCACTTCGACTCCACCATCGAGTGTCATTGTACAAAAAATCAATAGAATGCAGTACTTACTTCCTTAAATCTTTGTAATTGAAAATATGGCAAATCAGCTCAGAATGCAGAAGAACGAATTTACCGTCCTGACTCGCGTTTCAGATGGGTTAACCATATAGTCAGAGCACTATCTCAAATTTCGAAAAACGTACCACAGGCAGATCCTTACTTCTATAAATTAAGTCCCGTGGATATGCTACTAGGAACCGGGATTGTTTTCTTTCGACTTTTAGTGAACAAACAAATTTGCCAGCAATCGGAAGAACTGACCTAATTTTGCAGAAAACAATGTTAGGCTGGCTTATTGGAGGACCAACCAATATACACACATACGTGTCTCATTAAAACCGATACTTGGTTTGACTTGTAGGAAAATTTTCTCCCTGTACCTTTGTAATAGAACAAATAATGCATATTTAAATTCAGCTAAACTCACAATTTTTTGCAACCATCTGAAAAATTATTGGTCTTACAAATTTGTTCAAAGACTACTCACAGGAAATTTTTTGCGGTACTTTACTACTATTTTCAGCAGTTAGTAGTTTAGGACATATTCGCAAAAACTTCACTTTTAAATAATAAACTCAGCTAAAGTTTACTGCAAATAAATAATAGTACAATGACTATAGATAAATTATCTGTTTTTCTAGTTACGTCCTAAGACATTTGTTAGACACTTACACTTTTTGTCAGAGAATCTCATTTCTGCGTTTCAGTTTCAAGCTATTCAATGAAACAAAAACAGTATCTGTATTTTAATCAATATCGTCAAAACAACTTGTTTCGGAGATATTAGAGTGAAAACGCCCCGAAACAAAAAAAAAAAAAACACGGTAGGAAAATGCTGGCAGCCTTGTTCTAAATTCAATTATTTGTTGTTGTAGAATAAAATGAAGTAGCGAAGACAATCTTTGCTCAAATTTTACATGCTATACCATACTACTTACTTTACTTACCTAAGTAGTAAGTAAATGATTAACTTACTTCATTATAGGCACATGGCATTTATGAGGTTCTACTTCTTAATAAGGTTATGTTTTCAGGTCGATGAATTTCATATCGAAAGATATAACGGAATTTTGTCAAAGACTTCCGTATTTTACGGATCTTAATCCTATAAATGCCGGTGGAGTGGATAAATTTATTCGAGTTTAAGTAGTGACTGAAGTTTTCTAACAAATTTGATGAAAACTCATTTGGAAAGTGCTAGAATAATCGCTGATTTACATATGTCCCATGGTCGCATTTAAGCATTTTAGTAAAAAAAGCAAAATATAATAATTTGTGTTAAAATCGTAAGCTAAAGAGACACATATATTCATTGTTAAATTTGAGATGATGGCAGTGATATACCAAGAACACTATGTTAGCCTTGGTCATTTACGAAAATACATGACAAAATTAATAATAGAACGAAACTAACATCTGTTCTAATGATAAAGCATGACTAATTGACAGAAAATTCAACATTTATTATCGATGAGTTTTTGTTTAAAAAAAAACCTCGAAATACAACAATACATTACTTATATACAGGAATACTGGTTGATTATTTTGTAGACATCTCTTTCTCGCAGAATAACTGCGAGGAAGAATCTCTGTACGGAAAACCAGTAATCCAGGCAATTTTACGAAATTGCCTTACTACACTTTGTTCTCCATATACAATTTTCAAATACTTATCTGTTGCAGGAAAAAAATTGAGGAGAGAAAACCCAATGAATAGGCAAAATAGATCTTGTAGAATTGCAATTTAAATAATTTGTAGAAATATTTTGCAGAACGTTTCGTATTAACCATATAACTCGAAAGGGGTATATATTCTAAATATACTTTGAAAGCTTATAACATTTTATTCACTTCACTTCGTATATTTGGGATTTTGTTATAGTGCCGTAAAATGTATTAATATTGCTTGCGAATTTGGGCTTACACGACCAACCTTTACTTCTCCTCAGATGTCTGGACAGTGGCGGATCCAGAAAAAAAGTAATTGAATTAATAACAGTAAACAGTATACAGGTAACCATTAACTTAATAAAGGAATGAAAAACTAGACCAATAGGGACACATAATAGTTATGTAAATAAAAACCTAACAAACTGTTGAGAAAAAAACTTATAATAATATATTTACCATAATTTTAATTTTGTCCCTACTTCAAGATAATCCTGGATCCGTCCATGTATTTTGACAGCTATTGTCAGTGTACTGCTTGCTTGCTGTCATTTGTACTTTTAATGCAATCTTTACTATTATTTTAAACCAATTTCCCAGCATTATAGCGAAAATCCAAGATAGCCAAATTGAAGTGAAATTTATGAGCTTTCAAAATATCTTTGGTGTTTCCTGAACGGACTAGTCTTATTAATACGGTGGGATCCGCAAAATATCTCTCTAAAATATTTAAATTCCAATTCTTCAAAAACTACTTATTCAGTAGTATCCATCGTGAGCTCATATAAACTTAACATCATATACTATCGTTTTGACGATGATTAATATTCCAGTGTTAGTTATCAGAAGGTTAGCAATTTTTGAAAATATCCATTTTTGACCAGTTTTTAACTGACTTCCAAAAAGGAGGAGGTTATCAATTCATCTCGTATTTTTTCGCTTTTTTTTGTATGTATGTTACCTGATTTCTTGTCCTGTGGTGCACCGTTTTGAATGAGTATGGTCTTGTTTAATAGAGTATATATCCGGATTGGTGAAACTTCAAATTTTGGAAAAGAATTCTATTGGTGAAGTGATAAAATTTGTTAATGAACACATGCGTGCATGGAAATCGACCAATATCCCTAATATTTTAGTCGATTTTTCGATAACTCCTTATGGATGTGTATAGTTTTTAACATTCAATCTTTCAAGGAAGATCCTTATGTGATCTCATATACTTTTCTGCGACGTGCAACTTTCAGTTTTGCAGAAAATCGCTGAAAATTCCAAAATTTTTATCAAAAATTTCATCGAAATGACATAACGGACATTTCCTCATAAATATTTTAATTCCAACGTAATAGTGCGGTAATTTTAGGCACTGGAAGTTTTAATTGCGAATTTGAAAATGTTCTATGTACATCTCAAGCATATAGGTAGTAAATCATAGTATTTTCGGCTCCTTAAATCAATGAGTATCAAGCTCGTTTTGTTTGTATACCAGGCAAATACCTATTTAAATGCAAATTTTTCCATTTTGCATTTGGTTGTCACATTCTCCCGGCCTAATACAACATTCAGTGACAACACATGTCAAACTTTAAACTGCTATTTGGTGGGTTTATAGACAGGGTGTTTAGTTATGGCAAACAAAATCACAAAGTAAAGTGGTAGAAGGAGTTGCATTTATATGAAGATTGAAATATAGGACGGACTAGACTGATAGTGGTCCGTAGGCAGCCGTATATACAGGATGGTTGGAATACAGAGTGGACTGGACGTTTAGTGGTATAAAAATGTTGAAAAAAATGTGAAATTAAAATTATATAGGGTGATTAAAAAACTGTTATATGATGTGGACATAAGCAAATCATATACAGGATGGTTGAAATATATGCTGGAGTTGACTTATATTTATACAGTGTGATTAAAAAATTATTTCTTTAATAGCCCATAAGAAGTTACATAAAGTGTGAAGAGGAATTAATGTTACATAGGGCGATAATATAAAATGTTAAAAATGAAATAATTTTTGGGGTAGCCCACAAGGAGTTATATACTATGGTTGAAATATAGGACGGATTTGACTCCGTAAATATGGGATGGATTCTACTCCGTCCTATACTTTACAGAAGGCAGCTAACAAATTTATGCTTGTCCGTGGGCAGTCGTATGTACAGGATGGTTGGTACATAGGAATTATCTATAGTTATACAGAGTTGTCAAAAAAAGTTGAGAAAAGGTTACATGGCGTAGTCCATAATGCATAAATATATTTTGGGGTTATTAAGTCAACGCGTGCTAGTACATTTTGTTCGTAAAGATTTACCTGTCAATTTAAATGAGAAAGTATCATTGTGTAATGTTGAGGCTTTCAATGTTACCTGGTTCTGTCTATTAAGGTTATACATACAAAATAAAAATAAGGAATGAAAACTATCTGAGTTCAAAAAAAACTAAAAAGTTGAAAATAAAACATTTAAAAAAATATTACCGACTTCTACCTATAACTAAAAAGCTAAAAATAATTATAACAAAATACAACTCTAGCAAATAAATAACACATTCAACGTTGTTAGGTACCTACCCAGGTAGTAAAAAATGTAAACATTAAAAGGTGCTCATTCTGTACAAATTAATTACCTACCAATCTAGTATATTTTTGAGGTCGTTGCCAAGCAACAATCAAGTTTGATGAATTAGTAGATAAGTACGCAATGAAGGATTTTAGATTTGCTTGGCACCGGCTTCAAAAAATTTTGAACACTCCATATAATTAATTAAGGAATAAAAATTTGTTAATAACAGTTTTTATGTGTTATGCTATATATATTCTTCAAGAAAAGCCAATCAAATATCTGTGAAATTTTTTTGCAATTGAAAATACTAACTTCCCTAGAGCAATAAGGCTATAACTAGAGACGTGAAGTACATTTCGTCAGAAGCTTTCACTTCAATCGTTCAGTCTCAATTACTGCCGCTTTTTTAATAATACCTGTATATCGTAATGAAGAGTTGTAACAATCTTTTCGAAATTTCATACGTATACATGAACGATGTAAATAATATCAATACAATATGAAGACACTATAGAATGAGTATGATGTTCCATTAAATAAATATAAATAGAAAACAGAATTTTTTCAGTTTTCTGTGATTTATTCTTACAAACACGAAGTATATATATATATATATATATATATATATATATATATATATATATATATAAATCGTTCTCGAATTACCATAATTAAAAGTATTTTATGATATATACATTTAAATTTGGATATTTGTGAATAATGTTTATTCGGATGTAGGTTAACAGATAAATCAAACTTAAGTAATTTATTATTGTTTGCAGATGATTGTCCCAAAAAAGAGAACAGCACTGCTCGTTAATCGCCTTATGGTAGCACTGAAAGATGCAATAGAAGAATCCGAAAAACAACAGTTAAAGAACAATCTTAGTAAATCAACACTAGTGGACAATTTTTCAACGGAAAGTATTAGACAGGTTGGTATAGTAGTAAATTTTATTAAGTAATTTCTGAATGACTCAGAATGTAGACATCTATACAGGGTGAGTTTGTTTTGATGATCAGGAGGGGGATCTCGGAAACTAGAGGAGATAGAACAATGGTTAAATTGGGAAAGATTTGCAGTTTTACTGGCGCAGTTTAATGACACTTTCGGATTTTTGTAAAAAGTCATGACTTACTAGATATTTTGAAAAAAACAAATTCTGTCGATTTAGTCAAATCCCTCTAGCTCCTTTGTAAATATCAAAATTGAAGGGAATTGTATCCCGAATATGATTGTCATGTCCTCGTTTGCGTGACAGCTCTCGTTTTCGAGATATGACACAAACTTATCTTTTTTTGAATTGAAACCATAGTATGACCTCAAAAAATTGGACATATTTAGATCTTTTGCTATTCTCTCTTATTTTCACTTTTAACGTAGGTAGCCATGAAAAAGATTGTTTTCACTTTGACGTTTCCTCATTTGAGAGTAATTCCATTAGTAGTGCTGAACTGACAGTCGATATTGACAAGTTTTAGTGATAAAATGGAGTATTCTAACGAAGAAAAACTGAATATGGTGGAATGTTATATCATATGCCATAAAAATTCAGTTCGTGCAGCTGAGGAATACTTTCATAGATATTTTAATCGTCGCTTTACGACAGTTTACGCAGATATGGATCTTTTACTAAACCAACAAAAGAACGTAATCAAATTAACGAAGCAGCACAAATAAATGTTTTGGCAATGGTAAATCAAAATCCACCTACATCAACTCGTGTAGTTAAGGTACTGAATGCGCACAAGTTCCACCCTTACAAAGTTCCAGTTTCTCAAACTTTGCATGCTGGCGACGAACATCGACGTATTTTGTTTTGTACATGGTTTAGAGACATGTGCCTTGACAATCCACAGTTTCCATTAAAGGTGTTATGGTCAGATGAAACTAGATTTACTAACTGCGGTATGTTCAATAGACCCAATGATCATATATGGGCTAAAGAAAACCCTTTCCATGTAGAACAAAGACGATCCCAGATAAAATTGGGTTTTAATGTTTGGTGTGGTATCATAGGGTCTACTATTCTGGGGCCTTTTATCTATGACGAATCACTTACTGGGGAGCGCTACTTGCATTTCTTGCAATACACTTTTCAAGACATGCTGCATAATTTGAATTTGAGAACTCCTTTAGAAATTGAGTGGTTCCAACAAGATGGAGCACCTACTCATAACTCGTTATTAGTAAGGCAACACTTAGATAATATCTATCCAAACTCTTGGATAGGAAGAAATGGCCCACGCGAATGGCCACCCCGGTCTCCCGATTTGGTAGTTATAGACTTCTATTCATGGGGTGCGCTAAAAAACAAAATATACAAAAGAAAGTATGAGACAGTTGGTGACCTAAGGGAGGCGGTATTTGAAGCAATTGAAGAAATTGATAGGCGGTCTGTGAGGAAAGCGGTAATGTCAATCTTAAAAGATGCAATTTTTGTCTAAATAACAATGTTGGACTTTTCGAACATAAATTGTAACCATTATTATGTATTTTAATTAATTAAGTTTTTAGTAAGTACCTACTTATTTAGTTTTTTCTTTATATCTGATATACCTAATAAACAAATCGTTCAATGTTTTTTGGAATAGTTATTAATAAATCAATCTATTTCTTGACTAACTACGTTAAAAGTCGAAATAAGAGAGGAAAACATCCATAACTCCGTTATTTTTATGAATAACGATATCGATATAATCGTTGAAAATGTCCGATTTTTTGAGATCATAGCCAACTATAGTTTCCATTCAAAAAAAGATAAGTGTGTGTCATTTCTCGAAAACGAGAGCTGTCACGCAAACGAGGACATGATAATCATATTCGGGATACAATTCCCTTCAATTTTGATATTTAGAATTTTTTATAAAATCAAAAACAAAGGAGCTAGAGGGATTTGACTTAATCGACAGAATTTTTTTTTCAAAATATCTAGTAGGTAAGCCACGAGTTTTTACAAAAATCTGAAAGTGTCATCAAATTGGGCCAGTAAAACTGCAAATTTTCACAATTTAACCATTGCTCTATCTCCGCTAGTTTCAGAGATCCCCATACTGATCATAAAAAAAACTCACCCTGTATTTATAATTCATTTGTGCTTTCTCTCCGCAAAACAATTTCTGAAACACATTGAGTTAAATAATTGAAAATCCGTCTTTTAAAAAAATCTCCCTTGTTTAACTGAGAGAAAGTAGGCCTATGAGTTCGCAACGTTATGTTTTTTTTGATAAAACACTCTATTATCTCGAATTTGAATTTTGCTCATTTTTCCCATTCCGGCAAGACAGTTTTCTCATAAATATGGTCCAATTACTTATCACCAACAATACCACCGAAACAATTAAAGACCATCTGGTTTGTGACATAGTAATTATAGCATAAGGATTCTCTTTGGCCTCACTTCCGAAAAGTAGATACATAATCAAAAAAATCTCTGTAATCATGAATTTATTCCGCGTGCCCAATTACAAAACGTTGTCCTTCGCAGAAAATTAGCATCCAATAATTTCTTGTTTAACTGAATGGGTGCATATATTGTTTTATAGTAATTTTTGCACATTTTCATAACGCCTTTTGTTTTTTCTTTTAGTCCTACGTTACATGACTCTTCGAATTTTTGGCAGGCCATCTGCATTCTAGAATTCTTTTATGATAAACCATTATTGCTAGGAAGTCATTTTTATCACATCACCTAGTATGCATATCAAATCGACTAATTCCTCATTGGAAAAGTTCATCATTTCCCAATTCCTGCTGTATACACAAACACCCAGAAGAACCGAATCACATCTCAAATGTTAATTGACAATTAAGTAGTTGACAAATATAACATTACTAAATACCTTCTGTCAAATATGGCAGATCTGGTCAACTCTAAACAACTTCCACTTGTGCCAAAAATGTCGTTAACTTTACGACTGTAACATTTAGGTAGAGGGAATGCTTAGCAAAAGTAGTTTATAAAAATAACATAAGTTACAGGGTGTTCCATTTGATATAACCAAATAAATGATGATGGTTAATTGGGTGTCACCCTAAAAAAAATATCAAAAATATGATGAGTTGCAACAGACACTACTGATAATGAGTTATTCTGGCCTTCAAATATTAATTTTAAGGTATTGATTTTAAATAATACAGGGAGACGATTTCATTAAGATTTTCATATTAAAGTGCCCATATCTTTAAAATTAACCTGCAGAACTTAATAAAGCCCTGTATTGCCGGAAATGAGCAAAATTCAAATTTTAGATAATATATAGGGTGTTCCATTAACAGAATATAACTTTTATGGTGCGACTTTATGAAACATTCTGTATCTAACGAAATAAGTTCTCAATGTGGAGCTTATAGTCCGGAGTATATATATATATATATATATATATATATATATATATATATATATATGTTTTAAAGTTTTCGCGGGCACTAAATGTTTTAGGTGGTTTCCGGGAATTCATCCGCGTAGTTGATAACTGATCCCTGCCGGGATCGATGGTAAAATGACGACGTTTCGGCAGAGTCACATCTGCCCTCTTCAGGTCGGTTCGCATAATTCTCGTAGCCTTCTGCTTTCGCTTCTAGTTACTCGAATACTAACATTTTCTGAAGCGAGCGCGCTGTTATATAGTCGCGGCTCGGCGCCTATCGGTTGACACCGTGAACGGCTGCGTGTGATTGGCCCTTGGCGCTCAGTGGATACGGCTCCATCCTGCTGATTTGTTATTTCCGGTTGAGTTGTTATTGGACGGGTACGGGCCGGTAAGGTGTTTAATAGGATTTTCCAACAATTCGATAAGTTCTGAATTTCATTGCGTGCGTTTAGACTACGAGTCTTGATTTCGGGTGTTCTATATTTGCCAGTACTCTGGTGTTCTCAAAGTCTATTCGGTGTGCCATCGTGGTGGCGTGTTCCGCAATGGATGTTGTTTTTTCCTGCTATCTTACAGCGTTCTGGTGTTCATCACGTAGCTTGAATTCTTCTATTAGTTTGCCCCACATAGGTTTTATGACAGTCTGCACATGGAATCTCGTACACTCCCTGTTGTTCTAAAGGGATCCTCGTCTTCGGAGTTCTCAACACCGTGCTTATTTTTCTGTCTGTGTTGAAAATAGTATCGATATTGTGTCTCCGTAGAATTCTTGCAATACTGTCCGTGGTCCCCTTGACATACGGTAAATAAGCCTTGGTTATTGGTGTCTCATGCTCCTCGTCTGTTTGTCTCGGTTTTGACTTTAGGGCTCTTTGAATATTTCGGTCTGTAAATCCGTTTTGTCTCAGAGCTGTCGTCAAACTGTCCATTTCCTGTTTGATGTTATCCTGGTCAGCTAGCCTTTGTGATCTAGTTACTAAAGTCTTGACGACGGCTTGCAGTTGGGCTGGGTGGTGGTGAGAATTAGCATGAAGGTATCTGTTGGTGTGAGTTGCTTTCCTATATACCGTATGGCCAAGGGTTCCATCTTGCTTCCTATTTATGAGAACATCAAGGAATGGCAGTTGATTGTTGGCTTCAACCTCCATGGTAAATTTTATTTTGTGATGGATGCCATTAAGGTGATCTAAATAAGTATTGAGGTGTTCCCTCCCATGAGGCCAAATCACAAATATATCATCCACATATCGCAACCACAAACTGGGTTTAAGAGTTGTTGTTCTTATAGCCAACTCCTCAAAGTTCTCCATAAAAAGGTTTGCTATAACTGGTGAGAGTGGCGATCCCATTGGAGCTCCTTCCACTTGTTTGTATCGTTGGTTCTCGTAAACAAAATAGGTGTTCATCAGACAGTGCCTTGTTAAGTCTACAAGGTGTTGAGGTGGTTTGTATTTTTCTATTATGATATCCAAGGCTTCGTCGATAGGGATGTTGGTGCAAAGGGACACTACGTCAAAACTTACAAGAAGGCACTCTGGTTGTAAGATCGTTTTTCTAAGAATTTCAATGAAATGTGTCGAATTTTTTACATATGAGTCTGCCCCCTCTGCAAACGGTTGAAGTTGTTGGGCTAGGTATTTGGCTAGGTGTTGTGTTGGGGATCCAACTGAGCTTACTATTGACCTCAAAGGTGCACCTTCTTTATGTACTTTTGGCAACCCATAGAATTTCGGACATCTCGATGACTTTTCACGCGGAATGAGTTGCAGTTGGAGATTTTTGTCGATCCTACTTGCTTGGATTTTAGCCTTGGTTGTTTTCTCTAGATAAGTTGTTGGGTCAGTAGTAATTT
The DNA here is from genome assembly GCA_034190945.1 of Octodonta nipae. Lineage (NCBI taxonomy): Eukaryota > Metazoa > Arthropoda > Insecta > Coleoptera > Chrysomelidae > Octodonta > Octodonta nipae. Next base: position 93,682,346 of record CM067216.1, on the reverse strand, counting down.
GTTTATATGCTGGATCTTGTAGCAATATTTGAATTTTGTTTGAATAATCCGCTGTATCTAAAATTACAGTCTCATTTCCTTTATCAGCAGGTAGAATGACAATGTCCTTGTTGAGGCGCAGTTGTTTCAAGGGCTCATTTTCTTCTATAGATAGGTTCCTTTTGGGTGGTTTAGACTTTCTTAGAACATGTGACATATCTTGTCTAATTATTTCAGCGGTGTTCGCATCTAATTTTGAAACTGCTGTTTCCACGCCACATATTATGCTCTCTGTTGGTATGTGAGAGGTAGCAATAGCGTAATTGAATCCCTTAGCCAACACGCCAATCGAGGAAGTGTTCAATTGGATTGTTATAAACGGTTTTATTCGTTTCCAATTGCCGTGAGGTTAGACTGTGACCGTTATTTTCCGAGACAAATTCGTTTTTGGGCTTCTGTTGGAACTTCTGTTGTTGCATTGTTGTTAACTCTGCATTCGTTTTGGCCCTAAATTCACTAATCTCATCGAATTTATCCCATATTATCGGGTGGAGTGTATTGCTTACCTGTAGGTGGATATCTAGGAGTTTAGTATTAAGAACATCCAAATCTCTTCTGACATCACGTATGGCAACCGAGACAAACAGACGAGGAGCATGAGACACCAATAACCAAGGCTTATTTACCGTATGTCAAGGGGACCACGGACAGTATTGCAAGAATTCTACGGAGACACAATATCGATACTATTTTCAATACAGACAGAAAAATAAGCACGGTGTTGAGAACTCCGAAGACGAGGATCCCTTTAGAACAACAGGGAGTGTACGAGATTCCATGTGCAGACTGTCATAAAACCTATGTGGGGCAAACTAATAGAATAATTCAAGCTAGACGTGATGAACACCAGAACGCTGTAAGAAAGCAGGAAAAAACAACATCCATTGCGGAACACGCCACCACGATGGCACACCGAATAGACTTTGAGAACACCAGAGTACTGGCAAATATAGAACACCCGAAATCAAGACTCGTAAGAGAGGCAATTGAAATAGCGAGGAGACCTAACAGTCTAAACACACGCAATGAAATTCAGAACTTATCGAATTGTTGGAAAATCCTATTAAACACCGTACCGGCCCGTACCCGTCCAATAACAACTCAACCGGAAATAACAAATCAGCAGGATGGAGCCGTGCCCACTGAGCGCCAAGGGCCAATCACACGCAGCCGTTCACGGTGTCAACCGATAGGCGCCGAGCCGCGACTATAAAAAAGCGCGCTCGCTTCAGAAAATGTTAGTATTCGAGTAACTAGAAGCGAAAGCAGAAGGCTACGAGAATTATGCGAACCGACCTGAAGAGGGCAAATGTGACTCTGCCGAAACGTCGTCATTTTACCATCGATCCCGGCAGGGATCAGTTATCAACTACGCGGATGAATTCCCGGAAACCACCTAAAACACACACATATATATATATATATATATATATATATATATATATATATACATATAATGTTATATTTGGGTAGATTTTACTTTAAATTTATTTTTATTGAATTTATTAATTATTTTGTATGTTTCCTTACCTTATTTATGTCTTTCTATCAAATCTGCAATATTTCAGTATTTATATATATATATATATATATATATATATATATATATATATATATATATATATATACATATAATTGATTTCGGTAATAACGGCTGATAGCGTTCAAATATTACAAGATAATATCGGGACGCAGCCAAGCTTCTTGAGTTACAAGGATACTCCTTTAATTTATTTTGAGAGCTTTCGAAATTATTTTATTTCATCGTCAGTCAATATACTACAAACAACACAAAATATTAACAATATATAATTCAAATTTTTGTAAGCTCCACCGTTTAATTTACGGCAGCTTTTTGATGTGGGATTTCTTTTCAGATACATTTCTCTGAATGAAATAGCTATGAATTGAAATACTTCCATGTAGGTAAATATTTCTACGTCGGATTCAGTGAAAACCACCCTTAGATATCAACAACATCTACCGTCATTTTTAACAATATATTAAGCATACGAGTGCAAATTCGTTCTGTTTGCACCTACCAACACTTGGACATTACTAGAATATTCTATTCGCATTTAGATATTAATATTAAAATTATAACTGGAAGAGAAATTAACCCTTTAAATATTTTGTACATGTATATAATGGAACAACCAGTCTACAATAAAATGGATAAACATGAGTTTTGAATAGAACAATAATATTCTGGCGTGCATTTTAAAGTGGGTAAAATGTGTGAAACGTGTTCATTGTATAAAAACCTTTATATCCTGTGTACTAATGCTATACAAACCCTATAAATACTTTTTGTCTTGGATTTATTGTTGCAATAAAAATAACTTTGAAATTATAAACAACAGTTTCAAATACCAAATGAGCGTTTATTCGTTATTTTTAGTATCTATTGAAATATATTTGCTTTATTGTTGGAAAGTCTGCATATTTAAAATACTCCAAACGTTTCAAGGTCTAAATCAGTCCCCGTTTTGAATGGTAATAAAAATTAAAACAACTGAAGAAATTAAAAATTAAATTACAAAGTTAGCAATTAACAATTTGACATTAAATTTTTGTCATGAAACTGTTGTGAGAATTACTGCTAATCTGATATATACAGGGTAGCACTCAAAAATTCTACAGATCGTATGAATTAAAAAGTTTCTTTCAAATTGGAAGAATTGAAGTTTTCTTGTGAATTTCATGTGGCCCTCCTTGGTATGACTTTGTTATAATTTCGCTAAAAATGAGAGAAATTCTGATGTTCCAGAGATCCCATTAAAGTCAAAAGTGAAAAACTAGTAAAAACTTTATGAACTATATATATATATATATATATATATATATATATATATATATATATATATATATATATATTTATTGTGTTCATTTATGTTCTTCTGTTTGTGATATGGTTGAATTTTGAAATTGTATGTTATTACCAAGTTTCCAGGCATCTTCACAATTTTTGACTTTCCAATTAGTTATATAGGTTTCTCCAATATAAAATTTGTTGCATTCAGAAGGAAATTTATAAATGCAATTTTTGGAGTTTTGGGTTATGTTGTTTGGTTTTGTTTTTGAATAATTGATTTCAGTGTATTTTGAATGTTGTTTTAATATTAAATGTATGTATGATATGGTTGGCGTAGTAATGTGATTATCAACAGTATTTGTATTGTTAGTAGCAGCTTGGTGTTGGATGTTATTGATTCTTTTTTGTTCAATTTTATCTAACTCTTTATTCATGAACTGTTAAGGATAAATTATTGATATCAGAACAGGTGGTTTTTGCTCTTTCATATAAAGATTTAGTGATGTCCTTTTTATGGTATTTGGTTGATTAGACATAAAATTGAGAAAAATTATCATAGGAATATAGAAATCATTTAAAAAATAAAATAGATATTGGTGTATCAAGCAAGTGCGTGTACACGTTTCTCTCTCGTCTCACGTTTATGTACGACATTTCGCAGTTTCTAGTTAAATTCTAATTACAAATTTTATACCGAAGTCGTCAGTAAAAGGTGCTCTACTACCTGTGACTTAAATACTCTACAAAAAGTGCATCGTGGTGCAATAACAGTAAAAAACATTCATCCGAATTTTGCATTGTGTTTTTTTTTATTACAAATCACTCGGCATCTTATCGTTGTTTTTCGTATCGCAATGCCATCCGGCCTATGTAGCAGCTGCGCGGCAGTTTGCAGTTGCACGAATCCCGGCATTCAGTGTCAAGGTGAATGCGGAATGGCTTATCATCTGAAATGTGCTAAATTACCACCAGTCTTCGGCGAGCTACCGGCGGACTCAGGCATTACTTGGAAATGTAAAGAATGTAAGGACAAACCCCTCAGAGATGACCCTTCTAAACTATTGCTCGATTTAGTTAAAAGCGTAAACACTATTATGTCGGATTTATCAGGAATAAAATCCGAACAATCCAACCTTGCTGAGTCGGTTAAATTTTTTGGAGATAAAATAGACGAGTTCAATACACAGATGGAAAATTTCCGTAAAGTATTTAAAGCAATAGCCGAGGTTCAAGATGATATGGCGGTCCTTAGAAATGAATGTACCATGCTTAAATCTGAACTCGAATTCCTTAAGCAGCAAGAGCGCATAAATAACATTGAAATTTGTGGTGTTCCGGAAAAGAAGAATGAAAATGTCATTTCCATAATCAAAAAAATCGGCTCTGCATTAGGAATCGATGTCATAGATGGTGACATTGATACGATACATCGAGTTGCACGTTTTTCGTCTGATAATGAGACTGGCAAATATCCTAAAAACATAGTGGTGAAATTTTCATCACTTGAGAAAAAAACTGAACTCATGAACGCTTTTAAAGCTAATAGAAAAGGTTTAAACACTAAAATACTTGGTCTTGAACAAGACTCGAGGATATTTATAAAGGAGCATTTATCCCCTTACTACAAGCTTCTCTTCAAGAAAGCTCGAGATTTTTGTAAAAAATCAGATTATAAATACTGCTGGGTGAAAGGGATAAAAATTTTTATCAAAAAAGAGGAGTCCAGTCGTGCGGTGTATATCCAGAATAACAGTTTTTTATCCAAAGTTCAAACATACTCTTCTCAAATTTAATTTACTATTTCTGTGTTTAGTTAGTGGACATTATCTGATAAAATGGCTCCTTTTAATAATGATTTCTCAATCTATTACCAAAATACCAGAGGGCTAAGAACTAAAACAGTGGATTTCTATCAGTCAGTATGTGCTAATGATTATGACTGTATCGCAATCACTGAATCGTGGTTAAAACCTGAAATCCTATCATCAGAATTATTCCCGCCAAATTACAATGTGTTTCGGGCGGATAGAGATCCGTCCATCAGTGGCAAAAGTGATGGGGGTGGAGTGTTAATTGCGTTATCTTCTGTGTTTTCTGTCGATCTAATCTCCAAGTGGTCCAGTGTAAATAGTGTTATTGAGGACTTATGGGTTTCCGTGGCACTGAAGGGTGGTAAGAGAATGCTTATTGGTAATGTATATATTCCGCCATATGCAACAATCAATAATTACATTGCTTTTTGCTCTAAGTTGGAAGAAATTCTTAGTAAGATAAACCATGATAACTTTTTGTTACTGGGTGATTTTAACTTACCCCATATAAAATGGGTAAAGAACGCAACAAGCAATTTCTTAGCTCCCCATAATGTCATGGAACCTTGTAGCCAGTGCTTTTCGGATTGGTTTTATTTAAATGATTTAAAGCAGTTTAATAGCATCTCTAATATACACAATAAAATCTTAGACCTAGTTTTATCGACATCTCTGAAAATTGATTTGAAGAAATGTAATAATCCATTTGTTACTGAAGACAACCACCATATGTCTCTTAATATTACCATTGATCTTAATTGTACAAAAGCACTTCTCTGTAATTCTTATAGTAAATTAAAATTTAATGGTGCTGACTACAATGTGATTAATGAAAGAATTAGAGAACATGATTGGGACAAAACTTTTTGCTCGGCTGATGTTGATGTGAATATCCTATCATTTTATAAAGTCTTAGACGAAATTGTTAATACTTATGTACCTAAAATTATAATTAGTAAATCTGCATACCCCCTTTGGTTCTCTAAAACTACTATAAATTTTGTCAAGAAAAAGGCTAAGGCGCATAGAAAATGGAAGACATATAAACAGTCTGCTGATTATAATCGTTTTTCGGATTTGAGAAAGAGGGTAAAAATTAGTATTAAAGCTGACTATAATAAGTACATCAGAATTACAGAAGAAAATATTAAGAAGGATATACTAAATATTTTTGGTCGTTTGTTAGTAACAAAAAGAATAGCAAATCTATTCCTACTATAATGTCTTATAATACTATTCAAGCAACCTCAAACAAGGAGATCTGTGAACTTTTCTCAGACTATTTCGGTAAAGTTTTCGAACCATCCAACACTGCATCGTTAGTCGAGCCAGTTTTCTCTCAAAATTGTTACACTGTTAGCGTTATAAGTGAGCAAAGTATAAAAGCAACTTTACATGATCTCGATCCCAAAAAAGGTCCGGGCCCTGATGGATACCCTGCGGTATTCTTGGCGTCATGTCCCGATCTGTGTCTGCCACTCTACATACTCTACAATAAATGCATAAAACTCGGCATATATCCTAAGATTTGGAAGATCGCCCAAATAGTTCCTGTGTTTAAATCTGGTGACAAAAGTCATGTACAGAATTACCGGTCTATTTCCTTGCTCAGTCACTTTGGTAAAATTTTCGAATCTTTGATTCTAGAACAACTATTCTTCAAAGTAAGGTGTTCTCTTGACCTAAATCAGCACGGATTTTTTAAGAAGCGCTCCGTCGTAACTAATTTGGTTCCGTTTGTGCAAGAGTTAACTGCAGCAATGGAAAACAGCTTAGAGAGTTGTGCCGTGTACACCGACTTTTCCAAGGCTTTTGATAAAGTTCACCACCCTACTCTCTTAATTAAGCTTGGGAATTTCGGTGTTCATGGAGGACTCTTTCTGCTCCTAAAAAGCTACTTAGAAGATAGGTCACAATATGTTGTGGTGAACAATGTAAGATCAGAATGTATTCCAGTGACTTCTGGAGTGCCGCAGGGGTCACATCTTGGTCCCTTATTATTCAGCATTTTTTTAAATGACGTCGGTTCTTGGTTCTGCAACACCGAGCATTTACTGTATGCGGACGACCTAAAAATTTTCAGAACTATCAGGGACACCTCTGATTATGTAAAGTTGCAAAATGACTTAAACAGATTCTCTGATTACTGTATAAGAAACAGAATTTTTGTTAATAGTGATAAATGTCATTCCATCGTGTTCACCAGAAAACCTAGTCACTCACGAACACCTTGTGATCTATATTTACTGGGTGACAAATTGAAGTATGTAGATCACGTTAGGGATCTGGGGGTTGTATTAGATTCCAAACTGTCGTTTGAAATACATATTGAATCACTTGTTCAAAAGGCTCAAAAAATGTTGGGTTTCTTATTACGTATAACCAAAGGTTTCAAAAATGCCAGATCGCTCACCACCATATTTTATAGTCTTGTTAGATCGATATTAGAATATTCTTCGACAGTTTGGAATCCCTTTTATCATAAATATATTGTTAGAATAGAAAACGTCCAAAAAAAATTTATAAATGCTCTAAATTATCGTTTTAACAGGGAAAGACATTTTCATCCATACACTGAAAATTTAAAATTTTATAACATGGTATCCCTAGAATTCAGGAGAAAATGTTCTGACATATTTTTCTTATATAAGATAATTAATAATCTCTTTGATTCCGAATATTTAAGTAATCATTTCTTAATCAATGCTAGGCCTTACACCCTCAGAAATAGAGAAATATTTGCAATTGGACGCTCTAACTCCAATTATTATTTTAACTCGCCGCTGCCACGATGTTACCGATCGTACAATATGATCGATGAAAAAAATAATAATACCAGTTATGACATTTTCTCCTTAAGTTACTCAGTTTTCAGGAAACACATATCACAGGCTGTTGACCTATGTCAAGGATCAGTCTGTTAGTTTTGAATTTGTACCTTACGTTTTTCTTTTTTTTCCCTTTTGTAATTTAATTAAATGTACTTGCTTGATCTCATGTTACAATTATTGTTAACTTGTGCCACCCTGAAATAGGGCAGCTGCGACTGTCTGTAAGGGGGGCGTACTCTTTAAATAAATAAATAAATAAATAAATAAAATAGTCAATTACAGTAAACAATAAAATCATAGAAAAATTTATATTGCAAAGAAAAAACAAATTTGGTATAAAATCATTCAATGAATAGAGCAAAGCACTGGGATATTAAATATATATATATATATATATATATATATATATATATATATAAGGATTATTTAAAACACATCAAACTATTAAAAAATATGTAAAGTAAGATAAGGTAAGTGAATATATAATTTAAAAAATATATTAAATTGAGTGTTCCTTTGAATCCAACCCTGAGGAGAAAGAGTAGAAATTTTAAATAAAATAAAATTTCAATTTAACAATTAACAAAAATTATAATTAAAAACATTATAAAATAAATATATATTCATAATATAATTGGCATCCAACTGATGTGGCATCAGAAACACATTGGTAGTTTACACTTTCATACATATGAATTAATAATAAAATTGGCGACCAAACGTGGAACTCAGAAAAAGAAGCTCAATAGCTCAGAAAAAAATCATTAAAAGAAGGTAAGAAAATATTATAAAACAAGATACATTAATAAATGTTTGACAGTATATATTTTAAAAAAATAGTAAGTGGGTAATAAAATTTGTTATATATATAAATAATAATAATAATAATTGGTTAATAATAATAAATAAACAAAATACCAAATAAACGGAAGACCAGATCAATTAAAGAAAAATCTGAAGAAATTATGGAAGAACACAGAGATTTAGGAGCAGATATAGAGGAACAAGATGACCAAATAGATCAAGTTCTGGAAAAAGATGTAGTGGAAAGGGAAGAACAAAGGGAAGAAATGTTTGAACAAGTATCACAAGAATATGAACAAGTAAATGAAGAAGATGAAGGTCAAATGGAGCAGTCAAAAGGACAAGTAGAAAACTTGACAGAACCTGAAATTGATTTAAGAACTATTATGATGACTATTATGCAATTAGGAAAAGACATGGACCAAAAGATGGATAAAAATAATGAAGAAAGGAAGGAGGATAATAAAAAACTTAGGGATGATAATGAGAAATTAAGAAAAGACATGAAAAAATGTAATGAAGAAAGGAAGGAGGATAATGAAAACTTAAGGAAAGAATTAGGATAGAAAATTGAAGAAAGCAATATACAGTTATCCAAGAAAATAGAAACAAATACTGAAGAGATGAAGAAAAATCTGAAGTGTATTAAAGAAGAAATAAAACAAGTTGAAGAAAGATTCCAGTTAAAGAAACAAATGGTGGAAAATGTATTGAGACAAGAAATAGAAATATTGAAAGAAAATTTAATGAAGTAGAGGATAAAATACAAGAAAATGAACAGCACGTAAAGGAGATAGATGCCAAACGGAAAGAGGCTATAATCAGCTATGGAGAGGTTATTGATAAGAAATTTATGGAAAATGAAGAACAAATGAGAAGAGTAAGTGGGAATCAAAATGGTATGACAATGGAAATGAGTTGGACATTATCAGACATAGGAATAAAGTTTGATGGAAATATTACTAAAATACATCCATGTGTTTTTATTAAAACAATAAAAAATCAATTACCTATTTGTAATAATTTTGAAGAGGTCAAGACCAGGATAAGACAATGTTTTGTGGATCAAGCTGGTATATGGTTTGCGTCGATAGAAAGTGATTGGAACTCATTTAGTGAATTAGAAAAAGAATTTTTAGACTATTATTGGGGGGAAAATCAACAGTCAGTATTTAGAGAGAGAAACTTTATTTGGGAAATATTATAGTAATAGAAGTGAAATAGTGGACTATACTTTAAAACTGGTAACAGCAGTAAAATATATGAAACCTCCAATTAGGGAAGAGGAAATAGTACTAAATATAGCCAGACATTTTGAAGCAGGTGTAGCTGAAGTAATATCAATACAGAATTTAAGGACAGTTAATCAGTTTGTGAACTATCTTAATAGAATAAAACGGACAAAGAAATTTAAAAGAAATGAATATAACCAAAATAATTACAGGCAAAATGATACAAGAAACAGATTTAGAGGAAATGAAAACAATAATAGGGAAAGATCATTTAACAATAATCAAAATGGGAATAAAAGATGGGAATCAAATCGAATATTTTACAGAAATTTTAATGGAAATAATAGATACAATCAAATGCAAAAGAGAGAGAACCGAAAGAAGAAAAGAAGAATAGATTTTCAAAAAGGTGACATGGTGATTATTAAAGCTTTAAGGCAACCTAATAAAAATAGAAATGAATGTGCAAAATTGATGATGCCATATGAAGGACCATTCATGATAGAAAATGAAAAAGGTGTAAATTGTTATGTAATAAAAGATATAAAAAATGGAAAAATAAAAGGAGTTTTTAATGTTAACAGTATATGTCATATATCATAATTAGAAAATTAGAAACTAATCAGATTTTTCTAATAATTAAAAATTAGTTAAAAAAAAATTGATTTTAGAATTTTAGAATTTTGGGAATTTGTTATGGTTTTGATGTCATGTAAATAATAGTTAATAATCAGTTTAAAAAAAACATATATATAAAAAATAATGCAAGTGATTTATCCTACATTAAATAAAAATATATAAGAGTTATAAAAATTTAAATAAAAAATATAAATAGTGGAAATTAAAATAAAATAAGTGGAGAGATTTATTCAATCATTACATATGAGATGTGGAGTGAACAGAACAAAAATTAAAATATAATATATATTAAAAGATATGAAACCAAGTGTTATTAAAAGAGTGTTGTTGGTTGCATATGCTAGAAAACCATAAAGTAATAATTTAATATGAAAGAAAGTTATTTTATGAATAAAGACACATTTTAAAATTTAATTATAAATAATAAGATTAAAAACATACCTGAATTTATATTGGAATATTGTGAAATAATATGACATAAATAATGTTGTAGACATTCTAACGTGTTGAAATCGTTCAGTACTTCTTATTCAATTTTTGAAAAGAATTTCATTCAGTCACTATAAAAACACAAAAATATAAATGATATTAGTCACAAACATGAATTTTAAAATTATTTACATAAAACTGTCATTTTGATTTTGAACTTGTGATAACAATGTTAACATTTCACCAAATAAAATTTCAAATAGATAGAAATGTATAGAAAGAATTAATTTTTAGAATATTTAATAGAAAGTTTGTAATTATTATGATAAATTTTTAAATTTGGTGTATATGATCTAAGAATTTCAGTCATTTGTTTATAAAAAATTATTTAAGAAATGCCAAACCTGTCAAATTAGTAAGTCAAAATTTAGTCGTGCAAGAATGTAGAACTTCTAGTGTAAAAACATCAAAGTATTAAGCGGACATTAAATCAACAACGATAAGCAGCCAGATTAAAAATTCTGAAATTAATAAGTGTAAAAATTGCAAATCAAAAGTTTGGTGAATGAAAAGACAAAGTTACATTGAAAACTAAATAAAAGGGTTAAGTTGGAAGACCATAGACAGTGTATACTCATAGAGTATAAAAAAAATAGAGTGGAGCAGTGCAGCTGAAAATGTATACATAAAATATTGGAACGAGTTGATGGTGTGAAATATAGCAGTTAGTAGAAGAAATTAGAGAAAAGGAACTTTAGAAGATGAAAGGATTAGATATGGTATTTATCATTTAAACATTTTTTGAAAATAAAAAGGATTTTGTTATACATTTTTTAGAATAAGTTTGTATAGTATATTGGTATGAAATGTTAGAATAAATTGAAACTCCACATCATAGTTAAACAATATCATAGTAAGAATTTCTATAGTTTGTTTTCATGTTTGAATTGTTGTATTGATTTTAAAATTTTCAAGAAATTATAAATAAAAATATAATTTGTAGAATTTGACTAAAAACTTTTATTTGAAAAATTATCATAGGAATATAGAAAACATTTAAAAAATAAAATAGTCAATTGCAGTAAACAATAAAATCATAGAAAAATTTATATTGCAAAGAAAAAACAAATTTGGTATAAACATCATTCAATGAAGTAGAGCGAAGCACTGGTATATTAAATATATATATATATATATATATATATATATATATATATAAGGATTAGTTAAAACACAAAAAACTATTAAAAAATATATAAAGTAAGAAATCCAAGGTAAGTGAATATATAATTTAAAAAATATATTAAGATTGAGTTTTCATTTGAATCAAACCCTGCGGAGAAAGAGTAGAAATTTTAAATAAAATAAAAATTCAATTTAACAATTAACAAAAATTATAATTAAAAACATTATGAAATAAATATATATTCATAACGTAATTGGCATCCAACTGATGTGGTATCAGAAACACATTGGTAGTTTACACTTTCATATAAATTAATTAATTGCAATATATATACAGGGTGAGATGGGGATCTCGGAAACTAGCGGAGATAGAGCAATGGTTCAATTGGGAAAGATTTGCAGTTTTACTGGCCCAATTTAATGACATTTTCGGATTTTTGTAAAAAGTCATGGCTTACTAGATATTCTGTCGATTTAGTCAAATCCCTCTAGCTCCTTTGTTTTTGATTTTATAAAAAAGTGTAAATATAAAAATTGAAGGGAATTGTATCCCGAATATGATTGTTATGTCCTCGTTTGCGTGACAGCTCTCGTTTTCGAGATATGACACAAACTTATCTTTTTTTGAATGGAAACCATAGTTGGCTATGACCTCAAAAAATCGGACATTTTTAGAGCTTTTCAACTATATAATACTCGATATATTTATTCATAAAAATAACGGAGTTATGGATGTTTTTCTATCTTATTTTCACTTTTAACGTAGTTAGCCATGAAATAGATTGATTTATTAATAACTATTCCAAAAAACATTGAACTATTTTTTTATATATATCAGATATAATGGTTACAATTTATGTTCGAAAAGTCCACCATTTATTTATTTATTTATCGTATGGCTCAATAACATGACAATAGTAAAAGATATAGATAAAATGAACCGAGGTATACAATTATATAAGTATATAAGACAATAGCACGTTATAACAACAAACATAGTTACAACTTAAAGTATACATAACAAGTTAAAATACATTACAGGTTGATGTCCAGTTGTTTTATCCAATTCATCACCAGCGATGTGGCTTTGAGGAACTCCTCTCGTGTTCCCCGGAACGCTCGTAGCTCACAGTCTCTCACGATGTGGTTTATAGTTTGGCTCCACAGTCGCATGAGGGGGATTGCACATAACCCCATTTATTACAGGGAGTCGGCACATCTCCCGTGGCCTGATCGGACTCTATTAAGTTTTACCCACTCTTTCCGGGGTAGTTCAGATCCAGGAGGTAAGGTTGTCCCCATAAATGCATGCTGCGATTGGTGGTCAGCAAAATCTTCCCAATGGGAGCACCATTGGTTCAAGGAGTTGAAATTGTTGGTTTTAAGCGCTTCTGCATCTCTTATTGGTGGTTGTCGGGATTTGAGTCTGTTTATCTGCAGCGGAGGGATTGCTCGATGGATGATCAGTTTGTTTGTTGTTGGCTGTTATCTTGTTATACTCCCTTAGAAGGGCGTCAGTCCTTCGGAGCTGTGGTGGGGCTATTCCAGAGAGTACTGGCAGCCATTGAGTTGGGGTTGTCTTTATTGCACTTGTGATGAGTCTCATAGTCTGGTTTAGCTGGACGTCAATAAGTTTGGTGGTTCAACCACACAGGCGCACAGTACTCAGCACACGAATAGACAAGAGCTAGTGCACTGGTTCACAGAGTTGAAGCCGTAGTTCCCCACGTCGTTCCACAAAGCTTTTGGATAATGTTGTTGCGTGTTCTTAGTTTTCTTGCAGTGTTGTTGAGGTGTTTTTTGAAGCAGGGGGTGCGATCCAACGTTATTCCAAGATATTTTGGGAAATGGTTATGTTTTAGATGTTGGCCAGCGAAAAGAACTTGCAGTTCATGTTTATCTAGTCTGTTACTCAGGTGAAAGCAAGAAAACTTCAGTTTTATTGGGGCTGGGTACTAATCTCCATTTCTTAAAGTAATTGTTAAGGGCTAGGTCGCTCGACAGAGTGTGCTCTATGTTCTCAAAGCTCTCATCGGAGAAAGCTATGGCTATATCGTCAGCATAACAAAACTTATGACTGACTGTATCTGGCATGTCGGATATGTATACGTGTTAAGTTGTCACCTCCGTACAGTTTCAGAGGCTGTCTGACCTCCAGGTCCTCCAGGTTGTAATTTAAAATACAAGATACGTAAGGACCTCATTTGCCGAGCATTTCAGGTGTGTACTGACCTCCATCGGTGTTGCCTGATTTATGAATTTGCTACACTTTCTACCAACGCAAGTAACGACTTTACATGTGATATGTAAATATTTTTTTTAACTGAGGTATTTTATTGCACTGATTTACCTACTACTGATATAAATCTATTTATTATTTAGGATATCAACTGTATAAATATTTTTATTTTATGTAATTCATAATTTATTAATTTTTTGCGACCAATGCGGCGTATTAAATACATATGATAATCAACTAATTATTTTTTTTTCATTAAGTGTGGCAATTAAGATTTTATCATAATAACAGTTCTTGGAAAATTTGTTATATCAATCAGTCTTTGTATTCCTTTACTAGAATGATAAACCTGAATGTTTAAAAAGAGGCAATTTAATTCAGTTATGTTATTATAGAGTGAGGACGCGTGGGTTGGAACAAATTCATTTAAAATTCAGGTGTTGGTTTTATGGAAAAAACGCTCGGCCACTTCGATTTTTTTTGGACTGCGGTTTTTGTGATGATAAACTGATTTATACAGGGTGGGCCAGAAATAAATTGCGATCATCAACTTCATATTTTCAAATGGAAACATTTGTTTTTATTTTATTTTTGAATGCTGCATTGCATTCTAAGTATTTTTCATGTTCAATGCTCTATACCGAAAATTAACAGTTATTAAAAAAATAGTTATTTCTAAAGTTAAGAAAACAACGGTAAAAATAAGGTGTTTGTTGGTTTGAACCCATTTATTTACATCTGGTTTTTGTAATTGTTGGCAGTATAGTCGCATGAATGGAAACCCTTTTTAACCGACTTCCAAAAAGGAGGAGGTTATCAATTCGTTGCGTATTTTTTTTCGCTTTTTTTGTATGTATGTTACCTGATTTCTTCTCCTGTGGTGCACTGTTTTGAATGAATATGTTCTTGTTTAATAGAGTATATATCCGAATTGGTGAAACTTCTAATTTTAGAAAAGAATTCTATTGGTAAAGTGATAAAATTTGTGAATGAACACATGCGTGCATGGAAATCGACCAATATCCCTAATATTTTAGTCGATTTTTCGATAACTCCTTATGGATGTCTATAGTTTTTTAACGTTTAATCTATTAAGGAAGATCCTTAGGTGATCTCATATACTTTTCTGCGACGTGCAACTTGCAATTTTGCAGAAAATCGCCGAAAATTCCAAAATTCTTATTAAAAATTTCATCGAAATGACATAACGGACATTTCCTCATAAATATTTTAATTCCAACGTAATAGTGCGGTAATTTTAGGCACTGAAAGTTTTAATTGCGAATTTGAAAATTTTCTATGTACATCTCAAGCATATAGGTAGTAAAGCATAGTATTTTCGGCTCCTTAAATCAATGAGTACCAAGCTCGTTTTGTTTGTATACCAGGCAAATACCTATTTAAATGCAAATTTTTCCATTTTACGAAGACGGTTCTCCCGGCCTAATAGAAAATTCAGTGACAACACATGTCAAACTTTAAACTGCTATTTGGTGGGTTTATAGACAGGGTGTTTAGTTATAGCAAACAAAATGACAAAGTAAAGTGGTAGAAGGAGTTGCATTTATATGAAAATTGAAATATAGGACGGACTAGAATGATAGTGGTCCGTAGGCAGCCGTATATACAGGATGGTTAGAATATAGGGTGGACTGGACGTTTGGTGGTATAAAAATGTTGGAAAAAATGTGAAATTAAAATTATATAGGGTGTTTAAAAAACTGTTATATGATGTGGACATAAACAAATTATATACAGGATGGTTGAAATATATGCTGGAGTTGAATTATATTTATACAGTATGGTTAATAAATTAGTTCTTTTATAGCCCATAAGAAGTTGCATAAAGTATCGAGAGGAATTAATGTTACACAGGGCGATAATATAAAATATTAAAAATGAAATAATTTATGAGGTAGCCCACAAATAGTTATATACTATGTGGAATGTCTTCGATGCACATTCCATAGAGAATATTCAAAAAAATGTATGAATTAGATTTTGCGGTTTTAGTTCAATGCTGGTTCAATGCAAGTATATAATTGACGAAGGACCTTTAGCGGAACAATCAATAAACACGTGTCGTCACATAAACGAATCACCAAATAAAAGTTATCACTAACCTTTAAGTCAAAGCTCTGGTGTTTTCTTGGTTCTTCTTTCTTCAGAGGCTAGCCCCGTGAACAGTTTTTTAGAGCTTCTTCTGGACAACACGTTACACAAAAAATAGCGACGTAATGTTCATTGATTGAGCATACAAAAAATGCGGGTTTAACAACAAATGATGCGCTTTTGTAAACACAAAAGAAACAAAATGAAAGCGGTTTAGCGGTCGTCACGAATGGAGCTAAGAACTCGCGAAATCGTAACGCAAAAAACAACAATAAGCGTCATCTCTTCAGACGGAATCAAAGCCACCGAAAAGTTCGGAGTACATTGCACGGACCTCCCAAGCGTCTAAACAGCTAGGGATCCGACACACGAATGTCAATACTGTCTATATTTTATACGCAAAAAACACTTTTACGATTAGCATTAGCGCGACGGAATGTTTTAGAAAAGGTGCAGAAGTTTAAAAATCAATGAAGTAATTCAATCACATTGAACACAATACACTAAACAAATTGCGGGAACGCACCACTATGGTTGAAATATAGGACGGATTTGACTCCGTAAATATGGGTTGGATTCTACTCCCTCCTATAATTTACAGAAGGCAGCTAACAAATTTATGCTTGTCCGTGGGCAGTGGTATATACAGGATGGTTGGTACATAAGTTGGAGTGGAATTATCTATAGTTATACAGGGTTGTCAAAAAAGTTGAAAAAAGGTTAAATGACGTAGTCCATAAGGCATAAATATATTTTGGGCTTATTAAGTCAACGCATACTAGTACATTTTGTTCGTAAAGATTTACGTGTCAGTTTAAATGAGAAAGTATAATTGTGTAATTTTGAGGCTTTCGATGTTACCTGGTTCTGTCTATTAAGGTTATACATACAAAATAAAAAATATAAAATGAAAACACCTCAGTTCAAAAAAAACTAAAAAGTTGAAAATAAAAAATTTACAAAAAAACATAACCGATTTCTACCTATAACTAAAAAGCTAAAAATAATTATAACAAAATACAACTCTAGCAAATAAATAACACGTTCAATGTTGTTAGGTACCTACCCAGGAAGTGAAAAATGTAAACATTAAAAGGTGCTCATTCTGTACAAATTAATTACCTACCAATCTAGTATATTCTTAAAGCCGGTGCCAAGCAACACTCAAGTTTTGATGAGTTAGTAGATAAGTACGCAATGAAGGATTTTAGATCTGCTTGGCACCGGCTTCAAAATATACTAGATTGGTAGATTTTACTTCCTGGGTAGGTACCTAACAACATTGAATGTGTTATTTATTGGCTAGAATTGTATTGTGTTATAAATATTTTTCCCTTTTTAGTTAGTTAGAAGTCGGTTATATATATATTTTAAATGTTTTATTTGTATGTATGTTACCTGATTTCTTCTCCTGTTGAGCACCGATGTGAACAATTATGGTCCTTATAATAATTTAATAGAGTATATATCTGGATTGGTGAAACTTGAAATTTGGGAATAGATTTCTTTTGGGAAAGTGATGAAATTTGTGAATGAACACATGCGTGCATGGAAATCGACTAACATACCTAACGTATTGGTCGATTTTCATAAAACCGTTTGTCAATGTGGATAGTTTTTTAAGTGTAATCAAAGATGATTCCTAGGTGGTCTTATATCCTTTTCTGCGACTTACAACCTACAGTTTTGCAGAAAATCGCCGAAAAATCCAATATTCTTATCAATAATTCCCTCGAAGTGACGTAACTGACATTTCTTCAAAAATATTTTGATTCCAACGTAATAGTGCGGGAATTGCAGGCACTGGAAATTTTAATTGCGAATTTGAAAATTTTCTGTGTACATCCCAAGTACATCGCTAGTATAGTATAAGATTTTCGGCTCGTGAAATCAATGAGTACCAAGCTTCATTCTGTTAGTATACCTGGCAAATACCGATTTAAAAGAAAATTTTTCAATTTTGGGAAGACGGTGCTTTTGGTGTCGCCTACTCCCGACCTAATAGAAACTTCAGTGACAAACTGCTATTTGGTACGATTATACACAGGGTGTTTAGTTGTAGCAAACAAAACCCCAAAGTAAAGTGATAAAAGCAATAACAATAGCACAGAGGCATCGGTCGAATTCATATCGATATATATATATATATATATATATATATATATATATATATATATATATATATATATGGAATAAATAATTTATCATTTATTAGTGCAAATTTCACAGCGGACTCAATTATACAGTAAACTTTTCCAGAAGTGTTTGTTCATCACAGTAAGTTAAGAGCAATCACTCCTAATATTAAAAATTCAATTTAATATGTAGTTTTGGGAAGTTTCGATAGACTGCTATGATTGACTATCACAAGGAATATAATATACATACATACAGAGCAAATAATTATATAACATAGCCATCAGTAGTTGAATGTTAAAATAAAGCTATACCTATAAGGTAGACCATTAGCAGTTGAATTTACAAGTTGCTTAGAATATAGATTGGAATGAAATTACGGGTATACGGGGTTATTAAAAAAGTTATATTGGGTGACAATAATTATATATCTTTATAAAACGTTTGGACAAGACAATTTTAAAAAATATATAATCGACTTCTAACTAAAAAGCAAAAAATAATTATAACAAAATACAACTCTAGCAAATAAATAACAGATTCAATGTTGTTAGGTACCTACCCAGGAAGTAAAAAATGTAAACACAAAGGTGCTCATTCTGTACAAATTAATTATCTACCAATCTAGTATATTTTGAAGTCGGTGCCAAGCAAATCTAAAATCCTTCGTTGCGTACTTATCTACTAATTCATCAAACTTGATTGTTGCTTGGCACCGACTTCAAAAATATACTAAATTGGTAGGTTATTAATTTGTACAGAATGAGCACCTTTTAATGTTTACATTTTTTACTTCCTGGGTAGGTACCTAACAACATTGAATGTGTTATTTATTTGCTAGAGTTGTATTTTGTTATAATTATTTTTAGCTTTTTAGTTATAGGTATAGTCAGTTATATATTTTTTTTAATGTTTTATTTTATGATGGAGTTTATAACAACTGTTTACTTCCATATAAACTGTACTATAATTTTACTTCAAATAAGTAGTTGTCAAGTGCAATTGTAGAGTTTCAAAGTATGGCGCATTTAACTGAAAAGCAGCGAATAGATATTTTGAAGATGGTAGGATATGGCTACAGAACTCGAACACAAGTTGAAGTTTGCGAAGTACCCGGCGCGGCCTATTACACGATCGGTAGTAAGTAAAATAGAAAAAATATTTCTAGAATTTTGTAGTAAGAGACAATTACAAAACCAAACACTTGCTTGTATAGAAATAACTGGCACCCATACAAAATTCATTTAGTTTAGAACGTACTGAAGATGCTTTGGACCAGAGAGTAGAATTTTGCTAAATAATGATGGATAAATGCAATGCAATTCGCACTTTTCAAGTAAGATAGTTTTTTTTTGGCGAAGCAACATTTTGTTTAAATGCTTCAGTAAACTGGCAAAATTTTCGATATTGGGCATCAGAAAACCCACATTCGATTATGGAAATTCATACACATTTTTCCAAGAAAGTTAACCTATTGGCCGGAATTGTGGGTACTTCAATTGTGGGTTCGTTTTTTATTGAAGGAACACTTAACTCGGAAACGTATTTAGACCTATTACAAAATGACATAATACGCTGTTTAACAGAACTTTACCCGAATGGTGAAAACACCAATATACTGGCAGATTCGGTATGGTTTCAACAGGATGGAGCGCCCCCGCACTATTCGCGAACAGTGCGAGATTATCTTGACAAAATTTTCCCAAGTAGATGGATCGCAAGGAGAGGTAATATCGACTGGCCAGCTAGGTCTCCAGATCTAAGCCCGTTATATTTTTATCTTTTAGGTTACGTGAAATCTAAAATCTACTTCAATAAGCCGGAAAATATGAAGGAATTAAAGAATACAATTAGAGCCGAAATACAAAGAATCCTGCCACAAACGCTAAATGAAGTTAATGGTTAACAATTCGAACATTTAATTTGATATGTTGATGATTTATTTTCTTCAATTTTGAAAGAAATGTAATTTTCTTATTAAGTGTTAATTTTCGGTATAGGATACTGTAGATGAAAAATACTTAGAATTCAATGCAGAATTCAAAAATAAAATACAAAACAAATGTTTCCATTTGAAAAAATGAAGTTGATGGTCGCATTTAATCACAAAAACGTCATGTCAAAAAAAACGACGTCCGAGGGTTTTTCCAAAAAACCGACACCTGAATTTTAAATGAATTTGTTCTAACCCACCCGTCTCCACTGTATATTTGGTGAATAAATTAATACTATAAATATAATTATGAAGAAGAGGTAGATTAAAATTATCCCATAATGCATTTCTGATACTTTCTACCCTTACAATTTTACGGCAAACTTGTTCTATATCAGATCGCATACACAGCAATTTATATTGCGTAATAATCACAATTTTTTTTGAAGTTCTTATTATTCCCTGTTAGTCGCTGGTTTGCAATTTTGAATTATAAATTTGTAGTCTGTCAATTAAAATCAGAATTATTTTGCAATTAGCCATATTATTTCTGATTTGTTACTATTCAAAATATTGTTTAAATTTATGTTCATGGCGTATTAACAAACTTCATTTCATACAATGAACTTAAATTGTTTATAATGGGAGTCCACATGTGCCGTGTTTAAAAAACAGCTCGTAAACCATTCTTTTCTGAATAATCTGTGCTTCAACTTGAAAACTGTCTAAGTTATGGATTTTTCAAATATCATTAATGTTAGTGGTTATTCCAGTTTTTCCCTGTGGGTAATGCTCTGATCATGCTTTACAAAAATTAATTTTATAACTTTTTTCACTTTTTTACAAATATTCTTTTGGAAGCATTGCTATATAGTCAATAATTTACAAATTTAAATTGTTTTGCTTTATTGTCGAAAAATGCAAAATGAAATGTATTGGTTGGTAGCTGATGCATTTATTATATTATTCAACAAACAATCAATTTAAAAATAGAAGGGATTCCGGCTTTCTAGTTCGAGAGTATCTGTTTGTTTAAACCGAGAACACAAAACTCAAATTCAAAATATGAAGAGGGAAGCTGAAATGAAATTTATTAAATACAGATAATTTAATGAATGAGGCAGGTTTAGATAAAAATCAAAAGCGCATTATATCAATAAATTCAGAGAAATAAAAACGAAACAAATTTAATTTAATTTAAAATGCTGAAATATTTTTGAGATATATAAAGAAAGAAGAGTATAAAGAAATGTCGAAGCACACATAAAATATTTGAATGATGTTATGGCAGTTACACACAGTAACTAAACTCCGTACATTTTACAAAAATAATTAGAAAAATACGGCCCGAATTTTAGAATTTTATATAATTTATGGTCTGTATCTGAGATGTAAAATCTACTTATAATTAAATGTGTAGAAATAAAGAAAAGTTTTCACAATAATTCTAAATAGAGGACAGACTGTAAATGACATATAGAGTTTGTTTTGTGGTTGTAAACAAATTGATTCAAAGGCAGTAAGAGTACTCACCCCCAAAACTACCCCCTAAAGTTCACATATTAACTAGCATCACATTCCTAATTATATTTTATTTAGTATTTCCATTTGTTGTACATTGATAGTCATATCCATCTATTTAAATTCATTTTATGCGCAACCAAAAAAGAAATCTATCTAAATTGGTAATGAGCGACGCGAAGTATATTTCGTAAAAAGCTTTCGCTTCCATCGTTCAGTCCCAGTCTTTTTAAAATTAAAAAATATATCTAAATCTGTGTTTTATTTAGTGGTGTCACGGTTAGAGAGGAAAAAAAGGCCATCTATCAAACTGTACGCCACTGGTTGAATTAATTTAAATTGCTTCTTTACAACAATTGCCTTTCAAAGTTTATTAGCTAGAAAAATATTTTGGGGAGGGGTGATTACTTTAGCCATTTTTTTTAATATTGTGGACTGATTGGGACCGCGATAGTTAGTTTTCTATACAGTATACTGCCAGTATATAAGGGATGAATAGAATAAACTAATATATTTTCATGAAGGAACTTGTTAATTCGTTAAAATTGAATCTTCAGCTCCCAAATTTCGTTTTGAACCTCGAACCCCCCCCTGGTTACGACCTTGTAAACCATATTTACTTTTGTATTTCCTATTGATCATACCAATTTACCTTTTTTGGGACATGTTGTATTTATATAGCCTGTTATCGCTAGGATTATTTTTTTATGAGTTGGCTTAGCCATTATACAGTGCTATCAATTCAAAACTAGCCACCCAAAATAACTATTAAAACATCCTTGAAAGCAAAAGACAAAAAAACAAGTTTTTTATATATAGGAGGGACACATTTTACACGTATCGACCACCCTACAGTTTCAACCCTTAAGCGGGGGTGAATATAATTTCTTTAAGGTTAAATACAAAGGGGTATCATGTGATACCTTTTTTAAAGATCTCAAGGTAACAAAAATTACAGCGAGAAACTAGTACAATTTGGAACTAAAATCGAAAAAGTTGTATTAATGCTATGAAAGAACTAATAACTGTACTAGGGAAGTAATGAGATTAACAGATAAAAAAATCCGAAAAACAGAAGTATACCCATATAAAGCCCGTGACACTCTAGAAATACAGATGACTTCCAAAGGAAGACCAGAAGTTCTCATGGAAGAAATGGAGTCAGCGGTCAAGAACATAAAGAATGACAAGACAATAGGGAACGTCGGAATGTCGCTTAAATATTTTCGCAATATATAGAAATCAGACACATACCACACAAGAAAGGCAGAAAGAATCCATTTTCAGTTAGAGCACGATAAGTCTTCTATCGGTAGTCTTGTGTTTACTGAAAGTAACAAATACCAACTCAGTAGAGATTATCAAATACTACTCGCTTTGATTTTGATGGTCCACACTATATTATCGAAGGCGAGCAGAATGTGGATAGACCATGTACATAACATAAACATTGATAAATATGCAGGACTTTCATTTCAAAACTAGCCACTCAAATTATTTTTTAAAATATCGTTAAAAGGAAAAGACAAAAAACACATTAATTTATATTTACGGGGGGACACATTTTACAGGTATCGGTCACCCTGCGGTTTCAGCCCCTAAGCGGGGATTGAATATCACTTCTAAAAGTTTAAATACAAAGGGGTATCATGTGATATTTTGTTTTAAAGTTCTCTTTTTGACAATCTTTTGATCCATCATTTGTTACAATAAGATTATTTTTACAGAGTAATATCATTTTAAACTTTCAATTTAAAATAATTATTATTTTCTATGTATTTATTATTAATATTGTATTAGCTTTAGAATTACCTTGTACTTAAATTAAAAGTTCAAAATGTCAAGGAGCGTTAGGTCGAGAGATGTCTCATTAAGCCAATTTCGTACAGGCAAGGCTTATAAGCTGGAGGTACTCCCTCCTGTTGGAAAAATAGCTTTTCTTTGTCTATCAACAAAGTCCCTTCTTGATTTATTCAGTTTTCTAAAGATTCGGTTATAAGGATATTTATCACATTTTCTAATAATAAGTCTTAATACAATTCTCCAGTTAAATTTTCTTCCACGAATAAAGAATCTATAATTTTATAGTTTTATATGTTGAGCATTACAAATAATGCCCTCATTAATCACTCCTATCTTCGCGCACGCTAGGCGAGTCAGGTTATTTGGCATATTTATCTTGAAAATTGTTTAATATGGTAATATTCAAATCGCTTAAATTGTTAGATTTTTTTCAAATCCATTTTAACATTATCATTCATGGGCGAAAATTATATGGCAACAAATTCTTCTAAAAATACATTATTTTCGGATTTAATATGATGGGCTAGTTTTCGTTTCAGGTTTTTTGAGGTTTTATTGCTATTTTTAACGTTTTTGATGTTTTATACATTTTTACATTTATGATATTTTTGAGGTTTATGACATTTTTGACGTTTCATTTATTTCTGGTATTTCTGATATTTTTGTATTTTTTCACATTTTTGTATTTTCACTCATATCTTTATTTTTGGCGTTTTTTAGATTTTTCTCGTTTTATGTTTTTGACACAATAATTTTGATAATTTTCTCAAATTTTATACTATTGTGATGTTTTGGTGTATTTAATATTCTTAACGTTTGAAGGTTTATACTTTTCCTTTTTTGGAATTTATTGTTACTTTATAGGTCTTAACTATCATTTGAAAATTTCAACATTTTCTAATTTTTAAAGATATTGCCTGCACTAAATCTGATAGCGACCCCACTCCCTCACTACTAGCAAACAGTTAAGAACAGATTCAATTTATCACCTCTCATGCAATGAATAAATACTCCACATTCCATTTATCGGCTAAGTTATTAATTCATTTCTAGTCATTACAGGAGAAGTGCATGTATACCAACTTTCGCGCCTGCATCTTTTTTGTTGCTAAAAAATTGCGGACACCCATCGTCTTCCTGCAATAACAGAGTTTTCGTATAAAGACCCATCAAATTTAAGGAACTAATATTATAATTCTCATATCTGTATTATTTTCGGTTCCCAAAATAGTCATTTTTTCTTGAAACATTCACCGCTTGCCCCCTATCGTATACCTGAATGTTCACAATTTGATAAAACTCTGTTGATTTTAGAAGAGTATGTTATATCAAGATTCACGCCAGTATTACTTTCTATTTCGGATATATTAAATTCTTTCTAAAACACCAATTTTCACGTCTTTTTTTTCTGGATAGAGACAATCTAATCAGCTGGCGACATGAAATATCCTTTACAACCTACTCTCATACATATCAAACATATAAAAAAAATCATAAAAATAGGTCTAGCCTTTTCCGGGGGAATTCGACCACAAACACCGTGACATGAGATTTTGTGCAAATTTTATTTTTATTTATATTTAAGAATTTATTAAATAATGTTTAAAATTTTGGGGCCTCAGCTGTTGATGACTCTTTGTTTCTTTCCTCAGGACTTGGGTTCGGGGTTAATGTATATATTTAATTAAACTATTGATTCACTTATAACACATATGTGTTATTTTATCAACAACATTTATTGAAACCTAATTTTCTCAGACTATTAATATGTTATTATTTAATAATTGCCACTGTACTGAACTCATAACTATAATTTATTGTGACATTAGACTTTTTTAAAATTATATTTACCAATCAATTTTTTTTCTGGATATGGACAAATATATTTTACAACCTATTGTCGATATATCAAATATATATAAAAAATCATGAAAATCGGTGGAGCCGTTTCGGAGAAGTTCGATCATAAACACCGTATTACGATATTTTTACATATTAGATATTACTTTAAATAATGCTACTATATAAACCGCGATTGCTCTAAAACGCATATTCTGACATTCATAAAAGTCATAATAAATATTTGTTCAAATCGGATTTTGAAAACTCACGTATAGTAGAAATATAGTTTACATCGGTTTTTTGAAAAGTAGTATTTTCAGTATTCATGTCATATTTATTTTCTATTTGAAATCTGAAAAAATAATGATCGTTGTTAGGTTTTCTATTATACAAAAATTACGTATTTCTGCAACAAATTATTAAAGATGAAGTAGTCACGTAGTTTTGATAAACATTTACGACTATAATTCAAGATTTAAAGTGATATTTATTACGAAATAAATAATAGTGTCTTTCAAGCTCATTTAACCACGGTGAATAAACAGCGAGAGGATGTTTGTTTCCACAATGTGCCCTCCTTTGATTTCGCCCTTAGGTATATTCAGTCAGCCCCAATTATATAAATAAATTCTTAACAACTAAAATTAACCCATCTACAATCTTAAATCCCACCCAAAATCTAAAAAGTTGAATATTTTCATAAAATAGCATAACCCATGAAATCGAAATTTGCAATAAAGACCCAAAATCTTATTAAACGACTGAATAATTTTACATTTAATTAGATCATTGAGTTCTCTAAAATATAAATTACTATTATGAAAATCTGTAAAATTAAATATATCGCTTATCTTTACCCACAGCGAATTTCAATATGAGATGTAACAGAGATGCTTTGTTACGCATTTTCGATTTCACAAGAAGTAGAAGAAGAAGACCTGATAACATGATACCGTTCAAATTCACAGCGTTGCTAAAATTTAGAGGTTACAACGACGAACGTACAACCTGGAGGTCAAAACTCACTTGTTGTATCACTCTTAGGCAACACTAGCTCCAGTGCTGAACCCTTGAACTAAATGGACGACTCGAGGATACTTTAGATGCGTTTAAGCCTCCACTAAAATTTTGCTGATTTTACATTCTGTTACCATACCATCCATAAATATTCTCAAATAAAGGCAAATCGTTGTAGCCCCCAAAATCGGAGGTAGTAGCGTCATATATGAGGTGACAACGTATATCGTATGTCTGCTTCTGAGGCCACAACGATACCTTATATATATATATATATATATATATATATATATATATATATATATATGTATAGATTAAAGACTAAAGGGGCCAATACTGAGCCTTGTGGTAGTCCATTGTTCAACTTACGCTGCCTGCTCGCCTTATTATTTAGGATTACATGAAATTTTCTGTAGCATAGCATGTTGCTTATGAGTCTTGCGGTGGTTTGGCAAGGAATTATCTGCAATAATTTGTATAGGAGGCCCTCTCTCCAGACCGTATCGTATACAGCTGTTAGGTCAATAAATGCCACTCCCGTCTTCATTTTTTGTTGATACCCTGCCTCTGTATGTGTTGTGAGGGACAGCACCTAGTCACAGCAGCTGCGACCAGCTCTGAAGCCAGCCTGAGTTACCGGGATCCGGTCTAGGATAGTCGCGCTTATTCGGTTATACACAGCTCTTTCTAGTAATTTATAGCAGCAACTGAGCAAGGCCATAGGTCTGTAACTAGCGGGTTCGTCGTTTGGTTTGCCGGGTTTTAGTATTGAGATAACCTTCGTTCTTTTAAATTCCTGTTTACAGGATGTTTGAAAAGAAAAGCGATAAGCACACTCTTGTTTGTTGACCTGTGTGGATGAGGAACTCAGGCAGGACGCCGTCGAAACCAGGAGCTCTTCCAGGCGGTATATCTGATATGGCATGGTTAATGTCTTCAATCGAGAATGGTCGGGAGAACCTTGTTTGGCTAGGAGCGTTCCTCTTTAATACCCTCAGTTCTTTTTTCACTAGTCCACCATTCTTATTTAGAGAAAAATTGCATATCAATTTCTTCAATTGCTCGTAATACTGTGGATTGTCAAGGCACATATCTCTAAACCATGTACAAAACAAAATACGTAGTCATCAGCAATGCAAAGTTTGAGAAACTGAAAGTTTGTACGGGTGAACTTACGCGCTTTCAGTACCTTAACTACAGATCGTTGAGATGTGCCAGCTTCTGCCGCAATCTCACGAGTTAATGTAGATGGATTTTGATTTACCATTGCCAAAACATTTATTTGTGCTGCTTTGTTAATTTGATTACGTTCCTTTGGTGGTTTAGTAAAAGATCTATATCTGCGTAAACTATCGTAAAGCGTCTTAAAAGTACATAGAGCAGATTGACGACGATTAAAAAAACTTGTCAGTATTGACTGTCAGTTCAGCACTACTACTGGAATTACTCTCAAATGAGGAAACGTCAAAGTGAAAACAACCTTTTTCATGGCTACTTACGTTAAAAGTGAAAATAAGAGAGAAAAGCATCCATAACTCCGTTATGTTTATGAATAACTATATCGAGTATTATATCGTTGAAAAGCTCTAAATATGTCCGATTTTTTGAGGTCATAGCCAACTATGGTTTCAATTCAAAAAAAGATAAGTTTGTGTCACATCTCGAAAACGAGAGCTGTCACGCAAACGAGAACATGACAATCATATTCGGGATACAATTCTCTTCAATTTTGATTAGTAAACTCCTCATCGACCCGCCACTCACAGCCCCCTTTGATTAGGTTGCTGCTAACGAATGTCACATCGATAATGGAGCTGGACTGTGCCTTTGCGATATGTGCTTACGTCTCCTGTGTTGAGGAGTACCAGGTTGAGCGAAGACATGGTTTCAAGGAGAGCTCGTCCTCTCGCGCTCGTTTCCCGGCATCCCCAGTCAATTGCCCAGGCGTTGAAATCTCCTGCGATAGCGACCGATTCACGCTTCCGTACATCCTCCGCCAAGGTGTCCAACAATAACTCCTCGAGCTGTGCACTAGGAGGTGCATAGCAGCTATAGAAGTGAACCCCTCCCACTTTGGCTCTCACAAGCCATGGTTCGGGGGTATTTGGGAGTTGTTGGAACGGAAGTTTACCGCAAGCCCATATCGCTGCTCTGTCCGTTGTGTCATTTACCCAGGACAGGGTGTCGAAGTTTTTGTACTGCTCGCAGATTATGGCTACGTCGCAATCCAATTCCCGCACCCGCTGTACCAGTAGGTCTTGGGCTGCTTCGCAATGGTTGAGGTTGAGTTGCAGTACTTTCATTTACGGGCTTGTGCTGCTCTCATCGCCTGTTGGTAGATCGGACATTTCCAACTACCCGCAACGTGCCGGCAGTCTGACCTACTATCTTTCTCTTTGCAGAGTAAGCACTTGGCAGGTTGTTGACAAGCCGAGGCATTGTGACCAGCGCCTCCGCATCTGTGACAACAACTGCTTCGGTCAGTCTTGCCTCTGCACGCCTGGGCGTTGTGCCCAAAGTGCCAGCATTTGAAGCACCGTCGAAGGCTGATCCTCTCGCGAACACGTACTGTGCCCCACGCAAGTTTCAGCTTTCCAAGTGCGATGGCTTTCTTGGCCTGGACCTCTGGGAGACAAACAACTGCCGTTTGTGTTGATCTATATGCCCGTCGAAGTGATTTCACTGCCTCCTCAGTGATCTCTGCCAGGCCGTCGATATTATCTTTGAGCAGGTTTACTACGTCTTCCTTGGTACTGATCTCGTCCAAGTCTTTAATTTCAATCTCGATTTGCGGTATTCGAGATTGTACAGTGGCCCCGCTTGGGAGCTTATTCTTGATGGCGTTACAATAGCGCTCCATCTCCTGAGCGTCTGCCTTGGCGAATAACAAAAGTAGATATCCCTTAGCTGTTCGTCGGATCTTATTGACTTTTTTGCCTATATCCTGCAAGGTGGGATCATTCTTGATACCTCGCAAGATATCTGCATGGGAGCTCTTCTCGCCTTTCTTTATAAGCAGCGTACAATGTGGCGCTGGTTTTTGCTTATTGGTCCTCGGGGCCTTTTTCCTCTTTACCACTTGCCAGTCAGTCGACTGGTTTGCAGGTTGGTTTTTGGTCTGCGGTTTAAACTTGGATTTTAATCCATTGTTTCTCTCCGCTTCTGAATTGACCAGCCTACTTGTTGTTCCCTGGGTAGTTTGCCCGATGTTCTGGCGACCTTCCTTACCGGGCTTTAGCTTGGTAGATAGCACCGGTTTAAGCGTTTTAAGTGGTGGTGCCTTACTTGATGAGGCTACTGAAGGCGAGACCTTCGGTGGCGAGGTCCTTGCTACAGAGGCTACTTTTATTGAAGCCGCCTGCTTTGGGGCCGCCGGTGTTGATGCAGCCGGTTTTGAGTTAGCTGCTTTTGAGGCAGCCGTTTTTGGGACCTCCTTTTGCTGTCCACCTTGTGTCTGAGTGTTTGACACCTTTACTGGCGATGTCTGTGTTGTAGCAGGTTTCGCTACAGGAGGTGGCCGCGTCGTTGACGTCTGATATTTGTCATATTCTGACTTAATGGCGTGTGCCAGTTTCTTGATCTCATGATGTACATTGTGCCTAGGCCCAATGAACTTCAAGAGCTCATCGATCTTTGCTCCTAATTTGTTTGGAGCGCCACTCTCATTTGTTGCCCTTTGTTGGACGTCAACTCCACTATTCGCCTTTTGGAGGACCATATATGTGTGTGTGTGTGTGTGTGTGTGTGTGTGTGTGTGTGTTAGGTGGTTTCCGAGAATTCATCCGCGTAGTTGATAACTGATCTCTGGCGAGATCGATGATAAAATGACGACGTTTTGGCAGAGTTACATCTGCCCTCTTCAGGTCGGTTACCATAATTCTCGTAGCCTTCTGCTTTCGCTTCCAGTTATTCGATTAACTTTCTTTAAGTATATATGTTTTTTTAACTTTTTTTGTGTCTTTAGTGACTACTCGATGACGGCTTAACAGGTTTGTGTACCTGAAAGTAGGTTCTGTTGAGGAAGATCTTGAAGTGGTTTCATATTTTTTTAATGATATGTCATAAACGTTTTTACAAAAATAGGAAAAAATTGTTCTAATATAGTAATATATGGCGAAGGCGACAGATTAAATATTATTGTGGTAACTCCGATAACATATTAATTGAAAATAGTTTAGAATTAAATCAAAAACTATTTGTAAATTAAACAACTTTAATATTGGAGTTTTCAATTTGTCTGCAGTGTGTCAACAGAAGTTGAAAGCAAATGGAATGTCAAGGAAATAAAGGACATTAATAATATTTAGAAAAAAAATGTTCCTCATAAAAAGATTTGCATGGGAAAGCTAAAGGGAAGTCATCACACGTAACTTTTGTCAACTTTATTCGAGGTTTGTTCAAATTATGCTTTATTGCTAAATATTGTAAAATAGAATATTCTTTTTAATCGTAGTATACTGATTTTACGAAAAAATTCGAGAACGAGAAAATATTAAATGAATGTAATTGGAATGAAATTTAAATGATAATTAATAGTATTGAAAAAAGTTCTCTTTTCATTTACATATACAGTGGGCCAAGTCAAGTTGGAATTAAATTAAATTCTTTCTTAATACATATCAATATTTAGCAGAAAAGTTATTCTATAGTATTCAATAGTAAACGAGTATGGCACAAAATATGAACGATGCGGGAAAATAAAATATCTTGTTTTTTGAATATTGAATTGTTATGGCTGATACTAATAGTATGTTGTGAAAGTTGATAAAAGCATTGTATGCCGAAACACGTGTCGTTCTATCAAAATAAAGTGTAAATTTCGAAGTGTATTTTTCGTTTTTGTGTTTTCTCACCTTGTTTTTGGCAATAACAATAAAGTTAATTAAAGTTATCTGCATCAAATTATGCCAGTATAGCATTAAAAATTGCAAAATAAAAACAGTTTTTAAAAACCATAATCCGACTTTAGAGAATGCAAAAGTAACTTAACTAAAAAGCAAGAAATAATATTTTCATGCAACAATAAATACTTAATCTGAAGTCGGTGCCAATTTAAACAAAAAATTATTAGGTAATATATGTTTAATTTATACTTTACAAATATATTTGCCGAATTATAGAAAAACTCATTTATTTTCTTTTCACTTGGCACTGACTTTAACCCCACTATAAATATTATGTCACAATCTGGGACCCGTATATGATACATTGCGACTAATACTAATATTACACAAAACTCGCTAGGCTACCTCATTTATTCGATTTTTTTTTGCCTTTTGACTTAACCATGTTCTATTTTATATGAGAAATAATACAAATTTTGTGTCTATAATAACACTATTATATATGCAACTTCCCACCGTCCACCCTTGTCACATCAATGGGTTCTCAATTCATTTGTAGGTGTATGTTTTTTTAACTTTTTTTGTCTCTTTAGCGATTATTCGATGACGGCTTAACGGATTTGTGTACCTGAAACTAGGTTCTGTTGAGGAGGATCTTGAAGTGGTTTAAATTTTTTTCAATGATATGGCATAAAACGTTTTACAAAAATAGGAAAAAACTTGTTCTAATATAGTAATATATGGAGAAGGCGTCAGAATTAAATATTATTGTTGGAACTGCCATAAGATATTAATTGAAAATAGATTAGAATTTTTGTTAATTAAACAACTTCAATATTGAGGTTTTCAATTTGTCTACAGTGTGTCAACAGAAGTTGAAAACAAATGGAATGTCAAGTAAATAAAGAACTCATTTATTTTCTTTTCAATTTCCACGGACTTATTCTAAACAAGTATTTAATTGTTGCAGAATAATATAATTTTTTTTAGTTAAGTTACTTTTGCGATTTTAGCAAGTCGGTTTTTGTTTAAAAAATATTTATGTTATTCTATGAGCTTCACTAATTCAAAGCTAACTTTTTTGCAACAGGTTGAGAGGACCGGAAATATAAATCAGGAAACGAATCTTAAACGATTAACTAATCCCACTAATGTCTCAGGTAAGGAAAACAGACTTCTTGTTATGCAAGCAGTTGTAGAGAATCTTCAAATTGCTTGTAGAAAAATTTCTCCACATCTGGACATGAAAGACTTGACAATTCATAATATAATTCTTAAAAATAAATTTCATCCTTATCTTTGAAGAATTTTTCTGATAATATATTTTCTACGAATGACTTTTCACAACAGTGGTTTGTAAATCGTCAAAATTTACATTATTATAGTGATGCAATTTCAAGATATATGATCAATCAACATAAGTGATTATTTAATGTATGGGGCGGTATAATAGGAACTAGTACGTAATTTTCTAATAAACCAATTGGAAGAATATTGTGTGGAATTGCCATTTCAAGTTTGAATCCTTCAATTAGATAGAGATGTAAGGGATTACTTAAATTTAATTTTCCAAATAAATAAATTGGTACAAGCTGCTAAGAGTAAGCAATTCTTTCCTTGAAACGTCGGGGTAGACACCTAGAACATTATGGTTAGTATTAGATACTTTACATAAAATTTGAAGTATTATCCCATTTTACTATTCATAAACCATTGATTGTTACTAAGTTAGATATGCCTACGTGTCTTCGGGAAATGTTATATTGGTGTTAGTTTATCCTTCTCTCGAGACGAAGAGAACATTTTGTTTGGTTAGTATTAACGATGTGTTGGTTATTTGTATTTGGTTGCATAGACCTCTGCCTCTGCTCTATCTCCTTACAATTTTGTTTATAAATCCATTTGTAAATTTTCTATTGGATGCTGTTTAATAGTACATTAGATGCATCCAAATTTAATAATTTGTCGAAGTTGCTTTACTTCACTTTGTCTCCACTATATAAATTTCAAATACTGTTACCGAAAAAACGTCAGGAGAGCAAATCCCATTGAACAGGTAGATTAATATTTCAAGATCGGTAGAATTATTTTCACCGTAAGTATACGATTCCCAATGATAAATTTCATCGTGATTATATTGTTAATATGGTCAGGCTCAAAAACTGTTGTTCATTTATTTACAGAAATTATCTCACTACATCCTGCATTGGCCCCTTTTTATTTTTTGTTGTTGAGGTTTATCTGTAGAATTTTCGTAATAGAATTATCTTGTACAAGATGCGATATTATTATGTTTTTCCTGTTTATTTGGCTTAACATGTGCAATCAGCTTTAATCAGACATTTTGAAACTCTTTTGGCGCCCTCAATATAGCATGTCATATCAGAAATATTGTCTATGGTGATAGAAATTGACATAAATTTTACTAAAAAGATATTCAATTTAAGTAAAATGTTTATGTAAAATACTATATGTTATTTTCATAAATACTAGCACAAATTCAACTGAAGCATAAAAAATGGAAGTTCACAGATAAGTAAATGATATATTCAGGTCTAAACAAACAAAATGAAAACTATCAATAGAGATTTTCGCTGCGCTATCGCTGGTTTGTAAAAATAAAAGATATTTGTCAGAGATTAATGATAAAATCATACATTTTGCCAGAAGCAAGACAGAGTCAAACTCGTGCGGGCTGGAGGTGCTTTATAATATAAGATCTGAACAAAAGATTGCAACATGAGGCCAACACGAGAACATTTATAATGTATAAATAACGATGTTATCAGTAAAGTGTCAACAGATGCATTCACCTTGCAACGGAAAACTTGCATCTTTTATTTCTAAAGAAATTTTGTAGTTTGAAAACAAACCAAAACAATAACAAAAATATTTTGTTTCATGTTTCGGCTGTTTAATGTGTTAGGATTATAAATATTTATTCAGAAAAATTGCAAGGTCTATTATAACATTAGCCATAAAATCTAGGTCAAATGTCGAGGTTAGGTCAAGGTTAAATTGTTTAACTATATAGTGGCGGGTTTAATGATAAGGGGACTAAATTACTGCCATATTGATGCTTATCATCATGGCCACATTCTAATCAAAATTTAAACAAATTGAAAAAAAATGTTAGCTTTCAAACATAAAGCTTCCCCGACGTTAACAAACATTGTTGCCGACAACATTATTGTTAAGAACAATTATGAAAAAATAGAGAAAATCCATGCTTATTTTAAATAAATTTAATAACAATGAGTTGGTATTTTGTTGACAAGAATTGGAGAATTGGTGTTTTTTTCGGGTTAAAAATTTCCATATGGTCCCATATGAAATTTTTTTAAATTGTTGGTTTTAATCAAAAAATTTAAAAATTCAGGAAAATCTGTGGGATTTTTGTAAAGCCTTAGGACCATAACTCACGATTTGAACGGTGAATATGAGCAAGTCTTTTTTCTTTTGTTCTTTATGTTCGTCGAAGAAATTATAATCTGTATTATATGTAATTCGTTGACATTGATTCAGTCACATACCTATGGGCGTAGAGCAAATCAGGCACATAGCTATGTGTCATCTTTTAAATCGTTGGTGAAAGGAGGCCCCTCAAATGTGTGTCAGGCTATGTGACGTGAAGAAAAAAAGCAATTTTGTTCCATCAGCCCTAAGGCTTATTTTATTGAGTTCTATACACAGCAGAAGTTTGGAACCCTATTTTAGAAACACTCTGTATTTAAATTAAGAACTAAATTACATATTAGGGTTAATAATTGAATCGTAACAAAATAGTGATATTTATTTTAATTTTCCGGAAATTTATATCCATTACTAAGAATGACGCAAAAAAAAGAGCAACAAAAACAGGGAGATAACGAGAGACGGGAAATATATTTGGTAACAAGCTTTCGCTTTTATCGTTCTGTCTAGAATGGCTGCAGCTGTTTTTGTTTAGAGACAGGATGGTCCATTTTATTTATTTATGATATTGATACTCTCTTGTTTCTGCATCTTTCATTAAAAAGTGACAATAGTTTTGGTGTCAGAATATTCCTCACAAAAAATCTGGGAATCGTGACGAGTCTTGTTTCGCTCGATCCAACGATTTTCAAAACGTTGATTTAGCTATTCCCTTACCGTAACAGAGTTATAAATAGGAGAATCATCGAAATTCTGAATCATATAATAATATTTTGCGTTCATATTACCCTTAAAAAAGCGCCAATAATTCTATCCTTTAGTATAGCAAGCAGAATTCTAATCGTCTTACCTCAGCTACCAGTTTCAATATATGCAAAATGTTAACCTTAAAATCGTTTCTTTTTCGTTTTCAACACACCTAAGACTTTCTGTGGGAATACCTAGGTTAACTAGACGGTGGCTTGTTCTGAAAATAATTTAAATTTGGGTATTATGGATAAAAATTCCTAAGGGACGAACATGATTCAATAAATTTTTTATTTTTTTTAAACAGACTCTTTCTCTTTATACAATTTATCAAATCATTTTACAGTGCTCAGATTTACTCTCCTATATAAGGTCTACGATTAAATTCTCTTGCTGAACGTACGTTATCTTCATCATAATGTACAATTTCTCCTTTGTCCCTTGACTTTAAAATTTTTACAAAAATAAATTAATACTATGCAAACTGTTTACAATGATTTTTTACACTTTACTTTGTCAATTTGCAAAACTAAAAACAGTTAATTTTGAAAAGTGACATTCCGTGGTAATTAAATTTTTCGAAATGAAAAGAAATTATTAAGTGATTTTTTATTATTAAGTATTTTTAATTTGGCTACAGAATCATTATTAGTTCATATTATTTAATGAAATTTTGTACGTATTCTGACGAGAATTCATCCGATATGTCCTGGAAGCCAAGAGTCGAGGCCGGCGGCTGACGCTCCTGAAATTCCTCGAATCTTCGAGAATTCATTAAGGAAATTTCTCTGCGGCTGTTTGACTTTCTAGAGCAAATAGTTGTGTAAATATAAATGTAGTGAAAATAAATTATAGTAAGTTCGACTGTTTTTAAATAAATCCAACAATCTTAAGTGAAAATAAACAGTATAGCCTTTTATTCCAAAAAACTGTCAATAGGTATTTCCAAAATTTTCACACAAATATTATTTTTGGATTTTATAGGAATACGGTAGGTTCAGCAAATAAGAAGCTGGTAAAAATTGCAATTAATATTTTACATTCTGACCCGAAAATAAATGGGGTGTCTTAAATATCGTGTGCCACTATTAATATCTCCTAAAGGGCAAGTATTACGTGGGCGGTTAAATTAGAGAAGAACTGCCGTTTTTGACGCTCATTCAAGATCTTTTTCCTATGTTGAAAAGTTTCTGTTGTTTTTGAGATGCAGGGTGATATGTGAAAAATGCTTAAATTAATTTCAATACTATTGAGTTTCGAGAGATAGTTTAAATTTGAAACAAAATACATATGTTTTCCTACAACATGGGGTCTTCAATTTTCATTTATGACGTTTCGTGTTCTGGACATCAATATAGACTTAATTTTTTTGAAATATGAACTTGGATATCATATTCGATATTTTCAGAAGGAAATTAATTTGTTACACTACTTTATATTACAGGAATATATCAATCTACGTTTTTAATCCATAAATCCGTCATCGGTAAATTTAAAAAATCCTTTGTATATATAATTCAAATTAATTAAACGTTTGAATAATTTTCAAAAAAAATGGAATGTAACAAAGATACTAATTTAAATATTTACAAGTGAATTTATTACCATGCAATAACATTTATGCCAAAATTTGTAACATTCCGGTTTCTATTTGAAGAAATTTCACCATTTTTAATATTTCTCAAATGAAAGTATTTTACAAATTTATTGCAGACATTGTAAATCGATCCAAGCACATCATTAAAAAATATAATAGGTACATCAAAACCTACTACTTATACATGTACTAGTGAGTCTTTCCCAAAGTAGGCTTTGAAAATAGTTGAAAAAAAACCAATACATATTTATCATGTGTTAAATTAGTTTAATGTTAGTTTATTAAAAATTAGGTCATTATACAACTTCTGCTATTCTAAAATGGAATTCGTAATTCTATGAAGGCGCTTGAATTTTATCAAAATTTTTTCTCCGAAGAAGAACTAGAAATCTCAAACTATTTGTCCAGTTAAAAAGGAGAATCCGAGAACACAGATCTTTTAGCATTCCTAAAAAACGAATTTTTACTATTAACTTGGAAGGGAAAGAATGCGAGACCAAATGTTAAGTATTTTTTATTTAGTTAATAATCAGTAATTTCCAAAATGTTAATAGGGTGAAGTTTCGTTAATGGAAATAGAAAAAGAAAAACTACTGTGGCAACAGATTCGTCCAAAATCACATG
The DNA here is from genome assembly GCA_034190945.1 of Octodonta nipae. NCBI lineage: Eukaryota > Metazoa > Arthropoda > Insecta > Coleoptera > Chrysomelidae > Octodonta > Octodonta nipae. The sequence continues at coordinate 93,644,732 of CM067216.1, read as the reverse complement.
GACACTAGATTTTAACACTATTTATAAAGAAAAGTTCAGCATTTAAGGTTAACTGACTATTCAAAAGATGCAAAAAATTATGGTCAAAAGAATGTCGATTTGGAAACTGCTTTCCATTTTCTGTTCTCTGAAATTTTAAACACTTTTTAAACCCCACAGATAGATTGGCAAAAACAGACTTTTAAACTAGTCAGCGCGACCACCATATATTACGCCAATGGATTATTAAACATATGATGTATCGAACTAGACCGCATATTTTGGCCACCTGATTATTAAGAATCCGAAAATTATGTAATAAATTTACTCCCACAATGTTAAAAATATTTCAAAAATGCTTCTTTTAAATGTGCAAAATTATTTTCGAAGCAAAGCTGGTCATTTCCAATAATTTTTTTTCTTTTGTTTTATGTTTCAAAGTTGATGTTTAGATAAAAGTATGAAGCGTTCCTGTAATTTTATTTGAAGATTTTAATGTTTCTGTTTAATAACCTTGTTAGAAGTTTTGTGTTTGGCTTGCCCACATTTATAAATATATTTTTAGTCCAGAAAATGTTTTTTTTTATTTATAAAAGGTATACCCAAAAACAGGGTCGTAGAATTTTTTTTTTATTTCTCGATAACGGATGTAATATATTAGGTGGTGTAGGAAATTATCCTCCTCCAAATAACGAATAAAAAAACTCAGGTAGTGATGGCTAGAACACGAAATGTGAAAAATGAATATTGAAGAATTGTAGAACGGAAAAAATTACTAGACATTCAAATATGAACTGTATCTCCAAACATAAAAGTTTTTGAAATATGCAATAAAATTTAGGCTATTTTGAAAAATCAACCTGTATCTCACAAACTAAAAGGAATTGTCCAACATGGTAAAAATATCTTGAATGAGTGTCAAAACCGGCAACTTTTGTCTAATTTAACCGATCTCATAGCAGGTACCCTTTGAGAGAAATCAATATTGGCATACGATATTTAAAACTCCTTGTATATCAGTGCAAAAATATATGTACCTAAGATTACATTTTACATTAAAAAACTTTTGGGAAAACATTGGATTCTTATTTCTCAAAATAGGTAAATTAAAGAAACTGCAGCATTTACTGGCATAAAGTTATTACTTTAAAATTAAAATTATTTTTCAATACATGAACTGAACTGTAAAAACGCTCTTTCAATTTTAGAAGTAATTAACGACGAAGCAGGACATTCAAATTAAAATCTCTCCATTACGAAAGACAGGATCAGTAAATAAATTATATCTTCCGGATTGGAATCGTGTCACAACAAGTAATGAAATTTTGGCATTTCGTCCAATAACATAAGCTTTCAATATCTGAATAGCTAGAAAGACAACATTAATAAACATTTTAAAATATAATAACAATTTCAAAATATCTTTTGAATGACTTACAGCATGGGCGAAAACAACCTTTCTTATGTATATATTTATGTTTATTTTTTAAAATCTCTTGGTTTCCATTAATGACTGAGTTTAAAACACACTAGAGTAGCAGTTTATGTGTTTTCAATAAAAATGAAATAAATACTGTAAATGTTGTAAACAGGTTACCTGTAAAATGTCATAACTTTATTAATAAACTTCGTACTCCGTTTTTGGTTTACACAATTTTACATTTTATTGTTAGTACATATTTTTACAGATTTAGTTCGAAATAATTAAGTAATTATTTAACTGAATGCACCTTCATTACAAACTACAACTTTTAACAACCTTGAAGAATATAATCCGTACAGTTTTCTTGGACTTCCATCGTCTTGAAGTGGTTGATCTCACAACGTTTCAATAGCTGTGTATCTGCTATCGTCATCAGGTGAATGATTCACCTATTCACGATAGCAGATACAAAGCTATTGAAACGTTGTGAGATCAACCACTTCAAGACATTGGAAGTCCAAGAAAACTTCGAGGAACGAGTTACATTGTCTACCAACTTCAGACTAACATAATCCGTACAACTACAATTCAGTTACTTATTCACCAGTCAACTATTTTACTAACTAAATAAACATTGGCCCTTGTTTATATACACAATTAGAATATATGGTTGAAATATAAGGTGAAATAGAATTAAAGTTATACAGGGTGGTTCAAAAATGTTCTATTGGGTGGCACATAAGTAGTTGCGTATACTAGGTGGTTGAAATAAGAGTGAAGTAAGTACAGAATTATAAAAGTGGATAAAAATACTTAAAAAATGGTTAAATGAGCATATGCAATAAGGATATTCGAGTAAGATTTTCTATAGGACGGAGGGTTCAAAAAATGGTAGAAGCAGTTGCATATACAGGATTGATGAAATATAAGGTGGAGTGGAATTATAGTTGTACAGGGTGGTTAAAAATCTTATATAGTGAGGAACATGAGTAGTTGCTTATACTTGGCATATTTGGCGAAGTAAAATTATAGGTACACAACAACAGAAAAATAGAAACCGTCAATGGGGTGGAGAGGATTAAAACTTATACAGGGCGGTTGCAACATCGTGTGAGTTGAATTATAGTTGTACAAGGTGATTCAGAAAATGATTGACAAATAATTTATAATGTGTGACTAATACACAGAAACATATATAGGGTTGTTGCTATATAGGGTGAATTAGAGTTACACTTATAGAAAGTGGGCTAAATAATAAAACAAATAAAACAATTAAACATATGTGGAAATTATTTTAAAAAATCCAAATTAGAGAGAGAGAGATGGAGATATAAGAATACCCTAAAATAATCAATAGAATTGTACCTTAAATCAGATAAAAAAATATATGTCAGAAAATAGTTATTGATTTCACACGGTTTCTAAACGGTTTTTATTTTAAGCCAGTTGAAGTCGGTTCTATTTTAAATATAAATTATTTATTAATTCATGAGCAGTAGTTATAATTCTAGAAATAAGAAAATAGCTTTAGGATAGAGGACTAACGCAGCTAATATTCATTTAAACAAACAAGTTTATTGAGACGGTATTTAACATAAAGTACAAATGTTATAATAATATAATATATATAATATAATATAAATACGAATAAAACAAACTTCTTTTAAATTTTTTGTTTATATATTAATTCAATTTATCAGTCTTAAGTCCGTGACAACCGAATATATGATTCTAAGTTTTCGATGACACTGGATGTGCTTGCTTTGCTTACAACATGTCAAATCGTCAATCGTATCGGAACGACACATTAGATTGACTGATGAAATTTATACAAGGGAATAGCGCACGGTAATTCCTCTACTCAGTTCTAAGCGAGTACCTAAACCTAAGCAAAGACCCCGCCTCACTATAGTGCTTACATAATACTTGAACGGCCCCATGAATGCCGTTTCCACGACATATCGAATGAATTCCATGAAGGTGTAAATTTTGGTATTCTTGCAGGCAGTCCTCTTCATGGAATACAGCAGAATTAGGGTTTAAATCATACTGATTATATCGCTGCGAGTTCATGTATTGACAACATCCTTCAATTGTTTATGTAAGAGGTTCCCCAGGTATAGTTTCCGCGAGACGGCGAGCAGTTTTTTTGCAACAATCAGCTCAGATTTAGTTTCTTTTCCATTTTCCAAATTCTCTTTACAATTTTATGTTCGAGAGGATTCCCATAAAATCAAAAATGGTTTAAGGAAAATTGGTTGTGTAGATGCGTGTTACCATCGAAGTCTATGTCCTCTTTCCTTCTTGTTTGAGACAAAATCGGCTCTATAACATGCTCTGTCAATTCATGTAATTTCTACTACTTTGTAGACCAGCCTTCACTCGCTTTGACGTATACTACTTGGAAATATCCTCTCGCTGTTTCGTTTTTCTACAGCACCAACACGTTTCTCACAAGGATTTCTAGATCAAGCAGGTACTCGCATTTTAAATCATACTTGGATACTTCGTTATTTTACCATCCATCTGCCTACTTGTTTGCCGGGAGTATTCATATCCAAAATCTTTAGAATTGAGTTGTTATGAAGAATTTTCGATCATGAAGTTTTTTTAACTAATGGGCAACAGCTCAGAATATTGTTACGAAATTTTCCCAAAGCCGAACCTGTTTCATTTCAGTACGACAACAAACGCTTTAAGATAAAAAATGGTTCTCGAAAAGACTCGGCACCTGTAGGAGTGATGATGATTTTAAGAGAATTTTCTATGCTGGCTTATAAAGGAAGCAGCCAGGATGGAGAGTTCAGTTATACCGCGACGACTAGCGTATATGGGAATGTTATTGTCATATTTGAATCAGCTGTTTTAATGTAAATAAAGTTCTAGAAATGTGAAAGTTAATATTAGTTTTATAATTTTAAATTGAACCCGCGGACTATATTGCAATTTAGTGACCAGAAGTGAAGGATTAAGTGCAGTTAAAATCGTAATTTGATTTATGAAAAGTCGTCCTAAAAAATACAGTGAATACTCTTGAAACCAAAGTAGACGACATCGATTCCATCCAGAACCAAGTGAATTTTGAAATAAGTGCTATCCAAAGCCAGGGAAACGTTGAAATCAGTTCAATTAAAGACGCAGTTCACAGTTAAGTACAAGATAAAGTGGAAACAGCAATTAAAAAAATGCAACAAGATTTGCAGAAAGGGAAATACCAGCACACCGTGAGTACCAAAGGTTCCGTTAGCAAACCACCCACATTTGATGGCTGTTCATTTTGGCCCATGTATAAACGACAATTTGAGGCCGTGGCTACAGCTAATGGATGGGATAATCAAGAAAAATCTACCTCTCTGGTAATTTCTTTAAGAGGTCCGGCCCTAGAACTCCTCCAAAGCATTCCAGTCGATGAACAAGGAAATTTTGACAAGATCATCGCCATTCTGGACAAGAGATACGACAATCAATCCTTGGGCCAAGTATACCAAGTCCAATTCAGTGGGAAAACGCAAAAATCCGGCGAAAGCCTTCAAGAATTCGAAGCAGAGATTAGACGGTTAGTTCTCTTGTCCTACCCAGACCTCCCAGAGGAAACGAAAAACCAATTGGCACACGGAGTTTCATAAACGGCATCAGTTATATGGAAGTTCAAAGAAATTTAAGACTGAGTGGCGTCAAGAAGAGTAATGAAGCTCTACTTCGGGCTTTGGAAGTAGAGGCCGTCATGAACATGTCCAAGCCGAGGGTCCGAGCAGTTTCCTTTAACCAGGAAGAGTCAGAGTCACCATTTCAAGCGCCGCTGGCTGGTCTGAACAAAATATTAGAACGGTCACAAAGAACTGGCACCAGAGGGGCATGTTACCGCTGCGGACGGACAGGACACTTCCAACGTGATTGTCGTGTGAGGCCACCTGAACGATCACCGACCAGGGGTAACTAACAGAACAGCCACATGTCCAGGGACCGTCAGCCAGTCAGCATAAGGGGGCGAATGCTGACTAACCCTCCACCAGCCCCCAAAACGTTATTCATCCGGGGATTTTGCCGAGATAGCGGCAGCCTAGTCATCAGAGGCACGATCAATGGGCGAGCAGTTACCATCACCATCGACACCGGCGCCGCTGTGTCCATTGCCAAGTCTAGGGTTTTGAGATCATCAGAAATTCGGCCAGTTACCAATAACATCCAGCTCAGAACAGGCACAGGCGAGTCCATGTCAATACAGGGTGAGGCAGATGTCGTGCTACAGATAGGGGACAACATGATCCGGCATAGCAACTACAAACTATTGAACAGATAAATAATAATAGTCAACAACTCATGCCTTCAAAGGATACTACTCGCTTATTACATTTAAATTTAAACAGTATTAGGGCTAAATATTTAATGACTGATGTATTATTAAGGGATCTGGATGTTGATATTTTTTGCACATCTGAGCATTTCTGTAAAGAAAATGATATTAGGTTGATATATTTTCAGGGTTTGATATTGGCTAATTACTATTGTCGTAAGGAAAATGTTGGGGGGGGAACTGCCATTTTTGTAAAAAATGACATTAAATTTGATAAAATTGATCTTTGTATTGTTCAAGTTGGGAAAGACTTTGAATATTGTTGTGCAAATATTTACTTGCAAGAATTTAATTTTGTAGTTGTATGTTTATATAGATCACCAAGGGGAAATGTTGATGTATTTCTATCTAAAATGACAGAGCTGCTGGAAAATATTATGATGCATAGGGGATATGTCATCATCTGCGGAGACATTAATATAGACTTTTTAGTTAATAGTGAGAATAAGTTACTCTTGGAACAGCTCTGTGTGTCTTATGGTTTACACCCTAGAATAAATGAAATTAACAGACCAAATCCTAAAGGATTCTTGATAATGTATTCACTAACATTTCAGAAGATATTTCACAAATGAAAGTAATCCAGTCAGTGATATCAGATCATTTTAGCCAGTTAGTTGAAATATTTAGCAATCATTAACAAATCCGACCAATAACCAACAAAAGACGATTTTTTACAGCTGAAAATATATCTATATTTTCTCAAAAATTGTATTTGGAACAATGGGATAAGGTTTTATTTATCACTTTGATATATCATTTCCATTATCGAATTGTAAAAGTCTAAACAGTCAGCAAAGGTCATAGGTATCACCTGAAATTAAACGATTAAAACAACAAGTTGATGATTGGTATAAACTTTATTTAAGTACCAAGTGTGAGAATATTCTTGAAAATTTTAGAAAAGAAAGAGCTGCTTATAAAAGATATCTATCCGATCACAAGAAAGTCCAAAATGATAACATAATTGCAAACTCCAAAAATAAATCGAAATCAATTTGGGGTATTTTTAATAAAATAACTAACAAGAATAGGAAAGGGGAGGATATAAACTTAAGGGTTAATAACGAGACAGTAAGGGATCCCAATTTAATAGTAGATTTGTTTAAGACACACTTTAACTTAAGTACTTCTGAATATAAGGGCTATATAAAGCAGGAGCTAGTTGTGAATTCTATTTTTTGGATACCGACAACAGATAACGAAATTTTTAATATTATTAATGACTTGCAACCAAAATTTTCTTATGGTGTTGATAATATTCCATCATTTATTATTAAGAAAGTAGCTAAGTATATATCTTTACCTTTGTCTAACATTATTAATGCATGTTTGAGTACTGGTTTCTTCCCAGATGAACTAAAAATTGCAAAAGTAATCCCAATACATAAGAAAGGAACCAAAGTAAATATAAATAACTACAGGCCAATTTCAATTCTGCCAAGTATTTCTAAGATATTTGAGAAGGCAATCTATAACAGAATAATTTCCTATTTGAACACGAATACAATTCTATCAGATACCCAGTTTGGGTTTCAGATGGGGAAATCAACAGATTTAGTTATATACGAAGCATTGACGTTTATATCAGAGAATTTGGATAACAGAAATATACCTGTAGGTTTATATTTTGATTTGACACAGGCTTTTGATATGGTTAACCATAAGCTGTTGTTGGAAAAATTGGAAGACTATGGAATAAGAGGTGTGTGTCTGGAAATACTGAAGTCATATCTTAAAAATCGCTATCAAATGGTAAACCTAATTAATAATGGGTCATCATACTATTCAGAGAAAATCCTGATTCAGCAAGGGGTGCCACAAGGATCAATATTGGGTCCACTGCTTTTTCTATTATATGTAAATTCTCTTTCTTCATCGCTGTCTACTCAGTATAGTAGAGAATTTCAATTTGCTGATGACACATCAGTCATTGTGGTTCATACAGATATGAGAAAACTGTGCCAATATTCCACTAGTATAGCTGGTAAAATGAAGCAGTGGTGTTATGAAAACTTATTACAATTAAACTACTCTAAAACGGGCCTCCTTAGTTTCACTGTGAATAGAACTTACCTTGAATCTTCTTATGTAAAACTGAACAATAAGTCAATACCTGAATTGTCGTCAATAAAGTTTCTCGGTGTACAAATTGATTCCAGGTTGTGCTGGAATGAACATATTTAATAAATTAGCCTCGAAACTAGCTTCTATCTGTGGTCTTTTGAGATACCTTAGGCAGCAAATGTCTGTGATTTCATTTAAAGTTTATTATTTTGCTCACATACAGAGTATAATTATATATGGTATTTCTGCTTGGGCTTCAAGTTCCACTGCAATCAAAATATTTACCTGACAAAAAAAATAATCCGGTGCATGCTGGGGTTGAAATATAATACTTCATGCCGGCTACATTTTAAAGAACAGGGATTATTAACAGTACCCTCACTGTATTTTCTGCAGCTAGTTTTATTGGTTAAAAAACAACCGCTTCTGTTTACTACTAATGCCGACGTTTACACAGGAGAGATGCATATGCAGACAAGACAAGCAGGGGAACTCAGAATTCCAGGACACAGGTCAGCATTTTTTGAAAAGAGTACTCACTACAGAGCGATAAAAGCGTTTAGGTCACTACCAAATCAGATATCCAAAATTCATAATATTAAAAAATTCAGAAGTTCTGTCATTGTATACTTAAAAGAGAAAAGTTATTATAATTTTGAAGAATGGGTACTTTAAGGTTAATTGTAAAAATCGAAATAAAAGTGAATGAGTGATATAATTTATACTTTAAGTCATTATGACTGGATTTGTACTTTTGCTCCGTTTGTGTACTTTCTATACTTTATTTGTCTTTCTTTTTTGTGTACATACTGTAACTTTAGATCATATATCTGCTGTAATTTGACGTTGCTATGTCTGTTATTGATTTATGGCAATAAAGAATATTAGGGTCCTGGTAGCGAATATTGAGGACGATTTTATACTGGGAATGGACCTAATTAGCCAGCATGGATTTATGTTCGACCCGAGATATGATGTTCTTCGGTTCTTAAATGAGGAATTTGTATTGACACGGCCAGTCAACAGTTCAGTCACCTCCATAAAAATTGTGGCAAAGTCTTCAGCTAGAATTCCCGGTCGAACGGAACAGATTATTCATGGGCAGCTAGACAGCAATCCTGGGAGCTGCGTTGGCATGGTGGAGCCCGTACACTCAGCTCATGATTACTTAGTTGGACAGGCTATAGTTAAAACCGGACGAGATATACCAATCAGAGTCCTGAATTTGTCCAACAAAGACATCAGAATTGCCAATGGTCAAGAGATAGCTTGTTTCGAGCCAGTAGAGACCATCATCAATTGCGAAGAAGAGTACCAGACGTCGGTGAAGGAGACAGGGCCCAGTAAAGAGTTCCTACAACAGTTTGCTGACCATTTGACACACCTGACACCAGAGAACCAGAAGAAAGCCAAGCAATTCATCACAAAGCACTGGCAAATTTTCAACAGTGAAGATGGAACCACCGGTCGCACTAACATCATCCAGCATCGAATAGATACCGGAAAGGCCCAACCCATTAGAATACCACCTAGACGACAACAGGCAGTCGAGGAAAACATCGAGTCCATGTTACAAAATGGAGTTATTGAGCCATCCATCAGCCCATGGTCTGCTCCCGTCGTGCTAGTTAAAAAGAAGGATGGAACCACCCGATTTTGTGTGGATTGCAGAAAGCTGAATGACGTCACGAAGAAAGACAGCTATCCACTACCCCGAATCGATGACACTTTGACCACACTAGCGGGCTCCTGTTGGTTCTCCACACTAGACCTAAAAAGTGGATATTGGCAGGTTGGTCTACACGCAAACGACAGAGAAAAGACAGCGTTCTCCACCAGTAAAGGGCTGTTTCAGTTCACGGTCATGCCCTTTGGGTTATGTAATGCACCCGCTACATTTGAGAGGCTAATGGAGAATGTACTGAGCGGGTTAACATGGAGGACGTGCTTAGTATACCTCGACGACATTCTAGTCATGGGCCAGACATTCGACGACCATCTGAAGAACCTGGGCGAAGTATGCTCCAGAATTAATAATGCCAACCTGAGACTCAACCCGAAGAAGTGCTCCCTGTTCCAAAAAGAAGTAGAGTTTTTGGGCCACGTCGTGTCCGAGTCAGGAATCCGCACCAACGAGGACAAGATAGCAGCCATCCGTGATTGGCCAGTCCCGAGGGACAAGCATGAACTCCGAAGCTTCTTGGGCCTCTGTTCATACTACCGGCACCACAGAGAAGGAGACCTTTCGTTGGAATCAGGATTGCGAAACCTCATTCAGGCGACTGAAGGCAGCACTATGTTCCAGCCCAATCCTAGCCTTTCCTACACAGTCCGGCAAGTTCATCTTAGACACCGACGCCAGCAACACAGGTTTCGGGGCCGTCCTATCCAAGGTGCAAGATGGTGAAGAGAGGGTGATCGAGTACTACAGCCGTGGATTCTCGAAGCCAGAAAGAAATTATTGCGTCACCAGAAAAAAACTTCTTGCAATAATAAGGGCTGTAGACCATTTCCACAAATACCTGTATGGTCGCCATTTCTTAATCCGAACAGATCATGCCGCACTCAAATGGCTGCTGGACATGAAGACACCGGAAGGACAACTGGCCAGATGGATGGAGAAATTACAGCAATACGACTTCAAGGTGGAACACCGTGCCGGCCGGTTGCACAATAATGCCGATGCCCTATCCAGAGGACCCTGTAGAGCGGAATGCAAGCATTGTCTGAAGACGGAATAGCGAGAGGGTATCTCCATCAGGCAGATCCGAGTGCAGGCCAATGAAGACTGGAAAACGGAACAGTGCATCCAGGACCAAATGGCTGATCCAGACATCGAACCAATCTTGTCACTCAAAATGAGAGGGGCACCCAGGCCACGATGGGACGAGGTAGCTAGATACTCCGGCGTGCTGAAATCGTTATGGGCTCAGTAGGACTCTCTAAGAGTAGATAATGGAATGCTCAAGCGAGTTTGGGAAAGCGCTGATGGACGAGAAACTAAGTCCCAACTGGTAGTTCCGAAGAAAAAGGTACCAGCCATCCTGACCGAAGTGCATGATGGAATTACCGGAGGCCACCTAGGCATGAATAAAACCCTAGACAAAGTTCTCCAGCGGTACTACTGGGTGAATTACTTCGAAGACGTCAAAGCTTGGTGCCGCAAATGTGCCTTCTGTGCAGCCAGTAAGGGCCCGAAGACCCGGACCAAGGGCAGAATTGCAGCAGTACAATGTGGGCGTCCCATTTGAAAGAATTGCCATCGATGTCGCCGGTCCGTTTCCCGAGTCTGAGAGGGGGAACAAATACATTCTGCTCGCAATGGATTACTTCAGCAAATTGCCTGAGGCATATGCGATACTCCACGGTAGCGACGGTGCTAGTAGAACAACTATTCAGCAGGTTTGGCGTCCCGATGGAATTACATTCAGACCAGGGGCGTAACTTCGAATCGAATGTATTCCAGAAGGTCTGCACGATGTTGGGGATCAGGAAAACGAGAACAACACCATTACACCCACAGTCAGACGGAATGGTGGAAAGATTCAACAGGACCTTGGAACAACACCTATCCAAGGTCGTCAGCAATAACCAGCGTGATTGGGATGAGCATATTCCCCTATTCCTATTCGCCGTACATAATATTATAGGCCTGACCCCAGCCAGGGTCCTATTCGGAAAGGAGCTGCAATTACCCTGCGATTTGGCATTTGGCTCCCCCGAAGAACCTCCCCAAGACATCGACGATTATGTCGACCAGCTCCGACATAACCTGCTGGCAATACACGAATTAGCCCGAACGCAGAAGCTGGCCACCAGTGACCGGATGAAGACGCGATACGACCTCAAGGCCAATTCAGTCGGGTTCCAGGAGAGGGACAAAGTCTGGCTGTACAACCCCCAACGGAGCAAGGGTAAATTCCCAAAGCTTACACCCGCCTGGGATGGTCCATACGAGGTGGTCAAGAGGCTTAATGACGTCGTCTACTGGATCCGTCGAAACTCCAAGGCTAAATTGAAGGTGGTTCATTTAGATCGACTCGCTCCCTACCATGGAGGGGATGTTTCTGATAGGTACGATCAGAATTAAAGGGGGGGGAGCATTGTTACGAAATTTACCCAAAGCCGACCCTGTTTCATTTCAGTACGACAACAAACGCTTTGAGATAAAAAATAGTTCTCGAAAAGACTCGGCACCTGTAGGAGTGATGATGATTTTTACGAGAATTTTCTATGCTGGCTTATAAACTAAGCAGCCACGATGGAGAGTTCAGTTATACCGCGACGACTAGCGTATATGGGAATGTTATTGTCATATTTGAATCAGCTGTTTTATGTAAATAAAGTTCTAGAAATGTGAAAGTGAATATTAGTCTTATAATTTAAAATTGAACCCACGGACTATATTGCAATATTATTAATTTGTTCCTGATTTGTGACAGAATGCCTCCATTGTATGGAGTTAATAGGAAAATACTTCATGTTTTATGGTAAAGTTTTATGTTAACGTGTTAAACTTATATAAAACTTCCGAAAGCACAACTATTTCTTGTGCCTGTTTGCGCGAGCCAGTGCTATAAGTGGAACAGTTAGTGTGCCGTACTGTGCGCAGTTGTGCGGTAATTAGAAAACAGCGATGTCTTTTTTTTCTGTCAGCTTACGTAATGATGTGGTCATGGTAGCAAGTTCTTGGAGTTCTTGGACTGGAGTATAAGCACTTACCGGAAGCTTCCAAGTTCTTCTTTATCTTTGGGTACTGGATAAACGCACAGGGCTTCGATTGTGTCTTGGCTCTTATCCTTGGTTTGGAGCATGTTTTACGGTTAAGTTTTAAATTGACATTTTTGTTTCAAGTAAATACTTCCCTAAGCTGCTTAAGTAGGTTGGCCTATCATTCCGATATCATATAGATAAGAGCCTGTTTTTCATGTTGGTCCCTATAGCATAAATTCCATTAGATTTTAGAATCTTGCAGATGCGTTACATAACATAAAAATAATGACAGTACATAGAAATAATCAGTTGCTGGTCTGTCATTTTGCCAATTTATGCTTTTGATTCAGATTTGAGAATTAATTGAATCCCATTAGAAACATTCCATCTTGGCGAGATTATTCAGTTTTCTCTTGAGTGTTGTATTCTTGTTATTGACTAATAGGAATGGTACAAGTTCAGGAGTGAAGAGCAACTCATTATTGAGTATGGACTCTATCTTGTATTGAGGTACCTGCTGTTGCCTGAAAGGCAGTCGTTTACGTAGTAATAATAGGGAATGGGCATTTCTGGTAACATGTTTAATGTCTTTGCCGTTGAGAATATGTGCCTGTGATTCAGAAGAAATTGTTTTGCCTCCTTAACTTCATCTGGCGTAAGACATTTTACAGAGTAACAAACTGTCGAATACTTCATGAAGAGTTCTGTCGTGACTATCCAGACCTCCAAGATACCGAATAGAAGTTGAGCGAGATCATTTGGTTGAAAACAGCAGAGGTTGAGTTGTCTGAGATATCTCGCATCTTTGGAGCAAAGAACGGACGAAAGATCTTCGGGAACAACAGCAATGCAATGCTAACCTACAGGAGATGATCCAATCCGAAACGGAGATATCTCTTCTAGAGGTAATGAATAAATTTATTTTACCTGACTATACATTAGGTGCTAATGTGTTGAAGACGAGACACTCGATCATTCACTGCGCTGCTATAGTCATCTCCAGAGCAATGGGGATTGCAAAATGAGCAAAACAGGACCGTCCCCAATTTAGACAAAGTGCTCGAATACCAGCTTGGCAAAGAAAGCTTAATTGCTGTTATTGATAATGTTAGGAAATTAGGAAAAACAAAATATGATATTATTACAAATTAATCAATCGACGGAAAGTGTGTGAAATTACGTTTAAAAATTCCGTTACATTCATAGATACCTACATACATACGTACATACATATAAACAGGCATAGCTAATAAGAGCGTGTTAAAACTGTTTATTCTACATTTTCCCAACATGTACTATAATTACACTTTAATTTTTAATTGAAAAATGTTGGATTTGCGAAAATATCCGCAAAGAGAAAAAAGTTTCCGAATTAATTGGCTTATCTAAATCGTCTTTTGATAAGAGTAATATTCCGCCATCGCGACGCTATATTTTCCTTTATTATTGATTCATAGCCTAAAGTTTATATGAAAGACTTCCTACTTTATGTAAATATCTTTTACTGGTGTTTTGCTTATAACCTAAACTTATCTTTGACCTTAAATAGTTATTTCCCATTTCTTTGTACAGCAAATGTTGCAACATTTATTGGGTTTCAATTGATTAACGTTCTATATATATATATATATATATATATATATATATATATATATATATTCGATTTCATTTGAAATTAAACAGTTAACCAATCGATCAAATGGGCATTAATTATTGCTTTACTCTTAAATAATGATACTTTATTTCAGAATAGATTGTGGCGTACTAAAGCATATAGTTGTGTGGAGTCATAATTGTCAGAACATAAAATGTTTATGTTGAGTTAACAGCCAATAATTTTAGCCATTAAACTTTCATCATGAGAGCCGTACGGTTTATACCGCCAGGGGGTAATTAATGAAACAGCTAAACAGATTCTATGGAAAACTAGTTTTGTAGAGCACTCAAATATAATATGAGGATATAATATAAGTTTGACTGTGATGAGAATGGTCAGTAAAGGTGGTCAAAGTTTTATTTACTTTTAACGCAGTCACTTTTTGATCTAACTTTCGAAAATGATGTTCAAAGAATTATAGTTGTTAACTAGAGCCATTGTTCATTAGTGACATTTATACTCATGATAATTTTGACTTAGGTATGTTAATTTTCCCTTAATGATAATTTTTGATTTTTGATGATTCGACAAATTGTAAAATTAAATGATTTTGGAATTGACAACTCATATTCGCAAATTTTGTATGTTTTTTTTTGTGAAAAAACAGTAAATATACACCGGTTTATAGAGCAAGATTGAACTCATTTTCGGACATAAAATTCAACATCAAATCGCTTATACCATCACATCAACAACAGTTTACAGAGAGTAAATGCTAAGATTTTAACAGCAAACTCATAGAAGTAAACTTAAAAAATAAAAAAACACACAGGAAAACGAAGTTCTTTGGTTACTTGCTTATATAGGTAATGAAAAGTAATGAAGGCATCGTTATGCCGTTTAGAGAAAAGTAGAGAATCAGAATATTAATCATCGTCAAAACGATAATTTATGATGATAAGTTTATGTGGACTCACGATTGATACTATTGAATAACTAGTTTTTGAAGAATTGGAATTTAAATATTTAGAGATAGTTTGGACATTCCACCTTATTAACGAGAATAGTTTGATATTGTGAAAGTTAATAAAATCCACTTCAATTTGTCTATCTTGGATTTTCACTATAATGCCGGAATAATGGTTTAAAATGAAAAATATGCGACAGTCAGCCTGCGGTGCACTGACAATAGATGTCAAGGCACATGATCTAGAATTTTCTTGAGGTGAGGAGATGAATATTGTGTTATTATATATTTTTTCTCAACAGTTTTTTAGGTTTGTATTTACATAACTATTACCTGACACTATTTTTCTATTTTTCCATTGGTACAAGTTAATGGTTACCTATATACTCAGTTTACTGTTATCAATTATTTGAATAAATTCAAAGCCATCAGAGAGAGAAATACTTATAATGTAAGATGCTGTGTGTAATTTTTTGCGAAGGGAAATCTGTTGTCTATATATAATCCCAAAGCGGTCCAAATCGGTGTTTTTTCTACGTTTAGGTTCGGTTATCTCAAAATCCTGATGTGATAGAGCAATTCTGCCGACATAATCGAATCTAGTTCATCAAAAAACTTCAGAAAATAGTCTGGTTTCTGGACAAAAATATCGGTGTGTTTTTGTCAGTCTGTGTTGTTGCGAGATTGATGGTAATGGGCGTTTCTATCTTTGTCGGGAAATTCAAAATCGCCGAAATGCAAAATGATACAGGTGTGAAAATTGGTAAATATACTCTTATTCACAAATTTGTAAAATAGGGGTTATTCATTTTATAAAAAAGCAATTATCTGACGGAGACAAGGAGGAAATTTTTTCCTAATATATTCCTTATGTCTCGGAAGCTAAATGTTATAATAATGTAGACGTTAAAATTGGTATATTTACCCTTAATTTCAAATGACTGCAACTGAGCTTAAACATTTTGCGAAAATCCAATTATCGGATAAAGGATATGTGTCACATTTTTAAAAATCACATAAAGCAATACAAGCACACACTGATTCCAGTAAATGAGATAGGGGGTGGGGTGAGAACAGTTATTAAAAAACTGCAATGAAGCTTCACTTCTCTAATTTATCTGAAATAGCGTAATCAGTTTGAGTATTAATGCGAAAATTGTCTGATTTATTTGGAGCTGGTATATTCATCTTTAGTTCCTTCGCTGACTGCGTGCGTGCGAGTTCACCGGGCAACAATAGACGAACATCAATTTGAATTTCCCTGTTTGTAATAGTGGACCGTTTAGTGTAGTGTGCCAGTGTGGAAACTTCTGCAGCAATACGTTCGAAAATGTCGTTGACAAAACTGTTCATGATGCTCATGCTCTTGCTGGAAATAACGGTATCGGGATGTACTTGTTTCAATACGTTGTAAATGTAAATGGCATAGCTTTCCTCCTGCGCTTCTTCTTTTTGTCAGCCTTTGAAATGTTCTTTTGAGCTTTTCCGGCTTTCTTTGAAGCTTTACCGCTTGTCTTGGGTGGCATGTCGAATTGCTAACGATGTTTACGATACGAGACTCGAAACGAAAGTCCGTATTCTACTAAGTTAGATTCAGAGGTGATTTCGTACATTTTTCTGTAGGGTAATATGTATCCTTTTTCAGAAAATTTAATAAATAATTGTCAAAGAAATTCAAATAATATTTCTCTAAATTTAAAGGTTCACAGCAATATTCAAAATGTAATAAAAAAAAGAAAACTATAGGAGAACTATAAGGTTATAAAGTAAAGTTCAACATAAAGTAAAATATATCTAACTATAGTCCTTTTGGAGATGCAAATTTTTTATCACTGTAGTTCAAAACGGAAACTCATGTTGAACGGCTAGTATTGGCAAATTAGTACATTCAGTTTTTTCAAACATATCTGTCATAAAAGCTACGCTGAACAACCAAGGCATTAACACAAAACGTCTTAGAAATTGAAAAAAAAAACTATCTTTACAAAATGTCTGTAACTCCGCTCTAAGTTCAAATGGCCTTGTTAAAGTTCTGCTCCTGTATACCTCTGAATGGATTAGCATGACTTTACTTTTGTTGTCATTATCTTCAGATAAAATTCTGGAAATTATTGTAATGTTTTTATTTTCACACACGGGTTCTGTTCAGTTCTTGGATTTATTTAAAAACACAGTCCAACTCACTCTAATTTATTTCCACTACTGTTACACAATTTATATTCATAGAAACTACTATTTACATTTTATCTTAACTATTCAATACGACCGTCGAAAACTGAATGCCTCCTATCGCCAGCTGTTTTCTATTTATATACTACGAATTGTCTGGTATGTCCACGAACCATCGGGAAACTCCTTCATGTTCTGGAAGCTTTAAGGGAATTCCCGGTAACGGCAGCGGTCGGCCTGTTGAGAGACGAAGCATTTCGGATTCCCAGAAGTACCGCAATAATGTCCCTTCCACGAATTGGTTGATGGCCGATTGCACCAGCTGTCGGATGAATTCTCTTCACATTGCCCCTCCTTAAGACCATTGATGTCGTAGGCTTCCTTCATTCGGGCACTGGCATTCTCGATGTTTAACCGGACTCGTTCATGGATGTCGTTCATCTTTTGACGTAGCTGACTGACATAGTCTTCACCTGCTATCTCTTCTCCTAGGGGACATCCAAACTTCAAATCGCATGGTAGTCTTAATTCTCGTCCCATGATAATACTGGCCGGGGTCTGACCCGTGTACTCGTGCACAGACGAACGATATGCCATTAGAAACAAGTGCAGATACTGGTCCCAGTCTCTTTGGTGGTCAGAGACTACCTTTGACAAATGGCGGTTAATGGTTCTATTCATCCGTTCTACCATTCTGTCAGATTGCGGGTGTAATGCTGTCGTCCGTGTTTTATTGATCTTCAAGAGTTTGCAGACGTCTTGGAAAAGAGTAGACTCGAAGTTTCTACCTTGGTCTGAGTGCAACTTCAAGGGAACACCAAAACTAGCAACGGTCAAGGCTTCTTGATTCGGTAAGGCATACGCTTCGGCCCATTTACTAAAATAGTCCATCACCACCACAATGTACTTGTTTCCAGAGTCGGATTCAGGAAATGGACCGGCAACATCAATGGCTATTCTTTCGAATGGACTGCCCACGTTATATTGCTTCATGGGAGCTTTTGAACGCTTCTGAGACCCATTACTTGCTGCACAAATAATACATTTCCGGCACCAGTCCTTAACATCCACTTGGCAGTTTACCCAATAGAAGCGTTCTCTCAACTTCCCCAAGGTTTTGGTCACTCCCAGATGTCCTCCGGTTGTACCATCATGTAGTTCTCGCAAAACCTCTGGTCTCCTATTTTTAGGGACTACAATCTGCTTTCTGTCCTTGCCTTCCTCTGGGGTTTCCAGGGCGCGCTTCAGAAGTCCATTCTCCAGGATGAGAGAGTTCCACTAAGCCCAGTACGACTTTATGGTTGGTGAGTATCGGGAAATCTCTTGCCACGTAGGTTTGTGGTCTTGTTCCTTCCACCGGATAACCTCTTTCAAATCTGGATCTAATTTCTGGTCTTTTTGGATCTCCGCAGATTGCCAATGGTCATCGATGGTGGTAGTTCTGCAGAGAACAGCCCCTTTTTCTTCTGCTCGCTGACAATGTTTGCAATCATCATCATTGTCTCCTCGATAGGGCATCAGCATTCTTATGGCTTGTTCCAACTCGATGTTCAGTCTCGAAGTCGAATTCTTGCAATCGCTCAATCCACCTGGCCACTTGTCCTTCGGGGTTTTTAAACTGCAAGAGCCACTTCAGTGCTGCATGATCAGTCCTCAAGAGAAATCTTTTACCATAGAGGTACTTGTAGAAATGCTCTACCCCCTTTACCACAGCCAAGAGTTCCCTGCGAGTAACGCAGTAATTCCGTTCAGGCTTGCTCAAGGTCTTTCTAAAATAACCGATGACTTTCTCCTGACCGTCTTGGATCTGCGAAAGCACCGCACCAATTCTGATATTGGTTGCGTCGCTATCTAAAACGAAGTTCCCATCAGGCAAAGGATAACTTAAAATGGGGGCACTGGTCAATGCTGTTTTCAGTGTCTCGAATGATCGCTGACATTCCTCGTCCCATTGGTACTGCACCTTCCCCTTCTGTCAGTCTAGTAAGTGGCTTGGCGATGTTGGCAAATCCGGCTACGTACCGACGATAGTACGTGCATAACCCCAAGAAACTTCTTAACTGGTGGATATCTTTAGGTATCGGCCATTCCTGGACGGCTTTAATTTTCTGTTTGTCCACAGCTACTCCCTGTGTGGAAACTACATGTCCAAGATATTGCACCTCTTCTTGGAACAGTGGAACAGCTGACACTTCTTCGGGCTTAACTTTAGTCCGGAACTTCGAAGTCGCCGAAATACCTCCTCCAGGTTCCTCCTCTGGTCTTCAAAAGATTTTCCAACCACGATAATGTCGTCAAGATACACCAGGCACGTTTTCCATGAAAGCCTTTTTAACACTGTTTCCATCAATTTTTCAAACGTTGCTGCAGCATTACACAGTCCAAACGGTATCACCGTGAATTGATAAAGTCCTGAGCCGATGGTAAAAGCGGTCTTTTCTCGGTCTTCTTTAGCAAGTTCCACCTGCCAATAACCGCTCTTCAAGTCCAGGGTGGAAAACATCTTCGATCCAGCTAACGTATCTACGATATCGTCAATTCTTGGAAGGGGATAGCTGTCTTTCTTTGTAGCGTGGTTTAATTGCCGATAGTCCACGCAAAATCGAGTCGAACCATCTTTCTTTTTAACCAAGACAACTGGAGAAGCCCAAGGGCTATTGGATGGTTCAATCACACCTTCTTCCTCCATCTCGCGGACTATCCTGTAGGCTTCTTCTCTTTTAGCAAGGGGTAGTCTTCTCGCCGACTGTCGAATAGGTTGAGCGTCCCCAGTATTAATTTTATGTTTCACCAGATCAGTTCGTCCTCTTTTGCCATTCCCTACATCAAAGATATCCTGTAGTTTCTAAAGATGTCCCTCAATTTTGCTCTCTGGTTTGGTTTCAAATTCTTAGATGAATCGGTGATGAGTCTTTCCAGTTCCTCAGATAGTTTACCTGATGGTATTTCTGCATGCTGTGTGCTTCTGACTACAGAGGAAACTGTTGAACAATGGCCCAAAGTTGTTCCTTTCTTTAGCACAACCGAGTAATGATTCAGGTTCATTACTCTTACTGGAACAATCTCCCTGGCACGAATCAGAGTCTTCCCCAGTGCGACTCCTCTGCCTACATTTCCGTCTTTAAATTCGGGATCAAACATCATTACTGTCCCAGCTTGAGCTTTTCCATCTAAGCAAGCAACTATAATAATTTCAGCTCTTTCCGGAACATTGACATCCTCTGCTAAGATGGCTCGAAACATTATGTCATCTTTTCCATTAAGCACCAATTCTTCGGGATTCACTCGCAGAATTTCATCTTTCAAGTTTAACTGGAATCCCTTGGAGCTCATGACATCCATTCCAATGATTACTTCGTCTTCGATGTCTGCCACTAATGCCCGATGTAGAAAGGTTATGTTTCCCAAGGTCATTTCAACCTCTATTTCACCATGGACTTTCGCTGCTTCTCCTGTCGCTGTTCGCAGTTGCCATTTTGTTGGTTTTATCATTGTCTCTAAAACAATGTTGGGCCTTATTACAGTTTTCGTCACACCAGTATCCAGCAGCATTGCAAATTGCCTCCTATTAATAAGGCCATCTACGAAGACACTGTTAACGTGGTTGCGTAGCGAAGCGACATATGCGTTGGTAGTTGACACTTGTTTGCTACAGGTCGACGGTGGTCCCTTTACATAGGCCCTCTTTAGTTTCCCCGGCGAGGAAGTCTAGACTCCGTTGCTCTCCCTGCAACTACTCTGGACATGTCCTACCTTACGACACTTCCGACATCTCACTAGTCTTTTTTCGGTGAGGACTTCTTCTAGTATCTTTCTTACAGAGGCTTCATCGTTTTCGCCATCTTTAGATTGTCCATCAACGATTCGGACTCTAGATTGACCTCTGCAGGTATTTTTCGCAGCCTCGAATTCTAAAGCTCGAGCCAATGCATCTACTAATTGAGTCGGTCGAGCTAGGGTCAATGCTTGTCTGGCTTCGTTGTCCCGCAGTCCATACAAAAACGCTTGTACTGCTAACCTTTCTATCACATTTTCCGGTGTGGCTGGATAGGCAAGGCGAACTAGACGGGCAATATCAGCTTCAAACTCTTGTAGCGATTCATTAGATTTCTGATGACGATTTTTTAGTTGGGAGTGGTACACGTGCTCCAAATGGGTCTGTCCATACCTCAGCTCTAAGTGTTTAACCAGTTGTTGGTAGTCTTCTTGCTCCGAGGTATTCAATGTTTGCAAAATATCTGTAGCATCCCCTCTTAGGGCGAGGGTTAATGCTATTGCTTTTTCCTCTGCTGACCATCCGTTTAACTTTGTTGCAGCCTCGAATTGCCGCCTATAGTTAGTCCATGACGATTTCCCATCAAATTGTGGAGGTTTCATTTTGTGTCTTGCTCCTTCAAGGCCAATTTTCGAATCCACTACTTCTGGACTGTTTCTGCTTTCGGTCTTTGGTGGAGTCTCTCCCCTTTGTATTGTGACTACCTGTTCTCTTATTTTGCTGATCTCTGCCTCCATTATCTGTTTTAGGTCTTCTATCCGCGTTTCATTTTCGACTAATGTCTGCTTTAGCTCCTCCATTTGAGCCTCATTCTCGGATATTTTCTCCTCCAGCATTTCTGAGTTTTTCTGTACCATTTTTTCAAATTTTCTTCTAGGGATTTAGAATTTTCTGCTAAGTTATCTTCTTTCAAGTTTTTAGAATTTTCTGGTAATTTGTCTTCCAAGGTTTTAGTATTTTCTTGTAAGGTTTCTAGGGTTTTCGAATTTTCTAGTAATTTATCTTCAAGGGTTTTAGAATTTTCTACCAATTTGTCCTCTAGTGTTTTAGAATTTTCTAGCAATTTATCTTGTAACGTTTCTTTTAAACTTTCCTCCATTTTTTTCAATAGTATACTCATGTCCCCATTACCAGAAATCTCAAACAAATAGGTATCAGGATCGTTACCTTCATTTATTAGAGCATCTCGTAGCCGTTGTACTAATTCACTTTTCTTCCCACTAATTTTTAAATCCCTTTCCTCAAGTTCTCTTTTAAGTCTGTCACTTTCAATTGGTCCAAACTCACGTTTTTAAACATTGTCAGTCTATTTATTTTCCACTTCTAAAGTTCCACAAATTCACTTCACACCTGACACCACTGTAATGTTTTTATTTTCACACACGGGTTCTGTTCAGTTCTTGGATTTATTTAAAAACACAGTCCAACTCACTCTAATTTCCACTACTGTTACACAATTTATATTCACAGAAACTACTATTTACATTTTATCTTAACTGTTCAATACGACCGTCGAATACTGAATGCCTCCTATCGCCAGCTCTTTTCTATTTATATTCTTCTCTGCGAATTGTCTGGTATGTCCACGAACCATCGGGAAACTCCTTCATGTTCTGGAATCTATAAGGGAATTCCCTGTAACGGCAGCGGTCGGCCTGTTGAGAGACGAAGCATTTCGGATTCCCAGAATTACCGGAATAATGTCCCTTCCACGAATTGGATGATGGTAACATTATTTATGTATTTTTACCACTTCGTCAAAAAAACAATTATAAATTTGGTATGCCTTCAATTCGAGTAACTACATCCCTAGGAGGGATACAATAGCTGGAACTACAATAAGGCGCTTAACTTTTTATTCGTGATACTGTTTCTGCTATTTTATACGTCATTGTCTTGGCCTCATCTGCACAAATGCCGAACCAATAATTTCAGCCTAGAAGTCTTTCTTCAACAAAATGTTTTGTTCTGGATTAAAAATTCATCTCCTGTGGTATTAACAGGTATGAATGAACGCGAAAATAGTTTAGTGCATCAATTATTATTAAGGCGATTTTTCAATAACTTATTTCTACTGACGTTGGTGTCTTGGTGTTGTTAGGGAAATCAATATTTTTATTTTTGAAACATCTTATAATTGTTAGATAATTTCAACAGGCTTATGTGAATGCAGCAGTGCTCTTTTAGATGTCCCTTGCATAGTAGTGTTGCCAGGTTAATATTTATAAATTGTAATAATACTCATACAATAAAGACTCTCTCTCCGAATTAAAGACCTAGGAAACAACCATGTAGTAGTGCCAAACAAGTATCATACGTGGCGTCTATATAAATATATCAGGAGAAACTGAGAGGAAAAACTCAAGAATATGTACAGAGTTTACAAGAATTTGAAGTAGTGGGCGCAGCTAATGGATGGGGGAGCGAAGAAGAGTGTAGCTCCCTTGTAATTTCTCAGAACTCCTCTAGGGCATTCCCTTGAATGAGCAAGGTAACTTCGACAAGATCATTGCAATTCTACACAAAAATATGACAAGAAAAACTAAGTCAAGTATACCTAATGCAACTGAGTGAAAAACACAAAAATCGGGAAAAAAATTGAAGCAAATATTAGAAGTTTTCTACATATATGTCCTATCTAGATCTACCGGAAGACACCTACGACCAACTGACAACACAAAGCCTTATAAAGCTTATTGGAGTGTCGAAGTGCCTTTCATGAAAACTTTGTCGAACAAATTGTGGACATTGCCTGAAGATGGAACAGGGCCTCTTCATGCGACAGATTCGAATGCAAGTGAATGAAGAATTTGGGAAGGTATTGATGGGAGAGAAAAAAAAAAGAAATTCCCAAATGGTAGTTTCACAGAAAAAGGTTCAGGAGGTCCTCAAATTATAAACGATTTTACTGGCGAAATTACTTTGACGACATCAGTGATGGGTGCCCGGCTCGTATCAAGTGCATTCTCCGAGTCCGAGAGATTAGTATACTATTAATGTCAGTTGTCATACGATTTATGTCCAAATTCTAGTGGTAGGGAGTTCGGAATTGTTTTAAGAATCGGTGACTTGAGGTGTTGTTTTATAACATGACTTTACACTTTATTAATTCAGTAACATCAGTTTCTCAGGTTGGTTACTAAAAATAAAAGATCAAATAAATCCACCATATTTAAGACCAGAGGTGCATCAATATGTTCTAACATATAGCATATTTATAAGTATATAAAATATATAAAATTACAAAATTGTCAAAGCGTTGATTATTTTGAGTATTAGTTTATTTAATTTGATTATGGGAATATATGACATTATTATCAATCGTTTGATGATTATAGAACTTTTTCAAATACATGTGGCTTTGATTTATCCCAATGTTTCAAATTTATCAGACAAATTTTATCAAGTATCTCGGTGAATTTATAATGCAAAATTGTATATCGTCTCTATCACACCTGCCAATAATTTTCGAGCAATATAAATTTGAAAGTAAGTTCAAATACTAATTAATATTCACAAAATATTCATGTTTTATGATTAATGTTAAACAGTAGTATGGATTTTCTCTTTTGATTATTTGCTCAGGTAAATTAGAAACTCTATATCATATATGTTACTGACAAACGATAGGTTGCCTGTGACGCAAACTTATATATTTTGAGCAAAAAGGTAAACGTAGCACGATATTTGCACAAGAACGGGAAGCACACTGGCATTTTGGATTCCTGTGGTATCATATATACATCTATATATATATATATATATATATATATATATATATATATATATATATTTGTTTTTAAGTTTTCGCGGCACTAAATGTATTAGATGGTTTCCGGGAATTCGATGGTAAAATGACGACGTTTCGGCAGAGTCACATCTGCCCTCTTCAGGTCGGTTCGCATAATTCTGGTAGCCTTCTGCTTTCGCTT
This sequence comes from Octodonta nipae, assembly GCA_034190945.1. Taxonomy (NCBI): domain Eukaryota; kingdom Metazoa; phylum Arthropoda; class Insecta; order Coleoptera; family Chrysomelidae; genus Octodonta; species Octodonta nipae. The sequence goes on along the minus strand of CM067216.1, from coordinate 93,619,756 downwards.
CAAGTTACTCGAATACTGATATTTTCAGGAGCGCGCACGGTGTTATATAGTCGCGGCTCGGCGTCTATTGGTTGGCACCGTGAACGGCTGCGTGTGACTGGCCCTGGGCGCTCAGTGGGAGCGCCTCCCGCCTGCTGATTTGTTATTTCCGGTTGAGTTGTTATTGGACGGGTCCGGGCCGGTACGGTGTTTAATAGAATTTTCCAACAATTCGATAAGTTCTGGATTTCATTGCGTGCGTTTAGACTTTGAGGCCTCTTCGCTATTTCAATTGCCTCTCTTACGAGTCTTGATTTCGGGTGTTCTATATTTGCCAGTACTCTGGTGTTCTCAAAGTCTATTCGGTGTGACGTCGTGGTGGCGTGTTCAGCAATGGATGTTGTTTTTTCCTGCTTTCTTATAGCATTCTGGTGTTCATCACGTCTAGCTTGAATTCTTCTGTTAGTTTGCCCCACATAGGTTTTATGACAGTCTGCACATGGAATCTCGTACAGTCCCTGTTGTTCTAAAGGTATCCTCGTCTTCGGAGTCCTCAACACCGTGCTTATTTTTCTGTTTGTATTGAAATTAGTATCGATATTGTGTCTCAGTAGAATTCTTGCAATACTGTCCGTGGTACCCTTGACATACGGTAAATAAGCCTTGGTTATTGGTGTCTCATGCTCCTCGTCTGTTCGTCTCGGTTTTGACTTTAGGGCTCTTTGAATATTTCGGTCTGTAAATCCGTTTTGTCTCAGAGCTGTTTTTAAACTGTCCATTTCCTGTTTGATTTTTTCCTGGTCAGCTAGTCTTTGCGATTTGGTTACTAAAGTTTTGACGACGGCTTGTAGTTGGGCTGGGTGGTGATGAGAATTAGCATGAAGGTATCTGTTGGTGTGAGTTGCTTTCCTATATACTATATGGCCAAGAATTCCATCTTCCTTCCTATTTATGAGAACATCAAGGAATGGCAGTTGATTATTGGCTTCAACCTCCATGGTGAATTTTATTTTGTGATGGATGCCATTAAGGTTGTCTAAAAATGTGTTGAGGTGTTCCCTCCCATGAGGCCAAATCACAAAAGTATCATCCACATATCGCAACCACAAACTGGGTTTAAAAGTCGCTGTTCGTAGTGCCAGCTCCTCCAAGTTCTCCATAAAAAGGTTCGCTATAACTGGTGAGAGTGGCGATCCCATTGGAGCTCCTTCCACTTGTTTGTATCGTTGGTTATCGTAAACAAAATAGGTGTTCATCAGACAGTGCCTTGTTAAGTCTACAAGGTGTTGAGGTGGTTTGCATTTTTCTATTATGATAGCCAAGGCTTCGTAGATAGGGATGTTGGTGAAAAGGGACACTACGTCAAAACTGACCAGAAGACACTCAGGTTGTAAAACCGTTTTTCTAAGTATTTCGATGAAATATGTCGAATTTTTCACTCTGCTACGTCTGCCTCCTCTGCAAACGGTTGAAGTTGTTGGGCTAGGTATTTGGCTAGCTGTTGTGTTGGGAATCCAATTGAACCCCACTATTGGCCTCAAAGAGGCACCTTCTTTATGTACTTTTGGCAACCCTTAGAATTTCGGACATTTCGATGACTTTTCACGCGGAATGAGTTGCAGTTGGAGATTTTTGTCGATCCTACTTGCTTGGATTTTGGCCTTAGTTGTTTTCTCCAGATAAGTTGTTGGGTCGGTAGTAATTTGTTTATATGCTGGATCTTGTAGCAATGTTTGAATTTTGTTTGAATAATCCGCTGTATCTAAAATTACAGTCGCATTTCCTTTGTCCGCAGGTAGAATGACAATGTCCTTGTTGAGGCGCAGTTGTTTCAAGGCCTCATATTCTTCTATAGATAGATTTTGGGTGGTTTAGACTTTTCTACAACATGTGACACATCTTGTCTGATTATTTCAGCGGTGTTCGCATCTAATTTTGAAACTGCTGTTTCCACGCCACATATTATGCTCTCTGTTGGTATGTGAGAGGGAGCAATAGCGTAATTGAATCCCTTAGCCAACACGCCAATCGAGGTAGAGTTCAATTGGACCGAAGATAAGTTATAAACAGTTCTATTCGTTTCCAATTTCCTTGAGGTTAGACTGTGACCGTTATTTTCCGAGAAAAATTCGTTTTTGGGCTTCTGTTGGAGCTTCAATTTGTTAAATTTTGTCTGTTGTTGCAATGTTGTCAACTCTGCATTCGTTTCGGCCCTAAATTCGCTAATTTCATCGAATTTATCCCATATTATCGGGTTTAAAAACAGCTCTGAGACAAAACGGATTTACAGACCGAAATATTCAAAGAGCCCTAAAGTCAAAAACGAGACGAACAGACGAGACATGAGACACCAATAACCAAGGCTTATTTACCGTATTTCAAGAGTACCACGGACAGTATTGCAAGAATTCTAGGGAAACACAATATCGATACTATTTTCAATACAGACAGAAAAATAAGCACGGTGTTGAGACCTCCGAAGGTGAGGATCCCTTTAGAACAACAGGGACTGTACGAGATTCCATGTGCAGACTGTCATAAAACCTATGTGGGGCAAACTAACAGAAGAATTCAAGCTAGACGTGATGAACACCAGAATGCTATAAGAAAGCAGGAAAAAACAACATCCATTGCTGAACACGCCACCACGACGTCACATCGAATAGACTTTGAGATCACCAGAGTACTGGCAAATATAGAACACCCGAAATCAAGACTCGTAAGAGAGGCAATTGAAATAGCGAAGAGGCCTCACAGTCTAAACGCACGCAATGAAATCCAGAATTTATCGAAGTGTTGGAAAATTCTATTAAACACCGTACCGGCCCGGACCCGTCCAATAACAACTCAACCGGAAATAACAAATCAGCAGGCGGGAGGCGCTCCCACTGAGCGCCCAGGGCCAATCACACGCAGCCGTTCACGGTGCCAACCAATAGGCGCCGAGCCGCGACTAGATAACACCGTGCGCGCTCCTGAAAATATCAGTATTCGAGTAACTAGAAGCGAAAGCAGAAGGCTACGAGAATTATGCGAACCGACCTGAAGAGGGCAGATGTGACTCTGCCGAAACGTCATTTTACCATCGATCCCGGCAGGGATCAGTTATCAACTACGCGGATGAATTCCCGGAAACCACCTAAAATATTTAGTGCCCGCGAAAACTTAAAAACATATATATATATATATATATATATATATATATATATATATATATATATATATGTTATATCAGTTTATACTATGAACTTAGCACGAACTTATATCGCAACGACAATTCAACATTCCAGCTGACACAGCGACACGTGCGGTGTCATATTACGGCGCCGCCGACATCCGTGAGAATCGCCATGTCAACTATGCCTATTCAGCATCTTTAACTTATATATTGTAAAATTTCTCTTCTACTGTATTCATCATTACTCAGTAACTCTGTCACTTTATATCGTTATTTTTCATTTGTATTTTAAAGTTATTATTTTGTATTGTTGTTAATAAAATCTTTTTTAAAAAGTTAATATTGAGAAGTGTGATGTAACAAATTGGCGCAGTCAGTAGGATCCGTCAACGTTACTAGAATACGAACTTACTTCTAACTGGTAGCGGCGGATTCCTATCCCTCAACGGAGCAAAGAACCTGGAAGAAGTTCCAACTGCGATAACAAGAAGAATACGGATCTTCCAATGTTCCTGTTGATGTGAGTAGTAGTGAATCGTCTAACGTTTAAGGTTTTAAAAAATTGAATTATTTGATTATTTTGAAATATTTGATTATTTGATATTTTTATTATTTGATTGATAATAATAATTTGATTTATTTGATTATCTTGATTTGAATTGAGATATTACTTGATTTATTTGAATTGATATTTATTTGATATATTTTGATTTACGTTTACATATTTGTTTTATTATTTCATTCCTTACGGTTCTATTATCCAAAATATATATTTTAATTGAAACCCATTTTACAAACCCTCGTTTGTTTTATTTTTTATTATTTTTCAACTTGTGTATACTTTTAATTCTAACACATCGAAATGGCACAAGCAACAAATAATGTAGTTTCTGATGAAACCGAAAAGTCCCGGTTATCGGAAATATTTTCTATCATTCCGTAATTTGAAGGCGACTAGATATCCTTGGCCACCTTCATACACGCATGTAATTGTGCGTACAATATGGCGACTGCAGATCAAAAATATCTGCTAGTCATTCATATTAAAAATAAACTTAGAGGCAAAGCGGCTCAGTTGGTCAACTCGAGAAACCCCGCTTCATATTTAGAAATCAAACAGCTTTTGACACTACATTTCAGAGATTCACGCGATCTGTCTTCTTTGATCCACGATCTCCAACGCCTTAACAACTTTCTAATGAGTCCCCTCTGACCTTATATAATAGGCTTCAGGTTTTGAGTGCGAAAATGCACTCATGCATCCAAAAATGCTCTGTGCTAACCAATGAACAAAAAGACGCTCAGACAACCCTTGTAGATACTATAGTTCTGAATACACTTCTTACAGGATTAGAACCAGGTCTAGGCCAAATAATTCGGGCCAGCAATCCCAAAGACCTTCTGGAGGCACACTCTCGAATCAGACGAGAACTTCAGTTGTCATATTTTGAAGAGCAAAAAATTCACAAATCTGCTCCTCCTAAACCCAAATTTCAGGTCCGAAAACCCATTCAACCACCGAAGTGTTTAAATTGTGGTAGATTAGGCCACATGGCAGTAGATTGTCGGTTGCGACAGCAAAACAACCCTCAATCTTACAACCAAAATTTTAGACCTAATTTTACAGGGCCAAATCAAACTTTGAGGCCAAATCCACCCCCAAATAATACCAACCATCAAGGTCCACCATTTCGACCGACAAATTTCCAAAGACCCCCGTTTAAACCAAATCAATTCCGACCGTCTGTGATACAGACAAACCCACACTATCGTCCAGAAAGGACATATCATTTCAACGAACACCTAAATACTGATTATCACGAATATTCAGAAACGACTACGGCTATAGTTCTGATAAAAGCCCATACATTTATGAAGATTTCAGTGAAAATCCTGTTGAATATGACACAGAGCAAACTTTAGAAGATAACTCCTTAACACCTTTGAATAGTCACGAATACCAGGATTTTCTAGCTCTCCCGAGCCTAGATCAACCCCCCGATTCAACAACTATTTCCGAAGTCCAAACCCAAATTCAGAATTTGAATCTGGAAGACTTCAACCCAATTGTCAACTCCAAAAATGTATATTACATTCACGACGCTTCCGAAAAATTCAAACTTCTCATTGATACCGGAGCTGGTATCTCCATTTTTAAAGAAAATATCGTCAAAAATTTCCGTCAAAGATTTCCTGAAAAAGTGACAATCCAAGGTATTACTCACGAGAAAATCCCTATTTCTGAATCAACTCTTGTTCCATTTACCTTAGGTAACCCTCATAAGGTTTTTATCTACAATCTAGATATTGAGTTTGATGGAATATTAGGACTTGATTTTCTTGAGCATTACGAATGTATTGTTGACTTAAAATCAAAACAGTTAATAACGAACTTCAAAACTATTCCTCTACATAAAGTCCCCGATGACGATCAACGTAAAACACAGCCGACAGACATTCCCAATACTAAAATAGCAAATTGTACTCATAACAATCAAATAACTATTCCAGTAAGAACCGAACAAATTTTCAAACTCAAGTGCGACCTTTTTAATACTGATGCAATTTTACCGACACAAGTAATTGACAAAGTACGACTTCCCAACGCAGTCGTACGCCTTAATTCAATGGGAGAATTTCTGACCTCAATAATAAACGCGAACGCGATGCCTAAAACTGTTAATTTTTCCGATTTTCACTTAGAACCCCTTGACCATTCACACCCTCTCCTAAATTTAAATACACAAGAATACACAGACTCTCTAAACTTGGACAGAGACTTAACTATCAGGGAACAAATTCGTACAGAACACCTTAATGACGAATAGCGAGAACTTATCACGAACCTCTGTTTAGAATTCGAAGATATTTTCTATCTCGAAGGCGATGTTGTGTCTTTTACCAACGCAGTAAAACATTCAATTGACACCAATAATGGCAAGCCCGTTTTCACAAAATCTTATGGCGGCACTTCACTTGGTGTAGCGTATTCGTATATTTGCTATATTTGTCCAAAAACGGCGATGTGTGGAAAGGTTATTCGCTATTTTTGGTTTATTTGAACAAATAAGTCGAATACCGCTAAGAGCAAATACGCCTTACTGTCCAGTTGTCGGTTTTCCATGCACTTCAAAGGAGTCAAATAAGCCAAATATTTGCTTCAGCCGTCCACACTTGGTTCATACAGTTGCACGCGGCGCTTCGATCGTGATCAACTAGTGTTGTTTTTAATGGAAAAGTAGTGTTTGTGGCAAATTGAAGTGGTCGAAAAATAACATCACGAAGTTTCTCCAGTTGTACCAAATGCATCCTTGCATTTGGGACCCCAAATATACCAGCCACAAAAATAAAAATAGGGATTATAACACAAAAATTAAGAAATCAGAAACATCAGGAGCAGGCACGTCTAGCGTATTCAAACCAACATGGTTTCTTACAAATACATGAATAGTTTTCTGTGAGCCATCTATAAATACCCATCTACGAATACTGAGGTAGGTAAAAAATAAATAAAAAACATTTTTCATTAATTTTGTTTATTTATCTTTTCGGGGAGTCATGTCTCACATTTACTGGTATTCAAACATATTTGCCATGTTTGAGTGTTTTGCGATATGTGTGGATGACACGTTTGGAATATTTGCGAATACATCAAATATTTGGACGAATATAGCGATACAAAACAAAAATACGCTAACACCAAGTGAAGTGCCGCCATTACAGATATCCTCAAGTTCATAAGGAGGAAGTGAAAACTTAAATTGCCAAAATGCTTGGTCAAGGCATAATCAGGCGCTCTTCTTCCCCTTGGTCCTCCCCCGTATGGGTTGTCCCTAAGAAACTCGATGCTTCTGGTAAGCAAAAGTGGCGAGTTGTTATCGACTATAGGAAGTTAAACGAACTAACTGTAGACGATAAATATCCTCTGCCCAACATTTCTGATCTCCTCGATCAATTTGGTAAGTGTCAATACTTTTCGACACTGGATCTCGCTTCCGGGTTCCACCAGTTGGAAATACTTGAGGAAGACATTCCCAAGACCGGTATCTCTGTTGACAATGGCCATTACGAATTCGTTCGTATGCCATTTGTTCTGAAAAATGCACCTACTACTTTTCAGAGGGTCATGGACAACATTCTTCTGGGCATCCAGAATGAACGCTGCCTTGTTTACATGGATGACATGTTTATTCACCAACCATCCATGAGCATATGTCCAGTTTGACAGAAGTCTTTAAGCGTCTTAGACACTCAAACTTGAAAATTCAACCTGACAAGTGTGAGTTTCTCCGTAAGGAAGTTGCTTACCTAGGTCATCTGATCACCCAAGGAGTAAAACCAAACCCTTCAAAGGTTGAATGCATCCAGAATTTTCCTCAACCCCAAACTCCTAAAGATGTTAAATCTTTTCTTGGTCTCGCCGGTTATTACCGACGTTTTATCCCCAATTTCGCCAAGATCTCAAAGCCTCTAACGAAACTCCTGCAGAAAGACGTCTTCGTCTTCGACGCAGATTGCAAGTCTTCCTTCAATGAACTGAAGCAAGCCCTTGTATCTGACCCTATCTTGATCTACCCAAACTACGAAGAACCATTCCTGCTCACTACTGATGCTAGTGCTTTTGCAATTGGAGCGGTTCTCTCGCAAGGACCCGTAGGAAAAGATCTTCCTATAGCATATGCTTCCCGTACCCTCTGAACTGCAGAAACTCGATACTCCACTATCGAACGGGAACTGCTAGCCATTGTGTGGGCAGTCAAACACTACAGACCGTATCTTTTTGGGAGAAAGTTTACACATCTGTGTGACCACCGTCCGCTTACTTGGCTCTTTTCCATCACTAAACATTCTAGCCAGCAAATCTGTCCGGCATAGAAAGTATTTAATTGTCCCTTTACCCTTTGATCCTGGACAGTTGTCTCACATCTTTTTAATATCCTATCAGTTCGAAGAATCCGAAGCTTTTTGTATTGAAAACAACGTAGAACTACCGTCTTTTATACTTGCAGACAAAGAAGTAAAACTTAAAACTTGTCAAAATATCGTGACAACCCCTTCACAAGACGAGATTCCCGTTATACTGCAGCAGTATCACTGCGACAAAAATAACCTTCATCGTGGAATTAACGAGACCATCCGACGCATTAAAGAAAAGTATAATTGGACTGGACTAATCAAAAGTGTAGAGCAATTTATTAAGTACCGCGAAACTTGCCAAAAGATAAAGTTCTGTAGAAAAAACTTAAGTGCTCCTTTTGTCATAACTGAAACACCAAAAACGCCCTTCGAACGTATCAACATTGATATTTTCGAATATCCAACCAGAAACTACGCACTGACTATTAGGGATGAACTCACCAAATTTACTCAGGCTTACCCAATTGGTGACAAAACAGCTAAAACTGTAGTAAACACCCTCCTAATATTCTTCCAACATTACGGTACACCTCTTCGCATCCACTGTGATTATGGACGTGAATTTGATAACACTCTCATAAGAGACCTGTGCGAACTATGACATAAAACTATCCTTTTCAAGTGTCCACCATCCCGAATCAAAGGATTCTATCGAAAGGTTTCACGCGACTTTAGCGGAAATGATAAGGGCAAATACAGCTGAACATCCGGACGAACATCCATTCAACGTCCTCCCTAGTTATCTGCTACAACAACACTAAAAACAAGACTACTGGTTTCACGCCCTACAAACTCATCTTTGGGCACATTTCTAGTAGACCTCCCGAAACAATATACGATCAGGAAAAACTCATTTCCAAATATGTTAGGGACCTTAACAACAGAATGAACTACTATTATAGACTTGCCCGCGCAAAAACCGACCAACAAAAACAAAAATCTAAAGTTAGATTTGACAAACATGTTTCGACTAACCAACCAGAATACAAAGTAGGGAACAAAGTTTACGTGAAAGAGTCTCAGATTAAAAGCAAATCCGAAAACAAATTCAATGGACCTTTTGAAATCACCGCGCTAAGAAAAAACTGCCACCGTTATAAACTTATAGACTAACCAAATCAGTAAAATTAACTTTGACAGACTAAAACCATATTTTGAATGAATCCCTTCTTTTCAGATTCTGTGGACTGTTTTCAGTCGTGAACCTCCAACAATACTCTCTTACACCCGTTAACAATACAATAGGAGTTTTCTTCCACGAAGAAGGCACACTTAAAATTTCAAACGACAAATGGACACTTCTTGTCTTCACAGACCTCAGCCCTTACAGAGGTACTATTTCAAATAACGACGCCATACTAAACCGAATTTTAGAAACAATTAACGAAAACACAACTAATACAAAATCATTTAAACCAAAAATACAAACACATGTTAGCCTCTTGAAACAAATTTCTAAATCCGTTAACTCTAAATATACAGACATCTTCGCTGACACTCAAACTTACCCTACTAACAAAAGAAAACGCGGACTTATTAACGGACTGGGATCAGTTTGGAAAGCTATTTCAGGAAACTTAGATGCAACAGATGGTGAATACATACATGACTGTATAACTAAAATTACTAAAGACCAACACCAAATTCAAGACTTAGTAAAAAAACAAATATCTGTAACAACCTCAGTCAACTATTCTCGAAAAACATTGAAAAAATAAGGCAGTCAATTTTATACATTTCAAATGATCTTGATTTTCATGAATTTCAAATCAATATCTTAGATCTGTGTGAAGGCCTAATGGAGAGTTACATATTTATTGAAAACACTCTAGATGATGTTCTAACTGCAGTCTCTTTCGCCCGCTTAAATATTTTACATAGTTCGATCATAACCACAGTAGATTTGGTCGATTCCCTTCAAAAGATTTCTCAGTCACTACATGAAAATAATTTACCACTTCCTATTTACAGTTGAAATATTGCTCAGTACATTGATCTGATAGAATTGGAAGCTTTTCAAATAAACAGTAAAATCATTTTTGTACTCAAAATCCCTTTAGTTGATCCTGAGATTTACACCATTTACCACCTTTATCCGATCCCTATTTTGGATGATCGAACAGGGTTCCATCATATACTTTCAATAAAGACAACATTTCTCGCGAGAGATGACGATTCGTTACTATACACCTCCTTCGAAGACCTGGGCCACTGCAAGCCTTTAACTAAACATCATAAGATTTGTTCCAAAGCCATATCACATCCAATAGACAAAGATGCCATCTGCGAAGGTCAGCTTCTTAGACAGCCAGCCACACTTCCAGTAACCTGCAAAAGTTTGATATTATATGCAGCACACTATAATATCCAAGAGATTGACGTAAACTTTTCGTTGATCTCGATTTCAAGACCATTGGCCATCACCATCAAATGCAAAGGGCAAGATGTCGTGACACAAACCCTATTGACAAATTCAGTGTTGCAAATCCAACCCGACTGCAATGCCTTTATCGACAACACAAGAGTCCATGCTACTAGGACTTCTAAAAATGTCCAAAACTTCACATACAGAAACCACCCAGTGGACATTCCTTTCAACTGCTGCAACGGCATGCCAGCCGCCAATGAGATGCCAAACCTGACAGACCTACAGCTACAAGAATTAGATGTACAAGACCTAGATGTTGCCAACCATAAGCTCTTCCAATATTCTAAGGAACTGGAAAAGCTGATGGAACAACCACCCTTAGAAAAGCATACGTCCTGGCTCACAATCAGAACGACCACCTTAGTAGTAATTGTGATTATACTCCTCACAATGAAGTCAATCCAGAAGAGGTTCAAGAATACCACAACACAAAGTTCCGCTGTCCAGCACACGCCACCGAGAGAACCATCAAACCCTAAGCCCAAAGGAAAGCTACACAGCCTCCTGAATCGAACCGAACATACAGAACTCCAGAACTTGACGTAAAAGTTGATGCTGTACCATTAACTTTTTTATATGGATGGGAGTTGTTATATAAGTTTATACTATGAACTTAGCACGAACTTATATCGCAATGACAATTCAACATTCCAGTTGACACAGCGACACGTGCGGTGTCATATTACGTCGCCGCCGACATCCGTGAAAATCGCCATGTCATCTATGCCTATTCAGCATCTTTAAACTTATATATTGTAAAATTTCTCTTCTACTGTATTCATTATTACTCAGTAACTCTGTCACTTTATATCGTTATTTTTCATTAGCATTTTAAAGATATTATTTTGTATTGTTGTTAATAACATCTTTTTTAAAAAGTTATATTCTCGACGCTGGGAAGAAAAAGGTAGTACCATCGAGAATGACTAATTAACCTATATAAAGAGACATTAATTTCAGCAGTTAGTCAGTTTTAGTGCGTGCAGCTTATTTCGTTATTATGATTTCGATGTAAATAATATTAGAATCAGCTGTTGGGAATATTTGTTGTTTTATGTGTAAATAAAAGTTTCTAGAAAGTGACGGTGAATATTAGTTTTTAAAAATAATTAATTAAACCCACGGAGTTTACAACAATTTGGTGATCAGAAGTACATGATTAAGTGAATCTAAAATCTTTATTTGATGTATGGAATCCGAAGCATGGAAAAAACGGACGAAGCTACCAAAAAAATAGTCAAACAGGTGCGGGACTAGATGAAAAAATAACCCAGTAGTACACTTGTCCTATTCAAACCTGCCAGAGGAAACGAAAGACCAGTTGGCCACAAAGAGTTTCATTAACGATATCAGAGATGTGGAAGTCCAAAGAAATCTAAGATTTAGTGGCATCAAGAAGAGTAATAAAGCTCTACTTCAGACTTTGGAAGTAGAGGCCGTCATGAACATGTCCAAGCCGAGGGTCCGAGCAGTTTCCTTCATCCAGGAAGAGCCAGACTCACCTTTTCAAGCACTGTTGGCTGGTATGAACAAACTATTAGAACAGGGCACTTCCAACGCGACTGCAGAGTCAGGCTACCTGCCGAGATAGCAGCAGCCTAGTCATCAAGGGCACCATCAATGGCCGAGCAATTACCGTCACCATCGACACCGGCGCCGCTGTGGCCATTGCCAAGTCCAGGGTTTTGAGATCATCAGAAATCCGACCAGTTACCCATAACATCCAGCTCCGAACAGTCACCGGCGAGTCCATGTCAATACAGGGTGAAGCGGATATAGTCCTGCAGATAAGGACAGCCGAATCCGGCATATGGTCCTGGTAGCGAATATTGAGGACGATTTCATACTTGGTATGGACCTAATCAGCCAGCATGGATTTATGTTCGACCCGAGATATGATGTTCTTCGGTTCCTAAATGAGGAATTTATATTGACACGGCCCTTCAACAGTTCAGACACCTCCATAAAAATTGTGGCAAAATCCTCAGCCAGAATTCGCGGTCGAACGGACCAGATTATTCATGGGCAGCTAGATAGCAATCCAGGGAGTTGCGTTGGAATGGTGGAGCTCGTACACTCAGCTCATGACTACTTAGTTGGACAGGCTATAGTTAAAATCGGACAAGATATACCAATTAGAGTCCTGAAATTGTCCAACAACGATATCAGAATTGCCAATGGTCAAGAGATAGCTTGTTTTGAACCAGTAGAGACCATCATTAATTGCGAGGAAGTGTAGCAGACTTTGGCGAAGGAGACAGGGCCCATTAAAGAATTCCTACAACAGTTTGCTGACCACTTGACACACCTTACACCAGAGGAACAGAAGAAAGCCAAGCAGATTATCAGAAAGTACTGGCAGACGAACCACCGGTCGTACCAACATCATCCAGCACCGAATAGATACCGGTAAGGCTCAGCCTATCAGAATACCACCTAGGGACTACCATTTGGGGCAACAACAATCAGTCAAGGAAAACATCGAGTCCATGTTACAAAATGGAGTTATGGAGTAATTCATCAGCCCATGGTCTACTCCTGTCGTGCTAGTTTAAAAGAAGGATGGAACTACCCGATTTTGCGTGGATTACAGAAAGCTGAATGATGTCACGAAGAAAGACAGCTATCCACTACCTCGAATTGATGACACTCTGACCACACTAGCAGGCTCCCCTTGGTTCTCCACACTAGACCTAAATAGTGGAGATTGACAGGTTGGTCTATATGAAAGCGACAGAGAGAAGACAGCGTTCTCCACTAGTAAAGGGCTGTTTCAGTTCACGGTCATGCCTCTTGGGTTATGTAATGCTCCGGCAACATTCGAGAGGCTAATGGAGTATGTTCTGAGTGGGTTAACATGGAGGACATGTGTAGTATACCTCGACGACATTCTGGTCATGTGTCAGACATTTGACGACCATCTGAAGAACTTGGGTGAATTATTTTCCAGAATTAAGAACGCCAACCTGAGACTCAATCCGAAGAAATGTTCCACATTCCAAAAAGAGGTACAGTTTTTGGGCCATGTCGTTTCCGAGTCAGGAATCCGCACCAACAAGGATAAGATAGAAGCCATTCGTGATTGGCCAGTCCCAAGAGACAAGCATGAACTCCGAAGGTTCTTGGGTCTCTGTTCATACTACCGGCGATTTGTTGAGGGATTTACCACCATTGCCGCGCCTCTACATCGGCAGACCACTGAGAAAGAGACTTTCTATTGGAATCAGGATTGCGAAACATCATTCAGACGACTGAAGGCGGCACTTTGTTCCAGCCCAATCCTAGCATTTCCTACGCAGTCCGGCAAGTTAATCTTAGACACCGATGTCAGCAACACAGGTCTGGGGCCATCCTATCTCAGGTGCAAGATGGTGAAGAGAGGGTGATCGAGTACTACAGCCGTAGATTCTCGAGACCGGAAAGAAATTATTGCGTCACCAGAAAGGAACTGCTTGCAATAATAAGAGCGGTACATCTTTATGCTCGTCATTTCCTAACCCGAACAGATCATGCCGCCCTCAAATGGCTGCTGGACATGAAGACACTGGAAGGACAACTGGCCAGGTGGATAAAAAAATTACAGCAATACGATTTCAAGCTTGAACATCGTGCCGGTCGTTTGCATAATAATGTAGATGCCCGAACAGGAAGATCCTGTAGAGCAGAATGTGGACATTGTCTGAAGAGGGAACAGCGAGAGGGTATCTCCATCAGGCAGATCCGAGTGCAGGCCAATGAAGACTGGACAACGGAACAGTGCATCCAGGACCAAATGGCTGATTCAGGACATCGAACCAATCCTGTCACTCAAAAAGAGAGGGACACCCAGGCCAAAATGGGATAAGGTAGCTAGACACTCGGACTTCCTGAAATCGTTATAGGCCCAATGGGACTCTCTAAGAGTAGAGAATGGAATGCTCAAGCGAGTTTGGCAAAGCACTGATGGACGAGAAACCAAGTCCCAGTTGGTAGTTCGGAAGAAAAAGGTACCAGCCATCCTGACCGAAGTACACGATGGGATTACCGGAGGCCATCTGGGCATGAATAAAACCCTAGACAAAGTTCGTCAGCTGTTCTACTGGGTGAATTACTTCGAAGACGTCAGAACTTGGTGCCGCAAATGTGACACCTGCGCAGCCAGTAAGGGCCCGCAGACCCGGAACAAGGGCAGAATGCAGCAGTACAATGTGGGCTTCCCATTTGAGAGAATTGCCATCGATGTCGCCGGTCCGTTTCCCTAGCCTGAGAGGGGGACAAATACATACTGGTCGCAATGGATTACTTCAGCAAATGGCCTGAGGCATATGCGATGCCCATTTAAGAGGCAACAACGGTAGAGACGATGCTAGTAGAACAGCTATTCAGCGTCCCGATGGAACTACATTCAGACCAGTGGCGTAACTTCGAATCGAATGTATTCCAGAAGGTCTGCACGATGTTGGGGATCAGGAAAACGAGAACAACACCATTGCATCCACAGTCAGACGGAATGGTGGAAAGATTCAACAGGACCTTGGAACAACACCTATCCAAGGTCGTCAGCAATAACCAGCGTGATTGGGATGAGCATATTCCACTATTCCTGTTGGCATATCCCTCAGCCGTACATAATAGTACAGGCCTAACTCCAGCCAGGGTCCTATTCGGAAAAGGGCTGCGACTACCCCGCGATTTGACTTTTGGCTCCCCCGAAAAACTTTCCCAAGACATCAATGATTATGCCGACCAGCTCCGACTTAACATACTGACAATACACGAATTAGCCCGAACGCAGATGTTGGCTACCAATGACCGTATGAAGACTTGATATGACCTTAAGGCCAATTCAGTCGGGTTCCAAGAGAGGGACAAAGTCTGGCTGTACAACCCCCAACGGAGCAAGTGTAAATCTCCAAAGCTTACACCCGCCTGGGATGGTCCATAGGATGTAGTCAAGAGGATTAATGATGTTGTCTACCATATCCGTCAAAACCCCAGGGCTAAGTTGATCATTTAGATCGACTCGCTCCCTACCGTGGAGAGGATGTTTCTGACCGGGACGATCAGAACTAAAGTTAAAAATTAAACACTGCTCCCCGTGTTACAAAATTTACCTAAGCCAGCCGATGAGATATCAATTGCTGGGTTAATAAAAAGTTGGACTGGACTTTTCGAAATGGCACCAAACAGTATTCTCGACGCTGGGCAGAAAAAGGTAGTACCATCGAGAACGACAAATTAACCTATGTAAAGAGACATTAATTTCAGCAGTTAGTCAGTTTTAGTGCATGCAGCTTATTTCTTGGTTATGATTTCGGTGTAAATAATATTAGAATCAGATGCGGGAAATATTTGAATATTAATTTTTAAAATTAAATAATTGAACCCACGGAGTTTACAACATATATATATATATATATATATATATATATATATATATATTTGTTTTTAAGTTTTCGCGGGCACTAAATGTATAAGATGGTTTCCGGGAATTCATCCGCGTAGTTGATAACTGATCCCTGCCGGGATCGATGGTAAAATGACGACGTTTCGGCAGAGTCACATCTGCCCTCTTCAGGTCGGTTCGCATAATTCTCGTAGCCTTCTGCTTTCGCTTCAAGTTACTCGAATACTGATATTTTCAGGAGCGCGCACGGTGTTATATAGTCGCGGCTCGGCGCCTATTGGTTGGCACCGTGAACGGCTGCGTGTGATTGGCCCTGGGTGCTCAGTGAGAGCGCCTCCCGCCTGCTGATTTGTTATTTCCGGTTGAGTTGTTATTGGACGGGTCCGGGCCGGTACGGTGTTTAATAGAATTTGCCAACAATTCGATAAGTTCTGGATTTCATTGCGTGCGTTAAGACTGTGAGGCCTCTTCGCTATCTCAATTGCTTCTCCTACGAGTCTTTATTTCGGGTGTTCTATATTTACCAGTACTCTGGTGTTCTCAAAGTCTATTCGGTGTGACGTCGTGGTGGCGTGTTCCGCTATGGATGTTGTTTTTTCCTGCTTTCTCATAGCATTCTGGTGTTCGTCACGTCTAGTTTGAATTCTTGTTAGTTTGCCCCACATAGGTTTTATGACTGCACATGGAATCTCGTACACTTCCTGTTGTTCTAAAGGGATCCTCGTCTTCGGAGTCCTCATATGTCAAAAATTCGACACATTTCATCGAAATACTTGGAAAAACGGTTTTACAACCTGAGTGTCTTCTTGTCAGTTTTGACGTAGTGTCCCTTTTCACCAACATCCCTATAGACGAAGCCTTGGATATCATAATGGAAAAATACAAACCACCTCAACACCTTGTAGACTTAACAAGGCACTGCCTGATGAACACCTATTTTGTTTACGAGAACCAACGATACAAACAAGTGGAAGGAGCTCCAATGGGATCGCCACTCTCACCAGTTATAGAGAACCTTTTTATGGAGAACTTTGAGGAGTTGGCACTAAGAACAGCAACTCTTAAACCAAGTTTATGGTTGCGATATATGGATGATACTTTTGTGATTTGGCCTCATGGGAGGGAACACCTCAACACATTTTTAGACCACCTTAATGGCATCCATAACAAAATAAAATTCACCATGGAGGTTGAAGCCAATAACCAACTGCCATTCCTTGAAGTTCTCATAAATAGGAAGCAAGATGGAACCCTTGGCCATACAGTATATAGGAAAGCAACTCACACCAACAGATACCTTCATGCTAATTCTCATCACCACCCAGCCCAACTACAAGCCGTCGTCAAAACTTTAGTAACCAGATCACAAAGACTAGCTGACCAGGACAACATCAAACGGGAAATGGACAGTTTACAAACAGCTCTGAGACAAAACGGATTTACAGACCGAAATATCAAAGAGCCCTAAAGTCAAAACCGAGACGAACAGACGAGGAGCATGAGACACCAATAACCAAGGCTTATTTACCGTATGTCAAGGGTACCACGGACAGTATTGCAAGAATTCTACGGAGACACAATATCGATACTATTTTCAATACAGACAGAAAAATAAGCCCGGTGTTGAGGACTCCGAAGACAAGGATCCCTTTAGAACAACAGGGAGTGTACGAGATTCCATGTGCAGACTGTCATAAAACCTATGTGGGGCAAACTAACAGAAGAATTCAAGCTAGACGTAATGAACACCAGAATGCTATAAGAAAGCAGGAAAAAACAACATCCATTGCGGAACACGCCACCACGACGTCGCACCGAATAGACTTTGAGAACACCAGAGTACTGGCAAATATAGAACACCCGAAATCTAGACTCCTAAGAGAGGCAATTGAAATAGCGAAGAGGCCTCACAGCCTAAACGCACGCAATGAAATCCAGAACTTATCGAATTGTTGGAAAATTCTATTAAACACCGTACCGGCCCGGACCCGTCCAATAACAACTCAACCGGAAATAACAAATCAGCAGGCGGGAGGCGTGCACACTGAGCGCCCAGGGCCAATCACACGCAGCCGTTCACGGTGCCAACCAATCGGCGCCGAGCTGCGACTATATAACACTGTGCGCGCTTCTGAAAATATCAGTATTCGATTAACTAGACGCGAAAGCAGAAGGCTACGGGAAGACTACCTAATAACACATGTTTGAAAATTAATAGGTACATGTAAAGGAATTCAGTCTTCATCATTTTATCTCATGCATGCAAATAGTAAAATATCAACAATGTCATTAAAAGAATGCTGCTGTAATTGAACATTATTCAATAGTTTCAGAGACATTTTTGTTGCGTTACGGACGATGTTTTTTTACTTTTTGTGTAGATACGACTATAAATACATATGTAGTTGTTTATCAGGAAGAAGCGTTTCTCATTAATGGATGATATATCTATTACTTTCGGTATTTGACATTATACGATCATTAGGGAAATGAACAATATATTTTTATAATTATATTTTACAACAAACCGTTTAGAAAGAAGCCATAGTAATTATGAAGATATCCTTTTACTCATTAAGAGTACCAGTTATCTATGAAGGATTGAATGACTGACTGAATAATTAAATAGGACTCAGTATATCAAGGGGTAACGGTTGGCACATGACTGAAACATTAACTGGAACAACCAGACTAGAATATGTAATCTGTATATTTCAAATACCAAACAAATCATGTAAAGCAAATTTTAATTTGAAATTTTGACCTTAACTATTCGGTACGTAGATGGGGAAACATAGAAATACTAGTCAAGTGATAGGGTTCCACATAGCTTTATAACATGGCTCTATTGTGCCATTGGTTCAATTAAAAAAATAGTTTTATATATATATATATATATATATATATATATATATATATATATAAAACCTAACCTAACCTAATAAGGAGCACTGCTCAATACACCACCATCGAGTATTCTCGACAGTGGGAAGGCGTAAAGCAGAATCCCAAACGTGAACATGAACATGAAATCTCCCGCTGAGTTTATCTCTAAAGAGATTTTGGGACTAAACCTTTTCCAGGCATAGACCTCTGTATTGAGATTACTGCGCTTGAAGCGCGCACCCACTGGGGTATAGAATAGTCAAGGTACATATTAGTGTTTCGTTCTGCTCTTGGACTCTGCAGACAGGCAAGGTAGCCTGTGACACTGATTAAACAAGTGGAAAAAATTAAAGGATCAAAAAAAAAGTTTGACGTTTTTCAATTAGCTGTATTTCCCTTGAAAATGGTCGCCCTGGAGTTTCAAAAAAAGAATTTTAAAGCTTGAAGTTTCTAGTTCTGAGATTTTATGATAAAAAAAATTTCAAGCAACGTGTACCGCTCAATCCTACGAATACCATAACAAAAAAAAATTCAAATTTTTTTTGGTATTCTTTTTTGGTCTACGAACTTGAATTTCTTTCTTTTCAATCAACCACTACATGGATCGGATAATTTGTTCATTCAGCTTTAAATTCCTGTTTTGCAAAGTTCAATACGATCACTTTTCGCTGAGATATCGAACTTTGAGTGGAAAAGGATCTTTTTGTCTTTAACCATCAATACCTCAGCAACCCCCGATCGCACAAGAAAATTAAGAAAGGTGTTGTAATCTTGAATAAATTGCCCGTTTTTTTGAAAATTCTTTACATTAATTTGAAAAATCAAGGTAATAAGCAGTTTTGATGGCTTTTGGGATCACCAGCCGCTAAATTGGAAGTATCGAGGAAACCTGTAATGTTAAGTGTGCCTTTTACAGTTCAATATGCCAACAAAAACACCACAAAGTTTCGTTTAAAACCATCGAGCCGTCTTTTTGTTTTCTTGGATAGAATTTTTGAAAAACTTGAAAGGTTGACGATTTTGATTTTAAATGGTTATAACTTCAAATGCAAAAAAAATATTTTTCCTGTTTTTTATTCAATATCATTGATAAATCTGTTTAAAATTATGTGAAACCAAAGAAAAATTGAAAAATTTTTTTTTGGAAAATTAAAAAAAAAATTAACAAATTTGGGAATCTTTTTTAATGACCCAAAGTGTACCACGTGAAGGTTGCCCTATCCGATTTACGCTTCTTTTGTGTGCGTTTGTGTGTTTGTTTGTTTGTGTGTTTGTGTTTGTTTGTGTGTGTGTGTGTGTATGTATGTGTCTGCCCGTTCGTCAGGTATGTTAATAACGGGTATGCCACCCCTGTTCTTAATAACGGCTGCTAAGCGTTCAGCCATATTGATGCAGCCGGCAATCTGAGGTTGCGGGATGGTGTTCCAAATTTGTAGAAGTGCACGCTCTAATGCGGCCATGTTCTGCACATTTGGATACTCACTGCACAAACGATGACCCATTATGTCTCAAACATTCTCGATGGGATTGAGGTATGTACTCATTGGTGGGTGCCGCAGCAAAGTGATGTCATGTCGTTCCAAAAAGCGAATGGTGATGTTGGCTGTGTGTGGGCGTGCGTTATCTTGCATTAGAATAAACTCCCTCTGATGTTGCCGTCTACGCAGTACAATTGGTCTCAAAATTTGGTCAATATAGTGCTGAGTTGTTAAGTTTTCGAGCATAATCAGAGTCGCGAAACGACAGTAGAATAACAACGGGGTTTCTAGATCGGAAGTGGCTTAGGGCTGCGCATCTAGGTGTTTTGGGTGTGGTGTGCCCCCGTAGGGTTCCTCTGGGGGCTCCGTTGGGGCTCCCGTGTTGTGTGTATGTCGGTGGAGGGCCTCCGTGTAAGGTTATGTGAATATAGGTTATGTGTCATTGGTGTGGGGGGCCTGGGGGCTGATGTTTGGTGTAAGGTTATGTGTTTATAGGTTATGTGTGTTGTCTTTGGGTGTGTTTCCGTGGGAGGGCTCCGCTGGGGCTCCCGTGTAATGTGTCATTGGTGTGGGGCTGATGTTTGGTGTCCTATGTGTGTATAGGTTATGTGTTTATAGGTTATGTGTGTTGTCTTTGGGTGTGCTTTCGTGGGGGGTTCAGCTGGGGCCCCCTCTGTATGTTGGTAGTGTCTGGATGGGGTGATGTGTAATTGTGAGGTTATGTGTGTTGTCTTGCGGGTGTCGTTCTTTAGGAGGGACCTGATGGCTGTTATGGGGGCTGAGCGGTGTGTTTGATGAAAAGTGAGGTTATGTTTGTGGGTGTTGAGATGTTGTGTGACAAGTTATGGGGGCTGATTGTGTGTGTGTATAGGTTATGTAATGGGGGCTGAAATGATGAGGTTATGTTGAAAGGTGGTTGTGTTTCGTGGTTGACGTTGTGTTTTGTGGGGTGACAGGTTGTAACGTCGTCTGTCGTGTGTTCTGTGGTTCTTTGCAAAGTCCGTGTGAGACTGTGATAGTTGAAAAGTTAGGTTAGTTTCTTGTTCCGTGGTTGACGTTGTGTTTTGTGAAGGGTAGCTTTGAAATAAAATTTTAAATACAGAACATTGTTTTACTTTCTATTAGAATGAATGGGTATAGCGAACTTTGTTATCTCTCTAGCTTCAACGCACTCTACGGAGTCCCTCACACTACTTTACCATGACGTCATAAACTACACCCTCATTGGTTGGTTGAGCCATACCTCTCTCCACTTTCTGTTGGTGACAGTTTGTAATGTCGTATGTCATATGTTAGGAAAAGGTATGGTTATATTGCATGATGAATAATGTTGAGGGATATAATGTATAAAGGAAAATGAATAAAAATAAAAAACAATTAGTAAATTCCTAATTTATTATAAATTTCGTGTGAATAAAAAAATATGTATTCTCTAAGAGCATTAGTTAATAATGTATTTTCGCTAGAATCACATATTCCATATATGAAATTATAAACATTTAAACTACAACATTTAGTATCGGTTGTTATTATTTTACATGTAGAATTCAACCATTTATTAACAGTAATTATTACATTTAAATAATATGTATAAAAATTAATACTTTCAAGTAATTTTACCCTGTGTGATAGTAAATGAGTGTCTATGTTTAAAATTTCTTCAATATCAAATTGACTCAACCACAAAATGTTATGAAATTTCTGCACCTTTATTGACTTATCAAGATCACTGGTTGACGACAGGCTTACAGTAAGGAATTGTCCACATAGTACAGGATTATGTAAAAAGTCGTTCTCTTCATCATCTTTTGTGAAAAAAACTATATCCAGAGACTTTCGTAATGTTTCTGTAACTTTGAACCATTCAGATTTATTAAAGATAACTTTTTCATCATCTTCTCGCTGTAGAACTATTACTGGGTCAAAGCATCTAGCAGGACTCAAGCCACAGGACACTGTACAAAAAGAACTATAAACTCGAAAGCACTGGGATAATAGTAACACTTTTTCTGATTTTGCTTCTTCTTCATATTGATTCAAAACACTATTAACAGTATCCATATCATCATCATCACTAAAAGTAGGCTCTTCACTCGACATTTTGATCGTTTGATAGTTAAACTGGAACTGTCGTCTGGTATACAGGTTATGGTAAATGAATATCTCCCCCACTTATAAGATGTTTTTCTCATCAATCCAACTATCATGTGACTCATTGAAACCCAACCAACGTACTTTAACTTTACCAGATTTGCGCTGTAAAATTTGTTCTACCAAATAAATGTTAGGATGTGTTGTTTTATGAAGTTCAGCTTCATAGAAACCGCCTTGAATGGACTGACCAAACATGTCTTCTAGAAGATACGTAATTGGGTTATTCAATTGAATTTTAGTGATTTTAAATAGTTCTGTGGTCCAGTTGGGGGTATACCCTTTTGCAAAAACATGTTTTGTTTTACTTATTCTCACTATATCTCCAACTTTGAACTTTCTCTTACCTACAACTGTCATATTTCTAAATGAATTAATAATTGTATCTTTTGTTACATCACTAGGGCGCATTTTTGTTGTACTATGAATCCTATTTTTGTAGTTGTCAACGAGGGAAGGTAATATGTCAATCCACTTGTAGGTACCATTTAAGCTGAAATATTTAAATAAGTTCTCTTTCAAAGTTCGTATGGATCTCTCTGCAATTGACGCCTTTTTGTTACTATATGTACTATAATGGTTTATTCTATATTTGTTCATTAATTTTTTAAAGTGAAAATTGAAATATTCTCTTCCCTGGTCAGTCTGAAAATGTTTTGGCTGCCTCCCATTTCTGAGAATTTCTTCAAACGCCCGTGTTACTTCTTCACCAGATTTTGTTTTTAGGAGCTTTGCCCACATGTACTTAGAGAAACAATCGATTACAACTCGAATAAAGTTATAATTTTTATTTTCTTTGGCGAATAAGTTTAGATGAGCTAAGTCACTTTGCCATGTTTCATCAAACCCTTTAATAATGGTTTGACGTCGAGGAAAATTTTTTCTTACTGGTCGATGAAGTTCCTTGATAATTTGTATTTTTTCTTTAGAGTGCTGCATTTCATGTTGTTCCTAAGAAGGATCGCCATCAACTAAAATGCGATTACTTTATAGTTTGTCCATTGTTTTGACGGTCAATCTGATGTTTAAGGTCTTTAAAGTCTTTTCTTAATGTTATTTCTAGTTGTTTCACACCATGCAATTCAGTAGAATACTTACTCATATCAGCTCGCACATCGTTAATAACGTTTTGATGTGCATTTAGTTGTTGGTTAATAGAAGTTATATGTTTCTGTTCCAGCACATCAATAGAGCTTTTAAGTTCGGTAAATGCTTGATTAATGGAGATTATTGAACTATCATTTCTCTTTTTCAGCTCTTCAATTTCACTAATTGTTTGATTTATATTATTTAATGCCTGTTGCAGAGCATCCTTTTTCTCATTTATATTTGAGGTAATGGAAGCAATTGAATCATCATGTTTCTGTTCCAGTTTTTGAATAGAGCTTTTAACTTCACTAAATGTTTGATTTATATTATTTAATGCATCCTTTCTCTCATTTATATAGTTTGTTGCAGATTCCATAAAATCATTAATATTATTTTGTAATTGCTGACTAGAGTTACTAATTACGTCATTTTGCTGCTTTTCCAAGGTTAACTTAACGTTTTGAATTGCTTCATCAACGTATTTCTTATGTGCAGCATCTGAATTGTTTTTAGGTTCCTTAATATTATAAATTGATATATTTCCAAAGTCAAAATTCCCATCAGGTTCAATTCTGAATGGTAATCTCAATGTGGGTAATGGTGTATGTGATGAAGGTGATACAGATGTTCGACCAAACTTGTCCACACTCATGGTAAAACTGTTTAAATTTAACAGATTTACCGTATTATATTACCTTCTTTTAATTCATTAATTAGCGCAATAATTTCGTTATCAACTGAAGTATTTCCGGCTTCATTAGGATCATCCCAATATCGGTATTCAATAGGGTATCGATTAAAAATCATTTTGTTGGTTGAAAGACCGTAACCGCTTGTTGAATTACTTGGGACAGCGTGTTCTGAGATATTGTAAAATGGTTTAATGATATTCCGGTATTTGTATTGTTTGGATGCCTTAAGGTTTCCTTTAGTATTGCGGTGAACATTAGTGGTTTCTAATAGAGTTTTATAGACTTTTAAATCATCCTCATTATAATTTTGTGGTTGCTGATAAAAAATAAGTTCATAGAGTCCTGGGGTTCCTTTATACAATGTGTTATCAATATTAATATTACCATTTCTATCAAAAGCTACTTCTTTTGACCCTAATACCCATCTATCATTGGCATACTGAGGACCGTATATTTTATCAATTTTGTAACTTTTATTCAAGTAATCAATAATGTAAGGATTCGTTGCTTCTGATGTATCATGAAACACGTCATCATCGTCTTCGTTGTCCACAACAGTATGAGTCTCCAATGATTCGCGTTTAATGGGTTTCGATGGTGGTGGGTCTTTATTCTTTGAAGCCAATAACTGATTATTGACTAATTGCTTCAGCGGTTTTACTACTGGTTGAAAGAGTTTATTTATTTAATGTTCAGATTTCCCCAATTTTAAACATCGAATTGATTTTCAAGTTGTTTTATTTCCGATCCTGAATTTTAACTACTGAGATATCTTCCACTTGAGATTAAATTCGAATTGGGCTATTTTGCAAGTTGTTGCTCATACTTCGTTTCGTCTTGCGAAGAGTAGTTTGGCAGCAACTATGGATTTATGACGACACATGAAAAATATTTTATTTTGGCTTGGTTGTCACGTGCAACATCATCAAATATGAAAATGGAACATTCCCTTGAGTTGCTTAAACTATTACTGTTTCTGAAAATATGAGAGACCTTTACTTTTTTTAACACACTTGTAATAGTTGATATTTTGGTTCATATAATGACCTTATAAACATACAAGAATCTTAACCCATTCTCGTTGAATTGAGAGTAGTGCATTTGTTTACCACAACCGCTGGGACCACAGAAAATGGCTCGAAACGAATAACAGTTCTCCATGTTTCTTATCACCCCCACTTCCTTTGTCAAAACCTTTTCGATATCTCTTCCATCATTGAGATTAGGTTCTGGCATAGTTAACACACTAATTAATAAATTCCTTAATGATCGAAACTAACGTCTCGCAAATCCAAATGGGCTATTCCAGCATTCGGCACAGAGTGTTTTAAAATTTTCATATGACAGGTGTCTGGTTTGAAACCCATAAGAAAACTCATCAGGGAAAGACCCGGAAAGTGTTAGCTAGAAAGAGCTTCGCGTTCGGGTACCCGTCATTTAATTGTTTAATTAGGTTAGATGCCATGCTATAGCGAAAAATTTGCGACTTTTATCTCTTATCAAAGTTGTTTAGGTACGGTCTTTTCCTAAAGAAACAAAAAAACTCCCAATGCTGTATGAGTTGAAAAATGGCGGGGAGTATAAGACACATTACCAGCAAACCACATAGGAAAGCAGCCATGTTAACTTAGACATAAATAGAAACCCCGGTACGCATTGGGTAGCTTATATAAAAAATGGTGCTTCTGTAGAATATTTTGACAGTTTTGGAGATTTGAAACCACCTAAAGAGTTGGTGTGTTATTTCGGACCCCACGTAAAAATTAAATATAACAGTTATCCTTACCAAACTTATGACCAAACAAACTGTGGACATTTGTGTTTGGGATTTCTGTATAATAAGGGATGATTGGTATGAAAATGTTCAGTCATGTCTGTAATCCTAACGTTGAAGGGTCACACTTCTATACTTTCAATTGATTTCGAACCACCAATACTGTTAAATCCTGACTATAATTACGGATTAGCTTTATTAAGCTTTCATTCATACAATAGTATTCCTAATATTGAAAAAGGTGCAAAATTTTATCTGTATACCAGTGGCCAAAAGAAGATTGAAATAGACATTCCTGAAGGTTCGTACGAGATAAGTGACATTGAATAATATATTCGACAGGCTCTTTCTCTACAGAATCAACCAGAAGATATTTTTTCTTTGAAACCAAATAATAATACATTAAAGTGTGAAATATACAGTACCAAGTATACTATTGACTTTCAACTAGAAGATAGTATAGGACCCATATTGGGATTTTCTAAACTTATTCTTAAACCAAAAGCTCGTCACGCATCTGATATACCTGTCAATATAATAAAAACAAGAACGATTCATATAGACACCAACATTACTTCTGGGGCATTCTACAACGAAAAACCTTCACATACAATTTACGAATTTGCTGTTAGGGTTGATCCTGGTTTTGCCATTAACGAAACACCGCAACATCTTATTTATTTACCAGTAAATCGTTTTGAAATTAACAATATCACATTAAGAGTTCTCAACCAAAATTTTGATTGTGTTAATTTTCGAGGTGAAGATATAATAGTAAGGTTAGAGCTTAAACAAAAAAGAAAATTCAGTATCAACGAAACGAGCAAAGAGGAAACTTACTTCTTCTAACAAGCTCTTTCTACAATCACTAATATATCATGTCAACTCAAATGTTTGACGTATTCCGCAAACCAAATTTTGATGATTCCATTCGAAGGGTAGAAGTGCGAACTTATTATCCGTATGTGAAATCATTTAGCAATAATGATATTGTTGAAATTACAATTAACCAGGCAGACTGCTGGTTTTTAATGACAGAGTCTGCCATTGACATAAAAGGAAAAATTGAAAAAACCAATAATGGTAATGGTGATATTTTATTGGCACCTAACGCTGGGGCCTTTTTCTTTGATAGCATTACCTACGAACAGTGCGGAAAATAAGTGGATTCAGTTCGAGATCCAGGACGTGTTAGTACTATCAGATCATATTTTTGCTATGATCCAAATAATTCCAAGGACTTAACAGTAGCTGGATGGAATTACCCTCACAACCCCATTATTAATACAGACAAATCTTTCCGACTGATGATTCCTTTGAAGCATTTACTTAGTATTTTCAACGACTATAATATGGTAATGTATGGAAAACAAACACTTCGGTTAGTAAGGTCTCGAAATGATAACGACTGTCTTATCATTAGAGATGCTAATACAACCGGCAAAATTGTGATTGAAAGCATAGAATTAAAAGTCAAACATGTCTTTCGCAATGATGATTTAAAGTATAAACTTTTACAATCAATTAAATAGGATACTCTTATTATATTACCATTTAGAAAAAGGGAATTGCATGAATTACCTGCTTTGAAAGCTGGCGGTAGTAGAGAAATATGGAGTGTAAAAACATCCTTAGCAGAAGAAAGTCCACGTTACGTAATTGTAGCTTTCCAAACAAACAAGTATGGTAAAATTTCAGCAAATCCCACAGAGTTTGATCATATTGATATTAGCAATATTCGCTTAACATTAAATAGTGAATATTGGCCGAATGGGAGAATGATGATAGACTTTACCAATAACGAATACAGTGAAATATATAAAAACTATACAGATTTTTATTTGAATTATGCTGGTGAAAAACATCCTCTTGTTGATTACGTTGCGTTTAAATCACGACCTCTATTCGTGATAGATTGTTCAAGGAGGGATGAAACTATGAAATCAACAACGGTTGATATTAAGTGAGATATTGAATCGAAAACAGGTTTTCCTGATAATACTAGAGTGGTATGTATCATTATTCATGATACTATTATGGAATTCCTCCCCCTCAGTGAGGTTGTTAAGCATATATATTAAGTCAGTACCAATCCAGTAGTAGTAGTAGTTGATTGTTGACCATCATAAAGACAGCAACAGTAGATATACAAGGATTTAACCTTCAAAATAATGAATTTATTTTCAAAGAAATGGCTATTAGAATTGGGATGCAACTCAATCATTACTTATTCAAACCCCCAAAGGCATATTTTACATTATCTAAGGAAGAAAGGCAGACAGTGAATTATTGTGAACGTAAATATCATGGATTGAAATATTCCAGTGGTTATATTGAGTGTATAGAAATAAACAACATCATAAGGATCCATTTGACGGATATAATTGTTATTTTCGTTAAAGGTCATCAAAAATATGATTTACTTGTTAAGAAATTGGAAGAAATGAATTTGGAGGAGATAAAAGTTGTCAACATCGAAACACTGGACGGATGGGCACAGGAGCCGACCCCTAACATGGAAAATGTTGGTAATCCAGTCTGTTTAAATCATAAACAAGGACAATTTACATGTGCTATAAACTGTGTTAATCTTATACATGATTGGGTTTATAACAATACCAATGTTGAATGTACAGTATCACTGAAATAAAAAATGTATTTTTGAAAAATTGTTTCATTTATTATCACTATACTTTTACAGACATTTTTTAAGATATTTTATAACAAATTTTACAATGAGAATGAGAAATGAACAAATTTTCAAACACACAAGAATAAATGTATTTTTAATATCACTTTGCAAGTCCATTGGAAAGTCACTATTTTTAGTATTTTTTAGCGATGAAGTTTCATTATACATGCATGAAGCTGTTGAGGTTTTATAATTTGTAATGGTTTCTGCTGTCTCATATGTATTTGTTGTTGCTGATGAGTCACTAGGTGACGTTGATTCCTTAATCTTAATAAAAGATTGTGTGTCTCCTTCTGTTCCATCAGGAAATAGTAACTTTAGTTAATATGATAGATTAGTGGATTGAGGCAGTTCGGAATAATATACAGGCAGATTCCCATCATTTACAAGAGTTTTCCTCATTAGTGTAAACTGAGACCTGATATCACAAACCGAAAAACATATTGCAGCATCTTTAACCCCATGTGGAGAATTAATGTATAAGATGTTGTTTATAATTGCAGTTAAAATTATGATACTTTCCTTCAAAACTGCCATGGCTGAATTCTATTTAATGGGTACTGTACAGGTGGAAGTCTTCTCTTCTCAAACAACTTATTCCAATTTTGGTTCAACCAAACTATTTTCTTATTACTTTTATCGGTTGTAATTTTAGGTTTGCACTGTGGCGAATACATAGATAAACTAAACTCTCTCAATAAGATTTAATTATATTTAAAGCTAGTTTCTTATCTAAGCCATATGACATCAGCACTTTTTAAGACTTTAAATCAGTATAATTACTGAACCCCAATTAGATTTCAGTTAGTCCTACAATGAACTTCCTGTGGTTAGTACCATTGTGTTTACCGCCCTTATCGGCAACAGTTATAGTTGAACGTGATGCAAAGCAGTATTTAGAACATTATGGGTACATTGAGAATAACACGCAAACTGATTTTAATTCTGTACTAGTAAACTTCCAAGAACAGTATAATTTACCTGTAGATGGAACATTGAATGAAGAAACAATTAATTTAATGAACAGACCAAGATGTACAGATGGTGAAAATAATTTTGCATTGGTATCCAAATGGAATAAGACGTATTTGAACTGGTATTTTCCCCAAGCACAAAGTGAACATCTTCGTGTTGCCGAAAAAGCATTTAAAATGTGGGAAGAAAAATCAAATATATATTTTAAACAGCTTAAAATTCCTAAACCTAATCCTGATATAACAATTACTGTTATGCCTAAAGTACATAGTTTCCGGTACAATTGTCAGGGAAATACACTATGTCCTAACAATTTTGATGGTAAGGGGAGTGTGCTAGCACATGCTTATTTTCCTGAAAACGATATATGTCGAGAAATCCATTTTGATAGTGAAGAGAATTTGTATTTTGGTCTTGATGGTAATGTGCCTGAAGGTCAAGTTAGTTTTTTAATGGTTCTAACTCACGAAATTGGTCATACCCTGGGTTTAGCTCATAGCAAAGTTCAAACCGCTGTTATGTATCCCTGGTACCAAGAACAAATAACAGAAATAAATGATGATGATAAATTAGCACTTGAAACTTTGTATGCTTCCGTTAATAAACCTCACCCTACAACACCATCAATAAAGAAGCAGTATACTACTGAAAAGATGAAAACAGTAAATGGAACAAAGAATTTGTGTGACGTTAAGTGTCCTGAATCTATGTTATTAGCATATGCCTCAGATTTTACAAGTTATAGACTTTATATTATAGACAAGCAATTACTGTGGAAGATAAATATAAATGACCCAAAAATTCCCTCAGAACCAGAAACATTAGCAGATTACTTACCTAGAGAGCTTACACATATTTCACATGTTGTCCAGAATTCCTTTGGTAATTTGATTGTTGTTAGTGGTAATCATTTTTATGAGGTATCTTTTCCCAGTTAACAAATTCAAAAAAATATTGAGATTGTTTTACCCAAGAAAAGTAGAATTAACACAGTATTTAGTTCATATTCAGGAAAACTTTACCTTTGGTACAACAATATCTCATTTTATGAAATTAATGGAGATAATAAAATATCCAACAGAGGACGTGTGAAGGATATGTTTCCAGGTGTTTTAGAAGATATTACATCAGCTTTCCGTTACATTGATGGACATATGTATATTTTTCGTCAAAACACTTATTACAAATATAATGAATTTTCTACAAGAGTTGTTCAAGCAGGAGTTTTTAATTGGAGTTTATTCAATGTTCCATGTCCACATGAGGGGGTATTAGAGCAGTTGAGAACTTTGTTAATGAGAATAATACAAATATATGAATAGAACAATATTTATTGTAATTAATAAAAATAAAATATAAATTTAACAAAATGTTTTTATTTAATATATAATCCTAAAAATATAATAAATATGATTCAAAGCTACTCCTTATACCCCCAAGGAAGCGTATCTGTTGAAGCAGGTAGTAACTGACGCTTATCGTCATAAGGATTAAGGGCTATTTTGGTTTGTTCTATACTGTAAATGTTATGGGCAAATGATTGAATTGTTTTTTGAGAAATCAACTTTTCTTTGTGATCCGTTAAACAATTAAGGTAGTCTTGAAAAGATATTTTATTTTTGACAATGCTAGATTTGATCCCCTTAGACTTTTTTGTGCATTTATCCTCATTAGTATCGTATATTTTGAATGTATACATCTTTGATCTCAAACCAATGAATACTTTAATAATTTTACCATTTACCTCGTCTTTCATAAGGCCAGGAACTTTTTTATTTACAAGAGGTATATTGTATTGATTATCTGGAGGATAATCACTTGTGTCAAACTTGCATATGTCAGCTTTAATAATTTCTTCATATACATTATCAGACTTTATTTCATATATTAAGCTATCTGTGTCTGTATATAACAGTTTGCATCTACCAGGGAATTTCTTAAGCATATATCCATAATGGAAATCGTACACACATGTTTTTGAAATTTCTAAAATTGACATCCCTACATATAGAGGTTTATTAAATACAATATTTAATTTGTTCAACTCTATTGCCATTAAGTTATAACTAAAAATAGTGCGATTATGAAACGCTGGATTCGATATTAATTTTTTTGCACCATACCGTCCCTCCCATTTATTCACTAATTTCACGACCCGATGTTTTCTTATATTTTTCATTGTTTTACCAAAAACTGCTTATTTGCCAATTTGTAAAGGTTTTTTTCGAAATTAGTAGTAGCTTTAGTTTGCAGTTTGGTATTTAAATCAA
Source organism: Octodonta nipae (assembly GCA_034190945.1). NCBI lineage: Eukaryota > Metazoa > Arthropoda > Insecta > Coleoptera > Chrysomelidae > Octodonta > Octodonta nipae. Next base: position 93,587,861 of record CM067216.1, on the reverse strand, counting down.
TATATGGGTTTAACCATGGACTTTGACTGAATTTCAATATGCGGTGAATATTTTTAAGTTTCAACCCATACTGTAGAGCTTGCTTCAAATTTCTATAATGGATAATATATTTTTGTTTATCATAAAGTGTTGTCATCAATTTGGGTAATTTAGACCCTGGTGGGATAGAATGTTCAGCACAGAATGGCAAATCTTTGTGCGTTTATGAAGACTTGCACAGTATTCCAAATCAACTTCTAATATATAACCTTCTGGAGAATCATCAGATATGGAATTGACATCAAAAATTTCCACATTTTCCACCCATTGAAAATTCTTATGTGGTAGTGGCTGACTCATTGCCCACCCATATAAATTATTGACATCTAGATAAAGGATATAGGAAGATTCCTTTTCAGGATCATAATTGGGTAAGTGCTGATTGTTAGCTTCAGCATAGCGATTACAGCATTGACTTACTCCACCTCGAATTCCTTTCTCAATAAAAAGAAGAACATCTACGTCCTGAATTGTTTTCAATTTGCATTTGGTATACTTTAGCATGCATGTCCACGTATAACCTGGCATAGTATAGAACCAAGCTGGATCTAACCCATATGTGGAGTGCGCCTTAGTACGGAAATTTTCAAATACATCTGCTAAAAGCAGTACATCAGTTTTTAAATATAAGTCAGAATATTCACCTAGAGATTTCAATTGAAAATGAGAGAAAACAGTTTGGGCATGCTGATAATTGTCTGCAGAAAGTTCAGTGTCACAGAGTTTGTTATAGAAGTGCTTAACTGAAGGAAGAGCAGGTTCCTCTCATTTTTCCCAAGAATCAATATAGTCGTAACAGAAAACACCTTTACGAGTAAGAAGATTTAAAGAGTAATCATTCAAATAATCGAAAACAGATTTCAAATTTTGGAATCTATCTTGCGACAGTGTTGAAACTAGTTCTTCTAAAGATGCCCCTAAAAACCTAAATGAGTCTATAAATCGAAGTTTTATGTTTGTATCATTATCATACTGAGTAAATGAGATGTATTTCTCTTTATTAATTGGTAATAGTGAAATTTGACTTGTTTTACCCAAACACTTTATGATAAAATGACTGTCGTATCCAGTGAGGTTATGAAATACAACTGGTATGACAACACCCTTTTGAAAATTTAAGTTGCAAATATTATGGGCATATCCCCTAAAATCCCCTGTAAAATGGTCATGGTCTTTTACTATAACCGAATTTTTGTCAAAAGGTTTTTCACATATGTGACAAAAACTATTATCGGATATAAGATTAGGCTGAATTCTCATAGGAACAATATTTTTATTTTTTACTGAATAAATTTAGCAACCTCCTGCAACTTGTGAAAACCATTCCATACAATCTTTTCCCCTGTATGACTTAAAATAGGACAAACCATCATCGTATGAACATTTCAAATAATACCCTGCACTGAAAGGAATATGGTTTTGATACTTATTGTTTTTTTTATTTAAAGCTTCATTGTCTTTATAGGGAACAAGAATTGATTCAAAATCAGCGTATAAAATAAATGGTAATTTTTGTTTGCTTTTATAATTATTAAATTCAACATACTTTTCTTTTGGAAAAGAAACTTTACATTTATTTATTACAGAGCAATACTCAGTATGATTTACCAATTGATCTTCACTAGAAAAATAATTTAAACAAATATCGCAAATGATTTTGTCTTTTATGTTTATTTAATTGAGTTGATACTAATCGAGATAAATTTTTAATCCAAAAAAATGAAAATATATTTCTGAGGTATCATTGTCTACAGGAATTGCATCAAAGTCATTAATTTTTCTAAAATATTTATTTTGAACCATTAATAGGTTTATGTGTTTTTCTTACTTCTTTTTACAAAGTCGGGCTGGTACAGTAACATATTGCAAACTATTACTGATTTCCTCTAAACTTAAAATAAAAACATTAATTGAAATATTATTTAATTTTTCAAATTTAGAAATTTGATCCAAAGTTATAGGGAATTCAATACCATCAAAACTTAAAATGTCTTTATAATTTGGATAAGATAATAGTCTGTCAGAATGTTTTTCAACTGGAAATAAAGCTGACATTACAGCTCATGCAAAACAGGCATTATCATTATAATTTTTCACATTGACACATGCATGTTTTCTAGAAATTTCCTCCGGTCATCTAATATAAGAAGACCCTGCATTATTACTAAAATAAAATTTGTTTATGTTCACTTCTAAATTTACCATCCTACTCAGTGAAAATCCGCTATCTTTTTCAGAAAATTCTTGTAATTTTGATAGAATTTTATCCTTAACAAATTCCAGAAACCAACTATGAAGTACTGTTCCATGATCTACTAGAACATTTTTTGTGTTAAAATATTTAAACTCACATATTTCCTGGCCCTGTGAAGTTTTAATGAATTCACCGCAAAATTTAGTGTTTACTTTAACTGTTGGATAAGATTTCAAAATATTTGAAATACGTGATTTGATAAGATGAAATGCATCGTCTAAGAATTGAATAATATCTTTATGTTTTAAATTTATAATTACCCCAGCCCTAATTCTACCCATGAAAGCTGACTCTACATCTTCCCACTGAACCCTTGTACTACGTTTTCTATCACCATTAACAATTGGATTTAATAAAGTTTTAATTTGAGTTCGCAAATTTTTTAAATAACATAAATCACTTTGCAATTTATTTGAAAGCCCAAGATCACATTTACTTTTCTTTATTTTCCTATTATGACGACGAATTTGGCTATTAATATGTTTTAACCATGTATTTTTCATTTCATCATTTGAATTTTTTAATAACCCAAAAGCCTTATGAAAAATAGATTTAATGTCAGTACTAACCTGCATTTTTGGAGTAGATTTGAATCCTCTAAATTTGGAACTTGGTAATGGGTTGGTATTTTCCAGTTGCTTCCTCAAGTCCTCGGAAAACTACTGCGTATTTCCCTGGAATACAGTGTTTTAGTTGGGGCTTAAAGGCTGCTGTCACTCGTTGTGGCAAAAAACAGCTATTTTCTCCCAAATCTAAGAGAATCGATTCTCCGTATTTTCCATTTACCACCCTTGCTGCCAATATTTTAAATTTTTGCCCCTCCGGTAGGTCCTTTAGTTTTATCAGGGGCTTGCGTTCCGCAACTGCAGAAACATTGATTGCTTGTAAATTCATATTTACTAAAAATGGAATTGAAATAATCAAAAAAATGTAATACAAACAAAAAAAACTTACTTTTTATCAGCACCCTTTGTACCAAGAAATTAGTAAATATGTCGTCGAAGACTGTCGAAGAATTGCACTTTATCACCAAAACTTGGTAGAAGTTGATATAGTCAAAGCAATTTGAACTCTGAATAAAAAACGCGGTTTAATTTCCTTATTTATACGATTATCATCACCACTAATACCACATTTAAAAACACATAAATTGGGAACGTAAATGTTTGCGGTCTTTGAATTCCTGATTTATAAAATAAAAACTTACATCAAGTTTGCGGCTAACCTGCAAACATTCAAATCCGCTTTACTAAGATAAAATATAAATAATGGTATTTCACAGGAAACTGATAAAACAATGAGCTAATTGTTTGCAATAAACTTGTGGTTGTTTAGTTGCGCCTTACTAAGATATGATATAAACATTGGTATTTCAACGGAAACTGATAAAGATATAACACAACTTTTTGTGGTTGGGATGTGGTCGTTAATTTCCGCTTTTTTAAATTAAATTGTAAATAATGATATTTTACCGGAAATTGATAAAAACCATGACGTAAGTGCTAGCGATCTTTTTGCGGTTGTTCAGTTCCAGTTTACTAAGATAACATATAAATGTTTACAACAATTTTTAATCAATCTATTTTCTGAGGTTTTTATTATTTCTATAATTTTTAAACAGTGAATTTGTTGGGTTTTCTAATATCAACATGATTTTTCTTAGGAAATATACTTTTTACCACTTAACTGCAATTAGGAGTAGAATGAATGTTTCTAGAAGAATTATACTGGTAGATAAATTTTAAAAACGGAAATGTCGCAGGATATATAAGAAATATATTAACAATAATAAGTTTAGTTTCGTGTAAATCGTTAAAGTTTAGAAGTGAGTTAAAATGGACAGTTTTTTTGAGGAGATTGAAGAAGAAATTGCAATGATGCAAAATCGAGAGAAGGCAGCTAACGAAATACCATGGGACAGGAATGAATATACCCAACTGCAACTATTGACAAATAGATTTACTCCTCTCGTGTATATTGAGAGGTATTTCGACGAAAAGTAAGTTTTTAATCCTCATACATATAATTTTTTCAAACAATTTTCTCATTTTGAGTAATTCTAAAATCTCTTTTTATTTTGTTACAGTGGATTAAATGACAGTCCCTCTGTTTGATTTTTAGAAGAGATCGAAAGAGAGGCAGCTAGAAGTCCACCGAATGAATTCATAAAAATGGATTTGTCAATAAATCCATATATCTCTTCCGTGGAAGAAGAGAATAATATAGAAGAAATGTAAGTTTTACAAAGCATTTCTCTCGTTATGTATATCTTTGTTTATTACAGGGGATTAAAGGTGAGCTCCCCTATAGGCAGTCAGGACTGCCAAAATGGGTGTGATCTGCACTTTTGTTTCTGTGAAGAATCCATAAAAATTCACAAGATGGATTCCAGTACAAGGTAAATTTATAAAATTTCATTCTTGCTTCATGATCTTAAACATTTTCTTTTATTTTTATAGTAATATAACGTGTCCAGAAACAATGCCTGATTCACCCATTGCACCCACAGGGGGACAACCAAGTGAAAGGTAAATATACAAACTTTTTTTCTCTTATTTATTAATTAATATATATTTTTTGTTACAGTGAAAAGACTCCCAATTCACGGTCCCCCATAAAGTGGCAGCAGCGCCAATATTATGGCAGTCAGTACTGCCATAATTGCAATATGACATTCTGTTTTTGTTCCTTTTCAAGAAGGATCCATAAAAATATTTAATTCAAGGTATATTGTTAATGTTTCTTTTATTTTTCATTTTATTTATTGCTCTCCAGAAAACCTTATATATTTTTTGTTGTTACAGTGTCAAAAACAGAAACGGTGGAGCTTATTTTATTTTTTATTTTATAGGTTATATATATTTACATTTGTATTCAACTATTTAATAAAATGATATATTTTTATAAACAGTTTTTCATTTCATTCACAAAAATCGTAAAAGACATTTAAATTCAAATTCTAAACATTTTCCTTCATTTCACTTTCTATGTTCTAAGAGTTAACAATAATGGAAGAACAAACATATAATATTTTTGAATCTTTTGAAATGAGACTGGCAACATTTGAAAAATGGCCAAGTTCTTTTCCGAAAACCAGTTTGGCTGCAGCAGGGTTCATTTACTCTGGAAGAGACGATGTAGTTATATGTCCCTTTTGCAAAACTGAAGGACATAAATGGATGCGTAATGACGATCCTCTTATAGATCACTTACGATGAAGTCCATTGTGTCCTTTCCTTCATATTGACAACACCAAATCAAAATTACCTGTATACAATAATAAGTGTACATTTGAAAGCAGATTAGAAACATACAACACCTGTCCAAAAGCATTAGTTCAAAGACCACATGAATTAGCAAAAGCTGTTTTTTTTATACTGGACATGGGGACCGAATTATTTGTTTCAATTGTGGTATCGAACTAAAGGACATTCTACCTACAGATGACATTAAGGAAAGACATTCTAAGATGTTCAGTACATGCATCCTATTACGTGAAGAAAGTGATGAACAAAACTCTCAAACACCACACTGCAGAATCTGTCTTAAAAAAGATCTTAGTATAGTTTTTTTACCATGCAAGCATACTGTTTGTTGTACCGATTGTTCATTTAAGGTTAAACAATGCTGTATTTGTAGAAAAGATATACTTAGTTATTTAAAAATATATATTCCATAAACATCTTTTATTTTCTTGAACGCATTTTCCCACAAAAACACTCTTCAACTATCATAGTCTCACACGGACTTTGCAAAGAACCACAGAACACACGACAGACGACGTTACAACCTGTCACCCCACAAAACATAACGTCAACCACTAAACACAACCACCTTTCAACACAACCTCATCATTTCAGCCCCCATTACATAACCTATACACACACACACACAATCAGCCCCCATAACTTCCCGGGGTGGTTGCTGGTCCACCACCGGGCGCCTCCCCAGGTGGCGGATAGGGGACGCTCTCCAGCAATGGGGAGTACTGAGGACTTCCTCAGGGCGGACCAAAATCAGATAGGGGAAGGAACCCCGAAAATAAACCATTCATGGATATGGGTGATAAGGTCAACTTAATACCCCAGGTGGGTACCTCTGCAGAGGATAATCCCACCACCGGTTCCGATCGAGTGAAAGCCTCGGTGGCCGGTGCACGCTCCACGGATTCTGGGGGGAGCGAATTATCACTGGTTCCGTCACATGGTGACAAGAAGAATAAGAACACTGCTAATGGTACAACATCGACCATTAAAACTAGAGCTGGCAGCAAGACACTATTCAGCCAAGTCCTCCAAAAGGCGGATAGTGCAGTTGACGCCTCCCAAAGGGCCACAACTGAGAGTGGCGCTCCAAACAAATTAGGAGCAAAGATCGATGAGCTCTTGAAGTTCATTGGGCCTAGGCACAATGTACATCATGAGATCAAGAAACTGGCACACGCCATTAAGTCAGAATATGACAAATATCAGACGTCAACGACGCGGCCACCTCCTGTAGCGAAACCTGCTACAACACAGACATCGCCAGTAAAGGTGTCAAACACTCAGACACAAGGTGAAAAGCAAAAGGAGGTCCCAAAAGCGGCTGCCTCAAAAGCAGCCAACTCAAAACCGACTGCATCAACACCGGCGGCCCCAAAGCAGGCGGCTTCAATAAAAGTAGCCTCAGTAGCAAGGACCTCGCCACCGAAGGCCTCGCCTTCAGTAGCCCCATCAAGTAAGGCACCACTAGTTAAAACTCTTAAACCGGTGCTACCTAGCAAGCTAAAGCCCGGTAAAGAAGGTTGCCAGAACATCGGGCAAACCACCCAGGCAACAACAAGTAGGGTGGTCAATTCAGAAGCGGAGAGAAACAATGTATTAAAACCCAAGTTTAAACCGCAGACCAAAAAACAACCTTCAAACCAGTCGACTGACTGGCAAGTGGTAAAGAGGAAAAAGGCCCCGAGGACCAATAAGCAAAAACCAGCCCAACATTGTACGCTGCTTATAAAGAAAGGCGAGAAGAGCTCCCATGCAGATATCTTGCGAGGTATCAAGAATGATCCCACCTTGCAGGATATAGGCAAAAAAGTCAATAAGATCCGACGAACAGCTAAGGGAGATCTACTTTTGTTATTCGCCAAGGCAGACGCTCAGGAGATGGAGCGCTATTGTAACGCCATCAAGAATAAGCTCCCAAGCGGGGCCACTGTACAATCTCGAATACCCCAAATCGAGATTGAAATTAAAGACCTGGACGAGATCAGTACCAAGGAAGAGGTAGTAAACCTGCTCAAAGATAATATCGACGGCCTGGCAGAGATCACTGAGGAGGCAGTGAAATCACTTCGACGGGCATATAGATCAACACAAACGGCAGTTGTTTGTCTCCCAGAGGTCCAGGCCAAGAAAGCCATCGCACTTGGAAAGCTGAAACTTGCGTGGGGCACAGTACGTGTTCGCGAGAGGATCAGCCTTCGACGGTGCTTCAAATGCTGGCACTTTGGGCACAACGCCCAGGCGTGCAGAGGCAAGACTGACCGAAGCAGTTGTTGTCACAGATGCGGAGGCGCTGGTCACAATGCCTCGGCTTGTCAACAACCTGCCAAGTGCTTACTCTGCAAAGAGAAAGATAGTAGGTCAGACTGCCGGCACGTTGCGGGTAGTTGGAAATGTCCGATCTACCAACAGGCGATGAGAGCAGCACAAGCCCGTAAATGAAAGTTCTGCAACTCAACCTCAACCATTGCGAAGCAGCCCAAGACCTACTGGTACAGCGGGTGCGGGAATTGGATTGCGACGTAGCCATAATCTGCGAGCAGTACAAAAACTTCGACACCCTGTCCTGGGTAAATGACACAACGGACAGAGCAGCGATATGGGCTTGCGGTAAACTTCCGTTCCAACAACTCCCAAATACCCCCGAACCATGGCTTGTGAGAGCCAAAGTGGGAGGGGTCCACTTCTATAGCTGCTATGCACCTCCTAGTGCACAGCTCGAGGAGTTCGAGTTATTCTTGGACACCTTGGCGGAGGATGTACGGAAACGTGAATCGGTCGCCATCGCAGGAGATTTCAACGCCTGGGCAATTGACTGGGGATGTCGGGAAACGAGCGCGAGAGGACGAGCTCTCCTTGAGACCATGTCTTCGCTCAACCTGGTACTCCTCAACACAGGAGCCGTAAGCACATATCGCAAAGGCACAGCCAGCTCCATTATCGACGTAACATTCGTTAGCAGCAACCTAATTAAAGGGGGCTGTGAGTGGCGGGTCGATGAGGAGTTTACTAATAGCGACCACCAAGCTATTATTTGGGAAATCAACACCACTCCCAAACGAAGATTGTGTGTCAGTCGTGCGAGGTCACAGCCAGTCGGCTGGAACAAAAATGCTTTCGATGCTGATTCATTCGCCTTGGTTATGGAGCAGGAACCATTGTCAATAGCAACAAGCGCAGAAGCCACTGCCAAAGAGGTAATGACAAGCGTTGTCAAGTCCTGCGATGCTTCCATGCCAAGGAGACGGCAGAACAACAGCCGCCCACCAGTTTACTGGTGGAACGACACGATCTCACAACACCGACGAGAGTGTCTCAAAGCACGAAGGCTGCATCAACGAGCACGGAGACGCGACAGGGTCACAACAGAAGAACTAAGGCTCGACTATGAGATCAAAAGACAACAACTACGAAGAGCCATTCTCTCAAGCAAGAGATCCTACTGGAAGGAGTTGTGTGACGAAGTTAATCAAGATCCATGGGGAAAACCGTATAAAATCGTGATGCATAAAATTAAGGCCCCTCCCATGACATCAACGAACTGCCCCGAATCATTGCACCGCATTGTCACTCACTTGTTTCCTGCGAAGCCTGAGCTACCCGCTAATCCTTCGTGGCAGGTGAGGGACGAAGATATACCATCAGTGACTATGAGTGAGCTGATGGGCGCGTGCAACCGGCTCCAAAACGGTAAGGCTCCCGGTCCAGATGGCATACCTAACATCGCGCTAAAATGCGCCATAGCCAATAGGCCTGACATGTTTCTACACATGTATGAGACCTGCCTAAAGCAGGGGGTTTTCCCGAGTAAGTGGAAAAAGCAGAGGCTTGTGCTCCTCCCTAAAGGGGGAAAGAAACCTCCCGACGAACCGTCATCATATCGCCCCCTCTGTATGTTGGACTCTGCGGGAAAACTCCTTGAAAGGATAATAGCAGATAGGCTGGAGCCCTACGTTGAGCCGAAACTTTCCACCAACCAATTCGGGTTCAGAAAGGGGAGATCAACCATCGATGCCGTGACACTCGTTACCAACATCGCCAGAGAGGCTATCTCGGGAAAGAGATGGAGAAGAGGTGGAAAAAAGTACTGTCTAATAGCCACCCTGGATATCAAGAACGCCTTTAACTCGGCCCGCTGGGACCGCATTTTGGAGGCTCTTGTCAGGATGGAAGTTCCGCAGTACTTGCGCAGAATGGTTTCAGCCTATTTCAAGGACCGCATCTTGTTGTACCAAACTGAAAATGGGCAAGTAGACTATAAGATCACAGGAGGTGTACCTCAGGGCTCTGTTCTTGGCCCCCTCTTATGGAACGTAATGTACAACGACCTGCTCCTGCTCGGTCTGCCTGAGGGCGTCAGGCTAGTGGCATTCGCCGATGATGTGGCATTGATCATAGTGCGCAAGCACATAGAGGAGATACAAACAACCTTCTCATTCGCTATAGCCACAATTCAGCATTGGATGCTCGCAGCGGACTTGAGTTTAGCAGAACAAAAGACCGAAACACTTCTTGTTAGCAGTCGAAAGGCAAGGGAAACCATCACCCTCAAAATAGGCGACTCCTACATACAGTCGCAGCCCTTCATCAGCTATTTGGGGGTGCTCCTGGACACACGGCTCAACTTCAAAGAGCACATAATCGCGGCCAGCAAGAAAGCAGCTGGGGTACAGGGGGCATTATCTAGAATAATGCCGAATGTCGGAGGCCCTAGACAGATAAGAAGACAGCTACTGGCAACAGTAACTACTTCTGTTTTGTTGTACGGGGCACCGGTATGGGAGAAATCGCTCGAGCTACCATCGTACCGCCGGAAAATGAAATCAGTCCAGCGGCTCTCAGCGATTCGAGTGGCATCATCCTACCGCACTGTGTCTTACGAGGCAGTGAGTGTGATTGCCTCTACCCTACCAATCGACATCCTGGCTGCAGAAAGGGGACGGCTTTATCGCAGAAAGTTAGAGAAAGACCAACCGACAGGAAACAGCGATGAAAGAGCCATGAGTCTAAGGCAATGGCAGGAGAGGTGGGACAGCTCTACTAAAGGAAGGTGGACATATCGATTGATACCTAACATCAGTCGTTGGGTCAACCGCCAGCATGGGGAGGTTGGGTTCTACATCACTCAACTCCTGACTGGACATGGATGCTTTCGAGCATACCTGCACAGGTTCAGGAGGGCAAACTCCCCAAACTGCCCACACTGTACGGACGTGATAGAGGACGCGGAACACGTGTTCTTCTCCTGCCCCCGGTTTCAGGATCAACGTGCTGAAGTGGAGAGGATTCTGGAGACTAATATCGTTCCAGAACAATTAGTAGAAGCCATGCTGAAGGGCCCCCAAACCTGGAACTTGGTATCAGATTACGCGGAGACTATCCTCAAAGAACTCCGCAATACGTTCGAGGAGTAGGCTTTAGAGGCTTTCAATGTAAGAGCAGTAAACATCTGCAATGAACCACCCTTGCGAAGTAGTATTGACTAAGAGTGCCGCAGGGGACCATGGTTGGAGGAGAAAGAGGTTAGGGTTTTAGCGGGTATACGGTATACTGGTTTCAATGCAACGATTTACTCTTGCTTTGAAGTCATTACATCGGGAGTCCCGCACGACGGCCAGCACGTGCTAGCTAAGTACGGAATGTATTTCCCCCCTCTTCGGATAAAAAAAAAAAAAAAAAAAAAAAAAAAAAAAAAAAAAGCCCCCATATCTTGTCACACAACATCTCAACACCCACAAACATAACCTCACTTTTCATCAAACACACCACTCTGCCCCCATAACAGCCATCAGGTCCCCCCTAAAGAACGACACTCGCAAGACAACACACATAACCTCACAATTACACATCACCCCATCCATACACCACCAACATACACAGGGGGCCCCAGCTGAACCCCGCACGAAAGCACACCCAAAGACAACACACATAACCTATAAACACATAACCTATACACACATAGGACACCAAACATCAGCCTCCACACCAATGACACATAACCTTACACGGGGACCCCAGCGGAGCCCCCCACGGAAACACACCCAAAGACAACACACATAACCTATAAACACATAACCTATACACACATAGGACACCAAACATCAGCCCCCACATCAATGACACATTACACGGGGGCCCCAGCGGAGCCCCCCCACGGAAACACACCCAAAGACAACACACATAACCTATAAACACATAACCTTACACCAAACATCAGCCCCCAGGCCCCCCACACCAATGACATATAACCTATATTCACATAACCTTACACGGGGGCCCTCCACCGACATACACACAACACGGGAGCCCCAACGGAGCCCCCAGAGGAACCCTACGGGGGCACACCACACCCAAAACACCTAGATGCGCAGCCCTAAGCCACTTCCGGTCTAGAAACCCCGTTGTTATTCTACTAACGACCATGACTGACCACGACGTTCTCCACGACGACGCCAAACAAGGGGACGTCGGTCGCTCCTATAAAAGTTGAACCGTGATTCGTCAGTGAATAAAACATTTCCCCATTGTCTCAATGTCCAAGCCCGATGTGAGTTAGCATAGGTTAAACGTTCACGGCGATGTTTCGCCGTCAACATGGGTACACGATTAGGACGTCGTGCATTTAACCCAGTTTCGCGAAGACGGTTGATGACTGTTCGGGAAGAAATGTTTCGTACTTGGTGTCGCTGTCGCTGTCTTTGTTGCTATTGTACCCGATTTGCAAGATTTCTCACCACGATGTCCGCACTGATGAAAGGCTCACGTCGAACTTGTCGGACAACTGCCCGATCATCTCGAGCAGTCGTGATACGATGGCGTCCTTGTCCAGTACGACAAATGTATTGGTTTGTCCCCGGTATCGAGTATACGTTCGAGATACGACGGATTGACTGACACCCATCTGGATGGCAACATCACGATGACTGCAAACTTCTTCGAGCAGAGTAATCAAACGAGCAACCTCCGGCTCTGATAAATGACGTGTAAACATGATCGGAAAGCAACTTGATTTATTGGTTTTAGCAAATTTATGATTTTTTTTGTAATGCAGAAGGAGCAGTTTTGAAAAAACCTGATTTTTTAGCGTTGTAAGAGTTCACGAAAACTAACGATAAGAAATTTCTGAAAAGCGTCTAGATCGAGTTCAAAATTCGATTGGGTATATCAACTTTGTTTTAAATTTAATTAAAATTTTAATTCAGTCGAAGTTTAAAAATCAAGGAAATCAATGGAATGCAATAACAGAATCGTGTTAAAAATGGCAAATATCCTTCTTTTAAATTTTTTGAAGTCATTAAAAAAAATTTCAAAATTTTTGATTTTTTTTTTTCAAAATGTTTTTTTATATTCCCCATAATTTTAGAAAATGAAATTGCATAAAAAACCTGAAAAAATATTTTTTTGCATTTTGTTAAAAGTTATGATCATTTAAAGTCAAAATCGTGATCCTTTAAATTTTTTCAAAAATTCGATCGAAGAAAACAAAAAACGGCTGGATGGATTGAAACGAAACATTGTGCGGTTTTTGTGGGCATATTGAAATGTAGAAGGCACACTTAACATTGCTGGTTTTCTCGATATTTCCAATTTAGCGCCTGATGATCCCAAAAGCCACCAAAAGTGCTTTTTTTCTTGATTTTTCAAATTAATGTAAAGAATAAAAAAAATTCCAAAAAACCATAGCTGATTTCTATGGAACGTTTATTCAATATTTCAGAACTTTCCTTAGTTTTCTTGTGCGATTAACGGTTGCTGAGATATTGATGGTTAAACACAAAAAGATCCTTTTCCATTCAAAGTTCGATATCTTAGCGACAAGTGGTCGTATTGAACTTTTAAAAAGAGCAATTTAAAGCTTAATAAATTACTTATCCGATCCATATAGTGGTTTATTTAGAGAAAATGTTACACGTTCGTAGACCAAAAAAGAAAAGAGAAAAAAATTAAAAAAAAATTCTTATGGTATTCATTAGGATTGAGCGGTACACGTTTGCTTGAAAAATTTCAACATAAGGTCTCAAAACCAGAAACTTCAAGCTTTAAAATACGTTTTTTAAAAGTCCCATACGACCATTTGCAAGCGAAATACAGCCACTTGCAAAACGTCAAAAAATTTGGAATTATTTTTTGATTCTTAATTTTTTTCACTAGTATATATATATATATATATATGCATAATTGTTATTTATGTATTTTCTTGATACTGGGTCGTTGAAAATGATAATATCATGTTCATTTTACATGTTTTATTGATGACGTTTCGTTCATGTTTTTGGCCACTATCAAATCTATTCTAAACAGTTAAAATTATTTATGCTTTAAGTGCTTATGAAATTATGATAAACTTACCTACAGCGTGAGTAACTCTGAAGTGAAGTTCGTTCAGCTAACATTGAGATATTAATTTCATTTTTTTAGCATGTTTATTGACTTTTCACGTGACTTCTAGTCACAATAATACAAATAGTTTTTATCGTAGACAATTTATCTTTTGTTTCTATTTTATACATAACACTAGCCATTGCCTGCCGGTTCACCCACGTACGGAATGTTCAAGCTTTCGCAAAAACAAATAACTTATGAAACAATATCCTAAATAACCACCCTACTTAACTATAAATCCCCCAGTCCCGAATATATTTCACCCAAACTGCAAGTACTTATGGGCGACCCTATATAACAATTTTATTCGACATTTTTTTAATCACCTTGAATAACTGTAACCCTACTTCACCCGATATTGCAATCATCCTGTATATGGTGCTGTTTGTCACCCAAAACAACTTTTTGAACACCTGTCTATAACTCTTCTCTATCCTATATTTCAGCTATGCAACTGCTTATGGTCTACGCTGTATAACAATTATTTCTGATATTTTTTGAACCACCTTTTAAAGTACAATTATTCTTTATCCTCTATTTGAATTTAATTCTGTTATGCAAACTCTAATACCATAATCTTGCTTATCCCCAAATCTCAGATATTCGATATAGCAGAATACAACTGTTCATGGTCTATCCTGTATAACAATTATTAGCTTTTTTAGATCCACCTTGTTGGATACACCGGTATTTCCCTTAGTGTGTCACAAATTTAAAAACACAGTTTTGCACCCTAACATCAAATTTTTATTTAAACAGTCACCCAAACTGCAACTGCTTATTCGCCAACTTATATAACAATTTTATTCAACTTTTTTTAAACCGCCTTGTATAACGAAGTCTACTTCCATCTACATAAAAACAATCCTGTATACACTGCTTTGTTAATCATTACAACTTATTTTTGAACCACCCTGTATAACCATGATTTTACTCTACCAAATATTTCAACCATCCTGTTGTGCATCTGCTTAGGAGCCACCAAATATAACATTTATAAACACTTAACTATAACTCTGGTCCACTCACTATCTTATATATGCAACCGGTTAGGGACTACGCTATATAACTATTTTTGAACCACCCTTGAAAGTATAATTTGTCTCCACCCTGTATTTCAACCACCTCTTATATCCAGCTTTTTCTACCATTGTTTTAATCACACGGTATGAACTATAATTTTACTTTGACCCATGTTTCAGATATTACATATATGCAAGAGCTTATGTTCTATCCTACAAAAAAATTATCCAACCTGTTTAACTATAATTCTACTTCACCGCTATTTCAACCACAAAATCAAGGCTCTTCATACCCAAATATTGAGATGTTTGATGGCCATTCTAAAATAAACTTCGCAGCTGCAATTTTTCATTTTTCAAATATTTTTGACAAAGGTGTTTTTATCAAAGATTTGACAATGGTAATAACGGCCTTAGCCTCAAGTCTACTAATTATTCTATGTCTGCTATAACATCTCCCACTGATAAATTGACAAACTTGGCTTATTATCAGGTTAGACATTAGACAATAGTAGACAATATACCTTTAATAGCATAACCAGTATGATAAACAGTAGCTAACAGTTATTATTTGTATTTCAGATGGACTTGGAGAGGAGAGGTCGCGGAAACTTGGCTCAACAAAAAGGCAGAAACTACTGGCGTTGCTATTTCAATGCAGTTACTTGTTTCTAATATATTTTCTTGAGCATTTATAAAATCCTTTTCAAATTGGTTTTAAACATTGAATTCCAATTTGAAAAGAGTTTGTATTAAACTATATGGTAATCAATGTCTGTTAAAATAATCAAGATTATACGGCTTCCATGATATTATTAATTGTTATATTTTGTGTATAATTTATTTAAAATTATTTAAGATCATCTGTATAAATGTATACCTTGTAATATTTTATTTCAATAAACAATTAAATGTGAATGTAACTACTAATGTAGTTTCTGTCATAGATTTGTATAAAAATCTCCAAAACTATGCAAGAAATAATATACAAACTTGTAGAAATATTGTTATCAATAAATGTCCTGAAAATCTAGAATAATGATACAAGATACATAATAGATCTCTCAATGCACTGCCTTAAAATGCTTATTTCATGTTCGATCATTAAATATATAAACCAACAGACGGGGCACAAAAATGCTCTTCAACAAAATGGATACACACACCATGCAATCACACAAGCCATAAAATGCAACACAAGGTACGATACACAATTGAAACAGAAGAAAGATGGTACTGAAGAACCAAAAATAACCGCGTATAAACCACACGAAACAATAGGTAGTACAACTTTCAAGGATCCAAAACACAAAGTCAAACTAGAAAGCCGAGTGTATATTACATTACGTGTGAAACCTGTGACAAAAGGTCTGTCTGTCAAACGAACACAAGAATCTCTACTATATTAGAAGAACATACGTTAGCTAACGTAAACAAACGTCTGCTCCATTTCGACTTCTTTTTCTAAACTGTCTGGCTGTGTTGCAAAGACTAATCGCTATTGGTTCGCGCTTCTGCTTAAGTGCAGGTTTGATGTGTCCTGATTGGGTGATCGGTTTTGATCAAGCCACACTGCTAGAGTTCTCTGCCTAATTATAATGGATGCATATCGGAAGAAAGGCTAACTTTTAACTTTTGGCGTCATTCCGTTTGTTAAGCTTTTCTTTTCGGTTCTCGATTTCTATGGTCTTCCCCACGATCCTGAATGTTTTAATCTGTTTCTGTGCGATAATTCGTATTTGTTCGAGGTTAATTTTGTTTTAGGTATTTAAGGTGTGTTGTGGTAGGGCAGATGTGGTTGACTTCTGTTTTACAGCACTGATGTGCTCATCTCAACTTGGGTTGATTTTTCTATTTGTTTGGACAGCTGATGATTGATTGCATCCTGGCAATTGTCTTTCTTGAAGTTGATAATATATACTTGATTTTTCTGTGTGTTATGTAAACTGTGTGGACGTGTGGAGGTTATGTTTTCTCAAGAATCTTCCGATTTTGTCCGAACTTTTCATATAAGATAAGAAAACTTTCTTGTTCTGTTAAAGCGTGTGTCATCTTTTACCTTGGATGTTCTGTTTCTTAAAATTTTTTGTATTGTACTTTGTTTGTACTTGTTCGAGGATCGAGTATCTCTTTGAGTGTGTTTATTTCAACTGTCAAGGTTTCTTTGTCTGTTATGATTAGTGACCTGTGGGTAAGAGTTTTGATAACTGACGGTAGGGTGGTGATGTGATCTTCTTTTAGGTGTCTCTTTGTTTGCGTGGATTTACGATATATTGTGTGGGCTATTTGTTTCAACTAATTTCACCTTTAGAAAAGTGTCTACATGTTCTTCCGGTTAAATCGTAAAACTTATGTTCGGATGTATATTGTTGAGATGTACCAGAAAGTCATTTAGTTTTTTTTTTCTCGTGAGCTCATGTTACATAAGAGTCGTGTACATAGATCTACCACAATATGGGTTGGTAAGTTGGGATTTGTAGCGTTTGGATGTCAGTATGTTCCATAAACAGGTTAATTAGACAGGGAATAACGGTGAACCCATTGGGGCTCCTTCGATTTGTTTGAATCTGTGTCCGGGCTAAACAAAGTAAGTATGTGTAGAACAGCGCCTCGTTAAGTTATTATTACTTATTGTAAAACGATCTTTAGTTGACTAAAATTGTCAATAACCTGCATATGTGAGGTAGAGCTCACAATGGGACATGAAGGTGCGCCTGTCTTATGTATTTTAGGGACACCATAAAGTTTGGGACGTCTTGACGATTTTTCTGTAGGTATGATGGATTTGCGTTGTTTCTTCATCAATGGAGCTCACTTTTATTTTGGCTCGAGTGGTTTTCTCCAAGTACCTTGTTGGGTCGCTGTAATCGTGGCTCTTCGTGTTTAAGCATTCATCTTATCTACAGGCAATATCTTGATAGAACTTACGAAGTAGCGTGGACCGACAGCGAAACTATTTGCAACGCAGCTAGACAGAACAAAAGCACATGAATGAGATGTCATCGAAACGTCAACGGAATGGTTTTACCAAACAAACAAAATACTACACGAGATTTCTGAAAGTCTATAATTTTCTTATATATCATATTTAACTTCCTCAGAATCATGGCCAGTTAAGGAAGCCAGTCTTTGCTTAGCTTTCTCATAGGCACACGATACAGGAATATCCGATATAAACAATCTGTTTACCTAAGAGGAAATTGCCTACCTTGCTCTCATTATGCGAGAGTGCAAAGGACAAGACAACTTTCTTATGGAAAAATGGACTTCCGTCAAATTATTTGAAATGTTGGTATGTTATGGAACTGATGTTCTGACAAAAAGAGTCCATGGGCTCAAACAGATTTTACGACTATTTTTCGAGTGTTAAACATCGAAAATGTCTCTTTTTGATATCAGATATCTCATGCTAGACGTGTTTTATTTTGGATTATTGGAAAAATCGCGATTTGTACATTATTGGACGTAAATATTTCACAAAACAATTGTCACAAATTTTAGTGGATTACAGGGTATTGCGGTAAAGTAATAAATTCTTCATATAATATACACTCTGAGCCATATATATACCTAGAGCGAGCATTCAATTCACCACAGGATATTAAACTTATTGAAAAAACTGTACATATTAAAAAGTGTGTTTTTCCGTCACCCTGTAGTTCTAAATTTTCTCCGTCAACTTTACATGTTATTACAGTTTTATGTTAACAAATGTTCTGCGTTTAACTGAGCAAAATATTATTAAAAATGTATTACTAGTTTTCAGGATATAGGGTGTTAAACATCAGAAATGTCTCCTTTTTCTTATAAGATTTCTCATAAAAGACATGTATTATTTCCGTTTATTGCAGAAAACGTGATGTTCACATTTTTCACAAAAATATAGCACAGAACCAATATACGTAACATGTTTTATTAGAAAACTCGTTTTTTTAATACAATTTTGAATTCATAAGGTATACTGGCGCAATTAATATAATGCTAAAGAAATTAATTCTTGAATTTGTTTATACAGTGTGAGTCGTAAGTATTGCTATAGTGGGCATGTATTATTTTTGCCATTAATAAAAAATCCTGTATAAACCAGATTTTTTAAATTTGTACAGTTGTTTCAAACCCGTGGAATAGAGTGTGACGGGTCGTAGATTGTATAACCTAAAAATGTAATAACGTGCAAAGTTGACGGAGAAAATTTAGAACTACAGGATAGTATAAAAAAACTACCTTTATTAATATGTAAAGCTTTTGCAATCAGTTTAACAAACAAATTTATGGCAATTGTTTTGTGAATTATTTATGTCCAATAATGTACAAATCGCGATTTTCCCAATAACTGAAAATAAAACACGTCTAGCATGAGATATCTGATATCAAAAAGAAACATTTTCGATGTTGAACACTATATATCTCGAAAACTCATAGAAATCTGAGCCCATGGACTCTTTTTGTCAGAATATCAAGTTCTACAACATACCAACATTTCAAAGAATTTGACGGAAGTCCATTTTTCAATAAGAAAAGTGCCTGGTCCTTAAAACTATCTTTTCATTTATATAAATAAACGCCACTCACTTGAGTCATACTTTTCTTCTCTCATAGCAGCGATTAGACCAAATATATCAATGTACAACACAAAATCATCTTGTTCAGAAGAGAAAGGTTTTTTTAGTGCGGTAAAATTATATTTGTACTTTGACAACAGATTTCTTTCGTTTAACCGGGAAGCGAGAAGTTGGAATTCAGTTTTAGAACCCTAAGTTCTCGCCCCAAATCAAAATCAACTAGGCCTGTTCGATTGAGTAATCTAGGTTCTTGTGGGCAACAAAATACACCGTCTTTACCATCATTTATATCGTCAGTATCGTTACCCTGTTGATTTAGCTGCATGCTTGTGATGATATTTGCGCTTAATTACAGTAATTTTCACAATATAAAAATAAAACTAGAAAATAGGCTTTAGTAGCAAACAGAACTAAAAAGCAGAAAATAAGTTTTAATTATGAACAGTTTATATTACCGCAGTAGAAAGTCGAACAATCAATCATGATTAATTACCTCAAAATAAAAATAAAATAAAATTTAAGTTATTAAAAGAGTATTTCGATTCAGAGTAAAAAGCGTGGGATGCATTTTACTATATTTGCTTAACTCTCTTCTTAAAAATAGTTGCCAATAGAATAAATGTAAAATTTAATATTTCAAGCACCCTCGCTTTTTACTCTGAATCGAATTATTCCATTAATAACTTAAATTTTATTATATTATTATCTTGAGGTAATCATGATTGATTGTTCGACTTTCTACTGCTGTAATATATACTGTTCATAATTAAGAATTATTTTCTGCTTTTTAGTTCGGTTTGCTACTAAAGCGTATTTTTGAGTTTCTTTTAACTATAATTATTTTCTAAGTTTTTAGTCTTATAGAGATGTCTACTACTGCCAACTAGATGGTAGTAGTTAATAGACGAATTTATATTTAGGCAAGAACAGTGACAAAAAGACAACAAACGGCAAAATTCAACTTAAAGGATTGTATTGTCATCGGCCCTTGACACGTGTGCCAATTTTCAACTTACTTGGTCTTCTTTAAGTTGGTGAAAATCACGTTGAAAGTTTTCGTTACATAGATACTACTTACACATGAACCTAATAAAAGCGTATTAAAAATTTAAGATGATACCTGTATCTTAAATAATCGAGCTGTTAAATATAATCCGAGGTTAGATTCGAAATCAGCAACGTCAAATTCGCTAAAAAACGTCATGTGACTACTAACAAAATAAGTTCGATTTTGTTGTGCAGTGTTTTTAGTTTGGTATATTAAATAATAACCATTTATAATATCATTCTTAAAAACAAAGAAATAAAAGAAATAGTTTAAACTAAGGAGAACTAAAAATTAAAAGCAAAATACAGATCAGGTGCATATTGATATCATCGTCGTCTGTTGCTATGTTTTCGTGTTTGTTTGGTAATATTGAAGTCTTCTGACAGTTTCACATTAATAAAGTTAAATTTTAACCCAAATAATGACCGTATGGTGGCAATTACAGAAAGCACTTTTTCTAGCTTGATCGATAAAAACGAGATAAAAAATACGTACGGGGCACGGTATTGAAATTGAATTATAACGTTATTAATGTGAAACTGCCAGAAGATTTTAATATAACTGAATAAGCAGGAATAAAAGTAACATGTCAAAATACTTGTCTTGCTTAATAAGATAATGATAGCAACCAGTACCAGACTTTTTTCTTACTTTTTAGTATACTTTATTTATCCCTAGTGGCGTTAAATTTTTATGAACTTTTTCTTTTAATTATATAGTTTACTTATCCCTAGCTGGGATACTGTTTTAAAACTATTTATTTTATTATCCAACGTTTAAATAGGGATTGCAAACTTTGTCGAATTTCAGTAATTTAGTTTCGCTGAATTATCCAGAGGCCCTGTTCTAAGGAATATTGAAGAATTGAGAAACAGCATTTCTGCTGCATGTAATTCTTAGCTACTTTTTGTAAGATTTTCTTGTTTTTTTCGAAATATGCTATGTATCCTGGATTACATTATAAGTGATATAACTAATCGCTTAGGTTCTGTAATAAGGCTAGTTTAGCTAATTAATTTAAGTCTGTGAAAAAGTTTATCAGCACAACTTTTAATAACATTATTTTTCTGAAAATAAACATTGTGTATCCGGTATTTTCGTTACGCAATATTTCCCTAATTATTGGAACAACCTAGCATGGTCTATTTCCTTTTTAAAGCATTCGTTTGGAAATATAATATCGTGATGAATCCTGGTAAATGTTGGTTAGCAGTAATATACAAAAATAAATGAAAACCAGGCCAAGGTACATAACAATCTAGGATATACAAAATCTTAATGAAAGAAAATAACTTCGAATGAATGTGTTAACAGTCGGAGTTAAATCCTGTTAATAAAACACCAAAACAGAACCCTGATTATAGAAAAAAGTGAAAAATTCAGTAACCAATGCAAAATTAATAAAAAAAATACATTGGTTTTAAACAAAAACCGACTTTAAAAACACCAAAGCAACTTAACTAAGAAGCAAACAATAATATATTTAGTAAAAATTAAATACTTATTCTGAAGTAGGTGCCAAGTTCAAGAGAAGAAAAAGCTAAATATGTTCTTAGGTTCACCTTTGCAACTTTGCTGTTTAACTTGGCGCTGACTATATAATACTTTGCTAAATGTTGCTTTTTAATTAAGTAACTCCTTTTGAAGTTTTAAACAAATTTTTTTCAAAACGAAATGAAATAGATAATTTCCATTCTCTAATTTTTATTAAAACAACATTTTTAATAACTACACTTCATAATATATTTCATACACCCTGTGCAGCTGCTTATGGACCACGAATTACATTTTTTGAACCACCCTGTATAACTGTACTTCCTTAGCTCCTGTGTATGAGACTGCTATAGCCTACTCCATAAACACCTTTTTTTTCCCTAAAATTTTATACCCACCTTCTGTAACTATAATCCTATATTTCAACCATCATGTATACCTATGCAACTCCTTGTGGACTATCCTGTATAACTATAATTCCACTCCATCCTATAATTCAAGCGCCTTGTAAATGCAACTCCTAGTCGGCTACTTCACAGGTATACAATTCTTTTAACATTTTTTAACCACTATGTTTAACACTTATTCTACTCCGGCCTAGATTTCACTACCATATATAGTCAACTGCTTATGTATTTTTTTGTAACCACCTTGTGAATCTGTAATTCCATTCCACTCTTGATTTAAACCCCCTTGTATATGCAACTGCTTATGTGCCGCCCAATAATATACTTGGTTTCTAGCATATTTGGAACCACCCTGTATAATTATATTTCTACAGCGGTTTGTATCACAATCAACTTCCATATGCATTATGCAACCGCTTATGAGCTACATATAACATTTACTGAGCCATCCGGTATAACTATAACGATATGTAATGGCTCGAAATGATAACGACACATCCGTTTTTACCGATCGAAAAGTCGCCTAACCAGCCACTTTTACACCTAAAAAACAGCTCTAAAATATTAATGCTAGGAAAATATGAAACTCAAGGTTTTGTTTCACCTACAACATCCTTCGCAGAGTACGCCACGTTTGAACGTTATTTACGATTTCTTCCGAACAACGCAACTATCTTTAACTTCGTGTATAGGAAAAAAGTTGTCATAAGACGTGTTAAAACAAGACGTAAAACCGATCATAATCGGTAATTGTATTGCGCGTAAAATCATTGTAAACGGTAATTCGTCACCGCGCACGAAGATTATCGGTTGTGTATCGGTAATTCGTTCTGTTGGAACGAATCTATTATCTACCTGCAAAATCCAAATCCATGTGACTAATACGAATCTCATGCAGAATATGAATCTATTATATTGAATTAAATGCTTTTCGATTTTCATCCATGGATTTTTTCGTTTATTATTTTGTTGTTTTATTGTGCATCAAGAAAAAACTTTTACGGTTCACTATTGTTCTGTTTGTATAATAAAAAAGAATGAAATAATCTAGAATTATTGGAATACTAGCAATAAAGTTCTGTATATTAAAAGAAAATACCAAGAAAACATAAAAATAGTCACGAACATGCTACAAATAACATTTAGAAAACAACTAGTAATAAAATATTTTGGAATATATACTTTGATTTTTGATTGTTGATTGCGGACTCCCAGTCCGGGACAGCGTTAATGTGCCAAAAAGCTGTACCTAAATCCCGCCTGGGTAAGCCATTAGTGAACTGGCACCTATTATTTGTAAAATAAGTAAATATGGGAGTGTTTTAACTGAACTAGAATTTAGAATCATGTTTGAAATAAACGAGCAATATATTTTATTCTCAACAATTATGTGTTTTTGTGGAACCTTTCATTGATTTACTCAATAAAGTTTTCAAAATGTTCTATATTTCTTATTAGTGAATTCAGTTTGAACGTCTACCATAGCGTTCTTTGGTCTTTTGGTTATCAAAGTTCATACGTTTCTAATCTCGCCATCTGTTGGTTTTGTGCGAAAATCTCAACCATGTTTTGTTGGAATATTTGCTATTCAATCGTTTATTGATCTGTAGCTTTTGACTAATGTATATGGTTAGAGGAAGGTGGCCTCACGATACTGTGAAACGTAAAAATACATGCAAACAACTTGTCTTTATTGTACTATTTAATATTTATAAAAAAATAATGACTGATTTGTCGTGCATAGGAATTTGGTCTTTATGCTGAAATATTTTTTCAAACTAAACCAATAAAATGAGATTTGTTACTAAATTGAATTGTGTTAGATAGGTATTTGACCTTTGAGAAAATATTTGGGACAGGTTAAAAAAAACGGTACTCAAAAAAGTTTTTTTTTAAAACTGTAGAAATTGAACATCTTCTATACAGGGCATTACAACGATGAACTAGAAGCACAGATCATACAGAGAGAATAGGTAGATGGGAAACTCAATACTACTTTTTTCCAGAAAATAAAAAGGTTACAGGAACCTGTAATATGCTTTTCACAAAAATAAAAATGAATCTAATATTATCTACAATTATGCTTCAAAAAATACCACTAGAAAACTGTACTACCGAAATAAAACGACATTAGTAGTTTTCAATTTCAATTAGTAGTACTATCCTGATGGAAAATGGTTTCCGGCAAATTTTTTGAAACTTTGCCATTTGATAGTTATGGACTGGTGGATCTAAAGTCTCCACAGTCTTAATATCTGAAAGTCTTTGGTTTTCGAGATACAGCCCCCCAAAATTATTTTATAGACCTTATGAGGTAAGGGAGAAAGTGGCTTTTCACTATTTTATTAGAAACTTTGCTATTTGATAGTTCAGAACTGGTGGATCAAAACTCTTTATGGGCTCAAACTTTGAAAGTCTTTTGTTTTCGAGATACAGCCCTCAAAAATTGATTTTTGTACCTCTGATGAGGTATAGCAAGAAAGTCATTTTTGGCAATTTTTTTGGACTTTGCCGTTTGATAATTCTGAACTTGTCGATCAAAAGTCTCTATGGGCTCAAACTCTGAAAATTTTTTGTTTTGTGTGTACTAACCTTCATAATTGAAATTTTTACCCGGTATGAACTTAGCCTTACCTCTACTCTCCACGTTACGAGGTCATTTAGCGCTGTCGTTTAGTGAAAAGTTTCATATAACAACCCATTTCGCCTATTCTCGCTAAATAGCTCAGATCATTTACGGAGAAAAGACCTTTTGGTGACAAAATTAATAGTAGAACAAAACCAACATCTATCTGTTTTAATCATAAAACATGACTAATTGACATAAAATTCAACATTTTTTATCGATGCGTTTTTGTTTTGTAACGAAAAAAACACAAAAAATCAGTAACAATTTAGTTTTTTACCTTTTACACAAAATCCACCTATGAAACCGGGTTTGCTATGTTGAAGAGAAATGAAAAACCTATAAAATGAGCTACTATACGCTCACTTTCGTTAATTGGTTCCTTAGATAATGGAATCTTTACCTGAAATTCAAAAAAAGTAAATAATCGCTTATATATTTTTTTATATTATAGCTAAAACATTCTTATTAACTAAAATGTAGTCCTGGTATTTTTTACAAAATTTCAGTCAATCCTATGCAAGACATTTTGTTGAAAGGCCATATTACCTCACTCTACCATTATGAATAACCCACCAATGGAAAGTAGAAGAATTGATCTCGAGACCTCTCGTCTCACTTTTTCAAAATTTAAAGTATAACTACATATAAGCACTGAAAATAGTCCATTCGAAAAATTTCTATTAAATTAAATTAAATTACCTGTGTAACTACATGCTCATAATAAATAATCTTAATTTAATTCTTAATTTTAATTTTAAGCAGACATATATAAAGGAACCTACTATTCCTTTGTTTACACTTTCTGTACATTTTATATTTTATTATTTTATATAAATGGTACAAATTGATAATAGTTAATAATAGAAAAAAAAAGTATTCTTCAATTAGTTAACTACGCAATTTTTATGTTGTTCAATTCAGATTCCCGTTAGAAATATTTTATTAATAAAGAGTAATTAATGATAAGCCAAATTTCTGTAGATATATACGTTTTGATCTTCGATTGAAACATTTACAAATAGAAAAATCGGTTGCAACAGCCTTCGCATTTTGCATCTTATGATTGCTCAGTCATTATCATTTGTGGCTAAATGGAGTTTAGGTATTATATTTTGCTAAATTTATTACATAAATCCATATTATCCAAAAAATAAAAATATGTATCTGATTAAAATTAAAATTTGCATAAAGATTATTTATTAGAGGATATAGTTACACAGGTACCACCCCTTAGCAATTTTCATTCTTCTAGAAAAATTATAGGGGATGGCGAAATATTTTATACTTAAAATTTTGAAAAAGTGATATAAAAATAAAAAATATATAAGTGATTATTTTTTTTATTATTTCGAGTAAAGATTCCACTATCTTAAAAACCAATTAACGAAATTGAGCGCATAGTAGCTCATTTTGTAGGTTTTTCAATTCTCTCCAACATTGCCATAGTAGCAAACACGGCTTTATAGGTGGATTTTGTGTAAAAGGTAAAAATCTAAATTGTGATTTTTGGTGTTTTTCTTGTTATAAAACAAAAAAGCATCGATAAAAAATGTTGAATTTTATGTCAATTAGTCAGGTTTTATCATTAGAACAAGTTGATGTCGGTTAATGACCTGGGCTAAAATCAAAAGGTTTTAGAAATCAATAAAGCAGGAGTTTTTTTTTCCTAAACTTTGAAACCATAAACAACAGCGAACGAGAAGTTTGATACACATGAAGAAAGGTAAAAAGATCCCAGACATTGAAAAGTGTTTATCATTTGAAAACTCCCTATTTAAAAAATCAATTTTATTGGTACTTAGGATATGCTCCACGTCAGTTGAATATCAGATTCCTTGATATCTCATTATTAGACACTACATTAGCCGCTGCAAATCCAGAAGTTTAAAATCTTGGAGTGGAGATAATAAACGAGTAAGAAGCAAATGTGATAGCAAATTTAGAGAACACATTGTATATTTTTTACATACAGTGACGGGCAAATGTGTGGAACCAAGTAAATATCTCTGAAAATATTAGAGATATCAAAATGAAATTTGGAAGGTGGATACTGCAGTAGATTGCCTATTTGTTTCCAAATTTTTTTAGAATATTGAACTTCCTGTTTTACCGGAAGTACTGTCGATTTTAAAATTTGTAATGAAACACCCTGTATAGTATTTTAGTTTCTGATGAAACATTTTATTGCGAATACAAAAATATCGGGTTTGATATTGTTTACTTCAATACCTACCGAGATATTAACAGAAAAGTAACTAAGGAAAGGAAAACTTCTATGGTAGCTAAACTCGGTTCAGATGTCATTTACGCCCGATATAAACAAACCGCTCAGTAAGGATTTGTATTTCTATTGGCCAATCGGTGGCATAGTCGAATACACGTATGTTTGTTTAAATCAGGCGCAAATTAAATCTGAATCAAGTTTAGTAGTCCATAAAATTCTATTGCAGAAGTGACAGTAGTTGTCAAAATAAGATATTAGTTTTTTTTTATTTGAACGTAAAAAGATTGTATTGTTTTAATTTGATCCTAAAATGGCCGAATTAAGTGAAAGAGAAAGAATAGAAATATTAATGATGATTGGGTATGGGCAGAGGAAAAGGGCGCATCAAGAAGTTTGAGGCCTTTTTAACATTGTTCATCTGAATACACAAATATCCCGTTCAGTAATGACGAAAACTTTGCGAAGGTACGACACAAGTGGAACGGTTAAAAAGTGCAAGTAATGAAGGTGTAGCTCAAAATGTTGCTATATCTTTGGAAGAAAATCCTCACTTATCCACCACCGACCTCGCTAATATGCATGGAATTAGCCGTCGTTCAGTAGGAAGGATATTAAGGCGAGAAAAATATCATCCATACAAAATTCGCCTCGTTCAAGAACTCTCCGAAGACGATTTCGACAGACGTTTGCAATTTTGTGAAACGATGATGGATATTTGTAACCGTGATAATAATTTTATAATAAATGTGGTGTTTTGAGACAAGGCTACATTTTGTTTAAATGGTACGGTTAATCGACATAACTGCCGCTACTAGTCGCAAAGTAATCCTAATTGGGTACAAGCGGCTCATACACAACATCCCCAAAAATTAAACGTTTGGGCTGGCATTTATAACCACAGACTCGTGGGACCCTTCTTCCCACAAGAAACTTTAAACGGAGATATGTATTTGCAGCTACAATTACCAAATAATATCTGGTTTCAACAGGATGGAGCACCACCTCATTACGCTCGCATTGTTCGAGATCATTTAGATAGGACATTTTATCACAGATGTATTGGAAAAAGGGTACTTATGAATGGCCTGCACGAAGTCCCGACCTTAATCCACTAGACTATTTTCTGTGGGGTTACTTAAAGTCTAAGGTTTATGTTGATAGACCAAATAATTTGCAAGAATTAGCTGCAAGAATAACTCAAGACATCCAGAGAATTACACCAGAAGTAATAGCTAATGTTACTAGAGAATTTAAAAACCAACTTGCATATTGTCAAGAAGTAAACGTTGCTCAGTTTGAACATCCAATACATTAAGTTTAGTTAAGTTAAGTTTAGTTAAGTTAAATTTCAATGTTTTGAAAATCACTTAGATTTAGTTAATAATTTGATTATGTATTTCTTTAATGGATATTAGATTTTTCCTTTCCTTAATTACTTTTCTGTTAATATCTCGGTAGGTATTGAAGTAAACAATATCAAACCCGATATTTTTGTATTCGCAATAAAATGTTTCATCAGAAACTAAAATACTATACAGGGTGTTTTATTGCAAACTTTAAAATCGACATTACTTACGGTAAAACAGGAACTTCAAAATTGTAAAAAAAATTGGAAACAAATAGGCAATCTATTGCAGTATCCACCTTCCAGATTTCATTTTGATGTCTCTAATAATTCCAGAGATATTTGCTTGGTTCCACACATTTGCCCATCACTGTATATATAATACAATAATGTGTCGTTGCTGCATTTTTTGTAGTTGGAATTTATCAAGATTTTCGATCCACCAGTACAGAAATATCATATGGCTCAGTTTCAAAACGATAGCCGAAAGCGACTTTCTAGCTATACCTCATAAGGCGTAAAAAAATAACTTTGGGCGACTGTATCTTGAAAACCAAAGTCTTTCAGAGTTTAATCCCATGGGGACTTTTGATCCGCCAGTACAGAACTATCAAATGGCAAAGTTAAAAAAAAATAGCCGAAAGGCACTGTCTCGCTATACCTTATAAGGCATAAAGAAATCAACATTGAAAGGCTGTATTACCAAAACCCAACCTTCAGAGTTTGAGCCCATGGAGAGTTTTGATCCACCAGTACACAACTATCAAATGGCAAAGTTTCAAAAAAATAAGCCGAAAACCATTTTTCATAAGAATATTGCAGGGTCCTTTAATTTTAATGTAAGGACACCGCAATTTTTTTTAGAACCCTACCATATGTGACACATCCTTTTAATGCCTGTTTAAGAAGGAATTAAATTGTGTGTTATTTTTTAAATAATTCCTTGATATTTTTCTAATCTCTGATGCGTTTGCAAGTTAGTGTAAATACTTATCTCCATTTCAAGTGCCATTTTTGAAAAAAGGGTTCGACGATATAATCACCTAGGATTCTTGCCACACATTTAGCTTTAGAGGTCGCCGAGTATGAGTCTCTCTAAATAAGTGTGGTTTAATATTACTTCAGTGTCGGCAGTTATAACCATTTACCTCACCATTTAAATGAAAGGTGGCTTTTTGAGAGATATTCCAGGTGACTAATTTTGGTTGGGACACCGTGTACATATTTCAAAACTGTTCACAAGCTTTAATAAACCTCATGACTCAGACTGTAGAGTCCCCGTCAGGTTTTTAAGCTCAAGTTTTTTGACGAGACATGAAATTTCTAATCCGGTCTTCACTTGCTACAAGTCTTATTGCCCCAACCAATACAGATTTGATCATGTAAGCAAATTTAACAATAACATCATGAATTAGAGGGTAGCTTATAGATTGTTAAAAATAACTATTTTACATCTTTTGACGTGTTTTTGCGGTTTTCAAAATCATGAGTATTTTAGGAAATATTCCTGGTGATTTGTTTTCGTTGGGACACCTTGTACAAATATATTCAAATTTGTCTTGATCACAGGAAAATATATTCAAACATTCAAAGCTGGAAAGTAGATAAGCAAAGCGGTTTCTGGAGCGGAAGTGGGCATAAAGGTAACCAGTCATCGAGTTCTCGCCGGGAGCTGCTGCCAAGCTGTTGGTAATTGTTGTTTGGATAAGAAGAAGAAGACATTGGGAAGAAGAAGACATTGGGGGTGGTCGTAGGGGTGCGCGAAAGACATTTGGGTGTGTCGCAGAGGTGCGCGCCATCTGTTGTTAATAAATGAAAGCAATTGTTATTGTGGGTTGCGTTTGTTGCAGGGGTGCACGCCATCTGTTGTTGGTTGTGGTGGTTAGAGAGAAAAAAAGCTTGGCCGGGTATCGAACGCGGCTTGCCTGATTACAAAGTCAGGTGTCCACCGAGCTGCGCTAATGCGGTTAATCGAGAAATGTTTATTTGAAAAGGTATAGTACATGCCCATTGCGCGGGCGCGTGTTTTTGGGCGTTGTTCGGTTGGATATTTGGGGGCTGGATGGGGGGATATGGTATTTTGTTGTCTGTAAAAAAATGTAAAATCTTGGTATTTTGTTGTCTGTAAAAAAATTTAAAATCTTTTGCTTAAGCCTGCATGCGCGAGAACGTCCACTCCTTCGAGTCTATAGTTTTCGTAAGCGAGCGCCTACCTGCGCAAGAACGGCAATTCCTTCGAGTCTCTGATTTTGTCGGATGATTCAAGGCATTGAACGCCTGCATGCGCGAGAACGTCTACTCCTTCGAGTCTATAGTTTTCGTAAGCGAGGGCCAGCCTGTGCAAGAACGGCAACTCCTTCGAGTCTTTGATTTTGTCGGATGATTCAAGGCCGAGCGTAATAATTTCTTTCAAGCGTCTGAATTGTAATTAAGGTGAAAATAATGGATATATTAAAACTAGACAATTGTTTGAATAAGTTTATCAGCATATAGTATATTATGAAATTTCAGAATATCCTTAATAATTAAAGCTATATTTTGTTTTGTTTTTGTACAATATATAGTAAGGCCGCCATCATCCAACCACATAGTCAAATCCAAAGAAATACCATCAGAACAAAGCTGGCAATCATCCCATACAGTGTCAGGTTCACCCTTTCCATGTGAAGGATCGTTATGGAAACCATATGCAAATTCCAAGAATTTTTTAAACACCGTGTAACTCTCCACTGTTAAATGTAGAATTGTTTCACCAATTTTGAGAGTGGTCTCGGTATCGGTAATATTAATTGTTAAAATTTCTGGTACTGCCGCATATTTGCCAGTGCACCCGTTCTAGGTAATCACAGTTGTTAAGACGTCTGGTACCACGTAACATCCATTTTTGGGATTTAGCTTTTCAGTTAAATCTTTCGGCTGTATAGTTCTCGTTGGCACTGCACTCATATTAAATCTTTCTTGCTTATCAAGTAAACTTTCCAAATTCATGACTGGATTGTTACAGCTTCAACTCAAGACTGAATAAAAGAAATAAATTCTTTTAACTTATTGTCGTGAGTGTGTGACGACAGCAAACACTACAAATATTAGATTTTTGTGGCTATAGGTGCAGTCTTATTCAATTCACTATGAATAAAAGGTGTAGAATATGTTTGGAAGAGATACCTAATAATTTTGGACGATTGCCAAATTGTAACCATTGTTTCTGCTTCCCATGCGTAAAAAGATGGCATCAAAATAAAGACTTTGAATTGAATATTCGCAGAGGCTATCCAGAATGCCGTATTGTGTCTCCTTATGTCTATCAATCTGAGGTTTATTACCAGAAAGCGGAAAAAGATCGTTATACAGGGTGTAAACGGTTTGAGTGCAAAGATTTTGAAGAACAATACTTCAGGCAAAAACAAATCAAAAAGCTTTATAACATTTTCTAAAATAAAGTATAGTTTTGCCAAAAGAACACATAAAGTTAGATTTTATGTAGTCCTTGCTTCAGTGAATAATACAATAATTTCGATTTCAAAATGTCGGTAAATCTAAATATGTAAATACTCAATAGCTTATACATCTTTAATAGTCACATTAAAAATGAAAATTGATTATTTAAACTCGAAATATGCTTTTATAATTTAGTGTAAGTTTCTCCGAATAGATATGGCAACGTGGCATACAGACCAACTTGTTTACTACATTTTTTACTTTAACGACGACTGAGAGTTACGATTGTTTTTTGCGATTTCGATTCTTGTAAATAAGAATAGATAAACGGTAAAGTGATTTGAATGATATCTATTTGATGTAGACTTCGTGGTTTGCTTTCCATTTAATATATTTTTTAAATAAATAAAATCGGTTGTGATTAGTGTGTAAGTTCGAAAATTAAGAATAGTCCGACAGTATTTATTTGTGATAAATAATGGCCGATTATACAATTAGGGAAAGACATGACATGCTCTTAATTTATGGGGAAAGCAGGCGTAATTGCAGAATAGCAAGAATGTTATACAGGGAAAGGTTTCCAAACAGACGCCTGCCCAATGCTAGGACATTCTCGCATACGTGAAAATTGGATTAAACGGTGTCGTGCTTGTGTCGATAGTAATGGTGGGCATTTTGAACATTTGCTGTGAATAATCCGGTGTTTCAACTCAGTTCTACCATTATAATAAATTCGGTAAGTAGGATTACATATTTACTTGTCTAATATAAATAATATTAATTAAATCAGTAATAATGACTCTTTGAATAATTTAACTGGTAAGAAAACTACATATACAGATCTCTTGAGTTGAATATCATATGTATTTACCCAACTTTGTATAATTGCATAAAAGAAACCGCCAAATACAAATTCTAATTGCAATACCTTGTATTAAAAACGTAAATATTTTCAACAAAATATTTCATACATTTTTATTTAATTCTAAGGTCAATATCATCAGTCAATACAAAAACACAGGTGTTTATTTTTTTGTCGGCGTAGTCATTCCTTTATTATTCGCGCTAAGAGTGAATCTGCTTCGAACGCGAGCGACGTTGCCGGATTGACAATAATTTACTTAATATGTTTTAGAGATTTTCTTGGTTATTAAGGCCTACTTACCATAGTGGTATAAGAGTTTTTTGTTTAATTTGGTGTATACTACCTCCACCTAAAATATATGCACTCAAACTATTTACACCCTGTATAGTTGAGAAAAACGAAAAAATGAAGAAAATACGATGTAGGTATTTCCGAAAAAGCAAACCTAAATGTCCGTTTGGAAATACTTGCTTGTTTAGCCATCGATTACCCAATGGAGTTTAAATAGATATAGGACCACCCCAAATGAAAGGTGCAGGTATGGACGGTCGTACTGATTTCATAGAGGCTCAGTTTGCCCGTGGAGGAAGTAGAACTCAGCGCCCAGCAATAGGAGGGCTCCCAGATACGATTAGTTTACTCGTGGTGGAACCAGAAATTTTTTACGTCTTGAGGGATGAATAAAAATCTGTATTTATTTAAAAATTCATCCCAATAAAATCATAAATGTATTTAAAAATTCCTGATAATAAATTCTCAAATCATGAATCTGTATTTATTTAAAAGTAATGTTAATAAAATCGAAAAATAATATAAATCATGAATCCGTAATTATTTAAAAAATCCTGATAATAAATTCAAATTATATATGGTATGTTAGA
Organism: Octodonta nipae; assembly: GCA_034190945.1. Taxonomy (NCBI): domain Eukaryota; kingdom Metazoa; phylum Arthropoda; class Insecta; order Coleoptera; family Chrysomelidae; genus Octodonta; species Octodonta nipae. The sequence goes on along the minus strand of CM067216.1, from coordinate 93,554,008 downwards.
TATCGAAAACGCAACGGAAATGATGACCGCAGCGAAAGGAAACTGTGATATCTTGTTTACGCTAATTGAAACCGAACTATATGAAATTAGCGGAAGCTGTGGTTTGATAAAGTTATCATGTTGTTTGCAGCAAGAAACTTTTGCAGGAAGTTCCCATATGATAAGCATTAATTAGTTGTTTTTCTAGAACTAACGGAAATTTCGTTATGCGCAAATGACGTAGTGCGATGCTGATAAAGAAAATAATTGCGAATTTTTATTTCATTCTAACATTAATATTTTAGAAATATTAAAAATTGGACTTTGTACCTATTGAAATATCAGATGAGCTGGAATTGTATTTTGAAGAGTCCAATCCAATTTTAGACTAACTTGCCTATGATGAGCTGCATTTACTGTAGTACCATTAGCTGATTGTTGTAGTAAATAATTGCAATATGTATAAGAATAATATTTTTTTAAATTAACGTCATTTTATGTTTAGAATTGCTAGAAATCAGACGCAATAAAATCAGCAAATAACTACTGTGGTGGGGATTCAACAAAATGTTTAATCAAATTGGTGCAGACAGTGATAACTATATCAAAAAATGTAAACAAGTTGAGTTGAGGATCATTCTATTTCCTCTGCTGAAATACCATTGTGGCTTAGGGATATTAGAAAACATATGAGACTTTTTAATTGTGCTATTCGCCATGGAAATTTATGTGTGGGAACTTTGAAAAAATTACAAAACAACGTTGGTTATTTAAAACGCTTTCGGACTTTGCTGAAGCAGTCAAAAATTGGAATGGGTGTAAATAATCAACGTTCTAGTAGAGTTCAATGGGATGACATTGCTTCATGTTTTCAAAACCATGTTAGAACTGGGATAATAATTAACAAATCACATTAAGATATCGATGTTTCTGGATGATGCTTCAATTATGTTCAAGTCCAGAATTAGTAACATTTTGAAAAAACTATTTGCGCTTAAAGTGAATAGTTGTTTTTGTGGAGAATTTATAAAGTCAGATATGGATGAAATTACGAATCACAAATATTTTAATACTAAAAATGAAATTATTGATCGGGGAACAGACTTGGATGAATGGTTTGACAATCACATAAAGGATCCAATTATGAATTCCCTCGAAGAATTTTCAACAGAAGGTAGTGGCTGGGTCTTAAAACGTATTATTTCTTTAGAAATAAACATAAATGCCTTTGAATTTGGTAATGGTATATCATAATATATTATGTAGCTTTGAAATAAAATTTTAAATACAAGACATTGTTTTACTGTCATAACAGACCATAGATAAGTACTTGAAATTTACTTAGAACGCTAGTGCGAACATTGTTATCTCTCCATAAAACTTGTGTGTGTTTTCAGAGATTTAGAGAAATATGGCAATGTTGCTCCATCACTTGAATCATATGACTAAAATGACGCATTTTCCGAGATCTAGGTAAATATAGAAATCTGGCGTGACTGGCCCTGAAAAGCGGCCCCCCCTCCCTTTTTCTGTGACCTCATAAGATACATCCTTTAGTTATGTTAATGAAGACATAAGTTTCAGTTAGTTTGCAACAATTGATTAACGTATTCAGTACAATTCCAAGATGGTATCTATTCAACCTAACCAAAATAAACTTGAAAGTGATCAAGATGTTAGACTGTGGGTTACAGCGATGGGTAAATTAACCTATACAGAAGTATGTCTCAAATTTGGTGTCGACATTGAAAATGACAGACGCAACGCCTTCTTCTGGAAGCTGACGTGGACAGACAAAGTACTCATCGATGATAATGTCTTGGAGTGGTGTGGTTACGCTGGTGAGTACAGACATAAAAAATATCATTTTATGGATTTACTCAAGACGCAGCAACCAACTATGGAGTACGAGGAAATTCAAGATGCATATATACCTCAAAAGAAATACATTTGCATAAGCGCAATAGACTTTGAAATGCTGTTTATGCAGATGTGGAGCAAGAAGGCTACAGAAATTCGCATCCTCAATACTTTAATTAAACGCATTTCTATGAAATATATCAAGTACGAGAAGTATCACGAGGAAATGCGCCTCAAACAACTTTCTGCACACAACGACCTAATTTCTGCCCAAAACAACCATTTGATGACTGAGTTGGCTGAACTTAAGCAGATTGTGATACAAGTAAAGAATACCGCTGAGGCTGAGATAATACAAATGCAAAAAGAATGATTACATGCGGAAGAAGAGAGAAACAAAGCAGATCGTGATCGTATGCGAGCTGATGAGGAACGAGTTAAGGCTGAAAAAGAACGTATTCACGCCGAGGAAGCAAGAGCCAAAGCCGAACTGCATCGAGTTCGATTAGAACAGGAATCTGTCAAGGCATCGGAACGTCATCATGAGGTTCTGAACGTTGTTTCTCAAAGAATACAGTCTTAGGTAGTGAAACGCTTGAGGAACGAAGTAGTTCATCGTGTAATTCTCAAGTCCATCAACCACGAAAAACAGAGATATATGGCTCTGTTAGCTCTTAGTAAGAGCGAATGGTACCTCATACGTAGACAGCGGCGGTCTTTACAAGCAGCTATAAAGGCAGTGCTGAAGAAACATCTAAATGCTCAACTTGTTAAAGAATGGTTTAATGTCTCACATCCCATAGATATAGGTAACGCTCTCAAGTTCCGACCTGGGAACTTAAAAGTATTCGCTAGAGGCAACACACTGCGAAATCAGCACCATTCTCTTGAGCCATTGTATGATTCTGACCTGGTTGATAATATAGAATCTATCATGAATGAAAACGTTGCCATGGAGATTTCCAGCGATGCTCAACAAATTACCAACCCAGAATAAAGTATTTGTATAATAGTGTTATTTGTTTCCCAGTTATATTGTAAATATTGTATGTTTAAATAAAACAAAATATGTTCAAATTAGCATTTTTATTTTAGCATACATATATTTTTAAATTACCTGCAATTTTCCGTCTACATATGCAGCAATGATCTATTTTCAGTGAACAATCAAAGCAACTAGCAAAGTGTCTGCATGGCATAAAAACAATTGTCATTTCATTAGTTAAGCAAATTTTACAAGTATTATGATTAGATTTGGTGGGCAGTCTCTAAGCAATAAACATTTAACTGATCCCTTTTTGTGAAGCTCTGTAATATCATCATAAGGTAAAAGATTCTTGAGCTCTAAGCCACAGCAATGACAAGTGATCCTGTCACCGTAGCCCGTGTAAAAGAAGCCGGCGTTGACAAGCTCGGTGGGTGTCTGCTTCAAAGCAATAGGCCAGTCTTTGAACGTCTCAAGTCTGCTCTCAAATGTCACTTTGCTTTTATGTCTGATAGGTCTGGTGATGTGGCAAGTGTCATCAAAATCAAAAAAGCGACAATATGGATTCCAGTCCAGATGATCGGCAACAGGGTCATCACCATCTTCCCAGTTGAAACCACGTGTATCACAAATTCAACAGCATCATTTAAGCTGCCATCGGATTCTATTGCATCTTGTCGGTAGATAAACCATGCTCTTGCTAACTTTTCAGCAGGGAAGTCGGAAGACCAGTTTTCAAAGGTACATAATCGATTTTCGTATATTTGGAAGTATTCTCGACACTCCATGGTGTAGAACTGATGAAATAAACAACAATTTTTTTAATTTATAAGCATTTATTCAATTTTTCTAATGTCAATATCTCGCACAATAATGTTTTTATAATAATAAATATGTTCTTTTAATGCAATACATAATGGAGACCTGTCATCTAAACAAAATGGTTTTAACAATTTTTTAATCGGTAAACGATTTAGTAAATTTGACCATAAACAAATTTCATCTACTATTTTATAATAAAAAGTACAGAAATTTAAGCGCTCCGAATATATTATTTTACTTGAGATAATAGGGTTAATAGCTAAGAGTTCAACCACATCACTATAATCCAAATATAGTGCGCAAATGTTTTTCATCACCAACATTTGTTTGACGTCTTCATACTGGATCTGGGATAGATGGAGACAATCTACGCAGGTCACTGGGGCAGCAAACTCTGGAGGTGTGACATTTTCAAAAAAGTTTGTTTTCAGGAGCTGGAGCTCAATGATGACATCTTCCCACTCGTACATAGTCATTACAATTTTCGTTGGTGTTCCAGCGGCTACAGGTGTTTTTTGCAAGATAACCACTGGAGAATAGGATCTTGCAGGACTGAGTGCACATTGAACATCATACTCTGAATTCAGTAATGGAAATCTCGAATGCAGCAAGTAATAGTCTTCCTTTTTGGCAGCTTCATCATACATTTGTAACACTCTATCCAAGTCCGCACTGTAATTGATAGTGGAATCACTACTATAACCACTATCCATGGTTTCAAAACTGCTGATAGTACTCATTTTCACAAATCACTCGAGAGGTAAACTGGGACTGGGAATATATGTAGGGGATTTTCACAATTTTATAGTTGTACCCCTTCCACTACCTGATTGCGGTTGATTTCAATTATGTGTTCCTACGCCAAGATGGAAAAGTAGATCTCTTGTTGCTAAGAGCTCCTCTGTTCCCCATCACCATCATCATATATGTAAGGCTTTTAAATGTTGCATCACTTGTTCTTTTTCACAATAAAATTTGATATCTTTCTGTAATCGTTTAAGTTTGGTGATATGTTGGCTTAAACTTTTCGAATACTTTACAGTGATGTTTTCACCTTGACTCTTCATTTTGCAATGCAAGCACATATCTATATTTATGATAATTTATTATCAATTTATGATTGGCCTTGGTGTTATAGTCTGTTTTCAGTGCCAAACCAACTGTCGTGGCTCGAATCAAACCCAAGCCACCGAATTTTAACCTTGTTGCCTTTTCGTTGCACAATTTTTTCAACGAGATACACATCAGGATAGGAGGCCTTTTGCAATTCTTCTTCGTAAAAGCTCCCTTGAATCGGTGTACCAGACATATCTTCCAAAATATAAGTAACTGCATTAGTTATTTTAACCTGCGTAATTTTAAACAATTCCGTACTCCAGCTAGGAAGGTAACCTTTATCGAAAACGTGTTTGGTTTTACTTATTCGCACAACATCTCCGACTTTCAGTTTTCTTGGTCCAGCAATTTTCAGTTTATTGTATACTTTAATATCTCGAGCGTTTTTCCTATTAATGTCCACAGGTCTCATCTTTGTCTTGGAATGTTTTTGGTGGTTGAAGTCCTTAACGATTTCCTGTACAATATCCATCCATTTGTAGGTGCCGTTCAAACTAAAGTACTTGTAGAGCCGTTCTTTCAGCGTTATAATTACTCGTTCAGCTATTACGGCTTTCCGTCCACTAAATGTACTATAATGATTGATTCCGTATGACTTCATTAGTTTTTGAAAGCAACTATTGTAATATTCCTTACCCTGGTCGGTTTGAAGATTTTCGGGGGCCGGGTCTCGTCCACACGTACTTTGAAAAACAATCAATCACCACGAGGAAGAACTTGAAATTACGATTGGATTTTGCATAGAGATCCATTTGTGCGAGGTCCGACTGCCAGGAGTCATCGAAACCTTTGATTATTACACGTCGGCGAGGAAACTTTCGTCTCACAGGCCTATGCAGTTCCTTAACGACTTGAACTTTTTCTTTGGAATGTTTCGCTATAGGAGCCATCTTGTATACTGCTTAAAAATAGACAAATACATGTTTTTATTGACCCTAATGATGCTTTTTATTTGCAGCAATACTGTCTGCGATTGCTTCAAGTTTTTGATTTTGGTCCAACATTTGATTTTCAATATCATCATGTAGTTTTTGCATGTCTCGGTATAGGTCAGGCACTACTTTTGTCATTTTGTCTCTAAGTTCAGTTAGATCAGAAAGATCTTTAGCCTTATCCTTTCGAACAATATTTAATACTTCTGCTGCATCAACACCTTTAGGAGCTTGTTTCATAGAAAGTTCCAGATCATTTATACGTTTTTCCTGTGATATACGGTTGTCATTAAACGAGGCTTCAAATTTTGCGATGGTTTCCTTATATTGTTTCCGGGCAGATTCCAACTGAGCTTCTAATATATTGAATTTTGAAATGAGAAGCGATATATTTTGTAGTTGGGTTTCCATAGCTTGTTCGGTTTTCAACATGCGAGTATTCATTGCAGCAAAGTTTTGAGCTCCACGTTCCTCGCTAACCTTTTCGTTTTGCTTAAACACAGATAAGGTTTGCTGAACTTTACCAGTGTAGTTGCTGAAAGCTATTTGAAAATCACTATGTAGTTGTTGAAGTCCGTTTGCTATTTTCTTATCAACGTACTGCTTGTTGGCGGCATCCATGGCCTTCGTCGGTACTTCGACATTGGTAATTTTCAGCTTCTCAGCATCGATATTTCCCTCCGCGGCAAAAGAAAAAGGTACTTTCATAAAAGCTAAGTTATGTGATGCTGATGACATTAGTTGCTGATGCACTACGCCCAAACTTGTTTAAAGTCATCGTGAAACTGACATGTTTGCCATAGGATCAGGAATAATATACACTTTCAATTTCGAAATTTATTTATCTCGTATAATATTAGCTTCCTTAAGTTCATTTAAAATGGTAATTATTTCGTTGTCGTGAGAGGTGTTGCCTGCTTCCTTGGATGCAATGAGTAGTTTCAACCGTTCAACCAATTCGTTGGGATCATCCCAGTAGACGTATTCCATTGGCTGGTTATTGTAAGTTAACTTCATACCAGTTCCAGCAAAACGTTGCTTCTTTGTCAAAGGAGGAAACATTGGCTTTATATTTTCAGTATATTTATATAGGCTTGAAGCTTTCAAACGACCTGCTGCATTCTTGTGTGCTGATATCATTACCAACACTTTTCGGTATGCTTCTAAATCATCGGGAGCATAATCAGGTGACTTGTAAAATATTAATTGATATAGCCCTGGAGTACCTCGAAACTGTAGCCCACCAACGATAATGTGACCTGTACTACAACTGAAATTTATTTCCTTTTGCCCAAGAAACCATTTGGAACTTGCAGCGTCATATATAGGTCCATATATGTTGTCCATATCATCGCTTTTAGTGATATAGTCTTCAAGATACTTGTGTGCAACTGGAGGATACTGATCCATGTAGTCCTCTATTCCTTCTTTAGAGAGATTACCGGGATCCTCGTAAAAGGTTTCGTTCTCCACCTCATCATCATCATCATCATTGGTATGCATACTAGTTTCAGCGATTGGTTCTTCATCGAGATATTGTGTCTCTTCCAACTCATGTTTTTTGACTGGTGCTCCTGCACTTCTTGTTTAATTACTTCACGTTTAATGGTCTGTGTTGGCATCTTAGTAAGAACTTTTGCCGTAGTTGAGGCAATATCTTGTAGCGGTGTCATTACCGGTCTAAAAAGTTTATTCAATGTTTCATCATGTTCCGACTTTCTTAGCTTCAGACTAAGATATTTCTTGTGATTAGAACGTGCCAATTGCTTGTTCTTTTTCTTTCGAGCAGTGGCAGCAATGTTGCTACTCAATGAAGACATTTTTATCAACTAATAGCAATCATGTTTATTGAACCTTTATATATTTATCGAATCCTTTACGGTAGCGGCCATCATTCAAGTTGAAGTCCTTAGCTATTGTAATAAAGCCAAAACGATTTTGCCAGCATTCCGAACACATTGTTTTACATTTATCATAGTCCATGTCGGGAGACACGTGCTCATCAAAGACGTGCTTCAAATTTACCTCGTCTTGTCTGAATATGACAATTACGTTGCAATTGTCTCGAATCAATTGCTTAGGTATTTTGCTATACGTTTGGCATAAATATATTGAATCGATATTCCTGTGCCTTCCCATCGAAAAAAATTCTGAATCTTGTTTTGTTTATCACCATTCACATCATCGAAAATGAATACTGAACATTCGCGTGCCTCACTCGGATCAATTACTTTTCGTTGTCTTTAAAGGGAAAATACGACACATCTTTAACCAGCTTGAGAACGTCTTGTAAGAGCTGGTACTTTGGTTGGTAGAGTGACTTGGAATAGATGTAGACGTTCTCGAATCGTAGGCCGTATTCATTGAATAGCAGTGATAACGATTCGTTGGTCTTTCCGCAACCACTAGGTCCGCAGAATGCTGCTCGTAGGGAATTTGGTAACAATTGTCCGTGTCGACTTGCTGATGATGACATCTTGTTGCTTCATATACATCTTAGGATATACTGACATCATCCTTATTGCGGATACTAATTAAATACAGCAGTCTATCTCAGTTTCAATCAGTATCAAGCTAACTCCCAAAAGAGGTAGTCTACTGAATAGCGCAATCAATAAATTACCATTTGAACTACATCTACCTGGTTATCAGTTTTGTGGACCCGGTACAAAACTTCAAGACCGTCTCTCCAAGGGTCAGCAGGGAATCAATAAGACAGACGCTGCTTGTCGAGCGCACGATATCGCCTAGAGTAAATACAAGTCTTTGGCGGATCGTCATAAGGTTGATTACGAGTTGGAAAATCGAGCCTGGGAGAGATTCAAGTCAAAGGACGCTTCACTTGGAGAAAAAGCAGCTTCTTGGCTTATAACTACATGCATGAAGGCTAAACGCAAGATGGGGCTTGGAATCAAAAAAGGATGTGGAAAAAATCTTTTCGACAGAATGTGGTTCTACCAATCAAGAGAGCTATTGTCGGATCTGGAAGTGATGTCCGTAAGACATCATTATTGGCGTTGAGAGCAGTCCGAGCAGTCATTAAGAAGGCAGGTGGTCGCAAGAAAATCCATGTACCTCGAGTCATTTCTTTTGAGTCGAAAATTGGTGGTTTTCTCCCACTAATACCCCTATTTGCGGGGTTGTCAGCACTTGGAGCCAGCGAGGGAGCCAGTGGAGTAGCCAAAGCCGTGATAGATGCACAGAACGCCCGCAAGAAGTTGGAGGAGGACCAGCGCCATAATCAAGCCATGCGAAAAAAGGAAGCGGTATTTTTCGTAAAAAGTCCCGCAAAGGCTTCGGGCTTTACTTATAGAAGCAAAAAAACTCCCAATAAAGCTACCCAATCGAGCACTATACAATCACGAGCTTGAGCAATATGCCAAACATTTGAAGATCTCCCACTTTAGGGGAGTATTTATGCGAGACGTCTTACCTAAACATTCACAAACAAGGGAGTCTGCCATCGTTAATTTGGATACCAGCAGTCGTCACGGTACGCATTGGGTAGCTTATGTGCGAAATGGAAACACCGTTCAGTACTTTGATAGCTTTGGATGTTTGAAACCACCCCGAGAATTAGTCAACTACTTTGGCAATGGAGTGAAAATCCTCTACAACAATGACTCTTATCAGACATACAATCAATCCAATCGTGGCCATTTATGCTTGAAATTTCTCTATAATAAAAAATAAATATTTTGCATTATTGTTGTTTTACCTTTACCTATATTAGCAGCTAACAAGCAGCCAATTTTCAGTCATGTCTGTGATCATCACATTGAAAGGTCGCAGCCCAATACTGTCGATTGATTTTCAACCATCTATTCAGTTGGATCCCAACTACAACTACGGACTAGCTTTATTGAGTTTTCACTCGAACAACAGCATCCCAAACATTGAGAGAGGTGACAAGATCTACCTGTTTGACGATCACAACACGCAAACATTCATCGACTTGCCTGAAGGTTATTTTCTCATTGAAATCCAATAACAATACTCTCAAGTGTGAGCTTTTCAGCAGCAAGTACGCTGTGGACTTTCAACCGCAAGACAGCATCGGTGATATTCTGGGATTCTCTAAACAGCTGCTACCACGCAATCAAGTTCACAATTACGATTTACCACTGAACATTATCAAGGTGCGTACCATCCACATTGATAGCAACATCACATCGGGAGCCTTCTACAACAACACTCCTTGACACACCATTTACGAGTTTGCGGTTGCAGTTGATCCTGGTTTTGCCATCGACGAAACACCTCAGCATTTAATCTATTTGCCGATTAACAGAAGCGAAATACATAACCTCACATTGCAAATTTTGAATCAAGACTCTGAACTTGTGAATTTTCGTGCTGAAGAAATCATCATTCGACTTGAGCTGAAACAACTACCATAATAATGGATCGACTTGTATTTGATGAAGAACCATATAAGAAGTCAACCGCTCCTCGGTCACCATCAGTTTCTATGAAACCTCTCAAGAAATCACTCACGCTCTCAAACAGATTGTTTCTACAAACACTCGAACACTCGGCTACGATGTCAACTCCTCAAATGTTCGATATCTTCCGCAAACCTAATTTTGATGATAGTGTAAGACGCGAGGAGTTGCGAACCTACTATCCATACGGCAAGTCATTCGGCAACAATGATATCGTTGAAATCAGCGTCAATCAAACAGATTGTTGGTTTTCCATGGCTGATTCCTGCATCTCAATCCAGGGACAAGTGGTGAAGACAGCAGTCAATGGAGATGTTTCTCTATCACCAAATGCTGGGGCTTTCTTCTTCGACAGCGTTACGTACGAGTTGTGCGGCAAGGAAATTGAAACCGTGAGAGACTCTGGTCGCGTGAGTACAATTCGTGGATACTTGTGCTACGACCCCAACAGTTCAAAAGACCTATTCATAGCCGGGTGGAATTTTCCACATAAAGCGTATATGAATGCCGCCGATAATACTTTTCACATGTACATTCCATTGGGACAATTGTTTTCCATCTTCAACAACTACAAGCAGGTGATGTGTGGTAAACAAACAATTCGTCTGGTGCGAAGCCGTAGCGATGATTGCCTTATTATCACGGATGCTGCTACCAAGGGCAAAGTGACAATAAACAACATCGAACTCAAAGTCCGTCACATTTTTCCAAACGATGACGTTAAATTGGATTTACTGCAAGCCGTCAAAGCGGATTTCAGTATAATTTTACCGTTTCGTAAATGGGAGCTAAATGAGTTGCCTGCTCTCAAAACAGGTGCTACTCGTGAAATTTGGGCTGTGAAGACGTGTGTCGCACTGGAAAGCCCTCGTTACGTTATCTTAGCCTTCCAAACGGATCGCCACAGCAACATCAAAGAAGATCCCACGGAATTTGATAATATTCACATTTCCAATATTCGTCTAAATTTAAACAGCGAATTTTGGCCTATGGAGAGATTTGATTTAGATTTTTCAAAGAGTGAGTACGGTGAGGCGTACAAAAGGTATACGGATTTTTATCCCAGCTTTGGCGGCGACAAACACCCTCTACTGGATTATGTTGCATTCAAGACGCACACCTTATTCGTCATCGATTGCTCCCGACGTGAGGACACCATGAAATCCTCGACTGTAGATATTCGCCTGGATATTGAAAGCCAGACGGGATTATCCACGATTGCCTAATGGAATTTCTCCCACTCAGCGAAATTGTCCGAAGCTTATATTAAATCACTCAGCTGTTTAGAAAATCAGTTTCGGTACAGCTTTTCAACGGTTCACCATGGAAATTGCAATTGTCATTCAAGGTTTCGAAATCGAGGGAAGATTTGTTCCCATGGAATTGGTTATCAAGACACGTAAACGCACAGGTGTGTTTTTGTTTAAACCACCCAAACCGTTTAACTATCTATCAACAGCAGACAAAAGGCAAGTACAATATTTGGAAAAACGGTTACATGGACTCCACTACTCTGATGGCGACTATGATTTGAATACTATGAACGATATATTGAGAATTTTCCTAACCAAATGCCCGCAAATATATGTACGAGCCCATCAGAAATATGACTTTTTATTTATCAAGTTATTTGAAGAGCTGAAAATTCACAATTTGAGAAAACTGCTTAACGAAGATGGGGAATCACACTATCACCTAATCAATCTGGAGAACTTTAAAACACTGTTAACCTGAAACCTTCTGACTCTCCATACATTTTTCACTGGCGCTGCAATGATCCAGTACGATGTGCAAAAGAAAATGTTGATGTAGTTTATTATTGGCTTCTGAAGAGTGTTTTACATAAATAAAACATTGTATATAAATATGTGTTTTAATTATTCATTGTTTTCCTTATACATTTCACAATTAATTTAAGTAATAATATTGTAATTGTAGAGAGTGTTACACAAATAAGAATCAGCACTTTGTGGAGCTCCTCTTGTAGGTTGGCATCACGTATAGTCATTGAGCTGTTCGATAGTAAAGTTTTTTCAACTTGGCAAAAAGCTGCTGAAATCCAATCAGTGTCACCTTCAGTGTCATCAGAAAATATCAGCTTCAGTTTGAAATTTTTTGTTGTGTTTGACAGGCGAGCAAAATATACAGGCAACCGTCCATCGTTTAATCTATCTCGAGCCATCAATATATAGTTGGAGCGGTTCAAACAGTTCCCTGAAGGGCATACAGCCATGTCCTTGGTTCCATAAGGTATATTAACATACAAGACATTTTTCAAAATTAATGTGAATATTATAAAGCTTGATTTAAGTAAAGTCATTTTTATCGATCTGCATTCAACGTAGTTGGTGAGACACTATGCTCATCTTGAACCTCGTTCGTTACTTTATTCTAAAAATTATTAGCAGGCTACTAGAAACCATAACATCAAATTTTTGATTCATCATTAAAAAATGTTCCAAGTCTTAAAATTATTACGCTCGGCCTTGAATCATCCGACAAAATCAGAGACTCGAAGGAGTTGCCGTTCTTGCGCAGGCTGGCGCTCGCTTACGAAAACTATAGACTCGAAGGAGTGGACGTTCTCGCGCATGCAGGCGTTGAATGCCTTGAACCATCCGACAAAATCAGAGACTCGAAGGAGTTGCCGTTCTTGCGCAGGTAGGCGCTCGCTTACGAAAACTATAGACTCGAAGGAGTGGACGTTCTCGCGCATGCAGGCTTAAGCAAAAGATTTTAAATTTTTTTACAGACAACAAAATACCAAGATTTTACATTTTTTTACAGACAACAAAATACCATATCCCCCCATCCAGCCCCCAAATATCCAACCGAACAACGCCGAAAAACACGCGCCCGCGCAATGGGCATGTACTATACCTTTTCAAATAAACATTTCTTGATTAACCGCATTAGCGCAGCTCGGTGGACACCTGACTTTGTAATCAGGCAAGCCGCGTTCGATACCCGGTCAAGCTTTTTTTCTCTCTAACCACCACAACCAACAACAGATGGCGTGCACTCCTGCAACACACGCAACCCACAATACAATTGCTTTCATTTATTAACAACAGATGGCGCGCACCTCTGCGACACACCCAAATGTCTTTCGCCCTACGATCAGCCCCAATGTCTTCTTCTTCTTATCCAAACAACAACTACCAACAGCTCGGCAGCAGCTCCCGGCGAGAACTCGATGACTGGTTACCTTTATGCCCACTTCCGCTCCACAAACCGCTTTGCTTATCTACTCTGGAATACTCGATTTTGAATTTCCCAACAGTTTTGGTTGTTTTAGTTAAGTCATGACATGATATTTTATATAAAGATAAGCATACTATTATGTGTTTTCAGACAAAACTATTTAAAGGTAAAAATTTTTACTTTAATTTATTTTTATAAATTAATTAACAATTGCACCGAATTAAATTTTATTTGTATTATTTTCTCCGACTTCCATCGTTCTGGGAATTATATTTTACATTCAATCCTTGTTACTATTTATACCTACCATTTAAAAAGTCAATAGAATTACAGTCCAATCTATAGAAAACCGTCTAAGAAACTCATTTTAATTTTCACTTAAAAGAATATAAAATTATCCCGTTGTAAATGACACTAAAGAAACAATATGAAAATGCACAAATTGTAAAACTTCATAATTAAGTGTTTGACAACATTATATGACGCATGTGACGTCGCCCAACGAGCTTCAGTACTTAATTTATAAAACTATACTGATTTTAACGACAAGCAATGAAATAATAATTTTGCTTACTTTTCCAAGGGGTGAGAAATTCAGTAGGAGATGAAGGGGTACTTTTTGGTTATTTGCTCTTGTGCCATTCGATAGCAAGCTTTAGTCTATATCTCCGGAACGAACAGCCCTAGCGGGGTGATCTTGGGGGCGTATTTTATTGTTAATTAATTGGTATCGAATGGCACTAGATTAAATAACCACAAAGGCACCTTTCATCCCCTACTGAATTTCTCACCCCTTGGAAAAGTAAGAAAAATTATGATTTCATTATTTGTCGTTAAAATCAGTATAGTTTTATAAATTAAATACTGAAGCTCATTAGGTGACGTCACAATGCGTCATATAATGTTGTCAAACACTTAAATTTGAATTTTTACAATTTGTGCATTTTCATATAGTTTCATTATTATCATTGACAACGGGGTAATTTTATATTCTTTTGAGTGAAAATTAAAATGAGTTTCTTAGGCGTTTTTCTATAGATTGGTCTAAAATTCTATTGACTTTTTAAATTGTAGGTATTGTTGTAAAAATTTATCCAGTCCGTCTCTGGTTTCATTCCGATGAGACATCACTCGCTGCGATAGAAAAAAAAAAGAAGAGCTAGAAGGTTCGGATGGAAAAAACTTATCTCGAAATAACTTCGCTGCTGATTTTAAAAAGAGCGGCCAATCATCGCAGGAGTGAGTTAGGCGGCGAAGAGCTTATGTCGTGTTATTATTTAGATATTCGAATCAGCTGTTGTGAATATTTGATATAAATAAAAGTTTCTAGAAAGTGAGAGTGAATATTAGTTTTAAAATTTTAATTGAACCCACGGAGTTTACCACAGTATTAATAGTAACAAGGATTGAATGTAAAATATAATTCCCAGAACGATGGAAGTCGAAGGAGAGAATAATACAAATAAGATTTATTTCGGTGCAATTGTTAATTTATTGTCAAAGTTTGGGAAGTTTAGTACGTTCTACATCACTTATCATGTTACCTATAAGAACAAGAATCATCTGTTATATAACACAAAATATATAAAAATAAATTAAAATAAAAATTTTTACCTTAAATTTAAATAGTTTTGTCTGAAAACACATCATAGTATATCTTTATATAAAATATCATGTCTTGACTTAACTAAAACAACCAAAATTGTTGGGAAATTCAAAAACGAGCCTCACAGCTTTTAATGTTTGAATATATCTTTCTGTGATCAAGACCAATTTGGATGTATATGTATAAGGTGTCCCAACGAAAACAAATCACCAGGAATATTTCCTAAAATACTCATGATTTTGAAAATTGCAAAAACACGCCAAAAGATGTAAAATAGTTATTTTTAACAATTTATAGGCTACCCTCTAATTCATGATGTAAGTGGTTTGTTGTTAAATTTTCTTGCATTATTAAATCTGTATTGGTTGCGGTAATAAGACTTGTGGCAGGTGAAGACCGGATTAGAAATTTCATGTCTCGTCAAAAAACTTGAGCTTAAAAACCTGACGGGGACTCTACAGTCTGAGTCATGTGGTTTATTAAAGCTTGGGAACAGTTCTGAAATATGTACACGCTGTGTCAAAGAAAACGAGTCACCTGGAATATGTCTCAAAAACCTTCTTTTATTTAAAGGGTGAGGTAAATGGTTATAACTTCCGATACTGAAGCAATATTCACACTTATTTAGAGAGACTCATACTCGGCTACCTCTAAAGCTAAATGTGTGGCAGGAATCCTAGGTGATTATATCGTTGGATGGCACTTTAAAAGCAGATAAGTGTTTAGACTAACCTGAAAAAAAAACTGAAATTTTGGAGGTAGTTGATCGTCTAGCAGAACACGAATTGTTTTTCAGCACGACTTGAGGCACGAGGCCTTGCAGTGGATGGAATATTTCCAACATCTGTTATAATAAAATGATTTAAAATTTACTGCCCGATTTTCCTTCAAAAAGCCTTTAAAATTATAAGCGAAATATCTATTTTAATTATTACTCGTCAATAATATCAGAGATCAGAATAATATCCAGGAATCACGATTTAATTCTCTAATTCTTCAAACGTTGATGGAATTAAAAAAACGATTCACCGTTTAATTCCTTCTTAAACAGGCATTAAAAGGAGGTGTCACATATGGTAGGGTCCCATTTAAAAAAAAAATTAAGTAGCTAGCGCTGATGTGGTGAGGGTGCAATTTAATTAACGGTTAGTATGGCCAAATATGTTAATCGTAAGTCTTTTGAAGTGTTTTTGTGATTTTCAACATAATGAGTATTTTAGGAAATATTCCAGGTGGCTCGTTTTCTTTGAGATACCCTGTATATATTAAAATTTTTCTTGATCACTGGGAAATATATCCAAACATTCAAAGCTGTAAGACTCGTTTTGGAATTTCCCATTAATTTTAGTCGTTTTAGTTATTATTTGATATTTTATATACAAAGATAAGCATACTATTTAAATTTAAGGTAAACATTTTTATATTAATTTATTTTTATTTCATTTGTGTTATATGTAATTTCAGAAGAGATGAAGAACATATACAACTTCTCAAATTTTGACAATAAATTAACAATTGCACCCAATTAAACATAATTTGTATTAACTTCCCCTTCGACTTCTATCGTTCTCATTTTCATTAATTAATTAAAGTCATTTTGGTGTTGATACTATTGTTTTACCCCGCATTTGCAATGACATGCCTATTGCGCCCATTAATATGGCTAATATGGCATATCTAACCAATTTAAAACTTGCTGATCCTGGTTTCAATAGCCCAGGCGCTATTGACCTTTTGTTAGTTCCGATATATTCTCTCAAATTTTGTTGGATGGAGGCCTTCTGGGAAAGGAAGGTGTTCCTGATGCTATTAACACTGTGTTTGGTTACATCCTTATGGGTAGAGTGTCTTCGAGTTCTGTTAACTCTCAATCTCAGTCAGTCATAAACCCAACTTCGCTTTTTTGTCAAATTGAAGATGTAGTATCATTAGATGATTCACTCCAAAGGTTCTGGACAATGGAAGATGTTCCTACCGCTCTGGTTCAGTCCCCTGATGATCTTATCTGAGAAAAAATATTTTCCGAGGGATGCAGGAGATTGGATTCAGGCAGATTCGTTGTGCCCCTTCCTTTTCGAAATACACTTCCTGCTTTTGATGGAATGTATAATCTCGCCGTACAACGTTTCTGCTCTTTAGAAAGACGTCTTCTACAGAAACCAGATCTCTACAAACAATATTGTGATTTTCCCAAAGAGTATTTGGAGCTGGATCATATGGAGTTGGTTCCCGATCCATCTACTTCTTCTGATTGTTACTACATCCCGCATCATTGTGTTTTGAAACCTGATAGTAGAACCACCAAACTTCGTGTAGTGTTTAATGCATCCGCTGAGATACTTCATCGGTTATCTTTGAATTATTGTTTGCTTATCGGTCCCCAGTTGCAGCAAGATATTATCGCTATTATGTTGACCTTGCAGAATTTAGTTTTGCCTCGCCTGCTTGCTATAAAAAACTTTTCTAGTTGTGAACTTCACGCATTTGGTGATGCTTCTGAGAAAGGTTATGCCGCTGTTGTTTATTTTGTGTTCAAAACCGCATCTGGATTTCCTCAAAGTTTTTTTGTGTTGTCTAAATCGAAAGTTGCCCCTTTGAAAACTTTGTCACTTCCCAGATTGGAATTGTGTGCTTCCGTTCTTACCGCTAAGTTGGCTCATTATGTTTATGACCAATTCATTAGTCTTTTGTTGTTCAAGATGATTCGTTGCTGGTCACATTCCACGGTATTCCTTTCACGGCTTAGTTCTTCCCCGCACTGTTGGAAATTTGTCAGTAATCGAGTTGCTTACATTCAGGAAAAATTTCCTTCTTCGCATTGGTTTTACATCCAATCTTGTGATAACCCCGCTGACTTGGGTTCCCGCGGCACTTTGCCATCAGAGTTATTAGGCAATACACTTTAGTGGAAAGGCCCACAATTGTTGATTACCGCTTGTTTGCCACATGCTTGCTCAGACTCAAGCATGTCACCGCTAGTTATGACTGAAGCTCGTATAGTGGCGCTTCAAGTCACCGCTTCAGCAAATTTATTTGGTACTTTGTTAGAAGAACATTCTTCTATTAATCGCATTACCCGTATTATAGCTCATATTTGTCGCTTTGTTGATAACGCTCGTAATCCAGACTGTAGGGGCTGTGGATCATTTTTGGCTGCTGAGTTATATCAGGCTCAGCTTCGCATTGTTCGATATGTTCAAGATCAATATTTTTCTAAAGAGATTTCCCTTCTTCGAGAACGAAAACTTTTGCCCAAATCGCTTCGTAAACTTTCGCCGTTTCTTGATGAACAGGGAACTCTTAGAGTTGGTAGTAGATTGGCTAATGCTCCATTGCCGTTTGACACTAAATATCCCGCACTGCTACCAAGTAAAAGTCGTTTGACTAATCTAATTGTCGAAGATTGTCATGTCACCAATCTTCACGCAGGAATCCAAACCGTTCAATTTCTTTTGCAGCAACGATTTTGGATTCTATCCGCAAAGAAAGTAATTCGTAGTGTCATTTCTAAATGTGTTTCTTGTTGGAAGCTTTATCCTTCTGCTTACCAACCCTTCATGGGAATTTTGCCCATTTCCAGCGTTTCACAATTGAAACCATTTTCTCATGTTGGAGTAGATTTTGCTGGTTCCTTCACTATAACTATGGCTAAAACTAGAGAGTCGAAAACTATAAAAGCTTATCTGTGCCTGTTTAAGTGATTTGCAACGAAAGCTGTTCATCTAGAACTCGTATCAGATTTGTCTGCTGATGCGTTCTTGGCACCTTTGCGACCATTCATTGCACGTCGTGGTCGATGTAGCCATATCTATAGTGATTGTGGTACTAATTTTGTGTGTGCTCACAAGCAGATCTTGAAAGCTTTTAGACCTACTGCTGCACGAGAAACCGTTTCTTGGCATTTCAATCCCCCTTCGACTCCTCACTTTACAGGACTATGGGAGAGCGGAATTAAATCCATTAAAGCTCATTTAAGGCGTGTCGTTGGAGTTCAAATCCTAACATACGAAGAACTTTCTACTGTAGTTGCACAGGTCGAAGCAGTTTTAAACTCGCGACCTATAACCCCTTGTAGCAACGATCCAGCGGATTTTACCGCCTTGAGTCCTGGAATGTTTCTTACAATGGAACCTTTAACAGCACCTCTTGAATCTGTCTTATCTGTCCCATCTAATCGTCTCAACAGATAGCAGTTACTGCGTCGATTGCATCAGGCATTCTGGAAACGTTGGTCGCCAGAATATTTACATAACTCTTCATCAACGGAGCAAATGGACTGATCCCTCGGAGGTTGTTAAGCCATGTACTCTTGTTATTTTGAAGCAAGACATTAGGGCGCATTATTGATTTACATCCTGGACGTGATGGTATCGTACGCGTTGCTACAGTTAGAACTGCAAGTGGTACTTTGAAGCGACCTCTTCTAAAGCTCTGTCCACTGCCAGTGGACCCTTAGTTTTGAAATTAGTAATTCAAGGCTGGCGGAATGTTGCGTTTCCGCAATTTGTTTAGTGTATTGTTTAAATTTGATTGAATTACTTCATTGATTTTTAAACTTCTGCACCTTTTCCAAAACCTTCTGTTTTTTGCGTGTAAAATATAGACAGTATTCGTGATTAGTGTATTGACTTCCAAGCTATTTGGACGCTTTTTTGATTCCGTCTTATGACGACCGCTTTTTGTTGTTATTGTGTTACGATTTCGCGAGTTATAGTTCCGATCGTAACAACCGCTAAACCGCTTTCATTTTGTTTCTTTTGTGTTTACAAAAGCGCATCATTTGTTGTTAAACCCGCATTTTTGTTTGCTCAATCAATTAACATTACGTCGCTATATTTTGTGTAACGTGTTGTCCAGATGAAGCTCTAAAATCAGTTCGTGCTGTTGCGGGGCTAGCCTCTGAAGAAACAAGTACCAAGAAAACACCACCTGCAGAGCTTCGACGTAAAATGTCAGTGATTAACTTTTATTTGGTGATTCATTTACGCGACGGCTCGTGTTTTATTGATTGTTCCGCTATAGGTCCTTCGTCAATTACATACTTACATTGAACCAGCATTGAACTAAAACCGCAACATCTAATTCATAAATTTTTTTTTTGGATATTATATGTAATGTGCCATCGAAGACATTAGAATAATGTTATACTTTTGTTTTATGAATCAATTTATAAACTTGCATGCAGTCTTCATTATTAATGCATCCATCAATTTTTTAATGGTTAGATTTTCTACAAGGTCAGAATTGTTAGGATGGGGAAACCGATGAGAAAGCTGCAACAAAACTACGACCGTGAAGGTCGTTCACATAATACGTTCTGAGGGGAGAAAGAAAGAATAACGCATCGTTAGCCTCCACGGTTTACTTCTCAGAAATTAAGTTAATTAACTCTCCGGTATCAAAGTAATGAGACTTATGATGTCGGCACACCGGCATTCTTGGTGTACTTTTGCAGTATTAATGGGAAAAACTGAAGTGTCCCTAATCGACTGAATGTCACGAAAAAGCGAAGGAAAATAATGAGAAATACTACAGAATATTGAGGGCATTTACATTTGAATATCGAAAGTCAACGTTAGATTTACGGTATTTAGATTTTCAAAGGAATTTAAGTTTATTCTACAGGGACAATACTGGAATCAGGGATTTGTAAAGAATTTGTCGTCATATTAAATGTTAATGTTGGGATATGAACTATATAATATCATATGCAGGGTGTAACTCAATGTGCATATAGTTTGGCAGAGTACTTGTCAATATTAACTACAAAGGATTAACAATCATGTATTTATCTTATATAGTCAAACATGTCAATTATTAAGTTTTTCTTAAATTTCAATACATGTGGCAACATTGTACGTGTACGTCCCGAAAATATTACACTAAAACGTAGAATTTTCTAAATGGAGAAGGAATAAGTATTGTAAAGCAAGCATATTGCAAGTTTTGATAGCGATAGTAGAAGTCTTCTTTCATTTGATTTAATATTACGGTGTATTTTGTTTCGCAAGTTTCTTCTCCAAAAAATACACATTTCACATTTGCTTCACTCATTATTGTAGTATATATGAAATTAAATTTACTAAATGTTTTAAAACATAACCAACAAACAAAAACGAACACGTCTTTGTGATCCGCTCGGATAGCATCATGGCCACAGACGGTGCGTGAGAATGATTGATAAAGAAAGAGCGAGAAGGAAAGAGGTGCGGAGTGGGAAATACACAGCAGCCACCAGCTGTACTCTCCACACTTTGTTGATGATTTTAGCTACATGGCCCCATTAAAAATGTTAGATTATATTTTTTCCGTGACCCTTAATTGATTTCCTTAAAAAAAAGAGTAATAACGCTTGATTATTTCGAGGTGATTTGTGATTCGGCTGTTTCCTTATGTCACGCTCAAATCGTCGGCTTATTGACACTTTTCTCCATGTACTTAACTTACTTTGTCCAAATCTGACTCGAGTTTTTTTGAGGATCAATTTTTTTTACTAATCTGGTAGACTGCCCTTAACTACGTCCCTATATTAAGGGTTCATATGTGATAGGGGTACATTACAAACCATAAACTTTTTGACATGTCATATAATACTTTTTTATTTATAATAAATAAACCTATTACGTATGAATACATCTGCACTGCATTTTGTTACACCCTGTAAGTCCATATATGTGTTGGGGTGTCCATATTTTTTAAAGTTTTAATTTTCTAGCAAATGGACCATAATTTTGTTCATTTGGTTCTAAAATACTCGAAAATAAATTTTTACTTTATTTTGAGCATTACACGATAACAATTTAATAGAAGTTGCCTCACAGGTCACTCGGGTACTAGATCTATTTGTCATTTGTTCGGGGACTGTTGAGTAATTAACGTGTATTGTTTTATTTTCAAAAGATGTCAGCGAAACTGAGAAGCACCAAAAAAATAGTTTATTGGTTGGTGAGGTAAATCATCAAATAACCGGTGCAAACATCCCTCTACTTTTCAAGTTCTAGCAGTTTTATTATCGAAGTTAAATTAACTGTTAGTGAAAGAGCGAATCTAGTGATTCGAGAGTGTATTTCTAAAGCTTTTTATAAGTGTATAATAATCAATGACTACTAATATAAATGAACCTGTCACTTCCATATACGATCGAAAGAAGAATGTGTTGAAACATGAGATAAAAATAGAAAGAGACACAGATATATTTGTTTACAAATATTCCGGCTCCAACAGTGACGTCCCGTCAGCATTATATTAAACGTTCATTCCTTGAAGTCTACCAACTTCAGACTGACATTAAATGTTCATGTTGTTCAGTATCAAAATAATACAAAGTCGAATGAGCAAAGCGTAAACACGTGCGAAACTAGCTCCGAAAGAATTATTTTATTTCGAAAGTATTCCACAGTGAAGAAAGTCGAAGCAAACATCATAAACGTGTTTAGAAATTTATTGTTGAAACGTATTAGAAACATGCCGCCAACTAGAAGCCATCAAGAAAAAATGAATTAAAAGACCTTATCAAAGACTAAATCAAAGAACTGTTTAGTGATGAATTATTTGTCCGGTCGATTTTTAATGCTATCTACAAAAAAATCGACAGCCATGTAGCAGAAACAAATAGCAAGATAAAAACTCTCGAGCTGAAAGTAAACATACTAGAGAAAAAAATTGACGATTTGATGCAGGCGGACAAAACAAACTATTTATGCATTTATGGAATTCCAGAAGAAAACAATGAACATTTGAGCAATAAGATTGTAGGCACTTTCCACGGAACAGGCTTAGAAGCCATTGCACAAAGAATTAGAACATCACACCGAGTTGGTAAAAAATTACATAGTGAAAACCTTGTCCAGTGATTATAAAGTTTAATATTTTGGAAGACAAGAAGACCGATATGAAAAATTGCACACAGTTTAAAAACAATCGCTTATTTATCTGTGAAGATTTAACAAAAGTGAAGTTAGATTTGTTAAACGCCGCAAAAAAAAACTAGGAAAAATGAAGGTATGTACAGTAAATGGTTCAGTCCACACCAAGATGGACAACAAAATTATAAAAATCAGTAATTTGCGTCAACTCCAAGAATTAGAATCTAAATAATTTTTCGTACTACGAAATGCCATTCTAAAACTATTAAAAATTATAAATAATGTAATAAAAGTAAATTATTTAATAAAAGTAAATAATGTAATAAAAGTAAATTTTTTGATTTAACTCTGACAACTCTGACTGTAAAAATATATACTATATATTTTTTATTTTCTTCTCCTTCACTGTAAATAGTACATTTAAATTTTAGTGAGTCCTACGTTTCTTGCAAAAAATGAACAATGTTCTTACTAATTTTAGTGAGGGGGAGATTGAGGCAGAGGAATTCGATTACATAAACGATGAATTTTTAAATTAGCTCATTACCTCGTTTTAATGTTAGAAGTTTGCAAAAAAATTTTGATGAACTCTTAGTGTATCTAGAAAGTTGTAAATATGAAAACATTGATGTGATAGTATTGTCGGAGACAAGCAAAATTCCAGAGGTAAGTTGTTTTAAAATCATGGGTTTTAATATTATCTATAATGAATCTTATCAAAATCAGAATGACGGTATGGTGGTATATTTAAAAGATGATTTACACGTCATTAATCTGCATACTGTAGTATTAACGGAAACGAAACTTTTGCGTATTGAGATATCGCTGGCAAACTTTGCGTTTGGCTTAACGGCGTCTTATAGATTGCCCTCGACAAATGGTTCACTTTTTATAGAAGAACTAGAGAATCATTTGTTAAATATCCATAGACAAAAAACGGAAATTATAGGCGACATTAACATTAACCTTCAAAATAAAGATGTAGATAATATTGTAAATAACTATTTTTGTATGCTAAATGGACAAGGCTTTGTTTCTTACATCAATGCTTTTACCAGGGTGCAAGCGGGTAGTAAATCCATCATTGACCACATTTTTGTGAATAATAAACATGAAAGTATGAAGATGAAATCTTTTATAATTAAAACAACTTTAAGTGATCATTACACTACGTTTTTATCGATTAATTTACATAACTCTTACAAAAGTATTACTCCGGCACAAAGTTACGATATAATAGATTACAAAAATATTAACTTAGCTTTACAGTCTGAAACCTGGAACGAAGTTATTGAAGAACACGATGTAAATAAAAGTTATTATAGATTCATTCGAAAAATAAATTTTTATATCACTCAAAACACAATTACTAAAAAGGTAAATAAACATAGACGTAAACTAAAACCCTGGATCACCCAAGGACTCGTTATATCAATAAACAATAGGGACAAACTGAAAAAACGACTAACAGCGGATTTTATTCAAGAGAAATCTAATTCATACAAAGTCTACAGAAACAAATTAAATTCATTAATTAAGTTACAAAAAAACAATGATTATAAAAACAAAATAAATTTAGCTAAAAAAAAATTATAAAAAAGTTTGGCAAATAATAAACGAAGTCTCAAACAATCAAAAACAAAAAAATACAGAGAAATATGATATAGATTGTCCTTTGGGCACAAAATTATTCAACGATATTGAAATAGCGACTTCTTTCAATTTGTTTTTTACAAAAATAGGTAAAAAAATGTCGGAAAGTATTAATAAGGTAACTAATGTTAATAATAAAGTGATCACAAGAAAAGATTCCATGTTTTTGACTCCGATCACCAAAGACGAATTAGTTATTGCTATTAATAACTTAAAAAGTAACGCAGCACCAGATCCAGACAATATATCAAGTAGATTTATTAAAACTTGTCATAAATATTTATTAAATCCATTAATGTATATAATAAATTTAGCCTTTGATAGTGGTATTACACCAACAGAATTTAAAAATTCTATTACCAAACCTATATTTAAATCCGGAGGTAAAAAGGAACTAACAAATTACAGACCTATAACTATAATAAACAATTTTGCAAAAAATTTTGAATTGTGTCCAAAAAATAGATTATTAAACTATTTAACAAAAAACAAGATACTTAATCCTAATCAGTATGGATTTCAAAAGAATATTTCCACTGAAGATGCAATCCTGTCCCTAACAAAAGATATTTTAATAAATATGGATGCTGGTAAAAGTGTCTAGCAGTGTTTCTCGATCTAGCGAAAGCATTCGATACAGTAAATCATGAGCTGCTCCTTATACGAATGGAAAAAATTGGTGTCCGAGGAAACGTTCTTAAGATTTTCCAAAGCTACCTATCGAATAGATTTCAAGTAGTAAAAATAAATGATACGATTAGCCATCCATTACTTGTTAACATGGGCGTTCCACAAGGAACAATATTAGGCCGGATTTTATTTCTTCTGTATATAAATTCATTAGGTTGCCTTTCATTAAATGGGAAAATTATATCTTACGCTGACGATACAGTAGTTTTATTTGAAAGTGAAACTTGGAAGGATGTTTACGAAAAAGCAGAACTTGGAATGCAAACTCTTAAAAGTTGGCTACATGTAAGTATTTTAAGTTTAAACCTATCTAAGACCAGGTTTATTACGTTTTCTATAGACAGTGTAGATCAGCCGGATAACGAAAAAATCAAAATTCATGAAAACTCATGTAAAAAATTGTTCATGTAAATATATAAACAAAACGACAAATATTAAATATCTTGGGGTCATAGATGATCAGCACCTAAAGTGGAAAGAACATGTAAACTCCTTGTCAACCAGATTGAGAACGCTAATCCCTAAGTTTTATCATCTCAGAAATATCTTAGACCGGAAAAATATGATAATAGTTTATAATGCTTTGGCCGAGTCGATCCTAAGGTATTGCATCAGCGTATGGGATGGTTGTTATAGTACTACATTGTTGTGTCTTAACATATTACATAGAACTATTTTAAAAATTATATTACAAATTTATTGATGGAAGAATCAAACACTTTAACTATTCCCCAATTGTATATACTTCAATGTCTAGTATTTATATTAAAAAACATCACTTTGAGCTTCAATTACCGAATATCCTTACAAGAAGCACTGCTACAGAGCAACTCATAACGCCACTATTTAAAAAACGTCACACACAAAGAAGTATATGGTATTTTGGACCAAAATTTTTTAACTCTTTACACTCTCACATTAAAACGGTGGGGTCCTTAAACAAATTTAAAAACGAACTTAAAGCTTTTATTAAAAGTCATGACTCCGAATTTCACAAATATTTATTAACAACTTTTATTCAAGATTAAAGTAAAAAATTTTTGACACTTTCTAGTTTTTGGGTTTAGGAGTCTGCCAGTCTAGTTTGGTATTTTGTATTCTTAGTAGCTTCGCTCACTGACAAATTTCTCGCCTTTCTCCTCTTTCACATGCCATTAATTTAGTGAATATTGTTTAACATTGTTAATACATTATTACAAATATGGTTGGTCTGTGTGGACTTGATCACTTATATACAAAACAAGCATTTCATGCTTAGGTGTTGAAGTGAACGTTTCTGTCCTGCGGATAAACCATAAAGTGAAATATTTTCCAATTATATAATTACTTATTGATATGTATATGTGCCATTATAATTGTAGTATTAATTGTAATAGTAACTGTAACTGAACAAATTGGATAAATTGAATTGAATATAATCCAAAAATTACAAGTATGTTTAAAATCTTTAAAATATACACAATAACAAAACCTATTTTATGGCTTAATAACCAACATGTAATATTCATTATCAAAAGATTCATTTATGCTTGAAAAATATAGTTTAATTTACAACTTAAATGACGTTTTATAAAACCAGTTGTACGTTTATGATTTGACACTTACCGCTGGAAAAGTGGAAAGATAATACGGTAAATGAATATGCCGATTTCTTGCATATAAAATACTGTAATACCATTTTATTATTAATTTTTTACACTTCAAGAAGATAATCACTGATCTTCAACACCAAAAACACTTCAAATAATATTAATCTCGACATTACCCTCAAAATCACAATCTAAACAAACACAAAAGTTTTGTCGAGAGATGCAATAAATAGAAAATGATTACACAAGCTGCGACGATTTTCCAAATTGAAAATAAAAAAGGACAACATTTTCTCATACGAACAAAGAAAGCTGTGCAATATTTCTGAGAAGGAAGACAGGAAGGACACAGCAGAGAAACTGGAAGAAGGGAAAATGTTCTCGACTCAGATAAATGCCTTCACAGACAATCAACCTACTAACTCTAGAGAAAACGTTAGGCCGTTACTTACCACGTCTCAATCTGTATGTTCTGTAACATTACATAAAGAGGAAGAAAAGATTTGACCAGCTAAATGTAAATTCATTCGACGGCTATGGTACTATAAAAAAAATCGTATAATCATCGTGTGATAATGAAGTTGATAAACAGTCCAAGGCGAGTATCGTAGCATACTTAGAAACAGAAAAAGGTCACGGCAGTTACCTGTGCCAATATTCGATTCGCGGAATCAAACCGTTTGAAATATTGGCAACTGGTGTCTACTTACAAACCTTATGTTTTTATTATTTTGGGAAAACATATGTTCCGTCGAAAAAAGAATTATCTGCCTCTTTTTTGGGGAGTTGATTAGTAATTTAATTTTGTATATTTTGTTAATTTATTTTTTTTAGTTTAGGGAATTTCTTGAGAGATTTTGTGTCCAAAAATCCAATTATACGATTAATAGTTAATGTCAGGTTCCTGGAAAAAAATTTCGAAATTAAAGCAGTAATTTTCGCAGCTGAGAGACCTGATAGGTTAATAAAAACAGTTCTTATATCGCTGGAACATATTGAAATGTATCCCAACTGTAGAGAACTTTAAAGAGAAAGTTCCCGAAATAATTAATTTATTTTTTAATTATTTAAGGCATTACTTAAATTTACTTTGACTATTTCAAGGAGTTATTAAAAAATATTTATTTAGCAAACGAAGAATACGAAAATTCGAAATGAATTCTGACAACATCTTTAGATCGTACGCTTCTAATTGAGAAATATTGATTATCGATACACTTGTTATTTCCGGGAAGGTTGAAGTTCAGAGCGTGTGCTTGATGATACAGTGTGGTTCTCTTTTCTGATAATCATTTTACACAGATAACTTAGAGTAAAATTCCACCTTAATGGCTGTACAATGAACAGAGTAGGATAGTAGTTATATTCCAAAATCTTGTAAAAGAGGGAAATTATGGAAGACGCCCGGCATTGGACACAGAACAAAACTTTTGGTTCCTGTGGAGTAAATCTTGTCTCGTGACTGATTTCAAATACGACAGTCTGCAATAAGCTGAGCAATATGGAACTTAATTAACTGAACAATATGTAATAACAAAATTAAAGATAACAATTTTGACATCTGCACACTACAGAAACAAAACATTTTAATAAATATATTAACCAAGTAGAACACAAAGTAAAAAAATGGAAATAATAAAGGGTGCTCATTCTGTACAAATTAATTGCATATCTTGTATATGTTTGAAGTAGGGATGTAACGAATATTCGCGAGTTTTTTAATATTCGGATTCGCGGTTATACATGCAAATTCGAAATGAAAATCGAACAATAGTTTAAAAATTACAATGGAGAATTGATTATTTGAGGTTAATTATGATGTTACTCATTAGGTACATTGCAAACTGCTTACTGTATAGCTTACTTGTCAATTTAAAGGTTAATTAAGTACCAGTAGGTATTTACTTGTACTTGCAATGTGAAATAATAGTTGTATGATGACATAAATTTATTTATAAGTTTGATGAAAAATACACTAGTTGTGTGTCAACTACATATTTTCATTTTTTCTTGAATCCGCACATGTAGCTGTAATTAAGCAACAATTTAATTGCTAAATGAAATTAAGCAAGTTATGTCTTTTTAATAAGATGAATAGGATTTTACAGCAAAATGAATTTCAAGATCTAGGAGTTTCAGGGAAAACTAACACACAAAGACTCGAAATTGGGAGTCATACTGTATATAACGCCGTTTCCTTGTGATTTATAGGATAAAGAATTCCTAGGTTAACTAAAACATAACAAAGAAATTGTGATACAATCTTTTAGAGATTCAATCAGTTGAGGGGAATGCAACTGATATAGAGTCTCGACTAGAAGCGTTCAATGGATTGAAAAATCTCGAAAAGATAGTGTTATATAAGGTTGTCCAAGAAATTACGTTTTATAACACTTTTATTTGTGGACTGATTTTAAATAAATATGGCTTTAATCAGTTTTAAAAACAAAATTTGGGACATATCTAAAGTTTGCCCAACTTTAAAACATGCTGGTACTTTCTTGGGTCACTCTGTCTAGGTTTAAAAAATAAGATTTTGAAAGCTTGAATATTTCTTAATACAACTCAAGGTCGCTCTTAAGAATCTGTCAAAAAATTACTGTCCTATTACACTATACAGGTATGTATGTTTTAATCTCCTGATGAGAAAACTTGCTTCGTTGTGTACCGCTGCTATTTCGAATTATTGACAGCTGCGACAATGCTGCAAGCTAATGACGATAATTTTTTTTATTGAAACCTTAATTTTGAAAGGATATAGGGTGAGTCAAATCCTGCTACAATTTCATAATGGTTGATATAATTAAATACCGCAATAATTTTTTTCGAGTTTAGCCTGATTCCTTGCTTAATAAAAATCAAATCAACTTTATAATTTCTTAATAGTTCCGCAGACACCATTACAAAGTTACTGAACTTGTCCCTTTCTCTAAAGAAACGGTTTATGGTGTTTCACGTTTTTTTTTGTTTTCTTGTGGATCTCCCATATCTAAACTTTTTAAAAAAGTTTCGGCACCTTTATTGGGTCCTAGCTTTAACTGCAGGATCATGTTTAAATTTGACAAATTGTGGAAGGCTCAGACAAGGGTATAATTTTTGATTAAACCAAAATAAGTAGATTTCATTATTTCTGTTGTAAAATGAATGGTCGTCAATGGATGACCAAAATGTGTGTTTGTAATTGCTTACTTTTGGCAGCATATTTAAAAATCTGATATTCGTATTCGTATTCGTAGTCGCAAATATTGGAAGAGAAAATTCGCATTCGCAATTGTATTCAAGAATGTCGAAATCGGACATACGTTATATCCCTAGTTTGAAGTCGGTAGCAAGAAAATCTAAAATCCTGCATTGCTTACTTATCTACAAGTTTTTCATACTTTTTTGTAGCTTGGCACCGACTTCAAAAATGTACGAGATACAGAGTTAACTAATTTGTGCAGAATGAGTACCTTTTATTGTGTACATTTTTTTATTTTATGTTTTGTCAATTATTTTAAATTTTTCAGTTGTTTTTAACTAGTGTAGTTTTTATTTTTAATATATAAATATGTTTAATCAATCCACGCAAAAAATACAAGCCAACTGATTGAAACTCTCCTATAATTATTTATGTATTTAGTACTAAATTTATATTTGATCGAGAAATTAATATCGAAACCTAGGAGTTTCAGTAAAAGCTTTTTCAAATCGAGAGTCGTACTGTGTGTAACACCGTTTCCCTGTGATTTCTAAGATAAAAATTACACGACAAAAATTGAAGATTAATTTAAACCTATAAAAGAAATTATGATGTAATCTTTTGGAGATTTGTCAACCCATTGAACGCAAGAAATTCATTTTGCGATAAAATATAAATTCAGTTATATATTAAATACAAAAATAGGTATTCCAGATTTCAATCAGAGGGGTGCGCAGCTTATGAAGGTTCTAGACTAGATATTGTCTTGCGTAAAACACAATAAGAATATCCGGCATAGAACACATAATGATATAGAAAAAAAAAGGAGTGAGAGTAAGCCGATTTGAAATCAGTAGAACGTAACAAGAATACTGGTTAGACATACAGACAGGTAACTCAAATACGTAAAGAAACTATACATAGTTGAAATGTTATACGACATACTGAAAGAAGAAAGGGAGGAAGAAGTAGCATTGGAAATACTCAAATGCTGCAAAGCTTTGGCATACGCAATGACATCACATACAAATTTGTAGCATTTGGCTAAATAAATCAACACAAATTAAGTACTCATACTATCAGCAAAGTAATATTAATCACAGAATTCCTAAGGAAATGAAAAATCGATTTTTTTATCTTGTCAAGGTGAAAATAAAATGCTTAGACAATCCCAGAAACAGTAGATAGGTAGATGCAAACGTGCTATAAAGAATAAAAATATCAAACAAGAAAGCTAGGTCAAAAAAGAAATCCCAGTGATTTTGATTCGAAGAAGTAGAATCTGAAGCCAAAAGCAAACAGTAATAAGTTTTTTTTTTAAATATAAACTGACTTCCAAGCAGAACTAAAAAGTAGAAAATAATTAACAAAACAACACTAGACAATAAATAGCACATTCACTGTTGCTAGGTACTTATACACAAAGTTAACCAACAAAATTTACAACATTTCTTGTTTGGTGGTGCTGAACTCTCAATATTATTCTCGAAACTACTGTTAAAACCTATAGATGGGGTAATGGAAATGCTGTGGAACCTTTGGTATGTCACAAATGTAAAAACACAGTTATACACCCTAACACCAAACCTTTATTTAACATTCAACGTCGTTTCAACAACTCTAAGTTTTCATTATCAAGGAGTAAACCAAACTCCATGAGTTGTTGAAACGGTGTTGAGTGTTAAAATAAAGGTTTAGTGTTAGGGTGCAAAACTGTGTTTTTACATATACATGGAGTAAACAACAAGTATTAACTCCTATAAGGTCTTTTAACTTTGCCAATTAAATAAATTCCAAATTTATGTACAATTAAAAAGTAAATATCAAACTATCATATTAAATAATTCTTGGAAATAAAACACATCCCATACAAACTGTCTTGTAAAGAAATCGTAATTAAAAATAAACGGTGTCAGTATTATCATACTGTATTTTATTAATATAGAATATTTCAATCTCCCTTGTAAATATTTGTTATGAGGTAAATCTGTAACAAGAAATATTAATATCTACGAAAGCTGTTTCAGTATGAAAAGTTAATTGAAACACCATATTTTCTTTAGTTTTCCGAGATGTAACAAGAAAATAAACAAGTTGGCTATTCATGCCATTTAGAGAACTCATAAAGCGGTCGCCTTCTTTTCTAGATTACAAAATGTCGCCCAAGCTGGCAAATTTAATAAATATTAATTCTCCAGGATGTGTTTCTATTTTACACGACCTTCGAACTTGTACAGTCT
Source organism: Octodonta nipae (assembly GCA_034190945.1). Lineage (NCBI taxonomy): Eukaryota > Metazoa > Arthropoda > Insecta > Coleoptera > Chrysomelidae > Octodonta > Octodonta nipae. The sequence goes on along the minus strand of CM067216.1, from coordinate 93,521,841 downwards.
CAGGAAAATACTTTAGGACAAGTTCTGAAAAACCTATTATTTTCAGTTTTGGAAAGCTTTCAGAATAAGTATTATTATTCCTTCTTCATTTCAACTAAAAAACTACATAAAAATCAAATAAGAATCATCATAATTTATGTTAAATTAAAACTTAACGAATTCGAGTTTAGTGAAACTAACATGACCAGAGGAAAAAGTGAATTTGTTAAATAAATTATGAAATAAAAAATGAAAATCAAGACTATGAACATCATCCGTTTACAAGCCATAAATCAGTAAATGAATCTAATAAATCCGGTTCTTAATTCGTTAACGATTTTCACATGAAACAGAGAAGTTTCATTGGGTACTTTGAAGTCGAAGCTCCAATACTAATGAAAATATATTGGGACTTTGGGGATTTAATCGAATCAGCCAAATTGTAGCACTTTTTATCTCTCATATCTTACGAAAGGCTCAATTTAGAACTTGTTTATGTTTTGCTAGTCATGAAAGCACAACTCAATTTCACTAAATAAACTATTTGCAATAAATATTTACAGTAGGTAGTTAACGAAATCTCAGACTTCGTTATCAGCTGTTTCACTGTTTCCCTATCTCCTTCACTAGTGCTGTAGGGCCACATATTTAAACCATCTAAGTTATTTTCGATTGTTTGCGTTCTATCTAGTATAGGACTGTATAAATGTTTTTTTAGCAGCGCAAATTTAAATGTTATATTTAATCAAAATAATAGAAGTGAAAAGCAGCAACACTCTGTTTATGAGCAAAATATTTTCAATGTTATGACCAGTTTGCCCTTTGGATATCTATTGTGTGTCGTTTATGCCTTTCAACATTTGATTGATTGATGATCCTGTTTAATTCTTATACTTTATGGCAAACTGAGTTTAAGACCATGTGTTTTTAGATTTGCCGTGGGGATCTTAGAGTATGAATCATGTGTTGTGCCTGCGGTTCCTTTTAACTTATGAGACCAAGTTTCGAGAAGCCAATTTCGCCGCAGGGAGCAGGATGATATAGAATCTAGAGTATAAATCCATTTAAGGCTACTTTTCGGTTTACTTTGGTAACAGAACGGCTTAATTGTTGAGTGGGACATCACCCTGAGCAATTGTTACACCAGACAACACCTTATTCACATCTTCGTCGTTCCCGATGGCGTAACTGTAAACCAGCAAGGTTCGACCGTGATTTTGCCTACCCGTTAACTTTGCCACTATTTCCACTGCCAAACATATTGCTTGGTTACGAATTAAACACCAAAAATCGAGACACTACGATAATGTCGACAACAACACTGCTTTAAGTGTGCGATTCGACATGAACAACTATTGAATCGATGACAATTTCACCACTAATGTTTTTGGCAGGTATCACGTTGGTTTGAGTTTGGCTAGCAGAAAAAAAGGAGAGGGTAGTTGACGAGAAATGCCCTCGGGGTATTTGTTGTTAGACAAATTATTAGAGGACAGAAGGGAAACTGATGTGGGGTTATTGTGTAATAAATTCTGGGATATCTAGGTTGGTGGTTCAGAGATAGGTATGGAAGGGGTCGTGCGGCTAAGTTTATCGGGTAGAATACGTTGTTATTGACTGTATTAGATGTTATTTTAGGTGAAAAGGTAAGGAAAAGATGTCAGGATCCTAGGATATTCAATGGAGAGGAGAAGTATATGATTACCATAATTAGGAGTTGAGGAAACGGGAGCAGAAAACGGGAAGTACAGCCGCTAGCTGACCGTCTAAAGAATGGCTGCATTTTCCACTTCTGAATTGTATTCTGGTTTTTAGTGATGACTAGAACAACCTGTAATATAGGCGTTGATGGTTGGAAGGTATTTCTTATTGTTAAAGGAATTTGCACAGGGGCATTGCTGTTCAAAAGTACTTTCTGTCATTGTACCTAAGTAATAACAAATAAGATGGGGAGGATGTTGTCCTAACAACTAGTTGTAACATAAAATTGGAGGAAGTTTCACAGGAATGTAAATAAATCATGGTATAATATTTTAAGATTGAAAACACTCAAATAACAAGATAATGTTAATTAGTAGTTTATAATTATAATAAGGGGAGTAAGTGGGGGAAACCCACTTACGATTAAATACTCTAATACTAATAAGATTATAAGAGAATCTAACTGTGTTTAATCCGTAAAGGGTAATATTCTCAACTAGTGTATATATTCATAAAATTATTGTACATGCATTTGTAAGAGGACTGAGAAAGAAAAACACGTGATATGTAAACCCGCTATGTTTAGAGTGGAATAATCTATTGCGACATCCCTTAGCGAACTTGTTTGACTTCTGGCATGCCATTACAAGGATTTGAATGACTAGTCCTCCACATACTTACTATACAATATGAAATTCTATCAATGCCCTATAGAACGAGTGTATACATAACAATGGAGGAGTTACTTATTATTTACTGCTAGAATCATTATTGAAATTTATTCATAAGGTAATCGATTACTACGAATCTCCTAACGTATCTTGTTATAGTAAAATTATCTAAAAATAATTTGTCTTTTGTGGAATAATTCAATTTAATTTTGAAGTCATTATTGTTAATATAAATTTCATTTTTTTTGTATAGAACATATTTCCAAAAATGTTCTAGGAATATTCAAGCTTTAATAAATTATTATCAGCCCTTTCCTCTATTATCGCATTTTCACTAAATCTTGAAATATATATTTTTCAACAATTTGTCTTTGTAATATATTAACAAAGTTTATTTTCCCACACGTAGCTCCCACGTGGACTATTATCTTTTTAACGGACACAAAATGTTAAGATTAACTTATAAATAAATAAGCAGAAATGCAGAATATCCGATCGGCATTCTCAGAGTTTAATTTAATTTGGTGGAAGTGGTATAGAGTTTGTTAGCGAGTTTTCCAATTAATAGGCCAGTTACGTTTGCCTAACTTACTTGAAGTTGCATCTAGTACTTAGTAATTGAATCTTGGGGTTTTACTCGTAAACATCTTGGCAGAAGCAATCACATTGCAACAATTATATCGACTTTCTCTTCTTTATATTTTGATAGTTATACTTTCGGATTCCTACCAGATATTTAAAGAGCTTCCCAATTGAGACCGTGATAAATCATCAAACCCCTACCAATAATTTCTTTGAGCTATACTGGTGTTTCTAACTTTAACCTACAATTTTCATATAGGTATCTGACAACTTATTGTTATTCTATAAAAACTTCTTGACACCCCACCCATGTACAAATAAGGAGTTCCCTGAGCATCTAAAAAGTTTCTGTTAAGTCTAGAAAGTAGAAAGGTATAATACTGTGTTATAATTAGGGCTCTATTTAAGTAAACTTAACTGCACTTTTTGCAACCGCTAACCATCCAATTTAGAAATGAACGTACACTTCCTCAAAACAATAGCTTAGTAGCAACTTGTTACAGTGAACAGTTATCGAATTATCTGATGTATGTCTGAGATTTTACAGTTCCAGTTTGAGAGTTCAATTGGTACATTTTTGAAACTGATATAATATCATATTCCCGTTCTGTAATTATGTGACTGGTCAGGTGTTAATGTCAATATAGGTAATTAATACAAACACGCGTTATTTTGATACGAAAACTATTTTTAACCGACTTCAAAAAGAAGCAGGTTCTCAATTCATCCTTATAAAGGCTTATTAATACTTTTTATATATGTTCAGCCATTAATCGAAACTGGCGCAAGGAATTTTAAAAATGTTTATCCAACTTTTGGTGAAGGCGAACTATCTTTAATTTTTATAATGACTCAAATTGGTGTTTATTATAATTATAAAGTGCATCATATTATGCCATATGACTAAAAATTGTATAACGAATAATCTTTTTAATGAAATGATTCTAAAATGGTCTAGAATAAATATAAATATTTAAAAAAGGAGTTACTGAATCCAATAGTAAACACACTGGTCAGAATAATGAATGTTGTTTAAAAGTAAAATACCGTATATTTCACAATATCGAAACAGTTAATTAGATTTGAATACGGCATCCAATTAAAAAAAGTAACTTAACAAAAACTTTTTTCTACAGCAATGAAATTCTTTTTCGAATTTTTGAAATTGTTGAAAAATATTTATTTCAAGATTTAGTGAAAATGCGATAATAGAGGAAAGGGCTGATAATAATTTATTCCTAGAACATTTTTGGAAATATGTTCTATACAAAAAAAAATTAAATTTGTATTAACAATACTGACTTCAAAATTAAATTGAATTATTTCACAAAAGACAAATATTTTTAGATAATTTTACTATAACAAGATACGTTAGGAGATTCGTAGTAATCGATTACCTTATGAATAAATTTCAATAATGATTCTAGCAGTAAATAATAAGTAGCTCCTCCATTGTTATGTATGCACTCGTTCTATAGGGTATTGATAGAATTTCATATTGTATAGTAAGTATGTGGAGGACTAGTCATTCAAATCCTTGTAATGGCATGCCAGAAGTCAAACAAGTTCGCTAAGGGATGTCGCAATAGATTATTCCACTCTAAACATAGCGGGTTTACATATCACGTGTTTTTCTTCCTCAGTCCTCTTACAAATGCATGTACAATAATTTTATGAATATATACTCTAGTTGAGAATATTACTCTTTACGGATTAAACACAGTTAGATTCTCTTATAATCTTATTAGTATTAGAGGATTTAATCGTAAGTGGGTTTCCCCCACTTACTCCCCTTACTGTAATTATAAACTACTAATTAACATTATCTTGTTATTTGAGTGTTTTCAATCTTAAAATATTATACCATGATTTATTTACATTCCTGTGAAACTTCCTCCAATTTTATGTTACAACTAGTTGTTAGGACAACATCCTCCTCATCTTATTTGTTATTACTTAGGTACAATGACAGAAAGTACTTTTGAACAGCAATGCCCCTGTGCAAATTCCTTTAACAATAAAAAATACCTTCCAACCATCAACGCCTATATTACAGGTTGTTCTAGTCATCACTCAAAAACCAGAATACAATTCAGAAGTGGAAAATGCAGCCATTCTTTAGACGGTTAGCTAGCGGCTGTACTTCCCGTTTTCTGCTCCCTTTTCCTCAACTCCTAATTATGGTAATCGTATACTTCTCCTCTCCATTGAATATTCTAGGATCCTGACATCTTTTCCTTAAGTTTTCACCTAAAATAACCTCTAATGCAGTCAATAACAACCTGTTCTACCCGATAAACACAGCCGCACGACCCCTTCCTTACCGATCTCTGAACCACCAACCTAGATATCCCAGAATTTATTACACAATAACCCCATATCAGTTTCCCTTCTGTCCTCTAATAAATTGTCTGACAACAAATACCCCGAGGGCATTTCTCGTCAACTACCCTCTCCTTTTTTTCTGCTAGCCAAACTCAAACCAACGTGATACCTGCCAAAAACATTAGTGGTGAAATTGTCATAGATACAATAGTTGTTCATGTCGAATCGCACACTTAAAGCAGTGTTGTTGTCGACATTATCGTAGTGTCTCGATTTCTGGTGTTTAATTCGTAACCAAGCAATATGTTTGGCAGTGGAAAAAGTGGCAAAGTTAACGGGTAGGCAAAATCACGGTCGAACCTTGCTGGTTTACAGTTACGCCATCGGGAACGACGAAGATGTGAATAAGGTGTTGTCTGGTGTAACAATTGCTCAGGGTGATGTCCCACTCAACAATTAAGCCGTTCTGTTACCAAAGTAAACCGAAAAGTAGCCTTAAATGGATTTATACTCTAGATTCTATATCATCCTGCTCCCTGCGGCGAAATTGGCTTCTCGAAACTTGGTCTCATAAGTTAAAAGGAACCGCAGGCACAACACATGATTCATACTCTAAGATCCCCACGGCAAATCGAAAAACACATGGTCTTAAACTCAGTTTGCCATAAAGTATAAGAATTAAACAGGATCATCAATCAATCAAATGTTGAAAGGCATAAACGACACACAATAGATATCCAAAGGGCAAACTGGTCATAACATTGAAAATATTTTGCTCATAAAAAGAGTGTTGCTGCTTTTCACTTCTATTATTTTGATTAAATATAACATTTAAATTTGCGCTGCTAAAAAAACATTTATACAGTCCTATACTAGATAGAACGCAAACAATCGAAAATAACTTAGATGGTTTAAATATGTGGCCCTACAGCACTAGTGAAGGAGATAGGGAAACAGTGAAACAGCTGATAACGAAGTCTGAGATTTCGTTAACTATCTACTGTAAATATTTATTGCAAATAGTTTATTTAGTGAAATTGAGTTGTGCTTTCATGACTAGCAAAACATAAACAAGTTCTAAATTGAGCCTCTCGTAAGATATGAGAGATAAAAAGTGCTACAATTTGGCTGATTCGATTAAATCCCCAAAGTCCCAATATATTTTCATTAGTATTGGAGCTTCGACTTCAAAGTACCCAATGAAACTTCTCTGTTTCATGTGACAATCGTTAACGAATTAAGAACCGGATTTATTAGATTCATTTACTGATTTATGGCTTGTAAACGGATGATGTTCATAGTCTTGATTTTCATTTTTTATTTCATAATTTATTTAACAAATTCATTTATCCCCGATAAACATTGTCGCCATCCTCTGGATTCATAATTTTTTTAATATTTCTGATTCTATTTTTTTCCAAGGAAAAGATCTGTTTCAACTAGCCTTCGTTTCTTCATTCACAAAGAACAATTACCGGGACCACAAATTAAGAAAGCACAAATAAATACAAAAAAACAAAAACAAATTAAAATATACAAAATTAGCTTTACTAAAGGCAATAAAATTAACTGCAACAATTAAATACTTTTTTTTATATTAAAATTTAAAAAAAATGAACACACTTTTTATTTGCTATTTACAATATTGTTTCACCAGGCCACTAGCTTCTTCAGAATACAAAGTAGAACTAAATTCTAAAAATGTCTAAAATTTTTACAAAGAAATATAGGGATGCAATTACACAGCTATTAAGAGGATTATTGAACCATTTAGGAGGGACTTATCACTATTAGGAAAGAACAAAAATAACAACTGGGGTGTCTATAAGTTGGCATGTTGTAGTTGCCTTAGTTTCTACCTTGGTTATACGGGAAGATCATTCAAGACAAGATGGGATGAACATACCAAAGCTTTTGACTGTCACAATTATAATAAGTCCACCTTTGCCGACCATTTATTGAATGAAAATCATGTACCTTAGAATACGTTCGAAGTATAACATTTACAACAAAAAAGTAAAAAAAAATTTAGAGTCATTAGAAATTAACAAAAAAAATCACCATACCTCCGAAATGATCAAATCGAAATATTCATTCCCATTACTTAATCTTTTCAATAGAATAAACTCATTACAGGCATAATTTATTCCATTTAAACCCCTCAATTCCAATATTTGTTCTGTCTTAATAGTGATAATTCCCTCCTACCTGTTTCAATAATCCTCTTAATAGCTCTGTAATTGCATCCCTATATTTCTTTGTAATAGTTTTAGACATTTAGCATTTAGTTCTACTTTGTATTCTGAAGAAGCCAGTATCCTGGTGAAACAATATTGTCAATAGCAGATAAATTCAAGTGAAAATTACATGTCTGTTTATTTTAATACAAAACTAAAATGAATTTTCACCAAGTGAAGACAGAAACTATCATCAAGTAAATACTTATTTTCAAGTCAAGACAAATAGTTGGTTATATACATATTTTTTATTTCCACTTGAAAACAAGTATTGAATTGTTTCTGAAAAATATTTTCTGCTTTGTAGATAAGATGCTTTTGAATAGGTTTTTGATATGTGACAAATATTTTTGTCTAATTTTAGTATATAATTAACTCATTTATTGCAGGACTTTAGTCTTATCTCCCTAAAATCTATAAATTAACCTTTAACACATGATATTTGTACACCATCTAATTGAAACGCATAACTGTTTCATAACATAAAGTAACCTCCCTAAATGCATTTCTTTGTACAATTAAAACTTCGTGAGAAATTGTCGTTGGTGCACCATATTAAATTATAATATTTTGCCAATGAATATTCTGCACTTAAGAAACTGCTAAAATTGTTTTCTTTTAAGATTAAATCTTCCGTTCAAACAGCACCAAAGGCTTTAAATTCGCGATTTAATACTCAAAATCCTTATCAATATTTCTGGCAAAGTTTTCATTTCATCCTGTGAAAACGCAAGCTTCGCATTTCGTTGGTAATCCGTCAGAATAAAACGACATGAGATAATCGCACTGTTAAAATAACTTTAGATAATAATGTACGTCATCCTTAACCCTACGAGAAGGCTAATCTGTTAGAACAGATAGTTTGAAAAATTTTATGCATAGAGGCTATTTTACTAAGTGCTCCAATATTCAGTGTAGCAATAACTGCAAACTGGTTCATGTAATACGAATTAAAATATTATTGTAGTTGAGAAATGTTTATTATCTAAAAACAACATCAGTGGGGTAAAAACTAATGGTCAGTTCAACGAACAATTTAAGTTAAATACATCAGAGGTGAAGCTGAATTATGTGTATTGATTGGAAATCGATATGTAGGAACACGGGAAAATACATAGAACCAGCACCGTAAATAATAGTTTTAATAACATCAGTAGACATTGTTGGAGTATTTAAGCAATTCTCCTCGGGAGAAAATGTAACCTCCTAGAGAGCGCGTCTCCAGATGGCAGGGTAATGCCTCTCAGATATAGAGGGAAAAAATCCTTTCCACCAACCTGCAGGTACGCAGTGTCTGAAATCAAATGTCAAGGCAACGGGAAACCACAGTGTTAACATTTTCCAGGATATTGCTATGGCGGGAAAAACAAAAAGGGACTTTCCTAGTGCCGGCAGCTCTTTGATAGTGTGATAGTGATAGCGATTGTTGTCGTACTGAAATGAAACAGGGTCGGCTTTGGGTAAATTTCGTAACAATAGGTCAAAATAGTAAAATCCAATGTGCGGATAGGCAGATGGAATGTCAAAAGCCTTTCTCTTGCTGGAAAATTCGAAAAAAATCTTTTTCAGGAGATTACACGCTTAGCCTTGACTTACAAGTGTATTCATACAGCAGGCCGTCCAGGATTCAGGAACCTGCAGACACAAAGACGGTAAATTCTATTCTCAGAGAGTGATAATGTTGACACACAGCACAGAAACATAGTAAGAATTTGTGTAACATTGGAATTCGAGTAAAATGTCCTTAACTTTGTTCCAATAAACAAATAGTACTTTTACAGTACACGGATCTCCAATTATTATTAATATTTTATCATTGTATGCCTCCACTGCAGAAAATAGTTTGAAAACGAATGTGAAATTCTGTACAATCATTTATAATTGGAAAATTTAATGCTAAATTTAGTAAAGATCGTAAATCAGATTTAGTAGGGAAGAATGGTTTGATAGAAACTTACTTGGTGAGGACCAGGGAATAATTCAGCACATGTAGTATGAACTCAGACATAATATATTGTGTCAGATCAGGAAACCTTAGTCGCCAATGTAAAAATTAAGCTAAAATGGATACAGAAGTGAAGTAGCAAAATAATGTAGTATTTTACTGGACAAGAAAAGTAAAATTAAAAAATGAAAATTTTCATTTTGCAATCACATAAATAAATATAAAGCCATTGACAACGAAGTCAGAATAGACTTTGAAACGTTTGGTACTCCTGCAATATATGTAGTTTTATTTCTATTGTGGTGATATTCCCCAAAAAAACATAAAAGTAAACATAGAGTATGTACTAGAACCTATAAAACAAAGAAAGCAATGCAATGTCAAAATAGAAGAATACAGAAGAAAACAAAGAAATGAAATAAAAAATATACGAGGCACAAAAAAACTACATAGATGTTGAGAAATGGTAAAGTTCGGAAGGAGGTATGGTTCAACATGTACAAAAGAGACGTAAAGTTGCGCTGACATCTATACTATTAAAAAATTGTAAGTTTGTCTGTCTGTTTGTTTGTTTGTTTCTTTGTTTGTTTGTTTCTTTGTTCGGGCATCACGTAAGAACTACTAAACTGATTTTGCTGAATCTTTTTTTCTTGCAAAGCCTATAGTTTGACTTAAAAGCTGGTAGACATTTTATCTCCTTAAATTGACAGAGAACTCAATTGGTTTCACCGCACGCACAAAATATTATATACTAGCATTAGTTTAGCTTTTATTCAAAATTCGGAATGTGCCAATGCAACATGTTTCGATTTAACAAAAATTAACTGATATAACGAGCGTAATTTTGAATGGTGCGAAGTAGAATTAAATTGATTTAAAAAACCTCAAATAAGTTACATTTGGTGTCCTATAAGCAGCTGCATATATAAAATGTGGTTGAAATAAGAGAGTTGAATAAGTTTTACGGGTCTAAAAGAGTTATATTGAGTGGGCCATAAACTGTTCCATATACCAAGTGGTTGAAAAAATGTAGAATATTTATAGTTTGGATACAAAAAGGTGATATGTAAGCAGTTAGGATCTTTGAATTATGTTCATAAGATATTATAGTTATGAAATGGGTTGAAAAAATGTTAGAAGCAGTTGTTTATACAGGCTGTTCGAAATATAAGGCGTGGAACTGTAGTTTACGTTGTTGTTAAAAACTTGTTTTATATCCACAAGCACATGCATATATAGGATGGGTGAAATATATGTCGCGGAATATAATTACAGCAATATAGGTGGGTTTAACAAATATAGAGTGGGCTAGGATTCTAAGGATGCAGGGTAGCAAATATGTAGTTGCATATAAAAGGTTGTTGAAATATAGTGTCGTGTAGAGTTATAAATATACAGAGTGGGTAAAAATGCTAGAAAAATTTTGTTATATAGCAGTTGCAAATATGGAGTACCTGAAACATGGGGCGCAGTAAAGTTATAGTTATACAGTGTGATTCAAACAAGGTTACAAAAACTTGTAAATGAAGGCTGGTTTAAATGAAGTGTGGAGAGAAATTATACTTTATAATGTCGTTGAAAAAATATGAGGAAAAATTGTGAAATAGCATAGTTCATAATAAGTTGCAAAGACAGGATAGTTGAAATATAGGGTGGAGAAGTGTTATGGTTAATTATTTAAAAAATGTTATATTGGTTAACCAATAAGCAGTAGCGTATACAGGATAGTTGTAATACATACAAGGTGATTCAAAAACATGCCGTAAAAAATGTTATATATGGTGCCCAATAAGCAGTTGCGGTTTTGGTGAAATATATTGGGCATTGATGGATTTATAGTTATACAGGGTGGTACAAAAAATGTTATTTTGGGTGGTCTATAAGTAGTAGGATATACAAGGTTGTTGAAATAGCGGGTGGAGTAGAATTATAGTTAAACAGGTTGCATATATTATTTTGTAGAATAGAGCATGAGCTGTTGCATCTATATAATATTTGAAACATGGATCGAAGTAAAATTATAGTTCATATAGTGTGATTAAAACAATGTTAGAAACAGCTGCATATAAGGGGTGGTTGAAATACAGGGTTGAGACAAATTATACTTTCAAGGGTGGTTCAAAAATAGTTATATAGCGTAGTGCATAATCAGTTGTATATATAAAATAGTGAGTGGACCAGAGTTATAGTTAAGTGTTTAAAAAATGTTATATTTGGTGGCCCTTAAGCAAATGCACAACAGGGTGGTTGAAATATTTTGTAGAGTAAAGTTAGGGTTATACAGGGTGGTTCAAAAATAAGTGGTAATGTTTGAAAAATTGGCAGCAGTTTATACAGGATGGTTTAAATGTAGACGGAAGTAGATTTAGTTATACAACGTGGTTAAAAAAATGTTGAATAAAATTGTTATATAGGGTGGCCAATAAAAAGTTGCAGTTTAGGTGAGTGATTAAATAAAAGTTTGGTGTTAAAGTTGAAGAATGATCGCACAGACCGAGTAGACGTGTAGTTTTGCGTTCTGGCTAAAACAATTATTTTACAAGGTTCAGTTACGCATAAGATCAGTGAATTTAGGCAAGTGAGTGCTCAAGGAGTTAATTACTCGGCTAGTGAAAAAAAAATTGCCAAATTGTGAATACGAAAAACAAGTTGTAATATTTTTATTCTGATTGTAAACAATTTTAAAATGGTATTTACGGAACGACAAAGAAATGAACTATCAAGTATCGTAAAAAACGCTGCACAAAAAGCAGTAACCGAAATACTTTCAGACGATACATTTTTAAACATCGTAGCAAAAAAGATTGCAGATTTTGTGTTAGAAAAAGTGAACAAAAATATCAAAATTCTTGAAGGAAAAATGGATGCATTAGAAGAGAAAGTTACTAGCTTGCAGGCAAAAAATGAAGTGCTGAATTTCCGTTTGGAAGATACCGTGCAAAAATTAAAGTTAACTCAGCTGCGTATCTATGGCTTACCGGAAGAGAAGCAAGAAAATTTAAATAGTAAAATTAGCAATGTTACCATAGACCACTGTTACAGAATAGGAGCAGGTAAGCAAAACAATATGAAAAAACCCAGGATTGTTGTTGCTCATTTCAACGGTATCAAAGAAAGGAACATGGTATTCTATAACAAAAAAAAAATAAAATGTAGTGGTTTAGTTATAACAGAAGAACTTACTCCCGAGAGATATCAGCTACTAACGTTAACAAGAGAGAAATTTGGAAAGAAGAAAGTCTGGTCAAAAAATGGGAACATCTTTATAGAAAAAAATGCCAAGATTACTCGTATCAGAACCGAAGATGAGTTATTTAACAATAATTAGCCAAGTTTTTTTTTCGCAAAAACTTATGCTTTGTCTTAAGTAACATTTTCCAACTTATCGTTGTATGCTCTTATTTATTTTTTCTCTTTTTTCACGTAAAAGTTTCAAACAGTATTTATGGCGAATAAAATTTGTAGTACTTATGAAATTCTAGATAATTATAATGTAATAAACAGTATACAGTGTATAGATTTAAACAACATCAACCAAACCATTATTTTTAATGATAGGATTTACAATTTCACAATACTTCACTACAACATAAGGAGTTTGGGAGCGCATTACGACGAATTCTGCGCTACGCAAGCCCAACTAAACGAAAAAAATAACATAGGGGTTATAGTATTGTCGGAATCCTGGCAAATAAAGAACATCGAGGATTTCAATATCAACGGTTTTACTATATATTATAATAAAGCTAACTTAAATAGGTCCGATGGAGTGGTGATATATATAAAAGATAATATAGAGGCACAAGTTAAAAAAGTTAAACTTACTGAGGTATGTATGCTAGAATGTAGATTAAAAATTCATAATGCATGTGTTAATGTTATTAGTGTATACAGACCTAATCCATCCAATGAATGTGTTTTTATAGACGATCTGGACAACTTTATGTAAAAATGATATTAACGATTTAAATACACAAACACTAAATGCAACAAAATATTTAAATATGTTAGGGAAAAATGGTTTTATCTCTCAAATAAGTAGTCCGACTAGAGTTGATTCCAATTCATCTACAACCATTGATCACATTTTTACTTTTTATAAAAAACCGAATTTACCTAACGAAGTACTTAGTTTTAAATCGTTAGTTCTTCAAAATAGTTTAACAGATCATTATCCTCTGCTTTATAATCTAGGTTTTCACTCGAATAATTTATCTGCTGTTAAATTGTCCGCTAAAACTTTAAATATTATAGATGATAAACTTCTGGAATTGAAAATCAAAAATACTGATTGGAATGAGGTTTACGCAACTGAAATTCCGCAAGTAGCTACAGATGTCTTTTACGCAAAAGTAAATAAAGTAATATCTCTGTCCACAAAAACTATACAAATAACTAATAAAAAAACAAAACTGAAACCCTGGATTTCTAGTGGTATCCTAGTGGCTATTAGGAAGCGTGATCAATTAAAAAAGAAAGCACTTAAATATAAAAATAATAATTTTATCCAACAAGAGTTTAAAAATTACAAAAAACAATTATTATAGATATGAGCTCCAGAAATCCTCACAAAATTATAAAAAAACGTGGGACATCATTAACGAAATATCGAATACTAGAAGTAAATCAAAATGTGATATAAAACAAATTCAGAAAGAAAACTATATAGTCAATACGCCATATGAAATTGCTAATGAATTTAACAACTTTTTTATAAATGTAGGAGAAAACATAACAAAATGTTCAGATACTAATTCAACTACAATTATACCAAGCAGGAAAAATAGCAAGAATACGAGTATGTTTATAGAACCAACTGATTTCAAAGAAATTAATGAAATAATTGCATTATTAAAAAACAATACGGCACCTGGAAACGATGGTATTACAACTAAAATAATAAAAAAACTAAAAGCGTATATTACTGAACCACTAACTTACATAATAAATAAAATTTTCGAAACCACACAAATTCCTTTACAATATAAAGAAAGCTGCGTTACCCCAATATATAAATCAGGTGAAAAATATGCGTTGAACAACTATAGACCAATTTCCCTCATAAACAATTTTGGAAAAATATTTGAAAAATGTCTCAACAAAAGGTTGTGGAGTTTCCTAAATAAACATAGTATAATCTCACAAAATCAATTTGGCTTCCGAAAAAATATAAGTACAGAAAAACCAATCCAAACACTTACTAATAAAATCATATCAAATTTGAATAATAACACAAAAACCATCTCAGTCTTTCTTGACTTGCAAAAAGCATTTGACACAGTGTCACATATAAAACTTATTGAGAAGTTAGAACGTATAGGTTTGAGGGGAAACGCAATTAAAATATTTCAAAATTATCTGTCAAATCGTTCGCAACAAGTAAAAATTAATAATAAAAAGAGTGATATCCAAATAATAAAAACTGGTGTTCCACAAGGGACTATTCTAGGACCTACACTGTTTTTGATATTTATAAATGATATATTATATTATCCCGATTGTGAAATTTTAGCATACGCTGATGACACTGTATTAATCTGTGAAGGCCAGACATGGGAAATAACTTGGGCAAAAGCCCAAAATTCTCTTAATGAGGTGAAAAGGTGGTTGAACTTAAATAATTTATGCCTTAATATAAATAAAACTAAATATGTGGCATTCGCTCCAACCTCTGTTGGTTTAAAAACAAATTTACCCCAGCTGACTATAGTAGGAACTCATGAAACTGTGGAACGGACAGAAGCTTGCAAATATTTAGGTTTGATGTTTGATCAACACCTGAAATGGAATTTGCATGCCGAATATATTGCCAAAAAAATCAAAAAGCTACCTTATAGATTTTAGACCCTGCGAAATATCTTGAATAAAAATGTGTTATTAATTGTCTACAGAAGTCTTCTCGAATCTATAGTTAGTTACGGTGTAAGCTCTTGGGGATCTGCTTATAAAAATTCCTTAGATAAAGTACAGGTCTGTCAAAATTATATAATAAGGATTATATACAAAATGCAGAGGCAGCAACAAATTAGAAACATATTCATTGATGAAAAGATTTTGGATGTAAAAGGACTTTACATGCATGCAGCAATTAAACTTATACACTATTCAAATAACTTACCGAAAATAAATCACTTATACCAAACAAGAAGAAATGACCAACAATTATATAAATACGATCGATACAATAAAACTATAGAGCAGAAAAGTATTTTCTATAACGGTATAAAAATGTATAACACCTTACCATTGGACGTAAAAAATTGCTGTAACAAACATTCGTTTAATAGGAAACTTAAAGAATTCGTGACAAAGAACTATGCCACTCTAAAAAAATTAATCGCATAGTCTTACTTGTCGGGATGTGCACTTAAACTCTTCCTAAACTGTATACATTATTCACAAAAAAATATAGGAAAATCTCTGTTATATTGTAATTTTACTTAGTTGATTGTTGTTATTGTCTAAATTATCTTTCTTAGTGACAACACAAGGCTTTGCCTTAGGTGTCATTATGGATTTTGAAATGTAATGTAATTTAATGTAATCTATATAATAGAATATAATATTTATGTTAAAATATTTTAATGGTATGCAAATATAAATATAAATAAATATAATAAAAATAAATATAAATATAAAACATTGAATTTGTATAAAATTAATATGTTTTGGATAATCTTGTCACATTTCATTTTTGTATTTTAAACAGTTTTCTGAAAAATAAACAATAAACAATAAAGTGCAAAACTGTGTATTAAATTTGTGACACACCAAGGGTTCCACCGGTATTTCCATCAGAGTGGATCTAAAAAGTTAAAAAATAATTGGTATATAGGGTAGACCATGAACAGTTGTATTCTACAATATGGAATATCTGAAGTATGAGGAGAAGCAAGATTATAGTATTAAAGTGAGTTTAACATAATGTTAGAAAAAGCTGCATATAAAGGGTGATTAAAAAATAGGGTAAAGAGAAATTGTACTTTAAAAGGTGGTTCAAAAAATATCAGAAATAATTGTTATACAGCGTAGAACATAAGCAGTTGCCTAGCTGAAATATAGGGTAGAGAAGAGTTATAGTCAGGTGTTCAAAAAGTTATGTTGGGTGACAAATAAACAGCAGCATATACACGATGGTTGCAATATTGGGTGAAGTAGGGTTACAGTTATTCAAGGTGATTAGAAAAAATGTCGAATAAAATTGTTGTATAGGGTCGCGCATAATTACTTGCAGTTTGGGTGAAATATATTCGGGATTGGTGGATTAATATTTAAGTCGGGTGGTTTAAAGAAGTTAGAAAATTTTTCATTTAGGATAATCCATATGTTTCATAAGTTATTTCTTTTTGCGAAAGCATGAACATTTCATACGCGGTGAAATCGCGGGTAACGGCTAGTATATAATAAAAAAGCCATTTATATTCTAGTGGATAGCGCGTTTAAAACTATCCTTGAACGAGACATTTTTATAACATGGATTACATATGTAACCGCATTGGAAAGATCAGCTTTGAACACATTTGAACATTAAGAATCTGAGGAATTGATAGAGACATGAGCATTATAAAAAAATCGCATGGAAACAAAAAGCAATGGCTCCAACGAAGCGTCAGAGAGGGATGCATTCTAGCCCTGCTATTATTCAACGCCTACTTGGCTAGATGGAAACGATTTATCATTTTAGTGTAAAACGTCCTGGCAAACATTAAAATGTAGTAAGCAACAATTGATTTAAAATTTAAAATATTTCTTATATTTTTATTAAGACTGTCGCTTTATTTTACATTATTTAAATATAAGATCTGGGACAGATCTCCCTTTTTTAGAATTAGGATACATTAAAAATTGATCGCGTTGCTAAAATTTATTTATAAAGTTTTTATTTGAACGCGTTTAGGTGTTTTCGATATGATTTTTTTCCGCCTTTTCAAAATAAATGTACAATGTACATACATGAGAAAATTTATAAGGCAGCATTATTTTTCTATAGAGTTACCAACGATTCCCTTTAAAAAGATGAAGTTACGATATGATTTATCAAGGAGATAATTATATTTTTTGCCACGTCTGAATATCCACGGCACGCAAATCTTAATTGCAACCGATCAAGCAGTAAGGTATCTGATATGCGGATAACAATAGCAACCTTTAAGAAATATTGGGCGTTATTTGTAAAGTTGTCTTGGGTCTTGATCGATAAAATTCGAGTAGTTTTTTTTTTCTTATAAAGTATTAAGTAAATCTTTGGAGTTTCAATTCTAAGAAGTTTTGGAAACTACGCACCAGTTGAAATCAATATTTATGTCTAGTTCTTTATGTAATGAACCGACTTAAGTGATATACAATATCTTCAATAATTCTAGTGATGGATATTTAGGTTAGAAGTTTCTACTTGAAATATCAGCGTAATAGCAGCCTGATAGGGTGTGTAACAAATTAAATTTACTCTTCAATAATGAATAAGCTATACAGATCTGTATTAAAAAAAAACGTAGCTGCAGTGATGCTCAGAACAGGAAATATAAGAAATTGGATTAACTAACACGGCAACGAGATCTTAAATGAGATCAGTTAAGTCATTTTTCAAGCTTAAGTCAGATTCTGATAATACATTATCACATACTTGTTTATTTGAAATGTCAATTGAAACTATTTGCCCTACTTTACATTTCTTTTTCTTACTGCCCTTAACCTTGGAGGTATCTACAATATTTACATCATTTTTGCTAGATGAAGATTCAACATTGCTGTTGTTACTTTGGTGAGGAAATTCTTCATGGACAGTCTGATCAGTACAGTTAACTTGTGAATGGTACTTAGATTTAGTTACAGCTTCTTTGCCATTTATTGGTGCCCCATTTATATCAGTTGAGATATTTTTGTTTT
Source organism: Octodonta nipae (assembly GCA_034190945.1). Taxonomy (NCBI): domain Eukaryota; kingdom Metazoa; phylum Arthropoda; class Insecta; order Coleoptera; family Chrysomelidae; genus Octodonta; species Octodonta nipae. The sequence goes on along the minus strand of CM067216.1, from coordinate 93,503,515 downwards.
TCTTGGATTTTCGACTATGTTTCTTCACTGTTAACTCATGGCTGATACCATTAACTAGACCATTCTTTAACTCTATTTTATCTATGAATGGCAACCTTACTCTAATTTAACGGAGCTAGGAACACATATGGCTTGGGAGATAGCAATAGTGACACAAGATGCTCTGTATAAACCAACACTAAATCTTCTAAGTGGACTAGTTGAAGACCAGGATGAAATAAAATGAAAAGTTGAAGCATCATTGTTGTAACATTATTTATGAGTGACACAAGATGCCCAACCAACCAAGAATCAATCAAACTAGCTGTGGACTTTATTTTTGTTTTGTTCCAGGATGAATAGACCATGGCTGAAGCCTTTGAAAATGGTAAAAAGTGTAAAAAATAATATTAGGATGAAACCCATTGGAAAAGGAAGCGAATAGAACAAATTCAAAGGAAGAATAATTTACAGACGAGCTGAGGTCGGGAACGGGGAGGCGATGGGGTTTTAAGGGTACAGAAAAAGAAGAAAAAGTTAAATGGCAAAGTTGTAGGTAATAAAAATCTCTAAATTTTTTTCTCATAACCTCAAAATTTATGTGACAAATTTGTGAAAACATACCTTTTAATGTTCCAAACACACTGTAGCTTTTTTTATTTAAAATATTTATTTTTTCAATGTATTTTGACTTAATATCGAAAAAGAACCCTAATTTTCAATAGAAAATTCTCACATCAAAATATCTGCTTTTTAAAAAGTCGGTGGACTTTTTGTTCGTTAAAATCTCTACTTCTGATGGTGTGGAAAACTATATACATTACTATGGTAAATGTTCTCAGAAAATTAGTTAATAACGTTCATATTTAATAAGACATCTACAATATTTTGGAAAATTTATAGAACCTTCTTTAAATTATATGCGTAGATGCCTATTTATTGCCATTTTAAGATTATACATGAGTGACCTATGGAAAATTTTAGCCCATCAAAAGGCATTTCATAGAGAAGTGAGGAAGGGGCTAGAAGGGTCTAATTAATTTTTGAATTCGAGTTCCTTTCGTTTCTTTGTATTTTCTGAGAACATTTACCATAGTAATGTATATATTTTTTCCCATCATCAGAAATTAGAGATTTCATGGAATAAATAACCATCGACTTTTTTAAAAAAGCAGATATTTTGACATGAAAATTTTCAATTAAAAATTAGGGTGCTTTTTCGATATTAGCTCAAAACAAGGTGAAAACTCGAATATTTTTAATAAAAAAATTACAGTGTGTTTGGGACATAAAAAGTTAAGTTTTCACCAAATTTTGTGGCAAATAATTTTTTTTTTGAAAAGATAGAATTAAAAAAACAAAACTTTGTTTTTTTGAATTCTTCATATAAATTTTGAGGTTATGTGAAAAAAATGTAAATACAAAACTTGTAGATATTTTTTTACCTACAATTTTGCCATTTAACTTTTCCCACAAGACTTGTAGTTTTGCCGGAAATCGAGATAAACCATTTTTTACCATTAAAATAAATATTAAATGTTGTGGTCAAAATGTAGCAGCTGCAATTGCAAAAAATTGCCCCAATAACTATTTTTTTTCGTGCAGAAAGCCTCCCTACAAACTGTTCTGAGGGTAATAAATCTCTACAATATCTCAAACGCTAAAATTGTGCTTATCAGTGAACAACCAAGAAATTTTGCTCTACAAAAACATTCAGAGATTGACAGTGACACCACATTTGGAGCTGAATCGTTTCCACAACAGATAAATATAGATAATATACAAAACTGATGATATTGTAGAGATTTCTTTCGGACATTTTTTTACAATTGCTTCTACTGTACTTTGACCTGTTTAATGAATAAAAGCAGTGAGGAGAGCAAACTTCAGTGATCAGTAACAAAACGAACCCAATAAGTTTGACTAGATTAAATTATATTCTATTAAGATGTATTCCGACCTGATTCCGTATATTTTTAAATAACGTAAAGCATGCCGTATTTCAGAAAATCTGAAAAATAAGTACAATATATCATACACTTCGAAGTAAATGTGTAGACAATTTTATACACCAATCATTAACATTAATTGTCAAGATATGTCATAATATTATGCAGCAGAGGCTTTTTTAAAATAAATTATAAATAATATAAAACATTAAAAAAAATATAACCGACTTCCACCAATAACTAAAAAGCTAAAAATAATTATAACAACTCTAGCAAATAAATAACACATTCAATGTTGTTAGGTACCTACCCAGGAAGTAAAAAATGTAAACATTAAAAGGTGCTCATTCTGTACAAATTAACCAACCAACCAAACCAATCTAGTATATTACCTACCAATCTAGTATATTTTTGATGTCGGTGCCAAGCAAATCTAATATCTTTCAGTACGTACTTATCTACTACTTCATCAAACTTGATTGTTGCTTGGCACCGACTTCAAAAATATACTAGATTGGTAGGTAATTAATTTGTACAGAATGAGCACCTTTTAATGTTTACATTTTTTACTTCCTATTAGGTACCTAACAACATTGAATGTGTTATTTATTTGCTAGAGTTGTATTTTGTTATAATTATTTTTTAGCTTTTTAGTTATAGGTGGAAGTCGGTTATATTTTTTTTTAAATGTTTTATTTTCAACTTTTTAGTTTTTTTGAACTCATGTGGTTTTCATTCTTTATTTTTTATTTTGTATTTATAACCTTAATAGACAGAGCCAGGTAACATCGAAAGCCTCAACATTACACATTGATACATTTTCATTTAAATTGACATATAAATTTTTGCGAACAAAATGTACTAGTACGGGTTGACTTAATAAGCCCAAAATATATTTATGCCTTATGGACCACACCATGTAACCGTTTTTCAACTTTTTTGACAACTCTTTATAACTATAGATAATTCCACACCGCCCTATGTACCAACCATCCTGTACATACGACTGCCCATGGACAAGCATAAATTTGTTAGCTGCCTTCTGTAAACGATAGGACGGAGTAGAATCCATCCCATATTTACGGAGTCAATTCCGTCCTATATTTCAACCACAGTATATAACTCCTTGTGGGCTACCACATAAATTATTTCATTTTTAACATTTTATATTATCGCCCTGTGTAACATTAATTCCTCTCCACACTTTATGGAACTTCTTATGGGCTATAAAATAAATAATTTTTTAATCATACTCTATAAATAGGATACAACTCCAGCATATATTTCAACCATCCTGTATGTGATTTGTTTACGTCCACATCATATATAACAGTTTTTTAATCACCCTATATAATTTTAATTTCACATTTTTCCAACATTTTTATACCACCAAACGTCCACTCCACCGTATATTCCGACCATCCTGTATATACAGCTGCCTATGGACCACTATCATTCTACTCCGTCCTATATTTCAATCATCATATAAATGCTTCCTTCTATCACTTTACTTTGTGATTTTGTTTACTATAACTAAACAGCCTGTGTATAAACGCACCAAATAGCAGTTTAGAGTTTGACATGTGTTGTCACTCAATTTTCTATTAGGTCGGGAGAATGTGACAACCAAAAGCACCGTCTTCGCACAATTGAAAAATTTGCATTTAAATAGGTATTTGCCTGGTATACAAACAAAACGAGCTCATTGATTTAAGGAGCCGAAAATACTATGCTTTACTACCTATATGCTTGAGATGTACATAGAACATTTTCAAATCGCAATTAAAACTTCCAGTGGCTAAAATTCCCGCACTATTACTTTCGAATTAAAATATTTATGAGGAAATGTCCGTTATGTCATTTCGTTTAAATTTTTGATAAGAATTTTGGAATTTTCAGCGATTTTCTGCAAAACTGCAATTTGCAGGTCGCAGAAAAGTATATGAGATCACATAGGGATCTTCCTTAATAGATTAAACGTTAAAAAACTATACACATCCATAAAGAGTTTTCGAAAAATTGATTTTTATGTTAGGGATATTGGTCGATTTCCATGCATGCATGTATTCATTCACAAATTGCATCATTTTGCCAATAGAATTCTTTTCCCAAAATTTGAGGTTTCACCAATTCGGATATATACTCTATTAAACAAGACCATATTCATTCAAAACGGTTCACCACAGGAGAAGAAATCAGGTAACATACATACAAAAAAAAAACAAAAAAAAAATACCCGACGAATTGATAACCTCCTCTTTTTTGGAAGTCGGTTAAAAATACTAAAATAAGGCACTATTTTCAGAAAATTGAAATAAGGCAAAGGTCTGTAAACGTCAAAGTAAATGTCATACAAATTCGAGGTGTTAAGCCATGGGCAGCGGATACCAGGTGAACCCAAAGTATGCAGAACAGTGACTACATTTATAATTTATATTTAGAAAACAACCGACTTCAAATGACTTAATACTCTAATTTGTATTCTTTTTCTATATTTCCCACACTTTTTTAACTCTAGTTATTTGTTTTAGTATTTGGACGACTTTCTATAAGTATAACTCTAATTCACCCTATATTGCAAGCACCCTGCATGTGCTTTCGTATATTGTTCACCCAATATACCTTATTTGTCTATCGTTTTCTAAATCACCCTGTACAAATATAATTTAACCCCACACGATGTTTGCCACCGCCCTGCAATCTTTAAAACCATCTTGTATAAGTTTAATTCCATTCCACCCTATTGACTGTTTCTATTTTTCTAGTGTTTAAATCACCTTCTACACCTAAAATTTTACTTCGCCCCTTATGACAACTATTCTATTTATGCAATTGCTCATATAACTTTTTTTTTATTTTTGAACCACATTGTATAACTATAATTTTACTGTACCATTTATTTCAATCACCCAGTATATGCAACTGTTTGAAAAACTTTGAACCACCTTCTATAAGCAACTACTTATGTTTCACATTATATAACATATTTAATAATAATCCTATAAAACTATAAATCTACTCCATCTTATATTTCAACCGTCCTATATATGCAACTGCTTCTAACGTTTCTTGAACCCTTCTGTATAACTGCAATTATACTACGCCCTATAACTCAAATATCCTTATTAACTATGCTTATTTAACAATTTTTAACGTTTTTTATCCACTCTGTTTAATTATAGTTTTACTCCACTCTTATTTCAATCACCTTGTACTACTTATGTGCCACCGAATACAACATTTTTTGAACCACCCTGTTTAACTATAATTGCATTCCATCTTATATTTCAACCATCCTATATATGTTTATGTACCATCCAATATCACATTTATTTCTAAGATTTTTTGATCCCACCCATATATCTGTAATTTTACTATACTAGGGTATATTAAAGAATCGCCGGCATAACAATATTTAGTTTCGATACACTAATGGAATATTTTCGGTCATTTCACTCGACTGTAAGCACCGTAAAAGAACTTCGTTTCGAAAAGTAACTGACTTCAAATGATTAAAAAAATAAAACACCCTGTACGATGTACTTTTATGACATATCTTGACATTTGAGCTAGAAATGTATGACGAAAATGTGTCATTTACGTTGATGTTTATCGATTAATGCACATATTTTTTCAATTTCCAGCAAAACGGTATGTTTTACGTTATTGAAAAATATACGGAATCACCCTGGAATATATTTTTGTATAATACAATTTAAAATATTCAAATTGATTCAGCCGTTTTAGAGAAAACACTGAAGATTCACTAAAATTCATTGAAATGTAGTCCCTTAATTAATGTTTTTCTTTCTGATTTTCTGGAAAACTGTATATCTAACGTTATATAGTACCTTTCTATAATAAATTACCCAAGCCGTTTTTGAATAATCACTGAGCTTACAAAAGAGATGCCGGCAAGTGATAAGAAGAAAATTACCTTTTTAACAATAACTCTTGGCATTCTTTTACGATAGTTTCATCTAAAGCTGGGTACTCAAAGTTTTTTTTGAATCCGTGACACATTTCCTCCGATGGAACCATCGGATGATCTGAGCATCAGCATTTACTTTTCCCCATATCTGCTTAAGATCTGTATAGGTCGCTTTTTCAAGACTTGATTTAACATTCCTAGAAAATGCAACGAGCATAAAAGCAACCCAGGAATTGTTATTAAAAGCTTATTTTCTTCTTATGTTTTAATCTCACCGCTCACGGTCACGTTTTATGTAATCAATGTTCTTAATACTTTTGGTTCATCTAGAATCCGCCCGGTAGCGGGCTTAACACCTCTAATTTGCAGAACAAATTTCCTAATGTCAAGGTTTGTTAGAAAAATAATTATTGATTGCACAAGGTGTTCAGACTATTTTCATTTTGATTAATTTGAATTCGGTCCTTTTTTAAATATAAATTGTTAATACAGCATTTTATTAAAAAACAAATAAATGATCATAGTATTCACGCGTATGATTTAATTTATTATTTATTGAAAACAATTCAACATATTTCTAAAGAAACTCAAATATTTATCTACACAATGAAAGCAAGAAAAATAAGTATTATGTTTCCAAAATTTAAGTAGAGTGAAGATAATATTATAACAGTAAATAGTATTTTATTTTAAACAGAATGACAGTCTTATTTTCATTAATATGCATTAACGTGAAGTGGGAGAAATTGGGGCGCAGTTGTATATAGCAATTTATTTTCCAGTGAATGCGTTGGGATTTTCAAGTCTGAGTAGCTTTAAAAACGTGTACTTTCAGATTGTCTTTCACCCCCGTTCAATTTGAAGCTTGATACAATCATCAGAACAATACGAATTTCAACGAGGCATTTTCTCTGGCAATACCCTATCAATAGTACTTTAATCGCTGTGAGAAAGTCAACATCTGTCACTTTTGGTTAATACTTGTGTTTTATTAGCAAAACTGAATATACAGTTAATTGTTTTCCAGTGTTAGATTAGAACATGATTACCTGGAAACATCTACTAATCCTATAAATAGAACCAGAATATTATTGCATACAAATCATAAAATGATAACGAAACTCGTGATGAAGTAATAATAATAAAATAATATTAAAAATATTCGAAAAAATAATTTGGCAACATCCATCAATCATAATTATGAGATTTAAATAATATTTATTGTTGACTTGTTGATTTGAGGGAATTTATGGCAATCGATACATAATAAAGTTGCTGAGTAAAGTTATATTAATAAATATCTTGGTACAATCAATATAGTAGTGAAATGAATTTACCGAGTACATTTGAGAAGAGACTCTATATGACACAATTAGGTTTGAAAAGGTGCTTTAATCAAGTTTATAGTCCCGAAGAAACATTAAATGTACCTCATAAAGAAAACTGTTATCTCAAAAGATATTTTTCTACTTACCTTCATTAGGATGAATATTCCTCAAAGTTGTCTGTTCTATAAATCCTGTACCAATAAATGGTAATTGCATAAGCTATAGATGGAATTATATTTGTGTGTCTTTAGACACTTTGCCAAAAACAACAACTATATTCATTTGATATAAAACTTGATATCTAATAGGAAAGTAAATTCAGATTAACGCCACTGACAACGCTTGGGACTTTTGGATTATTTTGGAATTTAGAGACTTTTCTCAAGTGTGGTGACGTGGTGTTATTTAGCCAAGGAAACTTAAAAAGAAACCAGAATATATCACAAATACGCCTTAAACCACTGAGAGGTCAGTAAAATTAATTAACGGATAATTATGTTGGCAGATAAAAAAATGTTGTAACATAAATCTGAATACCATATTATTGTAGAGATACAGAAATTGTATAATAATTTAATGTTTATTAAAAAAAGATTTTGCAATGTTCTTAACTCTGTATATCCACTATATCACCAGCAAAGGTGAATTAGCGGGTGACGCGAATAAGCTATTTTAAAAATAATTTGGTCAAGTGCGAGATTGTCACGCATACTATGATAGTCAAAATGAACTCAATACTCTTCAACAAATTCTTAGACATAATGGCTACTACAGATAAATACCATAACTCACTCTGAAACAGCAGAACAAGGTATAGCATTCTTGGCATACATTCAATGATGTGGATAAAATAGCACGGATTTTAAATTTAAACCGAAAACGAATTAAAAAAGTGAACAACTAGAAAATAGTCGGCTTAACCAGGACCCTAAAGGACATGGTACCCAAAGAGGATTGATGAATTTACGATGGTGCACAAAGTTAAGTCGATCGTACCAAGAGACGCATATATCATCGAATATATGAGCATTCCCTCAGTTCACATAAATGATTGAACTTCGGCTCTCGTATATCAAATATAAACAGGACCCTCTATCATTTCTGACATGTGGACCATTCTCTTAGGGTCTTTACGACTGGTGAAGCTGTTGAAATAGAGAAACGACTCCTCTGTATTAACCGACGCGTCAAAAGTCTGTGTGATTATAGCACTCGCCTTTCTTCTGCAGAGAGATCAACATCAACAATAGCCAGACTGGAGCGGCCAGGCGCATGCAGTCAGTTCGTTTGTCTAGTGAGACTTGGGGAATAGGCAGACTCCTGTTCAATCTCGACTCTGAAAATTCTTTTCTCGGTATGCTAGTGAGACACTCTGAGAATGTGGATTGTGACACCCAGTTTGAACATGATTCTATAAATATTTAATTTATATTTTTCATCCACATTTTTCTTTTGACAATGGCTATAAAACAGGAGTCGAAACAGAGAGTAGTTTACAAATATTTATACAGTATGTAAATAGTACCTATGAGTGCATATAATATAGGTGGAAGTTACACACTAAACTAAAACAATAATTCTTACAATATTTTGGTCTATAGGGCTTAATAACCAAGTTACGACCAAATACATATTAAATAAATTGTTTTTAAGGAGGCAACGTCGCGTTGTCTCATCGCACGAGAAATAGTAATAAAAGATGTTATTTCTTTTGTTGCTATTTGACCTTGAAAAAATATAACCTGTCTGTATATTGAATAATATTAATGTTTTGTGGGTTTCTTGCTTTGTTTGGGTAGATAAAACACTCTGCTTATCTCATGTCCATATGGTAGGCGATAGATGTTTTACTAGAGAAAGTACACACCCCCTCCCTGAAGTAGACTGAAATTGTGTATGTTTTAAAACTTTACTGGTTTAATTTTCTATTGTCCTATTTACAGCATTTTATAAATAATTTATCATATTATTATTTAAGTTTGTTAGAGCACATGAATTTACTAATCCATGATATTCTGCAGAAGTTTTGTATTTTATCTTTTAGTAAGTGCTTATATAATAATGATAAAAACTCTTATAAAATAAATATGATTAAACTAACAATTTAGGCATTTATTAACATTATTTATTACTATTTTTAAATGTGTGCCCACCAAGCACATTGCGCCCAGAATTATTCATCAATATATTGCCCCCGAAAATCATTTAGGTTCTTAAAAATATTCTTAAAGAAACATTTATAATTTGTGAGATTCTTTTGTGCATTAAGTTAAGGGATGGACGAATAAAAAGGTTTTAACATATTTTCAAATTACATATTCTGAAACTGATTAATTATTAGATATTATTTATGTAAGGTAGGTACCTACAGAATAAATTATACAATTATTGTGACAGATATTGAAAAGACACACCATTATTTTAAACAAAAAACTGCACCGCATGAGTCAGTTTTTGTACTAAAATCTTACTACACGTAAACTCCACGTTGAAAACACCAAGAAAATAAAATGTAGACGCGATGTTGCAATATTTTCTCTGTCCAATTTATGTCGAGTTATAATTGACATTTAAAAGTCGCAAAACGTTCTTTCAATATTAGTGTGGTGTGTAGGACCATATAAACTGTGTAGAATTTACATATGAAGCTTCATAATAACTTTGAAAGCATTTTCATTATTTTTGACAAGTTATTTTATTGTGTTTTATGCTTTTTCTCTTACTATTCGAAATTAAAATATCACGATGGCAACAATTTTAAACAGTTATTTATACATTCAACTTTATGACAAAATTAAAACATATATATCTTTTCTGTTTACTAAATCGTTTCGTTTCTGCCCGTGAGACAGGAGTATCCTCATAAATAGAGTAATTAGCAATTATACTTCTCTAAAGACGAGTTGTCCCAAGACACTTTCCTGGTCCTTAGTAATCACGAACGCTTTTGAAAGTGGATCTTCATATAATATGTCAGGCATTTTTAATCAAAGCTTTTGAAGTTAACAGTATATTAGTAATTGAGGTCAAGGGATAGGGAAGGTCCTCTTGAAATGTAATTCTTTTTACTACGATATATATAATCGAAATAAAATGATTCTTGATTGCCTTATTAGAATTTCTTCGGAATAACACCACAATTTCATTAAACTCTGTATATTTCAAATAATCCAAATGTTTCAGGGTCTAAATCAGATCCGAATTAAAAAAAAACACAACGGACTTAAAGAAATTAATATATTAGCAATGACAATATTAGAATACACAATTTGACGTTATTATTCTATAATTGTTATTGCGTACTTTTTAATTTCTTTAGTTCCCTTAACTTGTTTCCATTGAAAACAGGGTCTGAGTTGGCCCCTAAACGTTTTGAATACATATTTATCATGTACTGATATTCTCGTAATTAAGGTGAATTTCTAAGAAATTTTTAAAAACTATATTCAGAAAACAAAATGTCAAAATATCTGGCAGTTTTTCCAAATATTATCTGATAACAAAAGTGTTTATTATGTTTTAAATATTGTTTTTGGTAAAGTGAATATTTCTCAAAGATACTGAATTCTTTTTAAGACACTACTTAAGAACAGTAAAAAATTAAAATCTATCGTCATTAAAGTATAAAGCTTGAAAAATGTATGTTATTTCTTTAGAGTTTCACAGTTAGTTCATCAAGGAATTTATTTTTATTCTTAGGTTTTTCATGTTTTTCTTCCCTAGATATTGGATAAGTGTCATTAAAAGTACGAAGCTATTAATAAATGATTTTTAATTAATAAGTAATTAATTTTAATCGGGTCGGTTGTTCATGAACCGATTTCTTTAACTTATATCATTCTTCAGTTCTTACAAATCATTTCAATTTATGTTCATTGTTTTTCTTCACTAATTATTGGATACACAACTTCGACTTTTACATGTTACTTATTTTTAGGGTTCCATAATATCACTCCGGATTTCTGCCTCCGTGACATCACAGCAAATTTGGTATCAATGTATAGTTTGGTGACCAGATCAGGAGTACATATCGTAAAAGGAGAAATTTTGATTTTAGGCGTACTTCTGGGGGGAAAAACTAAAAAAATTGACCGTTCCCCCCCTGATCTCCGAAACTACTGAGCCATAAATTTTTGCCCAACCTGTACAGGAAAAGTAAGGAGAAATAATATTAATGATATTAATTTTGGGAGGCACATTATGAAAATTTAAATATAATTTTTTTTTCAAACGCATCGTGTAATACATCAAATGAAAGGTCCCATTCTGAGGAACACAAATATATTTTTTTCATATTAAAAAAAAATAGTTAAAAAGATGTTAACGAAAATATACCAAAATTTACCCATCCCCCCCCAAGGGGAGATAAGTCTCCGAAACTATAAAACATAAAGTTTTGAAAAAAATTAGAGGTATAGGGTCTGACCTTAAGTTTACTGGAAAAATAAGGAGAAACCTCTACTTTTAATTTTGGGGGGCAAATTACAGAATTAAATGGAAAATATAAAATTAAAATTGTTTCTGACGCATCATGTTTTTAAAATGAATTAATTAAAATATATTAACAAAAATATAAAAAAAATTACCCATTCCCCCCCTTATCTCCGAAACCGTAAGCTGTAAAATTTTGAAAAAAATAGAGGTATAGTGCCTAACCAGAACTTTACTGGAAAAATAAGGAGAACTCCCTAATACTCATTTTGGGGGGCAAATTATAGAATTAAATGGAAAATAAAAAATTATAATTGTTTCTAACAGATCAACTAATATATCAAATCAAAGGGCTCATTATGACGAATACAAATATGTTTTTTTTAATATTTTTTAAATAAATATTTTAAAATATATTTAAAAAAATTGCCCATTCCCTCTTTATTCCCCAATGTCTTATAATACCTAAATTTTTTTGTTTACTGGAAAAATACGAAGAAATCCCTAATATTAATATTGGGGGCCAAAATATGGCATTAAACGGAAAATAAAAAATATTTTTTTAACGCATCAAGCAATACATCAAATGTAAGTGCTCGTTATGAGGAATACAAATATATATTTTTAATATTTTTAAAATTAATATAGAGATATAAAAAATTCTCATTTCTCGCTTTATTTCCGAAACCATACTACTTAAAATTTTGAAAATAACTAGGGGTACTGGGGCTCCCTTGAAATTTATACGAAAAATTATTAGAAAACCCCCATAGTAATTTTAGGGACAAATTATACAATTAAATGGAAAATAAAAATTCAATTTTCAAACACATCATGTAATACATCAGATAAAAGGCTAATTATGTGAATAACAATTATATCATATTTTTCAATCATATGTTTAAAAGATATTAACAAAAATATTAAACGTCGAATTAATTCCCACTTTAGAAACTACACTATTTAAATTTGGAAAATATATTTTATTTGTATTTTTAAATAATTTGAATAACAGATTTAATAATTAATAATTTAAAACTTGACCTATTTTGCCCTTTATCTTCCAATATACAGAGCCTCAAAATTCAGACAGTAGATTATACAAAGCTTCTCTGAAAGTTTATTAGTAAAATAAAACTCTAATGTTAATTTTTGGGGACCAAATAAATTAGAAAATTAAATACGTATGTATTCTTATAAAGATCAAGCGAATCCTGAAGCAAATAAAATAAAGTCTATGTGTGGAAAATGAAAGTGTATATTTTTTATAAATTTAAAACGCTTCCTTTAAAAGATATTAGAGTAAATATAAGAAAATGCACTCATTTCCTGCTTGTCTGAAACTGGAATATTAGGATCTTGAAGGTGGTACGGAACCCTTAGTGGCGGGTCCAACTCGCACTTGACCAAATTATTATGTGTATTACTGCATCATTTCACATTCGTGACTAATTATATTAGTTCTCAACAAACACTAGTTTTTCTTTAGCCAATATCATTTTGAGCACCGTTCGTAATTTACAACAACAAAGTTATTACTCATAGGTAATTCAATAGATATTAATTTCGTCGTTTGCAAGTAAATAATTTGAAGTTCTTTAGCACTGCCTTCGTATAAGTGTCAATTTGTCATAGCATTTAAACGTCAACTGCCCGTCGTTATTTGTTGCTGTTGATTTTCGAGCTTTTGTAAGATTGATCTTAAAATAAATAATATATGAAAATATGATGAGAAATAAATGTGTACTATTTTTGTCCTAAATTTCCCAAAAGTGCTATATTTTTGTAACTTAAAAATGTATATTCTAAATTTTCTTCAAAAAAAGTGGCAACCCTAATGACAGAGTAGTTCCTTTCTTATTTAATACACATACAAAAATTGTAGGTGCATCGAAGCATCAACCCCATTTTCAGGGGCGTATTTACATAAAATAAAATAAAAACAATTTTTGAGACTCAATAAGGATAAACCATTAATATTAATTTTGGGGGGCAAATTATAGAATTAAATGAAAATTTAAAAATAATTTTATCGTGTAATACATCAAATGAAAGGTCCCATTCTGAGGAACACAAATATAAATTTTTTCATATTAAAAAAAATAATTAATAAGATATTAACGAAAATATACCAAAATTTACCCATTCCCATCCCATTATCTCCGAAACTATAAAATTTAAAGTTTTGAAAAAAATTTGAGGTATACGGTCTGACCTGAAGTTTACTGGAAAAATAAGGAGAAACCTCTACTTTTAACTTTGGGGGGCAAATTGCAGAATTAAATGGAAAATATAAAATTAAAGTTGTTTCTAACGCATCATGTTATATATCAAAAGAAAGGGATCATTATGAAGAAAGCAAATATATTTGTTTCATATTTTTAAAATAAATTAATTAAAATATATTAAGAAAAATATAAAAAAATACCCATTTCCCCCCCTCCTTATTTCCGACACCTGTAAAATTTTGAAAAAATTACTCGAATTGGAGTAACTAGAAGCGAAAGCAAAAGGCTACGAGAATTATGCGAACCGACCTGAAGAGGGCAGATGTGACTGCCGAAACGTCCTCATTTTATCATCGATCCCGACAGGGATCAGTTTTCAACTACGCGGATGAATTCCCGGAAACCACCTAAAACATTTAGTGCCCGCGAAAACTTAAAAACAAATTTAGGTCTTATAGTTTGGGGAATATATATATATATATATATATATATATATATATATATATATATATATATATATATATATATAATAAATATTTTAAAATATATTAAAGAAAAATATTTAAAAAATTACCCATTCCCCCCTTTATTCCCCAAACTATAAAACCTATTTTTTTCATTTGCAGGAAAAATACGAAGAAAAATTAATATTGGGGGCCAAATTATAGAATTAAACGAAAAATAAAAAAAAATTTAAAGCATAATGCAATACATCAAATGAAAGGGTTTATTATGAGGAATACAAATACATATTTTTCATATTTTTAAAATTAATTGTTTACAAGATATTAACATAAAGATATAAAAAAATCTCATTTCTCGCTTTATTTCCGAAACCATACTACCTAAAATTTTGAAAATAATTAGAGGTACTGGGGCCCACTTGAAATTTATAAGAAAAATTATTAGAAAACCCCCATAGTACTTTTAGTAATTATACAATTAAGTGGAAAATAAAATTTCTATTTTCAAAAGGCTCATTATGTGATTTACAAATATATCATATTTTTAAATCATTTGTTTAAAAGATATTAACAAATATATTAAACATCGACTTATTTCCCACTTTAGAAACTACACTATTTAAATTTTGAAATATATATTTGATTTGTATTTTTAAATAAGTTGAGTAATATATTTAATAATTTATAATTTAAAACTTGACCTATTTTGCCCTATGGGTATCTTCCAATCTACAGAGCCTCAAAATTGAGACAGTAGATTATAAAAGGCTTTCCTTAGTAAAACAAAACTCTAATGTTAATTTTTGGGAGCCAAATTAGAAAATTAAATACATATGTATTCTTATAAAAATCAAGTGAATCCTGAAGCAGATAAAATAAAAACACTATGTGTGGAAAATGATTTTGTATATTTTTTATAAATTTCAATTAAACTCAAAACGCTTCCTTTAAAAGATATTAGGGCAAATATAAGAAAATGCACTCATTCCCTGTTTGTTTGAAACTGGAATCTCGAATCTTGAAGGTGGTACCGAACCCTTGGTATGCGAGTCCAACTCGCACTTGACCAAATTCTTTATGATTAACCTCACTTAAAGTTTTTGAATAAATTACGTAATTTCATCATCAGTTCTACATTTCCATTTTGAAATAATTCTGTTACTAATTTATCAACTCTTTTCTCTCTTTTATGATTTATAACGAAGCAAAACAATATCTGACATCATCCTCATGGATCGTTAAAATCTTCTTCAATGAAAAAAGAACAGTATTTTGTTTCAATTAGCAGGGCAACAGGAAAAATGTTCACGTACAACGAAATGTCAGAACTTCATTGCCAGACACTTGTTATTTGTTATTAAAAAGTCTGGATCGTTTTGCTATTCTCGATGCTGAGTAAAATAAAATTACTTTTTTGTTTTCCTGCTTTTTAACTTGTCAACAGAACGCTGGTGTAAAAATGTGTTATTTCTCTCTCTGGTTAACTAGATAATTTTTTGAATTTCATTAAGATAAACTTTCAGTGTTTATAAAAACAAAAATATTTGATGTATGTGTTGGTGCAAGTAGGTTTACAGTATTAATACATGAAAGCCTTAAAGTAGTAATTTGTCATATTTATTGTTATAATTTTAAAGATATAACAGGCAACGTATTATTTCATGGAAACAAAATAGTTTCTTATTATATTCATAAGGTAAATTAACGTAAGGAAAATTAAACTAGTTCCGTTGTTGTTTAATAAGATTTATTAGCTTTTATAACGCGAAATGAATATCGGCAACTAGGAGTTTCAGTAAAAACTACCCTAATGAGTCCCAGAGAGGGAGTCAGGTTGTGTGTGAAGTCGTTACCCTGTGCTTCCTAAAATAGAAATCACACAAAAAAGAAATCGTACATTAATTAAAAAGTATCAAAGAAATCATAACATAGTTTTTTTGTGTGATTTGTTTCTTAGGAATCACAGAGTAACGTCAGGTGAATTAAGATTTGACAACAGAGCAATGTGTATTCTATCACTCAACTCGATAGAATGTTACGAGTTTGGGAAAGCAATTATGAGACAGAAAAAGTTTAAACTGGGAGTCCCAAAGAAAAAGTTACCCGGCGTCCTGACCGAAGTACATATGTAATGGAGTAGTATGCTCATGAAAATACTGGCTTACTTTTCTTATGGGACTAAAATCAATTTTTGAAATCGAGCTGGTACGCGGTGGAATCGCTTCCGGCGGGTTATTTATTGCAAGTGTATGTATGAATAATGTGTGTATTGTTTGGTAATGTATGTGTAATTAAAAATGCACATGTAATTGTTGAGATTACCGGAGGTCATCTGGGCATGAATAAAACACTGGGTATAATCTGCTAACGATATTACTGGGTAAATTACTTCGACGACGTCAGTCCTTAGTGCTATAAATGGGACACTTGTGCAGACAGTAAGGACTTGAAGCCCTGTTCCAATGGCAGAATGAGTATCCCCTTTTTAGAGAATTGCCAATGATGTCGCTGGTCGCTACGGTAGTAACGGTGCTGGTGGATATCAATTCAGCAGGTTTGGTGTCCCTTTGGCGTTCCCTTCGGACAGAGGGTGTAACTTTGAATTCAATGTATTTCAGAAGGCCTGTAATATGTTGGGTATCAAGAAAACGAGAATCACACCGAGAATCAGCAACTACCAGCGTGACGGCGATGAGCATATTGCCCTATTTCTGTTGTTGTCAAAAAAAGCTTTCAAAGAATTTATCATCTTCAATAAAAAATAATTTTGATAATAAATAAACCATTCAAGTAAACATGCCGGCAAACGATTTCCCAAAAGTACGATTGCTTAGAAAAATCAAAATTCGAAATTTCTATCCTAATAAGAAATTATTCACGTGAGCAAATTACAATCAGACATAGCAAATAGAGAACAACATCTGTTTGAGTGTGAATCATTGTTGAAGTAAATATTTGTGAAGTGGAACGTATTGAAATTTATTTTGGAGAGAATAAAAATATTATTTGTTACTGTAGATAGTTGTTTTGAACCCAAAACTCAATAAGTCCTTTTAACCAACTTTATGAAATTAAAAAATTCACTGTTCTTAAAATGTATTCTAGCATATAATTTGATTTTGTGACAATTATATAACCTTTCAGCATAGTTGAAAGTATATACTATCGTCACTTATCAGGACCACACAAAATACTCTTTTCAGTCAAGACTGATAACCTGATAATTTTAATATAAATATTCTGGGTAATGTCAGCTCTTCAGGCCAGAGTTGTTTAATATACATTTAAATACTGTTATCATAGTAATTACCGTCATAAATAATACGAATTATCTTCTGTGACACTTCTATTTGATGAAAGTATATTAAATTAATATTAATGGACAATTTTCAATATTTCGGAGTTTGGAAAAATATTAGGAACTCTAAAATGTATTTCCGGAGAATTTGGGTTGCATAATAAATTTTTTTTATTGATCATTTTTCTTAGCTTAGATGTCATATGAAATTCTGCCTTGCGTGTGAGACATAAATAATTAAAAAAGCGACTTACTTCTACAAAATGTTTTTAAAACAAATTAATGGACGTAATGATAATACAAATATCTCAAATGAATATTTTAAATAAAGAATATTATATTTACTATAAAACTGTTTTTGTAATTTGTTGCAAGGCTGAGAAATGCATTAATCTACTCAGCAATATAACCAGGTTTACAAACTATTTAATAAATATATTTTAAACGTATATATTCAAGCTATATGTTAAACGTATATATTCAAGCTTGACTTCAGTTTCAAAGTTCAAAAACATCATTATAGTACATATATAATTTACTTACTTATTTACTTACTATTTAGTATCTTTATTGCTATTATTATTTGTCGTTGGTTAATTTTTTCTAGTTAGTTATGTGAAGTATACAAGCGAAAAAGTGATATGTGATGATTTCATTTAACGATTTTATCATGTAGAGCTTTTATGAAAACTATTTTTTTACTTAATATTATTAATAAAAATATCCATTTGATTCCAAATTAAGTTCACACACTGCTTATATGATCCTCCTTACGTTATATGCCGGTTAAATGAGATTTACTCTGATAAAAGTCTCGCCTATTTCCTATTAATTCAACCCTCGAGTACGTATAAGTGTAAATACATTCATTTAATACTTTCTCCTCCGCTAAATGTGACAGATATGATGATTTTATTTCAGGTTTCAGACCATGCAGATCTATTTAAGACAATATAAATAGACACTCTGTAGTACAAACGAATTCAGAACTACTCTTCTTTTTGTAAATGGATTAATTAACATTTTTTCTAATTTACCTTCAATGCATTTGTCATTAATTTCACATCCTAGTATTCAAAAAAAGTTTATTACATTCCATTAGTATCCTCTAATTCGCCAAATTTTATGATCAAATAACAAGTTTTTCATATTTTTTCTCATAAAATTTATGATGAAGTACATTTCCCGTTGTAGAAATAAATATGTGAAAAAAGTATTATGCAAATTGGCTTATAATTGAATTCTGAGGTAACCAACATTAAAAAAATACAACCTAATTAAGAACCGCATCTTTTTTTGGGGTTGGTTAAAAATATATCGTGTTACCGACGATGAAGAATGAATCGAAGAACAATCTCATCGAAAATTCTACCATTCAAGTTGAACATTCACAGTACTTCCCGTAAGTATGCAGGAGGTGCGAATACGGGGTAACAGGGCGTACGTAAGCTGTGTGTACCAAAATTTCACTTTATTAAGTGCACCTTGTGTATAAAAACATAAAATATTATACTTTAACTTGAATACACTTTTACCGAAAAATGAGACGTTGGTTTTGGCTAAAAAAACTTATGAGAATACTTAAAAGTGGTATTTATTATATCTCGAAAGGATGGCAAAAGTCGGAGGTATTACAATAAACACGTACAACCAATATAAGGCACGTTCACGTTTCAAAATATTCAAATATTGTGCGTCGAATACGTGGGTGAAGGCGCTGATAACCGCTAGTAATATATAAATGGGATAAATACTAAAATTCAATTAGTAAAACAAAATTTGGAAACCAATATCAACTGTGTCCATAAGGTTGATAGGATTTAAATTAAAATCAGACATTTTGAAGATACCATGCAAGAGTTAATTCACAATGAAATCCAAGTTGAAATTGACAAAGTCTGAAAAGAAATAGTCAGAAGGGATCTTCAATGTGCATTGGTTATAACATGTTCTCTCGTGAAACCAGTTCTATTTAATAATAGATGCAGTTGCTATAATAATCATGATGTAATAATGATGAGAAGGCAACAATACCTGTGATTTCACGAAGAGGCTCCGCTCTAGAATTACTCCAAAGCATTTCAGTAGAGCAACATATGTGCATTACTTTAATGTGTACCGTATTTTAAAAAACGAATATAGGACAAACAAAAGGCAAGGTTAGATTAATTTGAAGACGCTGTAAATGAAAAACAATATTACTTTCATAGCGTGCCGGTATGAGGTATGCCTTACTGCAAATATGTATAGAATATCAAAATCAGGGCTGGTAACAAAAACCAAAAGACAGGGAACGCAAGACTACTCACAGTTTAAGTACACGTGATGAAATCCATTAATAATTGCAATCTACATAACAATTATGGGGCAAATTAAATAAAAATTATTACGCTGGAAGGGGCGATTGCTTCGTCGTTAAGAAATAGTAGCATGGGTTATACAATATACGGTTAATATAAATGCGATGAGACCTGAAGAGGGTAGATGCAACATAACGCCAAAGAAACATTAAATTTTTTATATTTTTGGGGCGATACTCAAGAGATTTTTAGTGGTACGCAATACTCTGTGAGCGATGTGGAGACACTATAAATGTAGGATAGCAATAAACATATATTTATCATTAAAAAGTTTCTTTTCCTCACAGGTGTCGAATTTTATGGGTCCGACAGGTTTTCAATATTAACAGTTTAAAGAAAACTGGCTAAAACGAAAGACACCTGTTGTAAACAAATTTACAAATAATACTAGATAACTAGAAAGCATACCTGAAAGTACAGATAGGTCCTGAGACTATTTATTTTTTATTTTGTCTGTTCATTTGGGTTTTCTCTCCTCAATTTTTTTTCCTGCAACAGATAACTATTTAAAATCGCATTTGGAGAACAAAGTGTAGTAAGGCAATTTCGTAAAATTGCTCGGATTACTGGCTGTCCGTACAGAAATTCTTCCTCACAGTTATTCTGAGAGAAAGAGATGTCTTAGAATGATCAACCAGTATTCCTGTATATAAATAGTGTATGGTATGGTTATACTTATCTGTTTGGAGACGTTTCAACTCCGACTCTGGAGTCGTTGTCAATCGTTTTGTTGAGTCTTTCGAGAAATTTTCAAAAAAAATTCCGCACTGATATGGATTTTGTTGTTTGGCAAAAAATTTTGAAATACAACATATTATGCCATACACTATTTATGTACAGGAATACTGGTTGATCATTTTAAGAAATCTCTTTCTCTCAGAATAACTGTGAGGAAGAATTTCTGTAGGGACAGCCAGTAATCCGGGCAATTTTACGAAATTGCCTTACTACACTTTGTTCTCCAAATACGATTTTAAATACTTATCTGTTGCAGGAAAAAATTTTGAGGAGAGAAAAGTCCAATGAACAGACAAAATAATACAAGACCTCCTCAACAATCTTTTTGAAATTTCTATTTATTTTATGAGGTTTTTCCA
Organism: Octodonta nipae; assembly: GCA_034190945.1. Classification (NCBI taxonomy): domain Eukaryota; kingdom Metazoa; phylum Arthropoda; class Insecta; order Coleoptera; family Chrysomelidae; genus Octodonta; species Octodonta nipae. Next base: position 93,482,450 of record CM067216.1, on the reverse strand, counting down.
TAGTTTGATTTTATGGGATTTAGTTTGAAAATTTTAATTTGGTAAAGCTTGGATAATATGTGCTTGGAATATAACTTAATTTCATTATCATCCCTTTGGTGAAGTATTTTCCATACTTTAATGATATAAGTTCATGGAATTATATTTTGGAAAATACTGTCACACCTTGATTTTTATTTTTGGATGTGGTTTTTCTGATGGTCAATTCATATATACAATAACTGTAAGGAATTGAACTCGTTCGAAAGTATATTGTTACATAAAAATAATAACTTTATGAATTCCCATGAAGGTCCAATCCCAAATACTCCATTGTATAATTTATTACCTAAGAATCGCTGGAAATTTGCTTATTAAGAACTTAAGTATTTAATAACTCAATTACCGTAGGTATTATCTTTGAATGTTATGTACTTAGGGATTAGTGTGTTAACATTAGGGTTTTTCCCCACTAATTTACCTATAGTTTTTAACAATATATTAAGGAATATTTGTAAATATGATGATAGCTGCGCTGTTAAAACGTGCGTTGAGTGAAAAAAGAAAGGTTTGGTGTTAGGGTACAAAACTTTGTGTTTATATGTCTTACCCATGAATTGCCAAGGAAGTGCATGCTAACTACGAGTGCCAGGATGAAACCCGATATGATCTAAAAGCTAATTCGGCCGGATTTCAGCAAGGCAATAAGATCTGTTTGTACCACTCACTAATGGACAGGTCGAAGAAGTTGTCACACTTATGAAATGGACCCTATGAGGTTATAAGGAGGTTAAATGATGTTATGTATATAGCGCATCCAACGCAGCTCAAGCACAAGAATGAATGTGTCAGGGAAATGAACCTCTAGACATCGACGACATCTAACGTTATACTGAGTATGTATCAAGTATATGAATGCAATCTTATGCTATTTATATACACTAACACTCTGATAGCCGCTCCCGAATTTAGCAAAACTTTAAAAGTAAATATGAAATTTATTTACATAGGTACATCACTCAACGTACGGCGGTTGTTTCGAACCGGAAGTTCTCACCAGATACACTTGACTGAATGAGTTTCATTTCGCTGACATTCGTCGTATAACGTGCTTACTAGCATCCAAGAATTTCAACTCATAGCAAGGTCAGAGAAGCGTATCTAATGAGAACTCCTAGTTCGGAATGGCAGTAGTGCGTTAAATGATGTATCGATGAAAAGTAAAATTCATATTTTCTTTTGAGTTTTGCTATACATTGTGTTTCTAAAATACGGGTCCAAACTTCTTTTGTGTATAGAACTCATTAAAATTAGCCAAAAGTCCCTATAAACATGTGTCCTAAAATGTATCATTTAAAAGGGCTCAAACAAAACTTTTTTTTCTGTTATTGTCAAAACGGTAAAAAATAAATAGAGAAAAACATATGTGTCTTACATAACTTTTTAAGTTAAATAACATGTGCCACTCCGTTTTTCGACATGCAAATCATAAGCGTTCTATTTAGGTTGGTGAAGGAGGTTTTTGGCCCGAAATTTTTTTATTGACGCTTATGATTTGCATGTTGAAAACCGGAGTATCACATGTTATTTAACGTAAAAGGTTATGCAAGACACATGCATTTTTTTCTATTTATTTTCGACCGTTTTAATAAGTTCTATACACAGCAGTACTTTGGAACCCCATTTTAGAAACACCCGATATATGACATTAAAAGAAATACCAGAACTCGAGGAAGCAAACATAAAACTTTGAATGAAATACCTAGCTGTTTAGAAAAAGGCAAGAGACAATATAAAATATCTCGAGATTTGTAGAAAAAATAAACTGTTTTATTGAATTTATTGCTATACAATGGTATCAGAAATGATTCAACATGCCAATCCTCGCGATCAAATTTTAATAGAGTTACCACTCATAATTTTAAGCCTAATTAAAGATGATAATTGGAATTTTTATCAGTTCTTTACAAGTCCAGACAATTTAATACCGAAAGTGTGGAAGTGGAACCTAAGACTTTTTCTGACTGTTACTAAGTATTTCTCAATTTTCTTCTTTAATTTGTAAATAATTCTTAAATGAGCTACTAAAATTGAACACCTTTCTAATACTTCAGTGTGTATATATTCTTACAGATCTAAAATTGCAGTCTCCGAAAATTCTCTTACCTCTGACCTTATAAAGGCAAATTGTCGTTTTAGAAGCTGTCGACCCATTTCCTTACGAGGGTCATTCGAATCAAGAAGACATGGAAATGGTTGTTATTTTCCAGACGTTACATTTCAAAGACATTCTCCGGAAAATACAAATGTTCTATAATACACACCTGGGTACATTTCATTTAAATTATTTCCCCATCATTACGTATTGTAAAGCAATCAAACGTATATTTCTTTGATTGGTAATTAGAAATTCAGCACCTCGTTCCTTATTATAATTAACTTAATATTCGTCGCAGTGCAAATGAGTATAAAGCAAACCACAACCATCACATATCATTAAGTTTTTAACATATCAAACAATTCGAACTCAATTTCGTGGCTAATAAGGTTGTTTTGAAATTGACGGTGTTATTTATGCACACAAAATACTAGAACACCGAGATGAAGAGGATGCATATTTCATGGAAAATAACTGTGTGTCATCTTTATGTTATGACTAAAATAAATAATTTGTTCAAGTGCGAGTTGGACTCGCATACTTAAGGTTCCGTACCACCTTCAAGATTCTAATATTCCAGTTTCAGACAAGCAGCGAATCTTTTAAAGGAAGCGTTTTAAATTTATAAAAAATATACACTTTCATATCCCCCACATAGACTTTTTATTTTATCTGCTTCAGGATTCGCTTGATTTTTATCAGAATACATATGTATTTAATATTCTAATTTGGCCCCCAAAAATTAACATTACAGTTTTATTTTACTAATAAACTTTCAGAGAAATCTTTTATAATCTACTGTCTGAGTTTTGAGGCTCTGTGGATTGGAAGATAAAGGGCAAAATAGGTCAAGTTTTAAATTATAAATTATTAAATCTGTTATTCAAATTATTAAAAAATACAAATAAAATATATTTTTCAAAATTTAAATAGTGTAGTTTCTAAAGTAGGAATTGAGTCGATGTTTAATATTTTTGTTAATATCTTTTCAACGAATGATTTAAAAATATGATATATTTGTAATTCATATAATGAGCTTTTATCTGATATATTACATGATAGTTTTGAAAATTGAATCTTTATTTTCCATTTAATTGTATAATGTGTCCCTAAAATTACTATGGGGGTTTTCTAATAATATATTTTCCCTTTATTTCTTTTATTTGGGGGCCAAATAATAGAATTAGGGATTTTTTCATATTTTTTAAATAAACCAAAAAAATTAGGTCTTATAGTTTGGGGAATAACGGGGGGAATGGGTAATTTTTTAAAAATATTTTTTTAATATATTTTAAAATATTCATTTAAATATATATATATATATATATATATATATATATATATATATATATTTGTATTCGTCATAATGAGCCCTGTGATTTGATATAATACATGACCCGTTAGAAACAATTATAATTTTTTATTTTCCATTTAATTCTATAATTTGCCACCCAAAATAAATATTAGGGGTTTCTCCTTATTTTTCCAGTAAAGTTCAGGTGAGGGTCTATACTTCAATTTTTATCAAAATTTTTCAGCTTATGTTTTTGGAGATAAGGGGGGGGAATGGATAATTTTTTTATAATATTTGTTTTCGTCATAATGAGCCCTTTCATTTGATATATAACATGATGGGTTAGAAACAATTTTAATTTTATATTTTCTATTTAATTCCATAATTTGCCCCCCAAAACGAATATTAGGGGTTTTTCCTTATTTTTCCAGTAAAGTTCAGGTGAGGGGCTATACCTCCATTTTTTTTCAAAATTTTCCAGCTTATGGTTTCGGAGATGGTGGGGAGATGGCTAAAATTTTTTATATTTTAGTTAATCTTTTAATTAATTTATTTTAAAAATATGAAAAAAATATATTTGTTTTCGTCATAATGAGCTCTTTCATTTGATATATAACATGATGGGTTAGAAACAATTTTAATTTTATGTTTTTCATTTAATTTTATAATTTGGCCCCCAAAATAAATATTAGGGGTTTCTCCTTATTTTTCCAGTAAAGTTCAGGTGAGGGGCTATACCTCCGTTTTTTTTCAAAATTTTCCAGCTTATGGTTTCAGAGATAAGGGGGGGGGAATGGTTAATTTTTTTTATATTTTTGTTAATGGTATTCGTGTATTGTATATACGGAACCCTAAAAATGCGTTGAGAGAACAAATCTTGGTAACAGTCTGAATTTTATTTCATTTAAGGATAGAATAAATATAAAAATTAGCAATAAACAATCTTCTCTTATTTTTCGCTTCTTGTTCTTCTTCTGCCCCTTCAATAATTAGGCTTACTGCCTCTTCCATCTTCCATGTTTGTCATTTTCTTCTGTTCTTACCAACGTCTCTTTTTACTTTCATAACGTACTATTTGTTTTACTAATCTATTATCGTTCATTTCTGAAATATGTTGGCTCAATGTAAATTAGTTCTGCTGTATTCTGTCATTCATTGCTTAGAGCATACACCTTCGGGAGGTACCCTGCAATGCACAAATATCGTGCCAAGGATAGAAAGAGTAAGCAATAGATATTGAAGAAGAGTCCAAGAGAAAAACCAATATTATACTCATTGGAATCAAAGGAGGTCAAACAGAAAAAGAGGATATAAAGAAAAATTTTTAAAAGCTGGAAGCGAGAGTAGATGTGAGCCAGTATGAAACCCACAAGTTGCCAAGTAACACGGCATACCACCCAGTTTTAATCAAATTCAAAACTATTGAATTGAGAAATGAAGTGATGGAGCTGGGAAGAAAGAAAAGGTTGAATACGGAAGAGCGCAAATAAAAAAAAAGAATTTTTTTTTAATGAAGACATGTTGAAGAACACTCTGGACTTGTTTACGAAAGCTAGAAAACTAAAAATGAATGGTTTCAAGTTCGTATGGGTTAAAAATAATCAAGTATATGTACGCAAAGATGAAGGTGAGGACATAATTAATTTTAAAAATATTGATCAGATTAATGATATATTTAGAGTTTTATATATAACAGTAAATGGGTTTTAAATTTAAAAAAAATAGAATAGGCCGTGTGAATGTAATATCTTTGAATCCCAGTATAGAAGAAATAAAACATTTAATCTCAAAATATGACATTGATATTTGGGGAATCACTGAGACTTGGTTAACCGGTTGCTCCTCAAATGATGTACTCTCGGTTAATAAATATATATTATATAGATTAGATAGGCATGGGCATGGAGGATGTTAGATCATCAATAGAAGGAATTATTAGTGATAATGGTTCTTGTATGAACAAAGCTGTAGAACAAATGTGGTTCAATGCTAAGTATTCGGGCTTAAATTATGCGATTGGTGTTATATATAAACTACCAAAGGGTAAATTAATTAATAGTTTAAATGAAATGGAAAACTCCCAGACGTGCATGCTATCAAGCAGTCCTGATGAAATTTTTCTGATGGGAGATCTAAATATTGACCTTCTGAAAAATAATACAAATACAGCAAATAAGGTAAATCTTCTAAAATGTTTTGATCTTGAACAAATTGTAAAAAATCCAACTAGAATAACGAGGAAAAGTAAAACACTGTTAGTCTTCTAATGAGCATATTGTTGATGGTGAAGTGCAGCATATTGACATGCCTGATATATCTAATGCAGGATGTATCTCATCACCAACTTGTTTTTGCTCTCTAAAAACTAGGTTGCCGTCAGATCATATACAATATGGGACATTTAGGAACTTTAAAGCAATTGAACAAGACAAGTTTAATACTGACTTACGAAGAATTGCATGGCAACAAATATTTTAAGAGGATGATATTGATCAAAAAGTTAGTATATTAACTAATAACATAATTAACATATTTGACCGCTATGTACCTTTAGGTAGAGTTCGGTTTACAGAACCGAAAGCCCCCTGGTATTCAGAACAAATTTCTAAAAAAGAGAAAGAAGCAAATTACTTGCAAAGTTTAAAAGAACTAATTGATTTGTACAATTAGTTCTTGGGTAGCATATAAACAAGCACGAAATAGATTATGTATGTTAGTAAGGGACGAGAAAATGCAATATTTGAATGCTATTCATCAATCGGGCGACCGTAAACGGACATGGAAGACAGAATGGCTAACTCTATTCCCGACAGACTGAAAAATACTAACAAACTCAATATGTTCTTCAAAGAACTTGTAGAAACTATAGATTGTCATGTAGATCCTCACATAATTCAAGAATATAATAGCAAAAAATATAATGCAGATATAACTAACTATGAACTTTAGGTGGGGAATGAATGTGATGCCACAGATGCAATTGCTAATATAAAATCTAATATATCGAGTTCAGATGGCATTACTCTAGCTATGTGCTATGGTACAATGTAAGCGCAACACAGGGGTGTTGCCCTTACATTATACCATATCTTACGCATATTTACAACTGTTGTATGTTGAGCGGATACTTCCCCGTTAACTGGAGAAATGCTATCATTATACCTCTTCCCAAGACGGTACACCCGAATCATTTTGCAGATTTAAGGCCCATCAGCAAACTGCCGTGCTGTCAAGGATCTTAAATGACAAATCTTTTAATACAAAATAATATGTTCTCTGACTGCCAGTCGGGATTCAGGAGTGGGCACGGCTCTGTCTCAGCTCTGGTCAAGGTGATAGATGATATAATTCAATCTATAGATAGGGGTGAAATGTCAGTTCTAGTCCTTTTGAACTACAGTGAAGCATTTGACACATTAGATCATGGATTGCTTCTAGCTAAGCTTAAATTTTATTCCTTTTCAGAGAATTTTAGAGGATTTATTGGAAGCTATCTTTCACATAGATGTCAGAAAGTAGTTATTGATGGAAGTGAGTCAAATGCTGTATAAATTAGCAGAGGTTCCACAGGGATTAATTCTGGGATCACTTCTTTTTCTAATATATACAATGGACCTCAGTTCAGTTACTAATGACTGTAAAATTCACCCGTTTGCAGATGATACACAAGTATATACATCTTTTACTAGAGAAAATGCACAAACTAGATGTTTGAACTTTAATAAATCACTTGATAAATTATCTGAATATTCTACTAGGCACGGTCTGAATGAAACTCAATGCAAAGAAATCACAAGGGATTTTTTTGGCAGCAATAAAAAATGGGCAAAACAAAATTTGCAAATAGTTATGGGTGGAGTTAGAGTTGAGACTAGTGAGAGTGTAAAAAATCTTGGCCTTATAGTGGACAAAAATTTGAGATTTAAGAACACATTACAAACAAAACTCGTAAATGTTATGTGGCACTAAAAAATTTGTATAGAAGTAAGTTTATTATTAATAAAAAATTAAAATAACAGTTGTGTGAAACATTAGTGTTAAGCCACCTTAATTATGCCGATATTATATATAGGCCCGGCTTGGATTCTTTCACAACGTCAAAGGTACAAATAATACAAAATGGTTGTGGGAAATATATATTCAGTTTGAAAAAGAATGCCCATGTAACCAAATATTTACAGTTACTGGATAATTTATATAATAAGAGTAGAATACATCTTGCAAATTTCATCTACCAGATATTTAAGCATGGTTTTCCCAGATACGTAATTAGCAAAATGAAATTTATATCTACCATATACAATGTGGAAACAAGAAGCAACCATTTCCTTGAAATTCCTTAGCATAAATCATCCATGTTCAAAATATCATTTTCATATAATGTAATATTTTCATATGTATTAAATTCATCAATGCATCTCTTATATAACAATTTCTGCTTTCAGTTTTTTAATGGTGTGTTAAATGTAACATTTTCATATGTATTAAACTTAAGTCTATCATTTATTGTAATTGTATAAGTACTCGGTTAATTAGAGTAGTACACAGTACTAGACTTGGCCGAGGAAATAAAAATAAGGTCATATCCCGACTTGACCATACAATGTATGGCATCACACTCCCTCTTTACAGGAAAATTCACTAAACCCGAGATATCCTAGATATCAAAAGGGTTTAGCTGTGTGGGAGGCCTTGCCAGGTTTTCAGGCCCGTGGTTGGAGTCGTGGCGGCAGTTTCCCATAAATTTCCTGACCGTTCGGGCTGTTCCTAATAGGACGGGTTTTTGCATTGGTTTGTAAAGATGTTCGTCCAAACCGAGGTATTTTAAAGTGTTTAATAGATGTTTTGGGACTAGTCCTGTCGTTGACATAACAATTGGTACAGTTCGTGTGTTGTTCATGTCCCACTGAGTCTTTTTTTGAAATTCCAAATCTCTATATTTAGTTATTTTCTCAGCCTGCTTGGTATTTATATTATTGTTGTTAGGAATTGCTATGTCAATAAAAGTTGTTTTCCGAGAGATTTTATCTACCAAAACTATATCTGGTCTATTAAGAGCAACAGTCCGATCGGTCAATATCGTTCGGTCCCAGTACAGCTTGTCGTTGTTATTTTCTAAAACAGATTCTGGTTTGTATTTATAGTATGCTAATCTTACCGACTGTGATAATTCAAGTTTCAGTGCTAGTTCCTGGTGAAGTATTTTTGCCACAGCATCGTGTTGTTCTTTGTATTCAGTTGCAGCGAACGCTTGACAACCTCCTCTGATATGCTGGATAGATTCAGATGTTTGGCAACCGTACCTGCATCTGTCGTTGTTAATAGAGGGTTCTTTAACGATGTACTTTAGGTAGTTTTGAGTTAGAATTACTTGATTTTGGATCGCCAATATAAAGCCTTCCGTTTCAGGAAACATATGACCAGAGATCAACCAGTAGTTCAACGCTGCACTGTCGACATAATCTTGGGTGACATCATTTATATGTCTTCCATGAAGGGGCTTCTCTTTCCATTTCAGCAGTTTCTGATCTGTGGCCTGGTGGTGTAATTGGAGATGTTGTTTTGTCAGTCGCAGTGGTGTTGAGTCATCAACCTGGCACATGACTGTATAGATCAGAAAATACTACGAGTTTCTGAAAATGACTACGCAAAATAGAAATTTGTTGATCTAATAGTTTGCTTAGATCTGTCAATCCTCTTCCTCCTTCATATCGTGGCAAAGTTGTAAGCTCGATAGCGCTCTTTGGATGGCGATTTTGAGCTTTTGTTAGTAAAACTTGAACTTTTTGTTGTAATTGTTCAATGTCAGTCTTGCACCAATTAACTATACCGAAAGAGTAAGTGAGTACTGAACACTCATATGTGTTGATCGCCTGAAACAGAGTTTTACTGTTTAGTTTGGTTTTCAACAGTCGTCTTACCCTTCTATAAAACTCTGCTATTAGGTCCTTTTTCATAGTCAAGTGATCAGTACGTTGAGCCTGCTTTATTCCAAGGTATTTATAAGTATGACCTTCCCCCATAGATTCAATGCAGGTGCCATCTCCCATTTCGAAGTGTCCCCTGCTGTATTTTGCCTTTAACTATATTAATAAGTCGGCATTTGTCTAGGCCAAATATCATATGGATGTCACTAGAGAACCCTTCTACTATTTTAAGCATATCATACAGCGGGCTAAAAGAGTCTCCATGGAATACCCCTTCTGATTGGAATGGGGTCAGTTTGTATGGAACAGTTGGCTTCATTCAGTGAGATTTTGGTTTGTAGGTGGACATGGCATATTCTAAAAAGTTAATAATACAATTATTCACTTTATAGAGTTTCAGTGTCTTAACGAGCCAATCATGTGGAATTGAATCAAATGCCTTTTTGTAGTCCATATTTGCCATGTAGAGATTTCGTCGTTTGGCGTGTGCTTGATTGCAGACAAACGGAATCAATTATCAGTTGTTCTTTGCAGCCCATCGAATTTTTCGCGCATCCCTTTTGTTGTTGAATAATTATGTTGTTCAGCTCACAATGTTTAAAAATGCGATGATTAATGCACGATGTTATGACTTTGTATAAGGTTGGAAGTCAAGTGATTGGTCGGTAGGTACTTTGCTGGGTCCTATGCACATAGGTTGTCCTTTGGTAAGAGGTATGTAGCACCATGCGTAACGAAACTAGGGATCTTGTGTGGGTGGGTAATTACCTCATTTATAAGGGCTGTTAGTGTTTCGTGGGTTGCGTACAATTTCTTTATCCAGTAATTTTGTACACCATCTGGTCCTGGTACTTTCCAGTTATGGAGGTGCTTCATTATGTTGGATGTGTCTTCCGTTGTAAATTGTTGTTGTTGCATGGCATCACAGTTCTGAGATGCAGCCTCCTCCTCATTGATCCAGCTGGTTCTTTAGTTATAGGAGATTGTTGAGGAAAGCTGTATTTTCCAGAATTCCTTGATGTCTGTTTTACTGGGGTAACTAGGGGCTTCATTATTATTGATGTTGTTAAGTTTTCTATAAAACCCTATTTCTGATTGTCGAGAAACTGTGTTGTCTAGTTTCCGTTGGTTACTGGTTTTGTACCTTTTCAATCGACTTGTGTAGACGGAGAGCTTTTGTCGTAGACTGTCCAGTCACTACTGAGATGTGATTTTTTCTCCATCCCACTGGGAGTGTATTCGGTTATTGTCCATGATAGTCTTGATAACAGAACAACAAAATAGAAAGGGACAAGCCTTTCTATTCTGTTGTTCCTGACTACTCGTTGGTACTCGGTCAGTCTTCCAACGTCTTTCCGAATAGAATTGATTTTCCCTTCTTCTTTTCCAAGGTCGTATTCGAGGTGTTTGTCTAAATTGGGGAGGGTTTTGCTTTGGTCTTACTGCGACCCCATTTGTTCTGCAGATGGAAGTTGCAGCACAGTTGATTGTGTGTAGAGACTCTAACATATTAGCACCTAAAACATAGTTTGGCAAGATAAATTTGTTCATAGCCTGCAAGACGATACCCAGTTTCTTAGAAGATCTTAGTTTGGGAAGAGCTGGTCTAGTCAGTCGATCTGTTCCACTATACTCTGGCTCGATTGTATTTCGACCAAATAGTTCGCGTTCCACTTCGCTCTTTATTCTGTCCAGTTGTTCAGGCGAAATAAGGTCATTTCTCAAGATGACACGATATTGATCTGCGACTCTCTGTTCAGTAACTTGAAGCTCTGGGTACTCACGACAGAACTCTTGATGAAGTATTTGGCGATATCCAGTCTTGTCATGGCCAAGGTTAGTCACTCTGTAAAACGTGCGTATTATAAATTTATTCATGGCGCTAGTCCATTTCATGCGCTGTCTTTCCAGTCCCGCTTGAGTGAGCGCTGGCTGTTGATCCTACGCAACACTTTCTGCGGGTGGAGTTCTCGTTCTCGTTTGACCCCGTTGGTGATGGTCACGTTGATGCTGTGACCGTATTGGTGAGTGTTGTTGTGGTTCTTGGGCTGTAGCTCTGTGGACGACAGGGGCCCGCCTCCTCAGCACCCTGCCACCGAGGTCCCGCATGCTGTCATGTCCAGCGCCGGCTCTAGACATGCCTTGGCGATCCCCAGTCATATTATTATTATTGTTATTATTAGATAGAGCAAGAGGCTATTTCTCTCGATTGGTAGGTGCAAACAATGAGCTCTTTATATGCAGTTCCCAATAGAGTAAAATAGCCTCTCTATTGCCTTCTCTTTCTAGCATTGGCACGACATTTATGCACTGCGGCCTATCTCTGTGAAGGAGATGGTCCAAGATTCATTGAGAATATGTAAGTCAGCCCTTACTTCTCCTTTTGTTATTTGGTCCCTTAGTGTGTCGCCTTTTGTGCTTAAAAATTTCATTTCAGCGCTCTGTATACATTGTTTATTGTGTTTATGTAGTACTTCAGGTTAACTTCCATATGTTAATACTGGTATTGCTATCACTTTATAGAATTTCATTTTTGTTTCTTTACATGTCTTATGGAAATGCTCTGGAACCTTTGGTGTGTCACAAATGTAAAATCACAGTTTTGCACCCTAACACCAAACATTTATTTTAAACACTCAACGCCGTTTCAACAGCTCCAAGTTGTCATCCGGTTTACTCCTTGATGATGGCAACTTAGAGTTGTTGAAACGGCGTTGAGTGTTTAAACTAAAGGTGTTGTGTTGGGGTGCAAAACTGTGTTTTTACATTTACTTGTCATGATTTGTTTTGTACTTTGTATGGTGCCACACATCATTTGGGATTTGAGTATTTTGTTTACTATGTCTTTTATACTTTCATAGTTTATGACAAATCCTAGAAAATTAAAATGTTTTATATGTTCTATGGGCACTTCTTTTGGTATTATCTTGGAACGTATATGTTGTTTTGTTTTATGCAAGATAGTTGTGGCATCTCTGGTTTATATTTTTCTGATTTTTTTGAAAATAACAACACAATGTCTTAAAAGTCTGTATATTTCAAATAGTCCAAACGTTTCAGGGTCTAATCAGACCACGTTTACAATGGCAATAAGACTTAACACAACTGAACTACAAAATTATTGATTAAAATGTTCGCAATGTCACATTTTGTAAATGTTTGACAATAAAACTGATGTAACTAAGAAAATTCACTGCTAATTTGATATATACAGGGTAGCACTAAAAAATTCTAAAGATAATGTGAAATAACAAAGCTTCTTTTAAATTGGAAAAATTTGAGCGGGTTATCATCAGAAATTCATGTGGCGCTCCCACGATTACGACTTTGTTATAACATGGTGCATTCGCCAAAAATAAGATCAATGAAAATTCTGATGTTTCGTAGATCTCGTTAAAGTCGTAAGAAAAAACCTACATGTGTTTCTGGTGGGGAATCTTAATTACTTGCCCTTCCCAACAGAGAATGTCCACTCGCTGAATTCTTTATCTATTTTATCCATGTTGAGGCGACACGTAGGACACGACATCTAGGAGTTTTAAGGAAACTAGCCCACAGAAGTTTCGAATGTGAAACCGTTCTTTGTCATTACTGTTATCCCATATTTCCTGGGTTAAAATATCTCTTGAAAATTATTAGGTTAATGTCACCTTCCCCTTGTATACTCTCTTCGGGTATCATGATTCTGTCTAGATGTCGAAAAAGCATGCACACTATAATCAGAAAAATCTAATGTTTAGTTGACAACTACAGTCAAAACCGTAAATAGCAATATTTTTGTCTAGCAATATTTTTTGAAGGAGAATCTGTTAATTACAACTGCAATATTTTGTTTGTTACTTTTTATTAATAGCAGAATTTATTTTTATGAAAAAAGTCGCCTAGCTAGAAATGAACTACTTTTTTAGGGTTCTGTATATACAATATACGGATACCCTTATCATAATATCACTCCGGGTTTCTGCCTCTGCCACATCACAGCAATTTTCTCCTAAACTACTGGACGGAACAGGTTGAAATTTGGTACCAATATACAGTTTGGTGACCCGATCAGGAGTACATAGGGTAAAATAAGAAATTTTGATTTTGGGGGTACTTCTGGGGAGAAAAACTAAAAAAATCGACCGTTCCCCCCTGATCTCCGAAACTACTGAGCCAAAATTTTGAAAAAAAATAGGAAATATATAACGTTGACAAACTTCACAGGAAAAATAAGGAGAGACCATTATTATTAATTTTGAGGGCAAATTATAGAATTAAATGAAAACTAGCGTACCCAACAGACGTTGTCTGTTCCCATGTAAACTTTTAAAAATTAGCTGTAACAATATAATCTGAACGCCATCCATCAGACGTAACTGAAACTAAACACTCTTGAATATTTGACACAGCGACTACAGCGCAGTCTGCCGGATCCTATGTAAGTTGTGCCAACATCAACAACAATTTTTAAATAAATAATTTAACTAAAAAAACAATATCTAGTTGACCATATTGTGAATCTAAACCATCCTCAAATCCCCTGGAATAAACACAAAAAATTTCATCAAAATCGGTCCAGCCGTTTAGCAGGAGTTCAATGGCTAACACACGTACAGAAGATTTATATATATAAAGATTTAAAAATAATTTTTTTTTCAAACGCATCATGTAATACATCAAATGAAAGGTCCCATTCTGAAGAACACAAATATATTTTTTTCATTTAAAAAAAAAATAGTTGAAAAGATATTAACGAAAAAATACCAAAATTTACCCATTCCCTCTACCTAATCTCCGAAACTATAAGTCGTAAAATTTTGAAAAAAAATAGAAATGTAGGGCCTCACCTGAATTTTACCGGAAAAATAAGGAGAAACTTCTAATATTAATTTTGAGGAAGAAGGGGAAACTACAGTATTAAATGAAAAATATAAAATTAAAATTGTTTCTAACACATCAAGTAATATATCAGATTAAAGGGCTCATTAATGCGTTTTAATATGTTTTTTTCATATTTTTAAAATAAAGTATTTTAAAAATATTAACAAAAATATAAAAAAAATTATCCTTTCCCCCTGTCTTATCTCCGAAATTATAAGCCGTAAAATTTTGAAAAAAAATTGGGATATAGGATCTCACCTGAACTTTACTGAAAAAATAAGGAGAAACCCGTAATAATAATTTTAGGGGGCAAATGACAGCATTAAATGGAAAACATAACATTAAAAATATTTCTAACGCATCATGTAATATATCAAATCAAAGGGCTCATTATGACGAATACAAATATATTGTTTTCATATTTTTAAAATTAATATTTTAAAATATATTAACAAAAATATTTTTAAAAAATCCATTCTCCCCTTTTATCTCCAAACTATAAGACCTAAAATTATTTGTTTACAGGAAAAATACGAGGAAATCCCTAATATTAATTTTAGGGGCCAAATTATACAATTAAAGGGAAAATAAAAAAAATATTTTTTTAATGTAACATGCAATACATCAAATTGTAGGGCTCCTTATGAGTAATACAAATATATATTTTTCATATTTTTAAAATTTATTGTTTACAAGATATTAACAAAAATTATAAAAAATTCTCATTTCCCGCTTCATTTCCGAAACCATACTACCTAAATATGAAAATAATTGGGGGTCCTTGGGCTCACTTGAAATTTATAAGAAAAATTAGTAGGAAACCCCAATATTAATTTTGGGAACAAATTAAAGAATTAAATGGAAAATAAAAATTCAATTTTCAAACGCATCATGAATATATTAAATAAAAGACTCATTATGTGAATTACAAATACATGATATTTTTAAATTATTTGTTTAAAAGATATTAACAAAAATATTAAACATTGACTTAATTCCCACTTTAGAAACTACAATATCTAAAATTTTGAAATTTTGTATTTTTCAATAATGTGTCTAACAGATTTAAAAATTTATTATTTAAAACTTGACCTATTTTCCCTTTTATCTTCCAATCTACAGAGCCTAAAATTCAGACCGTAGATTATAAAATGCTTCCTTGGATGTTTATGAGTAAAATAAAACTCTAATGTTAATTTTGGTGGCCAAATTAGAATGTGAAAATACATATATGTATTTTTACAAAAATCAAGCGAATCATGAAGTAGAGAAAATAAAAAGTCTATCTGTGGAAAATAAAAGTGTATATTTTTTATCAATTTAAAACGCTCCCTTTAAAATATATTAGGGTAAATATAAGAAAATGCACTGATTCCCTGCTTGTATAAAACTGGAATATTAGAATATTGAAGGGACTACGGAACCCTTATTATGCGAGTCCAACTCGCACTTGAAGAAATTATTTACTACCGGATATGATATTCTCAAATGACTTGTTGCCTAAAAAGTTATGTACATTTTACAATTGAAAATTAATTTACACTTAAAATAACTGAATTCATTATTTTCTGATTTGTTCGGAATCGTGGGGTGTATATTTGTAGCTCATAATATCATCCCTCCTACTAAACCAAAACTCTTATTTCTTCAATCACAAAGATATCAGGGAAAATATAATTTCTATAAATATAAAAAATGTTATTGCTAATTTTAAACGGGACGATAAATTTGATATTTTCCGTTGATCTTACGCAACACATTATATCATATTTCATGTAATTATATTTATATAATTATATCTAAATTTATATTTATAAGTTGGGCTAAGGATATATATAATTTCACCTTCGGGGCTATTATATTATGACTTCGTCTTCTAGGATAAATTTGCAATATTATTCATTTACTGGTGTGGTAGTACTTAAATAATATTTGAAATTTTATTGTGTTTGTAATATTTAAGATTCCGTATATTCAGTACACATTGATAAATCACTCCTCCGTCTGTCTGTCTGTCGACAGTCAATGTTTTCCTAAAGTATTGGACGGCAAAAATTGCTCAGCTTTATCTCCGAAACTGTTGAGCCTTAAATTTTGAAACAAATAGGGAACAAAGGGCGGCGTTGGCTAGATTTTACAGCAAACTTAAAGTGAAAATCCTAGTAATATATATTTTTGTGTTGGGAGGAGAAACTATAGAGTGAAATGAAAAATAATATATATTTTTTTAATGAATCATGTAATATGTCAAATCGAAATGAGGAAAACAAATATATATTTTTTTCATATTTTTAATGACTTTTATAAGATATTCCTTCCCTTATCTTCGAAATTATAAGAACTAAAATTTAAAAAAATATATAAATGTAGGGTCTCACTTGAACTTTACAGGAAAATTAAATAAATAATGTTATAAAAATCAAGTGCATCATCAAATTTATATGATTTATCCAGATTATAACAAATCTCAAAGATGGACAAAGTTGGACTTGCATACTAAGGGAGAAACCCTAGTAGCCCCTAGCGAAAACAGCTTGTTTTCTAACTACCCTTCTTTTACAGCTGTTTTCTGTTACTGAATTTATTTGCAATTTTGTGACTATAGTATCACACTGAATTTATTTTATTAATTTTGGATCTGAGAGGAAAGAGTTTTTGAGGGGAACTTTGTTTTAATTTATGATAATGAATCTGACAAAAAAGTTTTTAAAAACAATACATTAATAAATTATTTAATTCTACTACTTAGATATTGTCAACAAGTTAATTTCTGTAAACGAACAAATCTTAGTTTAATGATTGAAAACGACAAAACTCAATTTATCTGTCAGGGTTTATGTTATAGGAACAAAATAACCATACAAGCGACGTTATGTTCCAGAATGTAACCTGGACAATAATTTGCGGCGAGCCTCTAATAGTACGAATTATGCTATCCTTAACAGAACAATTACGCACCAGATTAGACCACCTTTGACAACCAATACCTCAATTTCGGAGAAACTAATCAAACAAGGGCATAGAGAATTTATGTCGGTTAAACGAAATAGTCTCATCATGAATTAACGAAGTAGAAAATATGGTGTTAAATACTTGGCAAATAAGTCATAAATCGTATTTAACATTGAATGAAATAACATTTACAGTTTTTTAATGCACAATAATTTTCAGTTTTGTGTGACTTGGACAGGCGAGCAATGAAATAAAATTTTGTTTGTTTATAGTATACTGACAGACCGATAGTTGTTCTGCCTTTGGCTTGGTGGACATAGTTGGCCTGGGAACAGTTCTTCAACTCTTGCCCTAGCGACGTTGTTGTACTTTTGGCCAAATTGAAGCTCTTAAACCAAAAGATTGTACCCTTGGCCATAGACTCGACAGAACAAAAATATTGTGCGAATATGACTTCAATCGATTAACCCGTTGAGTCGGATCTTAGCCTATCTATAAACCATCATAATGACGAGCCTGATTTGTTGTGTGAATATAACCTCAATCGGTTAAGTAAATTAGAAGTTATATGATAATTAATATATTCGGGTAACTCGACCACAGCGCCACAATAATTAAGCTATAAAATACAAAAAGAATTTTTTAAATCTGACTGGTAGTTCAAAAGATTAATGCGTTCAAACAAACGAACCAACTTTTCAACTATAGTATGTGCTTTAGATAGGTAGGTTATAAACTTATTTTTTCATTGAACACTTCGTTCGAATTTCTCTCGACACCTAACATAATGCTACTCAGAGTTATTTCAGTAGTGTTGTCAAGTCTCCAAAAGATGAGGTCTGGTAATCAACAACAGATTTAAGTACTAGTTTTAATGTCTGTTAAGGGCTTAAAAAGAAATTGAAACAGATCCGTATGATCACTAAAAAAGAAAGTTATCAAATTGTCAAGGCTTATTTTTTTATATTGTTATTACATGTGTCAACTTACGCTGCCAAAATAGTAACCTTTCAATAAATTAATTATCCTCAATAAAATAAAATTTTGCGAATGAAGAAATTGGTAGTAGAAACCAATTCACTGAATGCACATGTGAGCATAAAAAATTACCGAAAATTTCCACCTTGTTCGACAGAAAATAATTAACCTACATGGAAAGTTCAAGAGGTATGGCAATAGTACGGCAAGAGTTCTGCTGCTTAGATAGCGACGTGGTAAACAGTTGATTTCGAAGTGTGAGAGTTTTGTATTGTCAATATTTTGGGTGAAAATAAAGACTGTTATATTTGGGGAAAATTTAGTGATCTGAACTCAGGACTTCTGTTATAATATTGTTACCTCTTTCTAACTGGCTTTCTCTACTATATTTTGGAACATTCTATTTATCTAGTCGAGTTATTCGGTTCTTTTTGTATCTATTAATCAATATTGTCGACTTCATATATCAGTGTCGTATGCCAGTGCTTTTTGCTTTTGTTTGGCATATTTATAGTAAAGTGACTGGCAACTCTCCTTGATAGTTGGTTTTTGTTGATACATAGTCGTCATGAAGATAAGAATAGTATATGTTTAATGGTATTTTTTTTCCAAAATCACTGTAGATTAGGCGCAAAAATAAATATCATCTACTAAGAACACAGACATGGCCTATTGAGGTAATTATCCTATCAGATCTAAGATAGTGATTAAGAAAGAAATATTATAATAGGTTTCACATTTTAAATATCAAAGTTACGATATATCACATGATCGTGACAAAGACATTGAAAAAAAAAAACTAATAAATATGCAAATATGTGTAGAACAATATCTAGAACACTTAAACATAAAACCAGGAAAGAAATAAAAATAAAGTTTTATAGGACGATGGCTGTACCAATACTGACTTACGACAACGAAACAAAGAAAGATGAAAACAGGTTACAAAGTCAAAAAATAAAATTCTTAGGAAGGGTTAATAAGAATTAAAAATGATTGTCTTAAGCAGTTAACATTTCTAGCATAAAAGAAAGAATTACAGCAAATATTAGAAAATAGAAACGATATGTTCATAGAATACAAGATGATAGAATTCCTAAGAAATTATTGAACTATAAATGTAGAGCCAGAAAAAGTGTTGGTACACCAAGAAATAGACGGGTGCCGCAACAGTCAAACGCCTAGCACCCCAAGTGAACAAGAAGAACTATCGTTTTTCTATTTTTATTATTTTGTTTTGATATGTAATTTAGACTGTATATATATAGTAAGGACTGGTTGGAACAAATTCATTTAAAATTCAGGTGTTGGTTTTTTGGAAAACTCATTTATACAGGGTAGGCCAGAAATAAATTGCGACCATCAACTTCATTTTTTCAAATGGAAACATTTGTGTTTTATTTTGTTTTGAATTCTGCATTGATTTCTAAGAAAATTAAGTTATTAAAAAATTACATTTATTTAAAAATTGAAGAAAAAACAACATCAACATATCAAATTAAATGTTCAAATTGTTGACCATTAACTTCCTGACAATACCTAAGACGGATTTCAAATTCTCGTAACACTTCATTTAGGCGTTTGTGGCACGATTCGTTGTATTTCGGACTTATTTTAATTCTTTAATTCCTGGATATTTTCCGGCTTATTGAAGTAGATTTTCGATTTCACGTAACTCCAAAAATAAAAATCTAACGGGCTTAGATCTCAAGACCTAGCTGGCAATTCGATATTACCTCCCCTTACGATCCATCTATTTGGGAAAATATTGAAAAGATAATCTCGCACTGTTCGCGTATAGTGCGTGCCTCCATTCTGTTGAAACCATACCGAATCTGCCAGTATATTGGGGTTTTCACCGGGTAAAGTTCTGTTAAACAAGGAATTATATTATTTTGTAATAGGTCTAAATACTTTTCCGAGTTAAGTGTTCCTTCAATAAAAAAAAGACCAAAAATTGAAGTACCCATAATTGAGGCCCATACGTTTACTTTCTTGGAAAACTGTGTATGACTTTCCATAATCCAATGTGGGTTTTCTGATGCCCAACATCAAAAATTTTGTCTGAACCAAATGAGAACGGAGGTTGTCGCGGCCAGAGTCATAGCTGATTGTGCGTTTTCCAGATTTGGACCGCGTACATTTTTTCGAATTAATTTATTTATATACCTGAACCGGCATATAAACAAAGTCGGGTTGAATAAAAAGTGAAGTTTAAAAGTGTGTTTGTGAGCAAAAGACTAAATGAATGGAGTCGCCGCAAGGTAAGTAACACTTGCTTTGTTTTTTCTCATACTTAAAAAAGCCTCCTATACGTGTGGGCGAAAAGTCGGAAAACCTTGTTAATATACCGGTTTAGGTATATAAATAAATTCTACTCTCCGGTCCAAATCATCTTCAGTAAATTCCTAAATTAAATGAACTTTGTATGGGTGCCATTTATTTCTATGCAAGCATTTTAGAACAGAAGATTTACTTATTGACTGTTCTGCGGCTATTTGTCTAGTGGATTTGTGAGGATTTTCTTCTAAATCGAGCAAAACATTTAATTGTGTATCTTCTGGAAAATGTTTGGTTTTGTAATTGTCTCTTACGTGGCCAAATTCTAGAAACTTTTTTTCTATTTTACTAACTACCGACCGTGTAATAGGGCGCTCCGGGTACTTCATGTTAAACAATTCGTAACCTTCAGCTTGTGTTCGACTTCTGTCGCCATATCCTACCGTCGTCAACATTTCAATTCGCTGCTTTTCAGTTAAACGCCCCATACTTTGAAACTTTGCAACTGCACTTGACAACTACTTATTTGAAGTAAAATCATAGTACGGCTTCTATGGAAATAAACAACATTAAAAAAGGGCATTCATGCGAGTAAAATACCATACCGTCGCAATGGTCGCAATTTATTTCTGGCCCACCCTGTATAAATGAGTTTATCATCGCAAAAACCGCAGTCCAAAAAAAAATCGACGTGTCGGAGAATTTTTCCAAAAAAAACATCACTTGAATTTTAAATGAATTTGTTCCAACTCACGCGTCTTCAACATATATATATATATATATATATATATATATATATATATATATATATTTGTTTTTAAGTTTTTGAGGGCACTAAATGTGTTTGGTGGTTTCCGGGAATTCATCCGCGTAGTTGATAACTGATCCCTGCCGGGATCGATGGTAAAATGACAACGTTTCGGCAGAGTCACACCTGCCTGCTTCAGGTCGGTTCGCATAATTCTCGTAGCCATCTGCTTTCGCTTCTAGTTACTCGAATACTGATATTTTCAGGAGCGCGCACGGTGTTATATAGTCGCGGCTTGGCGGCTATTGGTTGACACCGTGAACGGCTGCGTGTGATTGGCCCTGGGCGCTCAGTGGGAGCGCCTCCCGCCTGCTGATTTGTTATTTCCGGTTGAGTTGTTATTGGACGGGTCCGGGCCTGTACGGTGTTTAATAGAATTTTCCAACAATTCGATAAGTTCTGGATTTCATTGCCTGCGTTTAGACTGTGAGGCCTCTTCGCTATTTCAATTGCCTCTCTTACGAGTCTTGATTTCGGGTGTTCTATATTTGCCAGTAATCTGGTGTTCTCAAAGTCTATTCGGTGTGACGTCGTGGTGGCGTGTTCAGCAATGGATGTTGTTTTTTCCTGCTTTCTTATAGCATTCTGGTGTTCATCACGTCTAGCTTGAATTCTTCTGTTAGTTTGCCCCACATAGGTTTTATGACATTCTGCACATGGAATCTCGTACAGTCCCTGTTGTTCTAAAGGGATTCTCGTCTTCGGAGTCCTCAACACCGTGCTTATTTTTCTGTCTGTATTGAAAATAGTATCGATATTGTGTCTCCGTAGAATTCTTGCAATACTGTCCGTGGTACCCTTGACATACGGTAAATAAGCCTTGGTTATTGGTGTCTCATGCTCCTCGTCTGTTCGTCTCGGTTTTGACTTTAGGGCTCTTTGCATATTTCGGTCTGTAAATCCGTTTTGTCTCAGAGCTGTTTTTAAACTGTCCATTTCCTGTTTGATGTTGTCCTGGTCAGCTAGTCTTTGTGATCTGGTTACTAAAGTTTTGACGACGGCTTGTAGTTGGGCTGGGTGGTGATGAGAATTAGCATGAAGGTATCTGTTGGTGTGAGTTGCTTTCCTATATACTGTATAGCCAAGGGTTCCATCTTCCTTCTTATTTATGAGAACATCAAGGAATGACAGTTGATTATTGGCTTCAACCTCCATGGTGAATTTTATTTTGTGATGGATGCCATTAAGGTGGTCTAAAAATGTGTTGAAGTGTTCCCTCCCAGGAGGCCAAATCACAAAAGTATCATCCACATCTCGCATAAACTGGGTTTAAGAGTTACTGTTCTTAGTGCCACCTCCTCAAAGTTCTCCATAAAAAGATGAGAGTGGCGATCCCATTGGAGCTCCTTCCACTTGTTTGTATCGTTGGTACTCGTAAACAAAATAGGTGTTCATCAGGCAGTGCCTTGTTAAGTCTACAAGGTGTTGAGGTGGTTTGTATTTTTCTATTATGATATCCAAGGCTTCGTCGATAGGGATGTTGGTGAAAAGGGACACTACGTCAAAACCACCTAAAACATATATATATATATATATATATATATATATATATATATATATATATATACATTGCAAAAATAGCTTAATATACCCATTCTATTAAGTATAAAGACGGTGGCAATGGAAACCTATTTAGACAGATATAGTATTATTCTTTATCAACTTAAATACCTGAAGCATTTCATGCACATTATTATAAAATTTTACACCATCTTTATATAGTATAAAACAAAGTTGCTTCATACCATTTGTCCATTATCTTTTAAATACAGCAACGGTCTTTAATGCGGTTTTCACCAAGAGAAACAGTTTGTTAAGAGGAAGGTATGTACTTATAGTTTAATATTGTTTAAATATTATTACGAAATTTACCTAAGCCGGCCGTGGTTTCATTACTATAAGACATCAATAACTGGGTTGATAAAAAGTTAGACTGGAATTTTTGAAATGTCGCCAAACAGTATTCTCGACGCTGGGCAGAAAAAGGTACTACCATCGAGAAAGACAATTTACGCTATATAAAGAGACATTAATTTCAGGAGTTGGTTAGTCTTAGTGCGTTGGGCTTATTTCCTTGTTATGATTTCGATGTAAATTTTAATATTAATTAATTGAATCCACGGAGTTTATAACAATATAGCAATAATTGTTCAATGAAAGCGTCCCTGCTATACTTGCTCGTCGGCCGTTACTTGAGAGAGTGCATTAGCTCAGTTGGCTAGAGCGTATCGCCAAAAATGATTAATTTTATTTTTTTATAGGTATTTGAGTGGGTTCCTGGAAGGTGTAAATTCAGACCTAAGTGGCGCTTCTTTCAAGGTGCATCCCGTAAATGTAATTTTCCTCATTTTCATCTTTTACTTTGATATAGTTTTCTTTTATGTGTCAGGGTGCCTACTTCTAGACACATATCGTTCAAACTTTCTTTTTCAAATTTATTACTGGATGTATATAAACAAATACACATCGATCAAACAGTGCAAAAGCTATGACATTCGAAAGTATATTTAAAGATTATTTAAGATTATGGGAAAAACATGTTGTTTAAGATTATAATGTATATATGTATGTACATACGTGATTTAAAACAAAAAAAAACTTTTTGAGGATAAAGTTGGGACTTATTTAGTTGCAACATAAATATCTTAGGGAAAATAAAGTTTCTATCTTTTCAGGGTGGACTCTTACTATTAAGGTATTAAAAGGTGTATTTTTTTACAATTGGAGATTTAGATACCGGTTAGTAAAAGACTTTGGTTTATTTTAAAATTATTAACTCATTTCTTAAATATTTATTTAGCAAAATACATATATTTTGTTACTTACAACAAAAATTATAAAGTCTCTTTATCACACCTGAAACAGTTTTAAAACATAATATATTTTTAATTGTTGTCCTGGGTGTACATTCTTCAAAGTTTTGTGTTCCACTGAGAAAATCCGCCTGTATCACAATGAACATTTAGGCCTTTATTTTCGTTCTCTATATAGCTTTATAAACTTCTCATAATTTGATTTAGAGCCCTGCGGAATGGTTGTTCGAAGTTCTAAGATTTTATAGAAACATTAAGGTGAACATTCAGCAAGGTTACGATGAAAATCATTATGATGAAATTGAAAGGAAATGGAAAATGTGAAAATCATTCTCTGGAATTTAACTTTGATGTCTTTGAATTACAGGGAGAATTTACAATACGATGCCATTTCGCAACTTGCACTATAACTCCTGTCGCTATTTGTTGTTCACTTTCAAAAATGCACATTAAATATATACTACAACTTTTGTACCTTGAGTACTTAATTATATGTATTCAATATTAACATGAAATTTGGACGAAACAGTTTTTTATCAACCTATAAAATTTAAATTATAATTTTAAAATATTGAATTTTCTATTAACTTTTAACTAATCTTCTTCGCTAATCTTTCTTCATTACCCATATTAAATAACGCTAGGAAATTTTGGAATATATATCTTTGTCTATTATACATATACAATTTACGAATTCAACATGTTCTGTCAATCCGTTGCATTGTTGCACATTGCATTCTTCTTCATTAAAGAATCTTCAACACTACCAATCCAAGTCCTAGTTGGTCCTCATCTCCTTCTGTGGACTTTTGTTGCTTCATTTGACCACCTGTTTTCTGTTAACCTCATTACATGTCGTTTCCATATGAATCTGGTATCAGTCCTCGCTATTATATTATATATCCCTTTTATACGTCTTTTAATTTCTTCATTTGGAATATATGCTATTCTCAAGACTTTAGTTGATATTCTAAGTAAATTTAGTTTTACAATTTTCATCTTTCTCCTATTTGCAACCGAGAACTGCCAGCATTCTGATACATAAGTCAATAATAGTATTTTTATTCAAATTGATATTGTTTTACCATAGTAGGTAGTCGTAGGTAGACTCTACATTTAATATCCATTTCTGATTTTCCTCTAATTGATTAATATTATACTACCTAGGTACTCATATTATTGACATTTTCTTAGTTCCCTTTCTTTCTTTCAGACCTTTGTTTTCATCTTCCACAAAGAATGATTTTGTTTAGAACGCCATTCGTTTTCTTCAATTAAAGACGAATCCTTTGTTTCTTTCCTTGTTTTCCTAAAGTAATTTATAGTTTTCACTGCCATGGTGCACGTGTTCCACCAATATATTTTTCAATTTCATTACACTTGTATCCCACTTCTCGTTTGTCATCTTTCTTACCATCTTTTTAACTTCTCTGTCATACTCTAGATTAAACCTCTGATTTCGTAGGATCATTTTCCTCGTTATTTTTGATTACTTAGTGTTATGCATAAAGATTATAGAAGCACTAAAGAGCGAAAGACTAGTCGCCGAATTTCTTACCTTAAGACATGCTCTCTATAATATTGTCCAAGGGATGAATGATGTATGACGGTCTTTAAACTAAATGGGGAGGGGCAACAATTATATATGTCTGCCTGACATCTCCTAACACACAAGAGTTTTATTGGAAAAACCCGGCTATATTGCAAAGCTGTGATACTTTTGGTATGTCACATATGTACAAACATAATGTTTTGTACCCTAACCACAGTCATTGATTACTCGATGAAGATGACAGCTTGGCGGTTGAAATGGCGTTGAGTGTAAAAAATACGATACCAAAACTTTGTGTTTATTTATAAATACTTACAGTTTTTTTATGTAAATATATGCGCCAGTTATAGAGCAAAAGTCTCATAGGGAAAACTAAACACATTGTTGTTGGGTTAGTTTTGCGTTCTATACTACGAAGTTGTAAATATTTACAATATATTTTTTGTTAACTATATAGTTAACAAAAGTTTTTTAGTTGGAAACAAGTTTGATTTGCATCCATAAATACGTAGTACTTTTATATGAATGATCAATATTGCCTTAATTTATAGTATAGAACGATATTATACCTGTAACCATTATTTCATTTTATAAGTGTTTATATATATATATATATTAGTTCAAAGTACGATATACACTTACATTGTATATTCAACAACGACGGCTAAACTATTAAATAGGTTCTCCTAAATAATTTAGTTTATAATTGCGAATACCCAAGACCTATTCTTAGCTTTTGGATATCGGACGTACTTCGTTACGAATTGATATAAATGATACATTAGTATGTTAAATCATTATAGAGAGTTCATTTTACTGCCCGAAGGATATGCCCGCCTGCTATGAGTGGGATTATGGGCTTTTACAGGATACTAGATATTAAACAACTATAAAATGATAAATTCCGTAAAAATATGGCATTATAGTCAGAAGCCGAAATGAAAATGTCCTTTAAAGTGCCTACTAACTAGCAGAAGTAGGTCAAGATCAATATGAAGTTATAATATAACGATTTTAGTGTATAAAACAATAATGTAGTCAATACGTTTAAAACTATATATTTTTTTTGAGAACATGTAAAATGTTTCACCTTCTTATAGAATAAAGTTGTTATCAAATTCAGTAATGAAAATCACCATGAAAGGATAAAAATATTCATTTCAAATAATTTTCATGAAATACTATTCTATTTTCTAGGACATATGTAAGAATAAGATAAAATGCAATAGTGACCAGGTTTGTCAAAAACGACTTTCTAACCATTTAGAATATTAAATTTGCTGACTTGCCCCTCCCCCCTAGACCAAAACATTTTCAGATTTGCCCCTCACTTTAGGACTTTTTTTTCTGATTTGCTCTTTCCTAAACCAGAAGCTGAGTACACCCTTGATTCTATTCATAAAAGAATGAAGTTTAAAAATGAACTCATACCTAATATATTGGTCAGTTTCTCCAACCCTTTACAAATTTGTATAATTTTTTAAATTGCATTCTATTAAGGCAGAGCCCGAGGTGATCTCACGTACTTTTTATGATTGGTAACATGCAGTTTTTTAGAAAATCAATGAAAAATACAATATCGTTATAAAAAATATCCTGGAAGTGACGTAACTCACATTTCCTCAAACATATCTAACGTAATAGTGCGTGAACTGTGGACACTGAAATATTTCATCGCAAATTTAAAAAATTTCTATGTACTCCGCAAGCATATAGGTAAGTAGTATAGTATAGTACAATTAATTGTATTAAACATATTTTCGGCTGTTTAAATCAAACAGTACCAAGCCCATTTTATTTGTATACTTATTAAATATCGATTTACATGAGAATTTCAATTTTACCAAAAAGGTGTTTTTGCTATCACCATATTGTATTAAGGAACTTTTGTTATATTTTGTGTAAAACAAATCAGGTACAATTATAATGAGCATATACATATTAGCTACAGAGAAAACTTGATAATATATTGAGAATCTAACAGTCATAATTAATGTCATAAATAATGTTCAGATATGTACTAGATAGTTAGATAATTAATTTGTACAGAATTAGCACATTTTTTTACTTTAAGTGTAGGTACTTAACAACAGCGAATGTGCTAATTATTGTCTAGTATTATGTTTTGTTTATTATTTTCAACCTCTTATTTCTACTTGGAAGTCTACTAATATTAACAAAAAAGTTTTTTCTGCTGTCCATGGTACTCTTACAGGGTCAGCACGTCATCTGGAAGGCTTCTTTGCGGCTGCAATAACAAATTTATTTGAAACGATAGTTGTATAATTAGTATAAGTAAATTTACCAAGTTAGAAGCTATTTATTCTAAGATAAATACGTAAAAATATTTACATATTTATAACCATCAAACAGAAAAATAAAATATAGATATAGAAAGCAAAAAAGGTAGACTGAAAATTAAAGTACAAAAATTGTTTTTTATTTATGTATATGATTCTAGGATTATTTTTACATAAATATGTTGTATACATTATTAGAAATATCAAAATATCTATGCAACATGTTTGATGCAATTGTCGGCGGATTTTCTACTACTTGTGCGAACAATCAATATTGATCTATAATTTGCAACACTAAATATTTTCCTATTGAACTATAGTCAACTCCAAACACTGAACAATAAAAGATGGTCGTCACATGGTATGAAAGAGTCACTGTCGTGTTTATCATTTAGAACCAACCTAGCATATATAATAATTACGCAGATGTTTCTGTTGTCGTGGTAGAGGGTTTTGAATTTATTTATTTTTTTAAATTGTTAGGTTACAAACTTTAAAGCCAGTAATGTACAGAAAAATATGTCAAATAAAAATATATTTAAATCTAGTATAAATTTACCTAACTTAACCTAATAACTCAAATCAAACAAATCTTTATAAAGTCAATGATATTTCAAGTAAAACATTTTAAAAGTAAGAACTTTGCAGCAATGGGACCATGTAATGTAAAATAAATTAGCTATAAGATACCCACATTGTGAGAAAACATTAATTCTCAGTATGATTTTCAATATAAAAAATTTCAAATATCTTAAGATTCAGTATATTTTCATTAATGTGAACACTTACTACCTAGTAACCCATGACGATTTCTGTTTTATGTGGAAAATATAAAGAAATACGAACCACATACTATTAATTAATATTACTTAAATACACCTATTTTTGACAATTTTTTTCTCTGAATTGAAATTGAAGTCATTGTCACGGGGTATTTAGACCATACGCTTCTTGGTGTCTGGCTAATGCTATGAGTATACCCGCTTCCCAGTCTTAATAACTTTCCTAATAATCCTGTTTTCGTGACTCTCGAGTGGCCGTTAGTTTGATCATTCCTGAAATTTCGATTCTCCGTTATATAATGTTTTAATAGACAATTAACATGTCATGTCATTGAATTCAAGTTCGCTTTCACCGAAAATTATGATCAACGTGTCTGTCCAAAAAATAGCAAAATTCATAAACAGTTTACTATCAAAAAATAGGGTTAATTTACTGCAAATATGAACAAACTTTTATAATTTAAAGATGAATATTTGAATAAAATCGGGTGATCTAGATGACGGGCGCGCAAAGCAATTCGCTCAGTAATAAAGGATTAACATATTAAATGTGAATATTAAAGTGTAAATAAAAGTTTGGTTTTCTTTCACAATTTTATAATTAATTATGCTTCTGTTAATTAACTGATTTTTCCAAGTTGGTAATTATTTGAAAACACCGGATAATTGTTGAACTAAATACTTCAGATTTTGTTATTTATTTAGTCTCTTCTCAGATCGCTACAGAAAGATACTTGTTTAAAAGGTAAAAATTAATTCGATATTCCACTTTTTTCTGAACAATTAAAAATGGAAAACACAAATAAAGGTATTTTTTGAAATCGCGATTATTTCGTTTTTTATCCTTAAAAATTACAGGAAAATTAATTTTTTTACATTATTTATGTTAACATTTTAAATATTTGCTATAAACAAACAATTACAATATTCTTTCCAGCGAATCTAGTCAAAGCTGAAAATTTTCTATAGCTGCCTAAGATTACGATCAACGGGTCAGAAAAGTCGTAGGGATTCAGTATAGCATTCGTCAAGGTTTCTGTAATAATTTCCAGCTTAGAAATAATTTGTATTCAACTGATTATTGTTCACTCATGTTTCTAAATTATAACTAAATTTTTGTTGCCTAATATTTATACTTAAAGGGTTAAACTTGCTTGTGGAAAAGCTAGACTATCTGTTTTTTGATCTAATTTCACCTCTAATTTAAAATTTTTAATTTTGATGGTAGACTGTCAGGAAGAAGGGCATGCTTTAGGTAATTTCCTGCCCTTTAACAACCTTTTTGGATGTACAATATCAGAAAACGTTTTCGGGTCAAAATTAACCCCTTCTTCATTTTTTCTACTAAACTGTTTTTCCAGTTTTTCTGTAGGTTTGTGAAAATAACAGTGGCAATTATGAATCTATTGACGCTTTGACGATAAATATCGGAGAAAGAGAAAGTGGAATTCGAGAAAAATGGAATACAGTAACTTGATAATAACAAAATTCTTTGATACTTCCAATTTTTGCATGAAATCGCTATTTTAACACTAGGAGTAAATTAACAATCAGAGATGGAATTTAACAGTAATATAACAATCATTTCGAAATTTCTTATAGCTCAGAACAAACTTGTTGGCTTAGGAATCGTCGGTCCAGTAGTTTTAGAAGTTTATTATCATTTAATGAGTAATCCATGAAATGCTCTTCATAGCAAACCTTTTTTCTAAAGAACTTTTCCCTACCTCCCTTATCAACTAGATATGGTCATCCAATTTGTAGATATTTACGGTAAAGTAAAGCCCATAATAAAACTTGACTGAAATTCAAAGAAGAAAATCTCATGAAAACAAGTTAGGGAGAGGGTGTTTATCAAACAGTATTATGGAAAGGTTTAATCTTGATATAAAAGTTAGTAGTTTTTTTACGTCATCAGCGACAATATTGGTATATTTTTGTCAAATGTTTATTCTATAGTGATTTTGATAATTTAATATCAATTACTATATAGTCTTAAATAATAATTTACATTTAAGGACAAAAGGTATATTATTTATAAGATTTATCAGTTTTCTTATGACCTAATTGGTGGTTGTTTCAACCTGTTTTCTACTATAGGCTTGCCGTTTTAGTAACTAATTTGGTCTTATTTAATTGCTTTTTTCCCTATACCGTCTACCTGAACTAGGTTAGATTATCGTCATACCAATATTCCATTTTACAATGGTTACCTTATAATTATTTTTAAAACTTTCATTTCTAAAGTACTTATAGTTCGTTATGCGGTCTCACTTAAGCAGCTGCATTGTTTTTGGTGTTTTTAGTTTATAAAATGAATGAAAATGAATTAAGTAAGCTTTACTGATAGTCTACATTTCTTTTTTATAATGAAATGTTCTAGTTGAATTCTTCTGCGTTGGTTTTGAATGTTCGGGGATACCTATAGGAAATCCTCAATATATTTTGGAATTTTTCATCCTACCACAATAATTTCCTTTTTCATATTGAAATAACCATATTGAATACTGTCGCATTCTTCATGATAGAACTGTGAATTACTTTTTGTCTGTTATATTGCTCGCATTAACTAGTTATGTCTAATTTCTTGTGGTCGATCTATCTTTCCCGTAATGTTATAATTTTGTTACTTTGAGGCTGTTTTAATGTCATGTATTCCTGCGAAACAGCTAGGTCGTACAGTTATATTCATTTCTTAAATATTTTCTGAAGCCTTGTGGTTATTCAATAATAACTAATATTTCCTCGGTTTTGTAGTATTATAGGAGTTTTTCAGGTAAACCTATTATTTAATGTGTTATCATTTTTTTCAACATGCTTTTTACCTTAAGTTGATACTGCTCTAGTAAAATTTTGTATTTGATTTCAAATACATTATTGTTTTATTCATACCTTCTTGTATTTCGCTTGTTTAATTTTCTTTAATAATTTTTCGGCTTCTAATTTTGCGTTTATGTTCATCAAAAATTTAATAACTTTGTCATTGAGGGCTTCTATCATTAGAGTGTTTAGTTTAAATGTTAAGGGTAACTTTTAGATGGTTGGCAGCAGTTTGGCTATTATAATATTTCTGACTTTTTCCATTTGAGTGAAAACTTTCTGCCAGAACTCTTGGATATGTTATAGGCGCAGTCATTTAAAGAATTTTATGTGAAGTGTGAATTTTTTGAATATTTACATGAAACGAAAACATTAAATAAATATAGCCAAAGTTGTATACCTAACCAATAAAGGGAATTAGGATTTATATCCGACTTTGTATTCTCAAATCCTTTCGTAATCGTACTGTAACTGTACGTGAAATAGTTAATTAGGTCCGTGATATTGGAGTCAACATCTGTACTAACCGAGTATTCATTGTATAATTATATTATAATTGCGAGCAGTTTCGCGTTAATAATGCTGATCAAATGCGAGCTTGGATTACAGTTTAAAGTGTTATGTTTTAACCTAATCTAAAAGAACTGTTCCTTTGGATCATCACCATAAATCAGTCTTGGACAGATCTCATTTGTTAGAAGACTGTGTATTCACTAAAAAAGCGATCAAACAATTGTGTTTTATCAGCGATCCCACTAAAGGCATAAGGAAAATCTTATGAATTATCGGGATATATGATTATTCAAATATAATAATAATCAATCTCACCCTTAATTGTCGACAACTAGGAACGACTAAATGATGTAAGTAGTAGAATTAAAGCAGACTTATTTAAGTTTTCTTAGGTGTTGTGTCATTCTTTGTTTAATACCGTTGAATTCTTGAGTTGCATTTTATGACTTAGGTTCCAAGTAGATATATTCAGAAATTTTGGATTTAGCGGAATGTATTAAATAACATTATTTGAGTAGTGTTTGTTATTATTTTCTGAGTGAGAGTTGTGACATCTCTCGTTGGTATTTTTGAATTTCTGGAGAATAACGCCATAATTACGAGAACGTCTGTATATTATCAAATAGGCAAAATTTTTCACGATTTAAAATTTTAACAATGACAAATATACCTACACAACTTAACGACGATAAGCAAAATATATATATATATATATTAGATGGTTTCTGGGAATTCATCCGCGTAGTTGATAACTGATCCCTGCCGGGATCGATGGTGAAGTGACGACGTTTCGGCAGAGTCACATCTGCCCTCTTCAGGTCGGTTCGCATAATTCTCGTAGCCTTCTGCTTTCGCTTCTAGTTACTCGGCTTGTACTTGGGATGGGTGGTGATGAGAATTAGCCGTCGTCAAGACTTTAGTAACCAGATCACAAAGACTAGCTGACCAGGATAACATCAAACAGGAAATGGACAGTTTAAAAAGAGCTCTGAGACAAAACGGATTTACAGACCGAAATATATAAAGGGCCCTAAAGTCAAAACCGAGACAAACAGACGAGGAGCATGAGACACCAATACCAAGGCTGATTTACCGTATGTCAAGGGGACCCTGGACAGTATTGCAAGAATTCTACGGAGACACAATATCGACATTATTTTCAATACAGACAGAAAAATAAGCACGATGTTGAGGAATCCGAAGACGAGGATGCCTTTAGAACAACAGGGAGTGTACGAGATTCCATGTGCAGACTGTCATATAACCTATGTGGGGCAAACTAATAGAAGAATTCAAGCTAGACGTGATGAACACCAGAACGCTGTAAGAAAGCAGGAAAAAACAACATCCATTGCGGAACACGCCACCACGATGTCACACCGAATAGACTTTGAGAACACCAGAGTACTGGCAAATATAGAACACCCGAAATCAAGACTCGTAGAAATAGCGAAGAGGCCTCACAGTCTAAACGCACGCAATGAAATTCAGAACTTATCGAATTGTTGGAAAATTCTATTAAACACCGTACCGGCCCGGACCCGTCCAATAACAACTCAACGGGAAATAACAAATCAGCAAGCGGGAGGCGTGCACACTGAGCGCCCAGGGCCAATCACACTCAGCCGTTCACGGTGCCAACCAATAGGCGCCCCGCCGCGACTATATAACAGCGCGAGCGCTTCTGAAAATCTTAGTATTCGAGTAACTAGAAGCGAAAGCAGAATGCTACGAGAATTATGCGAACCGACCTGAAGAGGGCAGATGTGACTCTGCCGAAACGTCGTCATTTTACCATCGATCCCGGCAGGGATTAGTTATCAACTACGCGGATGAATTCCCGGAAACCACCTAAAACATATATATATATATATATATATATATATATATATATATATATATATATATATATATATATATATATATATATATATATATATATATATATATATATATATATATATATATATATATATATATATATATATATATATATATCGGGTAGCAGATAAAAAATCATACGAAAATAACAAAGTTTCTTTCAAATTGAAATAATTTGATAGAG